>LR990248.1:5916222-7116222 GCA_905147385.1 Limenitis camilla
GAAGCAACAGTCAATATATTAATTTCTTTGAATTTATCTCTTAAAGATATTTTAGGGCCGAGACCATAGATTGCGCGAATAGCCCTCTTCTGCAGTATGAAAATCGTGTTTATGTCGGCTGCGTTACCCCAAAGTAGAATGCCGTAAGACATTATACTATGGAAGTAGCTAAAGTAAACTAAACGAGCCGTGTCTATATCAGTTAATTGGCGTATTTTTTTAACCGCGTATGCTGCAGAGCTGAGTCTATTGGCCAACCTCTCAATATGGGGGCCCCATTGCAATTTAGAGTCGACAGTGATGCCCAAAAATACGGTAGATTCCACCGGTTCCAACTACTCTCCATTTATAAATACACCACTCTCTATTTTCTTAACATTGGGTGTCGTAAATTTTATATATTTAGTTTTCTTACTGTTTAACATTAGATTATTAGCACTGAACCAATGTACAATATCAGAGAGAGCATTGTTTACATCGTCATATTCAGTTTGATAGCGTTTCACTTTAAATATTAGTGAAGTGTCATCAGCAAACAATACTATCTTGTTCTTTTTTTCTACGAGGTTTGGCAGGTCGTTTATATAAATGAGGAAGAGAAATGGTCCAAGAATAGAACCCTGGGGGACCCCCATATCCAGACGAGCCCCAGGAGATCTCTTGCCATTCACGTCAACCCTTTGAACCCTATTGTTTAGATAGGAGTTCATAAGGTCGAGCGCAGTTCCTTTGATGCCATAGTGGCGCAGCTTTCTGACCAGAGTCGCATGTTGTACACAATCGAAGGCCTTAGATAAGTCACAGAATATTCCAAGTGCATTCTGTGATTCCTCCCAGGCCTCGAAGATATTCTTAATTAATTCGACACCGGCATCCGTTGTTGAACAACCCTTAGTAAAACCAAATTGTTTCACATGGAGAAGTCTCTGTGAATTAAAATGAATCAACATTTGGTTTAAAATTAGTTTTTCAAAAATTTTACTAAGCGTTGGCAATACTGAGATGGGTCGAAAATTATTTGGATCAGTTATACATCCAGATTTAAATATAGGCGTTACTTTACTATGCTTCATCAGGTCAGGAAACACGCCACGTTTAATACAAGTATTGAAAATAGTAGCTAGATACGGTGCAATGGCATCAATTATGGAGTTAATTATTTTAACAGAAATACCCCAAATATCAGCTGTTTTCTTCATATCTAGGGTTTTAAATGTTTTAATTATATCTTTACTGTTGACAGTACTAAATTCGAACAGTACATCACATTTTTTAACATTTTCTAGCAATAATGATTCAGCAACGCTGGCAGATGAAATAAGAGAACAAGTTGTTGAGATTGGAATGTCAGAGAAATATTTTTCAAACGTGGATGCAACTTCCTGATCAGTTTTGATATTAATGTTATTATAAATGAGATTATACTTGAAGTTACGATCTCTGACTCTTCCAGTTTCCCAATTGATAATATTCCATGTCATTTTTATTTTGTCTTGTGCATTATAAATTTTTTGTTTAATATGTAACGACTTTGCCATGGAACATACTCTTTTAAATAACTTTGAATATGCTTTAACAAAGGCTATAAAGGACTCTGAATGGTTGTATGATCTCTCATTATAAAGTTGATATAGTTTTTCTCTACTTCGATGAATACCAACAGTTGCCCAATCATTAAATGACAAGAGACCACCCGAATTGACTGTCTTGGTAGTGAATATAGCAGTAAACTCTGATTTTATTAATTTAAATAGTGTGTTATATAACATATCAGGGTTATTGTTGTCAAAATTTAAGTATGTGAGTTTTGCTATAATACTACCTTTAAATTTCTCCATACGTTTGGAGTTCGTAGGAACAAACACAATCTTTTTGTTTTTATTTCCTTTTTTTAACTCACAGTTAAAGGAGATTAATTGCCCAAAATGATCCGAACTCAACTTTTTAATAATTGAATATGAATTGGGTTTAAAGTTGGTAAATATATTATCAATACATGTTGCTGAGGTTGCAGTTACTCTAGTTGGCTCTAAAAATATATTTACTAGGTTATATGAATTTAACAGGGATCTGAATCTAACACTTGTGGTGGAGTTTTCTAATAGATTAATGTTAAAATCACCACATATTATAATATATTTTTTAGACTCAGATAATTTTAATAGTATTTCTTCTAACACATTTTCAAATAATTCATATAACGCTCCAGGGGGACTGTATATGCTCACAACAATGAAGCGCTCAAGTTCTGCACAGGCTATCTCAATAGTACGTTCTACAGAGAGGCTCACAATGTCTTTGCGTTCTTTAAATTTAAAAAATTTACTTAAAATTATTAAGGAGCCCCCACGTAACGATTTTTCTCTGCAGAACGTACTTGCTACCTGGTGACCACTGAAATTAAATATGAGTTCATAATTACGAAGCCAATGCTCTGTAATATATAAAAAACTAGCGGCCCATCCCGGCTTCGCGCGGGTGGAATATTATTTTTAAAAATATATTGGCCCTCCCGCATTTCGGTGCCCCCTCTCTTGCTTTACTCGCTGCGCTGCGTCGCTATACTGGCCCGTCGCGTCGACGTGTATTTTTTGTTTATATTGATATTTTTAATTTCGTAATATCTTTTGAATAGAAAGTCCGATTTTAATAATTCAAAAAGTTATTTACAGGTATTGAAATAGTCTTGAATACGAAATAATTTATTTGGATAAGGATTAATACAAAATTATAGAAAACATGGTCTGATTTTGATTGGCATTTTTATCAACTTTTAAAATGTAAAAAAGTAGTTATAGTGACGTAACTATAATAGTTGGACATATGGTCTCGCGGACTTTATTGTAGATATTTATACGTTCTATAATATTATAGAACATTTTTTTGTTCTATCATCAATACTTTTTGCAGCGCATGCGATGAAAGATATTTTATGGCAAATTTTTTGGCACCTTGGGTTGGTTTTCGTGAGATTTTCTAAGGATCTCTAATTTTTTCTTGTAATAAATATAGCCTATGTTACTATACTAATATTATAAAGAAGTAAGATTTGTATTTTTGTATTTTTGTATGTAACGAATAAACATAAAAACTACTGGACCGATTTCAAAAATTCTTTCACCATTAGGAAGCTACATTATCCCTGAGTAACATAGGCTATATTTATTACAAGAAAAAATTAGAGATCCTTAGAAAATCTCACGAAAACCAACCCAAGGTGCCAAAAAATTTGCCATAAAATATCTTTCAACGCATGCGCTGCAAAAAATATTGATGATAGAACAAAAAAATGTTCTACAATATTATAGAACGTATAAATATCTACAAAAAAGTCCGCGAGACCATATGTCCAACTATTATAGTTACGTCACTATAACTACTTTTTTACATTTTAAAAGTTGATAAAAATGCCTATCAAAATCAGACCATGTTTTCTATAACTTTGTATTAATCCTTATCCAAATAAATTATTTCGTATTCAAGACTATTTCAATACCTGTAAATAACTTTTTGAATTATTAAAATCGGACTTTCTATTCAAAAGATATTACGAAATTAAAAATATCAATATAAACAAAAAATACACGTCGACGCGACGGGCCAGTATAGCGACGCAGCGCAGCGAGTAAAGCAAGAGAGGGGGCACCGAAATGCGGGAGGGCCAATATATTTTTAAAAATAATATTCCACCCGCGCGAAGCCGGGATGGGCCGCTAGTCTTATATATACATAGTTATGATTTTGGCAGTCTATGTATGTATATTTGTATGTTCCACTCTAGTGCCTAAACTACTGAACCAATTTTCATGAATGAGGTGTCAATAGATTCGTAATAATGGCGCGGGTGACATAGGCTATAAAAATTTTATGATTTCTTTTGTGACTGAATTTATACCTCAGATTCTAATCTGGAAAGAAATTAAACTGAGCTGATTATCGCGTGTTTGGTATCAAAAAAAGGTCTTGGCGAGTACATTACAAATATGTATAATGTATATATATGTTATTTTTTATGTCAACATATATGTTTATAATGCGGTCGTATAGTTCGTGCGGTCCTGTCGTTGCTGTTATACACTCGTTTAAGCAAATAAAAACCAACATAACATTACAATACGAGATTGTAAAGGTTATCTCGATCGAGAAACGGAAAACTATTACGTACGTTATACCTTAACTATTTTTATACCTATGTATATCTCGGTTTCTCTTTGAATTATTTTCTTGTTTCATCATTTTTAGACCACTTTTCTACGTAGTCGGATTTTTAAACTTAATTTTTTTATAGTCAATACAAAAGAAAGTCAAGATTTGTACATTAAATTTACTTATGTTATTTCTTTGAAATGGCGACGTCTATCAGATGATGGTCGCAAATATAAATTTAGAAATATAAATTGTGTTTATTTGTTGATGTACAATTCGTAATTTATTAGTATTGTTTATCCATTTTATTCTTTCCTACGACTATCAGTATTTAAGTAGAAAGATTGATTGGTGAAATTTCTATTGTACTAAATTTTATGGTCTTTTTTAGCATCAATCACTTACATAACATTAATATAGTTTAAAATTAATTTAAGTAGTATCATAGACATCCATTGGCAAAGAGAGAGTACCTGAACAATACATTCACAGAAAAGAATTATAAAAAATAAAAAAGGTAAATATAACTACAAAACTTTAACAGAAATATTTATCAACTAAATGAAAACGAATGTTTTTATTAAAAGCTGCTTTCAAAATTAAATGTAATTTAGAATTTCAAGCTTTAAATGAGTATTTAGTTCCAACTCTGCGAGTGCTGAGTATAATGAGGTAATTTTGGCAAATGGATACACCAAATGCATACGACAGTTGTGTATTTTGTAGTTACTCTAATATATTCCTCGGTAAAGAATAAGTAATATAAATAATACAGAGAGCAGTGATACGAGTAGCCTAGTGGTTAAGACGTTGATGTCTACTCGGGAGGTCCGAGTTCGGTCCTGGACACACTTCTGACTTTCTGAGTTATGTGCGTTTTAAGCCATTAAATATCACTTGCTTTAACGGTGAAGGAAATCATCGTGAGGGAGAACGAAATCTGCACTCCTAAAAGTTCTCCAGGTTATCAATGGTGTCAGCGTGTTGGGCTATGGCCTTAATTCCTCCTTATTCTGAGAAGGAGACCTGGCTCAGCAGTGGACCATTAAAGGGTAATGATGATGAATATAAATCATCACCTATATTACAAACTAGCTAACCCAACCTCGCTTCGCTCATAAAAAACACGCTTATTTCTACATAGTATAAAACAAAGTCGCAGCATTTACGCTTTGATCTGTTAAACTACGCAACGGATTTTAATGCGGTTTTCACCAATGGACAAAGTAATTCAAGAAGAAAGTTCATATGTAAAATACATTCACTTTATATTAGAGAAACCGTGCGTAGGCGGGGCAGGTTGCTACCTTATATAAGTTTGAAATCTGCATAAATATTTTTTTTGAGTAATTGCCGAGGAAAGCCCGGAGTATATCGCTAGTATCGGGTAAAAATAAATACGGTTGAATAGGGGACATTTTTGATAGCAAAGAGCAGTGTGTTTGTTATCCTGTATCAAAGTGTTTTCAATGACAAATGATAGAGTAAGGGTTGACAGGTCCCTAAATGATGTTTTTAAAAATATTATAACATATTAAAATACTTATTAAATGTCGCTTAATGGAAGAATTGAAGGTCTTTAAGTATAAAAAGTCGTTTTCCGCTGTCTGTACGCTTAGATCTTTTAAACTACGCAATACAATTTAGTGCGGTTTTCAATAATAGACATGATTTAAGAAGGAATGTAGGAAGCATGCATACTGCAGCTGTAGTATGTGAGTTACAATAATTTTATGGAAGGGCTTTCTAAACCTACACCTAGGTCACAATCTCCAGATAGGGATGTGAAAAAATAATCGATTTTAAATTTAATCGATTATTAAGTTCTTTAAAAGGTCGTTTTTAATTTATTGTAATTATTGTTTTATTTTATTTATATTGGTTGATTTATTGTTTAAATAAAATTTTCTTTTGTATTTTAGTTTTGAGACTAAAGGTTAACGGTCACTTTATTTCTTGTGATTATTGTTTAATTTTTATTTTGTTCTAGTAAAATGATAGATGATACTAGACATCTGTGTTAATATTTAAACAAAAACTTGTTTCGTATTTCAGTTTTGACACCAATAAGTAGTCATTTCATTTTGTTGCATTAATCGTTTTGTTTAAAAAAATATATATATACAGAAAAATAAACTAGTTTTGTTTTTCAGTTTTAAAACCAACAGACTATTGTTTTAGTTATTGTCGACTTGGTAATTTTATTATTATGTTCGAAAATATGCAACTCTTTGAATAGTTAGAAAAAAAATCGATTATTTTGTAGATTATAGATTTTTTTATAAATCGATTTATTTTAAAGAGAAAAATCGATTATTTAGTAGTCGATTTTTCGTACTACACTACAGTTGTATAGTACTTATTTGTACCTATTACCTATTTAGTTCGTAATAATTTCAACAGTAATTTGAATATATTAGCTATTAGTCCGCGTAGAAATACTTATATGTTAAATAAAGTATATGTGTATGCCTTTTTTTCACCTCCACCTCCCTACACTTCTGTCTCAGGGGAATTGTGATTTTTTTTGGAATAAAGTCTACTTCTAAAGTCCGTATACTATATTTCATCCAACTCGGTATACTCGTCTTTTTACTATGTGTATTTATTTATCGAATTTGAATTTTAGCTGCAAAATTTGCACGATAGTGAAATTTTCGAAATATCTATTATGCTTTAAAGTTTATGTTAAGTATGACAGATTTTACATACACAAAGACAATTTATCATGTTACTATTATAAATTATGACAGCCAATATCTAACTGATGTAGTGAGACAGAGTACAATAATACAAAGTGGTACTGTCCCTAGTGTACAATATGACAACGTCATCTCACTTCACTTGATATTATAGGTAAATGTTTGCTATAAGGCTTTTATGGTAGTAAAATAATTTACATATACAAAGAACAAAACCTTTACAATACCTCTGGAATAAAAATCAATGATCTAAAAAATTGTCTACAACATTAAGCAAAGGATAAGCAATAATTTTCACAGATATATTATTGCAGGTCTTCTGCAATCCATAGTATTTTTGCTGTTACCGTAAAATAGTAAATACCGATAGATTATAATCTATCTTGCGATATTGTAAATCCTGCGACAGATTGTAAACCGTAATATACTTACCATAACCGAAAAATAATGCGTTAAATTGTAAGCAGCATAATCTTTCGACAGTTTACAATCTCGGGAGAAAGATTATAATCTGTGTTTAGAAATTTATGGTGACATAAATTTGTGATGGGTTACCCTTATCACTTAGGGGGATGAAAAATAGATAGTAGCCGATTCTCAGACATACTGAATATGCATATAAAATTTCATAAAAATCGGTCGAGCCGTTTCGGAGGAGTATGGTACCTAACATTGTGACACAACAGAGAGACGATATTACTAGTATTCCCTTTACCCCTCCTAGTAAGCTAATAAATAGCTTGTGTCAGGAGTGGGCCACGCCAGTAGTCCAATGTCCGGGATTTGAACCCACGACCTATCGATCGTGAATCCAACGCCTGAACCACTGAGCTACTGACGCTTCAATTTAAATGAACGAATAATCGAATATTACGATTCCTTAGTTTTTGAACAGGATACCAGGCATTGCCTTGGACTTGTGACCAAAGTGTAGGCTTAAGGGATCCCTTTAAGTAATTACAACACTCGCCTCCACTGCTCGGTCTCACAGTCTGTCTTAGGTTAGGTTAACATAAGGCTAACCTAACATAAACCTAACCTAAGACTAACCTAACCTAAGGTTGTGTTAACACATCTAAATACAATGTTGGGACTCATAATAAATAAGACGTAAGAACTCACATGATCCTCAGTCCGATATCCAGATGCGAAACACTATTTGTTACACTTCAACTCCAGGTGATGTTCACTCAAAGAGACTTGTCGAGAGACTAAAGTGTACTGCGTCAGTCGGGGAATATAAAGGGACTAGACAATGGTAGCAATGCCCCTCCACTAGTGGGGAGAAGTAAATCAACAAAACGGAAATACGGCGCTGGCATCCCGATTAATCGATAATCTTCTACTCGTTTGAGACTGTTAAAAATCGTTGAATATAAAAATGACGCGACGGAAGTGATGATTAATTTTCTTTATTACTATCCGAAGTAAATCAACAAAAAGAAAGTATGGCGCTGGCGTCCCGATTAATCGATAATCTTTTACTTGTTTGAGACTGTTAAAAATCGTTGAATATCAAAATGACGTGACGAAAGTGCTGATTAATTTTCTTTATTATTATCCGAAGTAAATCAAGAAATAGGAAATATGGCGCTGGCGTCGCGATTAATCGATAATCGTTTACTCGTTTGAGGCTATCAAAAATCTTTGAATATAAAAATGTATGTGCAATAAAACTTATCGTATGTCTATTATATTACAAATAATGAACGTTGAAACTACTTTTTGATTTACTCACAATATTTCTCTCTCATAAACAAATAAATTAACATTTGTCCTGTTTTAAGTAAAACTATTACTATTAAGTAATGGCCAAAATCCCTACAAAATAATTTTGTACTAATATTTAGTTTTACTAGAATATTCTACAGACAAAGCATCAATTTACAACAAAACTAATAGTAAGATCCATTAACTAAAACCTAATTTAAAAATTATAAACGCTAAGGTTGTACGATTTTTTTCAGAAGATATAAACGATCACGCAGCTTACAATACATACTAAGAATCATCTCGATTAAAACGGCGTTTTAAAAAAAAACGCATCTAAATCACACCTACAGATACACACGTTAAACTTATAACACCCATAGTTTAGCGTCGGGAGTTAAAAACAAACAATTTTCTTCTAATTGTTTATCAGAATGTATCTGTCAGTTCATCAGACAAATATTCCAATTAGTATAAATAAGCTTGAACGTTTATTAAAGCATTTCACACCATAACAATGACTATGAATTTTAAATTTCCATTCTTCTTTTGTATCTACCCTTTTCACAGAATCCGTGTTTACGTTGGAAGAAAGATTAATCTTGCCGTCGAAATTCGCTCAACTGGGTTTTACAATTTTCAATACATTATGTTTGTAAGAAAAATGAGAAATACACATTACTGCACAGCAATACGTATACACTTGCAATTTAGACTTAGATTTGCGACTAAAATATAGGGTTGAAAGGCCTTTTCAAGTAATTACGTGGAACTTAACCACGGCACTATATTACTAACTTCAATGGGCACTGGGCGTCAACACCAGATAGACTGAGTAATCTATCGCAACAAAGGACTAGAAGTAGATTTACTCGTATACATATATCGTCTTGCGAATACTAAATGTTGCTAAAACATTTATATTTTCTAGAGGAATAAGAGACGTGCAGAAACGAATACAGAGACCACGACACTAAACTACACTTCTACTATATTAGGCATTTGTCTACTGTGTGAAATCACTTGACACATTGCCTTAGACCTATCGGGATAGAAATTATATTATATTATCAAGCGATTACTTACATTATAAAAGTGTTTTGCTAACTGGGATTAATTGATGGATACATTTTGGTATTAATATTATAAAGAGGTGAAGTTTATGAGGTTGTAGGGGGAAATCTCAGGATCTACTAAACCGATATTGAGAATTATTTTACCAATAGAAAAAGATTTTTGAGTATCGTAGGCTATGTATTAATCCAAAGACTGATAAGACTTTTTTGTGGTTTTTATAGTATAGAGTGTGAATGAATAAATGAGTGTGTGTGAGTGAGTGAACAGTTTGAATACATCTGAACTGGTGTACAATATAATAACGAAAAAATGGTAGAGCTTAGCTTAGGTATAGCTATATCAATTGTGCAAAGTTTGTATGAGAAATTTCGTCATTTTTTACTTTAGTAACCCTAACCCATGGGAAATCCCATAGCCTAAATTATTTTCTTTAGCTCTCCTTCTTGACAGAGTTTTTAATAAAATTAGAATTGTTTAAAGATAGTTAAGATAGTGTTTAAAGATAGCCAAAATAAAAATAATATTTTAAACAAAAAATTTATTAGCTATATAAG
Organism: Limenitis camilla; assembly: GCA_905147385.1. Taxonomy (NCBI): domain Eukaryota; kingdom Metazoa; phylum Arthropoda; class Insecta; order Lepidoptera; family Nymphalidae; genus Limenitis; species Limenitis camilla. Next base: position 5,926,412 of record LR990248.1, read on the forward strand.
ATATATCAGCAATATAATAACATATAAAAAAAAATCAATTTAGACAAGAAGCCTAGCAGTACCTGAGGCTTGAGATTCGGGATTGGGTTTTAAGGGTTCTTTGACTACGCGTAACCTCTTTACTATAGTCTCTCTTTAGAACTGCTAGAAATACGATTTTTATATTATTTTAGTTTAAATACTAAAATAATATCACTTTAATATTCTCATATAGCATCAACAACAATGTTCTATTTTGTAGAGCATAAAACTAACTAAAATGTTGCCAGAATTAGTAGTAAAATAGTGATAAAAGTAGTTAGAAGTACTATAACATTAAAATTCAACTTCTCTCTAACACGTTTATATTAACTGCTCTCTGAGCTATGTGTTATTATAATGTTTTTGTTACCATAATATTTAGAATTTTTTAAATATAAGATAAGAATTTTACATCAAGTTTAGATAATTATTTAAAATTAGTTGACTTGTCCTCGCTTCGCGAAGTTTGATTGGTTGATGAGTTTTGATGTGTGGTTAAGACCGCGCCAAAGTTAAATATCGGGTGAAGTTACACAATGTAAAATTACACCGTTTTAAGGTGAAATATGTGATCTTATTTATTATTTTTGCAATGTCTAAATTAAAACTTACACTTCCCTACTATCCATACAGCTTTCTATGGGTGCACAAACAAAAATGGGATTAACTCTACCCTTTATAGGAGTAAAATCATTTCGGCCATAATCTATAAAGTTTGACCGCTTAATTTGTTGACTCAGCCTTAACTTTTGTTAACATCTTTCGTACTGTTGTCTGTTTCATTTTTTTAATAGCAATTTTTTTTAAATATATTTTCCACTTCCTCTTGGGATTTGTGGCAATAAGTGTAAGGAATGATACCATAAATACGTTAACATATTTAGCGATCTGAAAGACTGAGCTTCAATATTAATGTTACAAAGATTGGACTTGACGTCCATTTTAGGTTAAGAGATTTTTTAGATTATCTTTAAATCTATTTAATGCGTTATTATTGTTGAACATTTAAAGCATTTCGTTAACAATATTTGTTTAAAATTCTTAACATAAACAACGCTTTTAGATAGAGTATTAAAAATGGCTGACACACATTTACGGATCCGATATTTAAATTCTATGCTACAGTTTAAGCTTAGCCAAGCGCTCGTATCTGTACCAGACAGGCTTAGCTAATTTTTCACGCTTTCGTTCTGAAATAAAAATTTATAAAATTCCAAGTGTGAGTCTCGTGCATCGAGTGTTCCGTTTGCTGACGGTATACTATTGTCGACATACGTCAATATAGATCGCAATCAGTTTACCAAGAGCAAAAACATTTTTTTATGGCAGTTAAGGGGCAAACGAGCAGACGGCCGACCTACGTAAGCGGCCACCGTCGTGCATGCAATACAAAAGATTATCTCTTGTTTTGCCACTTCGTAGATAGAGTGAGTAAGGGGAATGAAGAGAAGAATGCTACGGTTTCAGTGGACCCAGAGAGTTCACTAAAACCGCAGCATTAACGACATGGGAGAGGGAGAGGTAAGTATGGCCCACATGCGGCTCGACCTGAAAGCGTCAATGATACTTGGCGGCCGGATTCGCATGCTGGTGATCGCAAGCCAATCGGGGAACAGAACCACCAACGAGGATACTGTGTTACTCGGCTCTTACGAAATGCTCTCCCAGTAGCAGAGGGGAATTGTGTTCTAATCGTCCCTTCATGGGCAAAATATTATTTTGTACGTAATTCCAATTAAGTGTAAGTCAACGAGCATCTACTAACTTACAACGTTCAGATTCCGTCGGGAGAATCAAAATGTATAAACAGCCGTATCTTTTGATTCTGTTGATTCAAAAGTTTGATGATTCTACAGCTCCATACAGGGTCGATTGTTTTATATTGTTTTGAAACTAGTAGTTAACTCTACGCATAGCTAAGAAAAATAATCTTAACAAAGTGATCTTAAAGGTACTGAACCCTAAAAATGTACAATACAATTACTGAGTGACAACACTCAATCATAATATCTTGTCATTAGCAAACAGTCTATACTGACTTATAGTGAGATTATTTTAGTTTACTTAGTTGTTAGGCAGCGAATTCAAGCAGTAAGGGCGAGTTTTGTGAACATAGAAAGGCATGTACAAAACCTGTCTCTAGGTCACAAGCCCCTTTTATTTTACTTGTGTACAGTGTGATACATTTTGTAATAGAATACGTAACACCGAATGCATGTACGAGATCTTTTACCAAATGGTTTTTGGACAAAAAGTTTGAGGGATCGTAAATGAAAGTGCCTCCCTACGGAAGGGCTTTACAAACACATTTGGTGATCGGATGGAAAGATAAAACTGGACGCAACGTTGACAACACTGACCGAATTGTGTATTTGATGAAAATTGTACCTATTTGTCTTTGTATGTATGTATATGTCGCCTAATTCTTCAGGAAAGAATATCTTATCCTTTTTTCCAAGATAAAGAGTAACCTTTGTTATAAGACACAAGCTAGTAAACTATTTCGAATTTGTGAGTACTGTCTAATTTAAATTAGACAGACGTACGGACAAACATACGGACAACAAAATTTAAAACATGGTTGTTATGGCGTCCTATTAATATTGCTATTTGAAACTTAATTTTCTTAAATATCATTCTCGTAAATTCTTTTTTGTTATGCTGGCAACACTGGTTAGCAACATCACGTACATCAATTTATTGCAAACTAGCGACACGGCCCGGCTGCGCTTGGTTTCCTTGCTATAATATGGTTGTATCCTATTAACATTATAAACGCATAAGTTTGTAAGAATGTATGGATGTAAGTTTATTCATCTTTCACGCAAAAACTTCTGAATGGATATTGATGAAACTCTACAATAATATAGCTTTGTCGGAGCATAGTAAAAGATTATCGATTAATCGAATCGTTATCGTTGTCTATGGCGTTGGAGTGGGGTAGTAGTCACTTCCGTTATTTTGACAGTCTCTACCCTCGACCCTTTTATGCGATCGACAGTCTAACTGAAGTCTTAGTCGTGCGCGGTCTCTCAAGAAGTGAACATCATCTAAGTAGTGCTAGTGATAGTGTCAAGTGCAGTGTAGTGTGGAAGTGCTGTCCAACTAAGGTCACGTAAGTCCTTACAATGTAATTGCCACGTGGTTAAGTAAACACAATGTTAGGTTAGGTTAGCCTTAGGTTAGGTTAGCTATGTGTTAGATTAGGTTTATGTGCGTTTAACCTTGGGTTTAAATAGAGAGCCTAGCAGTGGAGGCGAGTGTTGTAATTACTTAAAGGAGCTCCTTAAGCCTACACCTTGGTCACAAGTCCAAGGCACTGCTTAGGTTTCTCTCGTAATTGTTAGAGATCATATTTGATCATTTATGGGTTCAGCATAAGTATCTACATTGCGTTTACCCAATATTCCACTCAATACCATCACCCCCTTTTAGTGTTCCCCAATATTCCCCATCTTCCTCCTTCCATCTCCTTTCACATCGTTTTAAAATCCCCGACAAGCTTATATATCAGAATAACACATAGGCTATAATTTATAATGATATAGTGTGAATTATCCAAAATATAGCGGATGAAACCGCGGGGTACAGATAGTTATCCATATAAACTTCCTCTTTAATTAAATCCGTTGCGCAGTTTAAAACATCTAAGTCTATAGAAGACGACTTTGTTCTATACTAAGCAGAGAAGATGTAGTAAGTGTTGCCATCTATACAACATCCGGTACACCAAAACTCTCAATGAGTAAATTCCGAAGGTTATTCTTTAGCTACTTCCTTTAAATGTACCTTAATCTACTTCCTTATTTCAACAATATTTTATGTATAATATTATACGAGTAGAAATAGACGTCTCATTCAAAGGTCACGATCGAGGCCGTAATAAAAAAAATACAATAAATTAATTTACATAACACACTTTAAAATTATATTTATATAGAAAAAAAACTACTAAAATACTGGTTATACGGATACAATAGTTTTCAAACTTCTCCTTCCTTTTATTTTATTCCAAGGCTGTATATAACTTCTGTTCTGATAGATTTGAGTCAGTTGTCAAGCGGATATCGTCTGAGGAACATTGTGGCTGTACAAATGGTGTGATGTCGTGATGCTGTGACTTCATTGTGAAGGTTTTTGTAAATAAGCATGATAATGCTATTATTATCGTTTATGTGTCACTGTGCAGTATATATCCGATATAGATAATAGGGTGTTACTTATTGATAGTCTCTGATCATCGTATATTTATGGTACCTGGGACTGGCGATCCAGATGAAGTACTACTACCTAAATTACTAAGCAACTTCAAGTGCGATAAATTTATTAAGAACGTAGTTACTTATATAGTTGACATGAGCTCAAGAAGTGATTGTGAGATTTATATTGCTACTGACTGAAGCATGTGACCCAGGTGCAGGTTTATACTTTAAACAACTTCCAATATTTGAAAGAAACTTTTAAAATAAAGTTTTTTCTTTAGAAATGTTTTAAAATATTGCTAACAGTTAGATTCAAACCTTTTTCTATAAAAAAGAAATAGTCAATAAGGGTGTAACTAAGGGTGATTTAAATCGGCTATCGTCAGGGAATAAACATACATCTCTGGATAGAAACTGTCGATGCTGTGAAAATATATAGTAGAGTTAGGTTTTTTTTTACAAAGAATATTCAGATAAAAATTTAAAATTAATTGATAACAATATTGTGATTATTTTAATGAAAATTAATATATGAACGGACTAAATCTACTTATGAAAAATCTATGTAATGAGGCTTTAATATAACTTTTTAGTTGACCATGATACTCTGTATTATAAAATAAAAAATACAGCCCTTTTATACTCGGTATGAATCACATTTTTTTATAACTTGTAGACAATATACCTACTATTATATACAAAAAAAGGACAGAAAGTGTTTTCAAAAAGCTTTCTTTAAAAAAATGAAATGTTTAAATCTTCTAATTTGTGATTACTATTGTTGACTAGTTGAACCGACAAACTGACTGACAGTTATGTTAAAAACCAAAAATATTACATTAGAACAGTATTTACCTGTCAAAAGCAATAAGGTTACATTAAAAAAGTTAATATGGTCGTTAAGTTTTCTTAAATTTTCTAATTTTCCGCGCAACTTTCTTAAATTTTTCTTACATTTCTTATGTAAGAACCTTCTACTGATAATAAAAAACACAATAACAAGAATTTTCGAAATCTGTCCAGCTGAGCTGTCCAGTGATTCCGTGACCAAGGGAAATAGGGATTCATTTTTATTATACTACTCGCAATCCGCTTCCAGCTTCGCACGGTTTCTTTCTCTACTATAATATGCATGTATTATACATATAAACCTTCCTATTGAATCACTCTATCCATTACAAAAACAGCATCAAAATCCGTTGATTAGTTTTAAAGATCTAAGCATACATAGGGACAGAGGGCAGCGGGAAGCGACTTTGTTTTATACTATGTAAAGATATATATATTGATATTGACAGTTTCACTGTCAAATTATAAGGCTATTTATAGTGGCATGGTAGTCTTATATAGAGTATATAATAGAGCTTTTAACTCAAGGTAGTAGAATAATGTTTATAGAATAAAATTAAATATTTCCAGTACTTATCTACTATGTCCAGTTCAATATCAGCACGGTCAGACGTATAAATCGAGCCGTCGGGGTTAATAAAGGTAAGTATCACTGGATTCGAAAACTTCCGACGTTGCGGGAAATATATTGCCTGAGAAATACAACTTTTTTCTGTTAAACTCCTCATTTAAAGTTTAAATGTAATTTATATAACTTGTATGAGGAGTGTTTGTTGGTAGATTGTTATTTATATTTTGAAGAGATTTTTGATTGAATTTGTAGACCTGAAATTAATATATTAGACTACTTTATATCATTAATACAGAGTTGGAAATCCTACTAAGCGTAACATACAAAAATATAAAAAATAAAAAATTATTATTATTTTATTTAAAACTCACTTTTTCGCCGTTCCTCTTATGTCCCTTTCTCTTACATCTCAACCATCAACAATCTTCACACATGATACACTTTGTTTTACATTAATTCTTGAACTCGTTTACATTATTTTAATTTTTAAAACAAATTATCGGGATTTAATGTAATGTATGTCAAAAATGAACAACAAACTACATAATGTCGGCGTGTTGGTTAGCGTGATATTTAATACCACTTGCGGTGTCACATTGTAACTCAACGACTTTAGGTGGCCTATGTTTGGCCAGCAATTCCTTTGACTTTTATCCCCACCAGTGGAGAGGTGATCCTACCACAATTTCATCACTTCATCACTTCATCCCATCCCTTTCTTGGCGTCTCAAAGTTTAGTCTATCGAGTAATATGTTTGAGTCAACATAGTCTGTAGTAGTGCTAGTGGAAGTGTGTGTAATGGTGTTGTGTTGTGGGTGCTAGGCGTTTTCGACCTAGGTCTCGTATATTGTTTTTGTCACGTGATTATTTAAACATAATGTTGAGTTAGGTTAAATATAGTACCTGCGCAGTGGAGGTGAGTATGTGTAGAAGGGATCCTTCTTTTTTTTTATAGTAGATAAGATGCAAACGAGCAGATGGTCCACCTGATGGTAAGTGGCCACCATCGCCCATGGACATCCGCAAACCAAGAGATACCCTCTTGTTTTGCATCGGCAAACGCATCGGCAAACGCATCGGCAAACGCATCGGCGTTGCATCCTCGAAGATAGAGTAGGGAAGGAGAGTGATGAAAAGAATGCTGCGGTCTCAGTGGACCCTGAAAAAGAGGCCACAGCCCACCAGATCCGCAGCATTAATGGGATGGGTTAGGGAGCGGCAAAGGGGAATAGTATTCTAACCCTTCCCCTTCACTAGTCCATTGCACTGCTTAGATCCCTGTTATTATTATAAGAGTCTATTCTCACTTTAAGTGTTTTAAATACCCCTCTCATTCCGATTTATGTACATTAAAAATGTAAAAAAGTGTAGAAGTGACAAAATAGAGAATATTTCTCAAAGGATATAAAAGTGTATTTAAAACCTATATATAAATACGCAGACGTTTTTTTCGTACTTCTATAATATTAAAATAGAGCATTTAAAAATAACAATTTGTAAACAAATCTCGATAGAACACATTAAGAAACATTTTTATCGCATCACCTAAGTGCAAAATTAATTCTCATTGTAAAACACTTTTAGTGCTGTTTATTTCCACCATATGTACATTAAAACGTTTACAAAAAACCATAAACATCTTAAATCTAAAACAACATAGATTATAAAATTAATTAGTAAAGATTTTTCGCAAAAAGTTTTCTTAAAATCCAATCGAAATTAAACAAAGCTTGTATTTTAAGTTAGAACTGCAGCGATGAAGCTGTAAAGTGTATCTAATTTGGTGCAGTAATTTTGCGAAACGCGTGTGCAAATATACAAACAATAATTTCGAAAATGATTGAAAGACCTTTAACAATAAATTTTCATAAACATCTTCTATTATAATTATATACGGAGATTCAATAAGTTACATTTTTTAATGTGTGAAACATCACTGCACTAAAAACGGAGATAAAACTATCCTGTATATGGAAGGATATATATAATTATCAGACTGTTGCGAAAGAAAGAGGAAGAAACTATCATTAGCCAAATTTATTGGTATGGGATGAAAAAAAATTGTAGCAGCTACACATGATTTGTTCTCGGTCACTCCTATATAAAAAACTAGAGGGCTGCCCTCGCTTCGCTCCGGGTATTTAAAGCAATATTATAATTGATGTCCTTAAATTGTCACTCTTTTATTGCGTAGCTTTTAATTATTTGAAAAATTAGAAAGAGTAAGAAAAAGTTATAAAAAGAAAAATAATAGAAACAAAATTAAAGAAAAGCGACAGATGATAAAAGAGGGAGGACAGAGCAGAACTAAAATTGAATGGGTAAAGGAGAGAGAAAGAGAGACGGAAATACTATAGACTTCTATCAGTGAAAGAATTTTTAAAATCGGATTAGAAATAACAAAATGGCCATATTCTATTAATTAAAAAATAAATATGGCAACACTAAATCACCTTTGTCCCTCACGAATAGTGTAGTCTTCTAACAGTGAAAGAATTTTTAAAATCGGAATATAAACAACAAAATGGCCATATTCTATTATTTAAAAAATGTATGTGGCAACACTAAATCAGTTTTGTCACTCGCGAATAGCGTATTTTTCTAACAGTGAAAAAATGTTTTAAAACGGATTTGTTGCTCCTGAGAAGCTCTTCAATTTACAAAATGACCACCTTATGACACTTAAATGGCCATATCTTTTTAATTAGAGTATTTATACACAACACCACATAGCCTATGTTACCCGGAAAGGATGTAGCTTCCTATCGGTGAAAGAATTTTCAAAATCGGTTCAGTACTTTTCGAGCCTATTCGCAACAAACAAACAAACATACAAATATACAAACATACAAACATACAAACATACAAACATACAAACATACAAACATACAAACATACAAACATACAAACATACAAACATACAAACATACAAACATACAAACATACAAACATACAAACATACAAACATACAAACATACAAACATACAAACATACAAACATACAAACATACAAACATACAAACATACAAACATACAAACATACAAACATACAAACATACAAACATACAAACATACAAACATACAAACATACAAACATACAAACATACAAACATACAAACATACAAACATACAAACATACAAACATACAAACATACAAACATACAAACATACAAACATACAAACATACAAACATACAAACATACAAACATACAAACATACAAACATACAAACATACAAACATACAAACATACAAACATACAAACATACAAACATACAAACATACAAACATACAAACATACAAACATACAAACATACAAACATACAAACATACAAACATACAAACATACAAACATACAAACATACAAACATACAAACATACAAACATACAAACATACAAACATACAAACATACAAACATACAAACATACAAACATACAAACATACAAACATACAAACATACAAACATACAAACATACAAACATACAAACATACAAACATACAAACATACAAACATACAAACATACAAACATACAAACATACAAACATACAAACATACAAACATACAAACATACAAACATACAAACATACAAACATACAAACATACAAACATACAAACATACAAACATACAAACATACAAACATACAAACATACAAACATACAAACATACAAACATACAAACATACAAACATACAAACATACAAACATACAAACATACAAACATACAAACATACAAACATACAAACATACAAACATACAAACAATCAAATCTTTCCTCTTTATGCATGGGGGCAGTTCCACATTGTAAGTATGCTAAGTGCCATTAGTGGTAGTTCAATCTATGACGTCTACTATTTTGACAAATAGCCATTTTACCCGTGAGGAGATCTGTCCCCTACCGGTTTGCGACCACCATAATATCATTCCGACCACTCAGTTTCTTTGACGCGGTCCGGTCTAGCCGTATGTGGGCCAGACTTACCCCCTTCCCCTCCCATTTCATTAATGCTGTGGTTCCAATGGACTCTGTATTCTTGTTCAGAAAGTCGTCTCCTCTTCGACTTTCAAGGCGGCAAAGCAAGAGACACCCTCTTGTTTTACGATTCATGGGCGACGGTGGCCATTTTCTTTCAGGTAGACGGTCTGCTCGTATGTTCAATCACGGCGGTAGTGCTCCTCACGCCACTAGAAAGTCCTTAATTTTGCGCATTCAAAGTTAGTAGTACACTTTGCTTTCGACTATATTTACGTATAAAATTAAAATTTTTTTTCTCCCACAATAGTTACTTTCAAACTCACTTTCTATTTTTCTAAAAATAGCATCATAGAAAAACAAACTGTATATTTGTTATTAAATTTCATAGTGCAATTATAAGAGCGATACAAAAATAATACCAATTCGTTTAGATTATTACGAACATCCGACCGAAAGATCGGAAAAGAGAATAAATACATTTGTGTGCGAGCTTCGGACACTTTCTTGTGATATTTGTATGATTACCCATCATTTATATTGTTGTAGATGATTATAATTCATTTTGTTCTTACTTGCAGACTATTTCTTATAGCAGAGAAGGGTTTTAAAATATATATTCAGTTCTCGAAAGATCCTATCATTTAGGAAAAAATTCATATAAATAAATATGGTACCTAATTATATAAAAGAGAGCTCGACCTTAATTTTTTGACCTAAATTATTATCAATGTCCTAAATGTTAATCAGCGCAAGTTGAGTGCATGAGTTTTTTCACGTTCTATACTAATAACTTTTCTAATTAAAGTCAACTGAGTTTAGACAAGATAGTTTAAATAAATATTTTTTGTTTTTAAATCTAAGAATTTCCTTTGCGCAAATTAAGAAACGATTGCATATAACTTAAAATCGTGTTCTATGAGAAAATACTTATTTCTACTTTGTTGGAGTCTTACAAATAGAAAACAAAATCATTTATATGCCTTTAAGACTAAGTAACAGACCCGACGCCTGCCAAGTAAGTGTAGCCATACAGATTAAAGAGCGACACGTAAGAAAGATTTATATGGTTGATTCAAGTTTTAACCCCCGACGCTTCAACGACGGGTACATGTATGTATCTGTGTATCTGTCTGTGGCATCGAAGCTTCCAAGATAATAGATTCCGATGCAATTTTATTCGTTTAAAAGGTAATTTAATCAAGATGGTTCTTAGTTATAAATTGCAAAGATCTGGTCAGCCGTTTGAAGACTATTAGCTCATTTGTAACTGGAGATTTGCGTGTCAATATTAATATATTAAAAATTATAATAAACTTGTAACCATGGTAACACGCTGACATCGTATGACTTACACTGAATAGAGATGAAAAGGTATTTCACAATACCTTTCTTTCGATATCAAAAATCAAATAGAATCGAGTATTAAACTTTTTAAAAGTAAATACAGACTCTTTTTTTATATATTTTGTTATCAACAATACAAAATATTAACATGTTAATATCGATTCTTATAAATCAATGTCATGTGGTTATCAATACTTGGGGACTGTATTAAATTAGTTTCAGGGATAGATATTTTTTTTAATTTCACAGTTATATAAAGTATACAAACTCAAATAAACTAAAATAGTTACTGAGAAGATGAGATATTAATAATGAAAATGCTCGTTTAAAGTCTAAATTAATTGTCCTAATATTAACATAATAATTATATATATATATATATATATATATATATGTCTGGGATTTTAAAACGATGTGAAAGGAAATGGAAGGAGGAAGATGGGGAATATTGGGGAACACTAAATGATATGATGATATGATCTCTAACAATTACGAGAGAAACCTAAGCAGTGCCTTGGACTTGTGACCAAGGTGTAGGCTTAAGGAATTCCTTTAAGTGATCACGACACTCGCCTCCACTGCTAGGCTCTCTGTATAAACCCAAGGTTAAACGCACATAAACCTAACCTAACGCAAAACGAGGTAATTACTTTGTAAGGTACTCACGTGACCTTGATCGGACAGCACTCCTAGCACTAAGACAACACTGCACTGCACAACACTATCACTATCACTACCACTATTTAGACACTACTTCACTTCTTGACAGACCGCGCACGACTAAGACTTCAGTCAGACTGTCGATGGCATTTAAAGGGTCGAGGGTCGAGACTGTCAAAACAACGGAAGTGACCACCACCCTACTCCAACGCCATAGATAGCGATAACGATTAGATTAATCGATAATCTTTTACTTATTCTCCGACATATATATATATATGAATATAGATTATTTAGTAGAATCATTAATCCACATCATTTAACTGGCACCCATAACCAATTACACGACAGGTCATAGATTAAGGACGGGAGATAACGTACGTGTTTGTTTATTGATTGTATATAATATATAATATTGAGTTAATTATTCTTTGTTGGTAACTCGTAAAATATGAGTAATGATTTGATAACTCAATTTAATTTGTAGATATTAAAGTGACTTGATAATATTGATAGTACTTATCAGTAATTGAAGATGATTAATAAATACTAATATTACTTAATAAATAAAATAAAAATAATTAATAAATACAAACTTGTTAATATTATAAATGTCAATGTTTGGAAGTTTGTTACTCAATCACACAAAAACGAATGAACAGATTTTAAAGAAATTTGGCACACAGGAAAAAATTAGAGTTCCTGCGGGATAATGAATATATTGAATATTAAATGTTTTTTGATAAATCTAATCTCTTATATGCGGTAAATTAGATCCGTGCAAAGCCTGGGCGTCGAATATGTATTTGACTAGACGTAGGAATTATTTTAATAACGATTCAATAGAGTATTACTATGCAGTTTATACTGGTACACTTCACAATGTCAAGGCTAACATTAAATTGGTTGGCATTAACGATCTAATAACGATTATATAGGTACTCGTACTTCATAATACAAACTCATTATTAGACTAGCTATTAACCTGTATATTTGTTTGTGACCTAATCGATGTAAAGATGTTCCTTTTTCCTATTAAAACATTCATAGTATAAAATAATTCGCTCCCCACTGTCTCTATGCTTTCATTTTTTAAATTACAAAACGGATTTTAATGCGGTCGTCAGTAATATATAGAGTGATTCGAAAGGAAGGTTTATATGCATATACAGGGAAAAAGTCCGTGATCACACATAAATAAAATAATACGTAGAGAGAGCATTTAGTATCGCCACACTGAAAACACAATTTTTCATATATTGAAATCAATACCTAAATAATAATTGAAAAAAAGTAAAGTAATTAAAGTAACTATGGAAATTTTCTAGTTTATAGATAATTTTGGTATAAATACAGTGAATCGCTTTATTGCGCTATTTGAAGCTATCAATAAATGAAGTAAAGATAGTTATTAAATTAAAAAATTAAATTACCTCTGACTGAAACTGAAATTTAATACAGTCACCAAGTATCCGGGAGGCAGATGCCTCCTCGGAACCGATCCGTAGAAGTCGACCAGGCAGAAGGCGGCGTCGTTACGCCCACCTTCTTCTCTCGCACGATGCAGGGGTACCGAGGGGGTCCCCGTTACTCGGGACAAACCCGAATAGGCTAGCAGGCCCTCTATAGTGCGGGTCGACCATCGAGACGTCTGCAGTAGAATGCGTAAGCGATCCTGCAGCGTCTCAATATGATGGAGAGGGTAACCGCGGAGGTTTAGTGGGTAGGACGGCCTCTCTGCTGGCGAGTCCCACATAACCTGACTAGCCCCCACAGGGCTGGTCGGGTATGCGTAAGTGCATTCCTCCGCGAAAACAAAAAAAAAAAAAAAAAAAGTATTGATACGATAAGACGTCATCGATTTAGAAGAATCGATATTAACTTACATAAGTCGATCTTTTTGTATTGTTGAAAACATTCATCATTGTTCTGTATTCAGTGTAAGCAATGTCAGTGTGTTACCATGGTTACAAGATTGTTATAATTGTCAATATATTAATATTGTCACGCAGCTCTCCACTTGCGTAGTGATTATATATTCTTTGTATAAATGGGCTGATAATCTTCTAACGGCTGACCAGATCTTCACAATACATAGCTAAGAACCATATGGATTAAATTACATTTCAGACAAATAAAACTACATCAGAATACTTATAAACACGCCGTCACGTCGTTCTAGCGTCGGGGGTTAAAACCATCAGACAAGTAATAAGGTTTATTAAGTAAATTGAGTCAGTTCAGTTCAGATTTATTTTTAATTATTTTATTTCAGTTACAGCATAAGTTTTACTTCCTCTCTCTTTTCTATACGCACCACCAAACTAGTTACATTCTTTATTTACTTTCATATACCTAGTCCTAAAGTTATTTTCAGGTTAAATAAACAAAATTGAGCAAATACGGGTTAAACTAGCTTACCGAGGGTTCCGTTCAATTGAAATTGAGGGGCTAATTTAATTTTAACATTGAAATTTTTCATTCATTGTTTTTCCGATAAATAGCCATAGGTGTACAAAAATATATGTTATTTTACTGTTTTTAAATTTTTCCTTCACTTGTGCTAAAAGATGTTGCTTTTTACCGATTTCTTGATTTTAGATTAATTGGAAGAATCCGATGGGTTTGCGAATAACAATCAAGACTTGCATAGTAATTGAATTTGACTTAGAAATTTATTTTTTGTTAACAAATCGTAACGACCAACAGAGCTGAATATTTGTTGTTAATTTCTTCATGCGTTCTTATGAAAAAGGTCCTTAACTAACACTCAGACAGACAGACGGACAACGAAGTGATGCTATGAAGATTCTTTTTGATTTTGAGGTACGGAACCCTAAAACCCTAGTTACGAAAATGACTTTATTTTTTGTCAATCATTAATTACGAATAGGCGTTTATCTGAATCTGATTGTTTTGATAAAACTCTAATATCGATATCGCATGTTTAGTCACCACTTGACCACCCTTCTATTAAAGCCTTTGGAATTGGTTAACTTCTATGAATTGTTTTGTTTGCAATTAAGTGGAATACGTAGGGTTGCCAACAGGAAAATTACATATAAAACAAGTTACATAAATTTTGAGCCTGACGTCTAAATAACGTTTTTTTGTCATTTGTAGTCATCATAAAATTAATAAAAAAAAATTACATTTTAGGGCACACACGTCTCATATAATATATCTGAGAATAAATATCATGACATTGATGTATTAAATAACGGATAATTTGTCATAGAGGCGATGGTCATTGACTGTCACCGTACGTGAAGTTCATTGAATGTTTTATTCTCGTAGTTCGTACGAGCTCTGATAGATGGCTCTACTATTTATTGGCAGATAAGAAATATTTGTGTACTGTTCAGTTGAGCCTAACTATAAACATCCGAGCATGAATAAAAATAGGCTATGTAGAGCAAGAAAACAAAGTATCCAAACAAATAAGTTTTTTTGATTATCAGTACATTTTTATCTGTAAATAAACTAAAAACATCGCAAATACATATATTTTTAAAGTAAACAAGATATTCAAGTTTGTAGAATTATTCGTTATCACTATTGTTTTATTTTTAGAAGGAGATACATAACATCGAAGTTATGTAGGTTTAAATTTACTACTATCTTAAGTTACTATGTGACCTTTCTCTATTATTTAATTATTTAATTCATTACAAAGATTTTGTGCTACATTTTTATTACCATTACAACCATCAACGTTCACTCCCTTAATGGTTAAATTTAGAAAAATTGCTTCTTAGTTGCTATACGTCAGAAATAAATTTTCATTCTCAGTAGTTTTAGTTGTACCTTTATGAGTTAATAGTCAAGTCAGCTTTTAATATAATATACAGTTTAAAATTCTAACTATATAGTTAATGTCTGCTGAAACTGAAAGTAAAACTTCAAATCTTGACTTTTATGTTATTAAAACAAAACCTTTTTTGAATGGAGAGAAATTTTCCCATATAAACGTATTCCTTATTTTTCTTACTGTGACTAGAGCAATAACTTTTAAAAACCATATAGATACCAAGCCTGACCATGCCGGACTGTTTTTTTTTTTTAATCCTAACTAATATTATAAAAATTTTAATTTCGAAAGTGATACATAAAAAAACGTAGGAAATAATTAAAAATACAAACTAAACAAACGAAAGTGCGACTTAATCTACTACTTACGCCACCTGTTGACGAATAGATGGCGTCTGTCTGTCTGGCACAATTAGGCTTAAATTACTGAACCAATGTCGATAAAATATAAGACAGAGATCAAGTAGAGCTTCAGGAAGGACATAGGCGTTACCTTTTTTCGGGAAAATAATACTTAAGAATAGAAACTTGAGCAAATAAGTGTGTAATTACGCCATCTATCGACGTTGGGAGGTAGTACATGTCGAGCTGTGTGGCCCTTATGTATTTGGAAATTAGTCATATATAAATTAAAATGTAAAATATAGTGATATAGCGAAAAATGTGAAATATTAATAAACCTAAATTATGGGCCTTCAAACATTGAAAAAAACGCATTATTTTAAGTTCCGGAAAGATACGAATTGTAAACAAATTTTTTGACTTAAAAAAGATAAGAAATCTATTTGAAATTGGTTCATTTTTCATTAGACCTTGTGAAGAGAGGGCTGATAAACTAATTTTAGATATTAGTGATCTCCAAATATTACATGATGCCGCGATGCGTAATACGTCGCTTCACAAACATACTCGTAACGCTGACCTTAAAAAGTCAATGGCTTAACCTTTTAGATCAAATACTTTAAAATATGACACAATTTTAAATGTATTTACAAGTTCTATTCAAATCTAGTAGTTTGTAATAAACTAAACTACTTTTGTAAAAACTAAACGACTGTGATCGACGATTAAGTATATTCAAAGGACTGCTTAATAAACATTTTGTTATTATCCCACAGGAACTGTCTGTTATCTGAGTATGTATCTGAGAAATGCATAGGTATAAAAATGGTTAAGGTATAACCGTGATTGACCGAGATAACCTTTATAATCTATTATTGTAACGTAATGTTAGTTTTTATTTGCTTAAACGAGTGAATAATTGCAACGACAGGACCGCGCGGACTATACGACCGCATTTTAAACATATATGTTGACATAAACAATAACATATATATATATACATATTTGTAATGTGTTCGCCAAGACCTTTCTTTTTATACCAAACACGCGATAATTATCTCAGTTTAATTTTTTTCGAGGTTAGAATCTGAGGTATAATTTGCGTTATAAAAAAAAATGATAAAATTTTTATAGCCTATGTCACCCGCGCCATTATTACGAATCTATTAACACCTCATTCATGAAAATTGGTTCAGTAGTTTAGGCGCTAGAGTGGAACATACAAACATACATAGATACATACACACATATGTACATAGACTGCCAAAATCATAACCCTTCCTTTTGGCTTCGCCGTAGTCGGGTAAAAATCGAATGGTATGAAAGATAAAATACACATACACAAAATAATGTATTTTCTAACATAATTTAAAAAACCGAGATAAATTCGTATTCGATTTTCAAAATAAAGTTCGAGCTACAGGTGCGCGCCGATAGAGCCGGCAGCGACAGCGGCAGTTGCTCCGCGACCTCACTATATGACGGACGTGTCTACTATGCGTAACTAAACATACGACATTAGAAAAATGGTCTTTATAACAACATTGTATATAGTGAAGTGTTGTAGTGAAAACAAAAAAAAATTGGTGACTTAAACCCAACATAATTTATACTCTAAAAACTAAAGTTAACTTACTCAAAGTTTGTTAATTAGTGTATTAAAAAACATTTTTTAGTGATTGGATAAGAAACTTATTTTGTCCTTGGAAATTACTTCGTGTTTATGTAAGTTTTATTGGATATTAATGCATAATAATATGTTATCAAATGTTCATACATAATTATTCATTATTTTTTTTATCACAAAATATATAAAACTTGTCGTCTTTAAATAGTCTATATGGATATATACAGAAAGAATATTATATAGTAAAATAGTCGTTAAAAAGATCGAAAAATAAAAAGTATTATATATAATAAAATATATATATTTATATATACATTATGAAACGGTATTCTTAGGCGGTTAAAAAATCTTCAGCTATTGCCTAGACATTTAGCAATAAACAATTCTTATATATATATAAATAAATTTCAGAATTTTACAAATTGTATCCGTAAATAAATAGGACATAAAATATTACAATTATAGAACTCCTTTTTCATATTATTAAAATTAAGACTATAAAAAAATATTTGCTTTATAAGAAAAGGCAATAAACGCAGTACTGTCATAGAAAAACAAATATTTAATAAACTCTTCACAGTAATTTATATTGTAAACATACGTACACACGTAAATACTAACAGCAAATAGCAAATATACATGAAAAAAACACTTGTCTGGTTTTCGGTTGCACGCACTGGTGGTTAGTTATATTTAATAAGATATTTATAATAGTATATAGAAAAAAAAATGGATGTATTAACTAATTTTATTTACACTAAAGAAAATTCGTGATAACTTATTATCATGTGAAATTATATGAAAATAAATAAATTGTAGCTGACACTTTCTAAATTTTGCTGTAACATTTAGGGTCTTTTTTAAGGACCCAAAATTACGTAAATTTTTTACTTACAAGCACGTTCTCGACTAGTAGAATAATAACTTATAAAAATCGTCATTATTATTGCTTTTTATTAATTTACTCCAAAATATTTAAGTACTTTTTAATATATATATGTTGAGGTAGAATTTGATGGAAAAAAAAGATGTTTTAGTGTTTACACAAAAATGTAGTCAAAGTTACAGTTAAATACAAAACGGGTCAGCTTTTTCAATTTTATATAGAACACTTATATTATACAGCATCTTAAATTGTTTTTGATTAAATAAAGCTTATAAATAATTCAAAAAATAACTTGAAAATCCGAGTTCAATTATAGCATGTGTGCTTACAAGATAACTCAAAGTAGTATTAAAAATGTGAAACAGTACACGTATATGAATTATAATCCTCAAATCGATCGGTCTACCATCGGGTATAATTCTGGATCTAAATCGAACAGAATATAGTAAATACTTAATACAGCAAAAAATATACTCTGTATTATATTTAATTTTTGATGTACTTTGCAATCTGTCACGATACATTATCTTTGCTAAATTCTAAACTGAACTAAAAAAATAAACCCTCATTTACACACTACACTAAAAAAAAATTAAATTCATCGAGTACTTCGTTTACTCTCTGTAAGAAAAAAAAGTCAGTGTTTTTTGAAACACACTTTGGGATGGGAGGGATGATGAACCTATGAATAAAATTATTTTCAATCTAAAACATTCAGGTACGGTGAAGTGTAATTATAAATAAAAAACATAGTAAAGGCCCCATTCCGTAGTTATGTATCCTTCTACAATCTTACTAACACTAAAAACATGTTTGGATGTTAGTTACTCAGTCATGTAAAAAACGCTGAACGGATTTCATTTCAATTTGGTACACAGATACCATATAACCTGGATTAGCACATATGCTATTTTTTATCCCGGAAAAGTTTAAAGTTTTTGCAGGATAATGATAAAATATGTATTTTATCGATCTTCAATGGTTAGTGATTTTTAAAAATCTTGAACGGGCCGTAAAATGATTTAGTTTACTGTTGACTTGAGATCTTTCGACAGTTTAAAAAAATCACTACTCAAAAAAACACTTCATTCTATATTCCAAAAACATTAGATACATTAGTAGTTGCTATTTTTTAAAACACTCACCCATGACTCTGCAGTTACTATGCCAATAAATATTCGGTAAAATGCCAAAAGTATTGCCCTTGTCTATAAAAATATTTCATAGTTCACGTTCGTTGATCTATGGAGGAAAAACGTCGTAAATCATTTTATCTATTAGGTGAGCTGAAGGTTAACGTTTGGTTTTATTTTAAACATACCTGGCTTCTTACCTCTTTATGGGAGTTAACGATTTATGTTACGAATCTGGTTTCAAAACAACATAATATCCACAAATTTCCATCAGATCAGCTCCAAGGTACCAAATGATAGTATTGTTCGTCACTATATATATATACAATGTATCATTTCGATATATATTAACCTATAATAATATGGACGTAGGATCTTTATACAAGTATCACTATACATATGTATATATAGGGGGACAAGGATAAATATATATAGTTTCTATTGTATTCCAAAATACGATTCATAGTTCAAGCTCTTAATTATTTTTGATTTCCCATAAAAATTACATAGGAAAACTTTTATCATACAGATATATATATACGGGAAATGGGATCTCTTCGTTTTCTTTCTCGTCCTCTTTCGTTTCGTTTTCGAACTCTATAGTAATATGAATCGATACGACATTATACGAGAAATATTTCGGTACAACTGTTGAAAGTGGGTTGACCTTCCTCCTTTTTTAGTTAAAATATTTCTGATTTTCTGATTATCAACAGATAACTCAAAACAGTACTATTAGGTAAGTAATAAAAATATATTGTATAGAGTACAAAATTAATGTTTATCGTCAATATTTTTTGTTATAACTTATAAGCTATTTACATGTCGATGGAATTTTTTTTTTTGTGTAACATCTTTTTCAGTATAATAGCTTAGATATTCCTAAATTGCCTGTACTATAAAGGATGTGGGATCAAAATTTATTCATTGCTTTTTAAGATTAACTCTACATTTATATTGCTTGACGGGATAAAGCCTTCTGGTGCTCATGAATTGAAACATCCGCTATTTTGAAGATAGTCCAATATACTGATGCTTATTATACGATCAATCAATTGCAATAAACATATTTTATTATTTATTAATATATATAGGCGCAATCATAATTGATTTTTTTACGTGTCTATCTAATCAGAAAACTGATTAAGTAACTATTAAATAGATATGTGTAGTTTCTATATGATATATATTCTATATGATAGTATTGGCGTATAGTGTGGGTGTGTGGTGTACGATATATTATATATTTAATGTGTCATATACTACATACGATTTTTGCGAGGTGTTAGTTGCCGGTATGTTGTATAGAAGTTGCACTAATACGGTAATTAAGTCTAAGTATGTGATTTGACATGTATGTATTTGTAACATTTCTTTACGGGAGTGACATAGTCAACTGTATGACTAAACTCCCATGAATAATAAGAAGAAATAAAAAAAAGAAAACTTTTTGGTAGTGAACGAGATAAATGATACTTATATTTTATTCACCTATCAAGATCTGAGATAAAAGAGTTCCAAAACGCAAAATAATCGTAACTCTTTTAAGAATGCAAACTGATTAACCGAAAGTGCGATTTAATATGCTACTTTCGCCATCTATTGACGAATAGATGGTGTTTGTCAGTCTATTATACAATCAGGCTTAAATTACTGAACCGATTTTGATGTAATATAATACAGAGATAAAAATGAGTTTGAGGAAGGACATAGACTTTTTTTAATCGCGAAACAAAATACAAAGTACTTAAGAATACAAAGTAAACAAATAAGTGTGTGATTACGCCATCTATCGACGTAGGGATGAAGTGCATTAGTCATATATAAATTAAAAAGTAAAATATGGCGATGAGTGATTAAAATGTGATATTAAACCTTAATATACGTTGTAAATTGCACCCGGGAGAAGACGGACAAATATTGTTTAAAATCAATATTATATCTCTTATTGAATAAATTTTACAGTTAAAACATTTTAAGGAGAAAAATACTAGCTTATTATCTGTCGCTCTCTAACGCTACCACGATTCAATCTTCATAATAGCCAATTTGTTTCTGTACAATCTCCTAGAACAGGATCACTTGTTATTTGTAACCCAAAATAACTAGTAGTCTTTAGAAGTATTTTTTTAAATAGTGAATATAAGATCCCTTAAAAAAAACCATTATATATATTTCTTTCGGGATTATTCCATTTCTTTCGGAGTTTTTAGCACGTCCCATACTGATAAAACTTAAATGGAGGTTACAGTTAATTAAAAAAAAACATTTTTTTGGATATTTTATTTATTTATTTAACACTTTATTATACACCACATACAGAAACACAATAGCAGTAATATAACATAAAAAAACAATGGCAAACAAAACATCTTCCCGCTATCTGTACGCTTAGATCATTTAAACTACGCCACAAATTTTAATGCGGTTTTCACCATATATATTATAGTAGTATAACTACTATCTCTCCAAAATAATAAAGTTTGTGTCAACTTGTTTTTGGTACCTAATACTGATTACATTATCACAACGTATTTGTTATTCAAATGAGATAAATGGATTACGATTTATGATAAGAGTTTTTAAATTATTTTACTATGATAATGATAATACGTAGACGTTCTTTTGAATTAATTTGTACTTAACAATCGAAAATTATTCATACAAATGTATTTTAAATAGTTTATTTGACTATTAATCCAATAAATTGATACGAAAAGAACTGGTTTGAATTAATATTTTAGTGTCACTAAAATGACTATAAAATGAATCCAGATTATCTTACTCTACACCGGTAGAAGTAATAGATCTATTCTAAGTTAGTTATGTAACTGAAAAGAGCTTTAAACATAAAGTGGAACTGACCAGTCCAGAATTTTAAAATACCAGAAATGAAGTTCTGAGTTTGACTTTCAAGTTTTTATTAGATTTTTCGTATTTGGAGAATGCATCCAAATGTAATATTTGATATTGAATATCAATTTTACAGATCTATTCTCTTTCAGAAGTTACTGTGCCGTAGATATTATTATCTCTTGCTCTTTTAATCATTTTAAGTTAATTATTTAGTTTTATTAAAAATAACAAACGAATTTAGATTTTATAATATTTGCGTAATTATGTTGCTTTTATTTAAATTTAAATTAATTTAAATTTTAATATAAATTTGCTCGTACGTACAATTTATGTTTCTCTGAATAATATAAGTATAATTTAAAGAACAATTTTGATAAAGTATTTTTTTCTAAAACTCAAATATCAAATAAGTTATTTCAACGATTTATTTTTTGAAAAATACATGTTACTCTAATTAGTTTTATTTTTATTACCCGTGAGGGGACTGGTTAGAAATAGAATACAGTTCCTCTCTGCCGCTGGGAGAGCATCTCTTAAGAGCCGAGTAACCCAGCACCCCCATCATCGGCCAACAAGAGATACTCTCTAGTTTTACCGATGTCCATGAGCCGGGATGTAGGTGGACCATCTGCTCGTTTGCACCTTATGCACCATTAAAAAAATGTAATGTACATATACAAATCCATTCAAACATCCACACGTACACATACACACCTCCATACATGATCACATCCATTACACCTACATACCCACACATCCCCACATTCATACATGCAAACTATCTCGTTCATAAGTAAGATAAACGAGCTATGGACGTCAAATAATAATCTCATACGTGTACAATAGGAATAAATGGTGCAACGATAATTATTATCAGATTAATAGTTTATCGTTTATCAGATTATCCTGCATTGATAATTTATCAGTCTGGAGCTAACCGGAATAAAAAAACCTCAGTATACTTCGTGTTTTAGCCTATATTAAGTCTTTAGTTTAGTCAAATATAAAGTTAAAATAATAATTTTGTATGAATCATTGTTTGTTAATGTTTTCCTAAATAAAAAAATAACATTTTATTTTCAGAGACCTACAAATATAGATCCATACATTCATTCATACACATACATACAATCACATATCCACAAATCTATACATCGCCAACACTACATACAAATACATTCATACGTCCATAAAGTAATCGTATTATGACTCTATGTCATAAAGTTTAAAGAATTAAAAAAAACTGCAAAATATTCTTCTTCTGCAAAATATCGACAGTTCAGTTAAAATATTGTATGAAATTCTATTTCATACTCGATTAAGTTCATTTTAATGTCAATTTGTAAAGAACTACATACGCTAATGTTATCGTAGTTGACAGAAAATTTTACGTAACAATAAAAGACCTTACAGTTTGTTTTGTAAAGGCAATTTTGATGATGTTTTAGAATTTCAGGTAGGAGAAAAAATATCTTTTACTGACTTTTCTTACCCTTACCAGGTTTTGTCGGAACTAGCTTCCTTCCGCGTGTAAATAAAGTATTGGTATTAATAACTACCGAACTTCCTTTGCGTAAGAAAATGTACTATTTTGTACTCGACGCTTTGATAAGCAAAAAAAATTCTATTGGTTTATTTTTGGCATGATTAAGGATACTATTTCTACACATGATGTGATGATATTTTTCCCCATCAACACTAATCTGCGTCACAATGTTTTTGTTTGAACAGGAAATCTAATTGAATTTTATGTTAACGTTCACTTGTAAATGTGATTTGTTTGTTTTCTTAAAAGTTATATTGAATGGTGTAGCGTTGTTTGTGTTTATACTTTATACTATGTTGTGTCTTGTGTTGCATCCGTGTATAAATTATTAATAAGATTAATATTAAGTTAGGTTCTCAATTCCATTTACTTTTTTACATTAGTATGAACTTCGTTGTTTATGATTTAAATGATATTTTTAACGACACAGAGATCTCAATCATAGGGATTGTGAAGTACACCAGAGAATTTCCTAAAAATGATTGATATATTATATAATTAAAAACATTTTTTTTTATGTTTATGGCATTGACAAAACTTTCGAGCCGATTTTGATGAAATTTAGTACTTAGATAGACTAGAGCTTAGAAAAGATCATAGGTTACGTTTTATTTCAAAAATAGGCTTAAAGGGGTTGAAATAGGGGAATAAGTGCATATCAAGTTGTTTGACTGTTTATATCTCTGATAATTAGTCATAATATATTAAACACATGTGGGAAATTGCACCCGGCGCAACATGCTCTCTATATGTTAAACAAATGGCTACAGATTAACCTATTAACGATAAATACAACCAAAACTGTATATATGATCCAAAAAACAAAAATATTGGTTCACATGATAGCCTAAAAATCAGCGGAGAAGTAATTTATAAAACCGATACTGCAAAATATATAGGATTGACTCTTGACAAACAACTTACATGGAAAATTTAAAAACTACGTAAAAAATCGACATCGCTTGCAAGTGCTTTACATACAATAGTTAGATGTATTCTCAAAAAAGTCAAATACATGATTTACAACACATTAGTAAAATCACATTTAGACTATTTTATTGAGATTTGGGGCACAGCGGCTAAATCAAATAATATACAGAATTTACAAACATCTCAAAATAAAGTAATTGAAATATTATTTGGCTACGATTACTTAACCCCAACTACTAAAATATATAATGATATAAAACTTATGAACCTTACAAAATTTTATCTATATAGAACATTGAGTCTTAATCCAACAATAATATAAAATCAAAAATAAAATTTAGGACAAAAACGATCAATAAGGAAAATGAATGATATATATTTTAGACGACCTCGTAAATAAATATGGGAAAAAAATTATGTACAAAGGGGTTCAACTATACAATAAACTACCAAATTATATAAAAGAAAAAAAAAGAAATATTTTTAAGAATTTAATTAATATTTCATAATACTTCGCCCGGGTGCAATTTAACACGTGTATTTAGCCGTAACTGCTATATCCCGGCATTTTAAATCTGTAATATCTTCGAAAATATTCATTTAAATTTCATGCTGTAAAGGGCCATATTGATCTATATTAAATGCACAATGTATTTAAGGTACCTAATTGGACAAGGATTAATGCTGTATTGTTTAAAATCGCTTCGTAAGTAAGCCATTATTTCTCGTAATAAGTAAAGGATAAAAATGGTTATTGTAGATTATCCCTAAGAGATACGCATATACCATCGCGGACTTTTTTGTAGACCTTTTTAAGATGTACAATACTGTAGTACATTATTTTCATCTATCTCGTTGAGTTCAGCCAGCTTTTGCAATGTAAGCACAATAAAATATGTTTATTTACGACATCACATTAGAAACCTCTAAAATTATCATTGTTTCTCTCCTATATTATGCATGTATTATACATATAAACCTTCCTCTTGAGTTCGTTGCTTAGTTTTAAAGATCTAAGCGTATAAAGGGACAGACAGACAGACAGTGGGAAGCGACTTTGTTTTATACTATATAGTGATGATATACACTAGAAGTTATCAAATCCGCTTAAGCTTGTTAACGTGTCTTCGGCGTTAGTAAACAAGTATTTGTCTTTTCATTGATTCGAACATATATTAGAGTACCCTCAAGTTAAAATGTGAACACGTCATAATATCAAATGCTCGATGTATTAAATATATGTATTCTAAGAATTGTTATGTTAAGATTTTGGCATAATTTGTTATATCTTTAGTTTATATTTTTCAAGCCTCTGTCGATTTATTTTGTAACATATTTATTTTGTTGTTTTCTCGTTAAGTGAATAGTGTAATATTGTTAAGAGAAAATAAATTCTTAAAACCTAAACCTATTAAACGGTTTGAGCGCAACAAATATATCCCGTCATTCCTAATGGTTCTGATGCTGTCGTCCATGTGATTTTAGAAAGAAAGAATATGCTTTTTAGTGACGCACACTTCTTTACATAAAAACAAAACAGATCAAAAGTATTACTTAATATTATATAAGGCAAAGTATGCAAAGAAATGTGTCATCACCAAGGGGTGCACCTCTCAGCTTATGTTGTGGTATAATACCACAACGCTGATTTTCAGAGGTAAACCCTTAGTGACCCACGAACAACAGTGACAGCTAAACTAAAGAGTACAAAAAAATTTTTAAAAGTATTGTAAATAATTCCATACTACTTCAGTAAACTCTTCTGGTAAAAATAAATAAATAAATTTAAAAAATACAATCTAAATCTTTAACACACATAGTTTTAAATACATAATTACATATCTTGAAATGTATCTTGATACTTGTTTTTTGTATGTACTGGGTAAAAAGACAATTTTGTACAGTTAACATTGTTTAATGTAAGTAGTGTAGGTCTCAAGTCAGGTACTATACATAAACCTGTCTAAAATGCATATTCTATTACTAAGACCCGCGCGAATTCTTGCGCGTGTTGCTCCGCTCCTATGGGTCGTAGCGAGATGTTAAATAGCCTAAGTTACTTCTTGTTACATCAGCTATCTGCCAGTGAAAGTCCGGTCAAAATCAGTCCAGCCATTCCAGAGATTAACCGGAACAAACAGAAAGACAGACAAAAAATGTAAAACAAATTTAATTGGTATGTGTGTGTACATCCATATGCGCTTAGTGAAAAGCGGTTAATTTAATATTACAAACAGACACTCCAATTTTATTTATTTGTATGTACTATACAGTAATTTCATATATTCTCATACTGATAAATGTACAACAGTGTACCTACTTTAGTAGCGAAATTGAATTCAATTATTAGAGGTACACGAACACGAGATAAACCCTGGATCCAAGTTTAGAACGCCTCTGGCTACGTTTCTGCAGGTTTATCTACACGTACAGACGTACAAATAACTAGCTACAGATTTGATTTAATGTTATATTAGATTAGGAATCCGCCAGCCAGTGCAGGTACAAATTACCGCTCAATGTTTTGTTACTGCAAAACTTATACATTTTTTGAGATAAACGTTTACGTATGCTCCCTTGGTTGTAGGAGATCTGTTCCCCGACTGGCTTGCGACCACCAGCATGCGAATCCAACCGCCAAGCGTTATAGACGCGGCCGGTCGAGCCGCATGTGGGCCAGACTTACCCCCTCCCTCTCCCATCCCATTAACTCTGCAGATCTAGTGGACTCTGGACTCTTGCTCAAGGCCCGCTGAAACCGCAGTATTTTTTTCTTTACGCCCTCTCCCCACTGTCTTCGAGAATGCAACGCATCGACAATTTATATGGGCTATGGTAGCCACTTACCATCAGGTAGACCATCTTCTCGTTTGCACTTTATCTACCAGAAAAAAGACGTATGTATAATTATGAGCTCTTGTGTACTAACCCTCAATACAGTCTAGACAGGAAGCCGAACAGTGCCTAGGACGTAAGATCCATGAGCAAGTTTAAATTTTATTTCATTTAAACTCTCATCAGCTACACTTCACCTGCGAACCGAACTCGCGCACAGTGTTAGCAACACCGTTAATAAATTGTGTTCACGAGTAGTTCATGTTATATTATTTCAAGTATACCCACGTGTAGACCTTTGGTGAGATAGAGTCACCATTCTTAAGGTCCACGTAAGTTAACTTCATTATTAACTGTTGGTGTTCATTATAATTATAATAATAGGCTTTTAACCCTACGCGTTGGTCACAATTTTAAGGGACTGCCAAGCTTTCTGTCTAAATTGCATGTGTATACGTGTTATTGTAAAATAATAGTTTTAATAATCATTTCTCTCTCATTTTATGACTCTCTAAGAAACTCTATATCAGAGTATTGAATATTGATTTCAACTTAATAACTTTAAATGTTCCTGAAGAAAACGGATAAATATGGTCTTGATAGAAACACAGAGTGACAACGAAGTGATCCTATAAGAGTTACCTTCTTCATTTTGATGTACGGAACCCTAAATCTTCATATAGTATAAAACGCTTCCCGCTGTCTGTACGCTTGGATCTTTTAAACTAAGCAACGGATTTCAATGCGATTTATACCAATAGCAAGAATGATACAAGAGGAAGGTTTATATACATATTTTAGCAGAGTGACCGTGCTAGGCTGCGACTGGTCGCTAGTATAAAATAATATTCAAAATATAAATGTAATTTAAAATAATTGTACAGTTTAACTACTGACAATGGACTTTGAATGTTGATTAGGTTTTTTCCTATTGACGTCGATACACAAGCTTCATAGTTCGTTCATTGTATAAGTGCTTACTAATGTATATGTAAATAAAATTTAATGTTTTTGTGTCGTCGTCCTCTATATGTTCCTAAAATGTTATAAGATTATTTGAAACTTGTTTCTAATATTTATTATCATATTTTACTTCACTTGTACATAAAAATTACAACACAAAAAATATTATTCATCTAATTGTGATGTATTTATAGTTATATCCAAAAAGGCATAGTTTTAAATTAAATATATAAAACAATAAGCGTGAAAATGAAATTTGCGCGAATTTTGTCAATTTTATGTTACATTTCTTTTGGAATCTATGAGAGTATGTTATTAAGTTTTTTTAGCTGTACCTAATAGAGAATGATTTTACTACATTGACGACAATTAACACTGTCTATCTGTTAAATTACTGAACCAATTTTATTGAAATTTGGAATACAGATATACTAGAGTTTGGCAAAGGCTCTATCGCGAATAAAAAGTAATGAAGGGGTTGAAATAGGGGATGACGTGCAAGTCGAGCTGTGAGACCGTTTTTATGCCCTTTGGTATCAGTCATAATATTAATTACTATTAATGTTGAAAATTAAAATAAAATGTATATAACATTCAATCAAAATCCGTTCAGTATTTTTTATATGAATTAGTAATTTATCTAACCAACCAATTAGTGATGAATAATGTTGATTATTTTTTTGCTTAAAAGCATTAATTACAACGAATGAATGACTACAGACAATTTAAAGATTATATTTGTGTGTGATCATAAACTGCATAATGTATACTATTTTTAG
Organism: Limenitis camilla; assembly: GCA_905147385.1. Lineage (NCBI taxonomy): Eukaryota > Metazoa > Arthropoda > Insecta > Lepidoptera > Nymphalidae > Limenitis > Limenitis camilla. The sequence goes on from LR990248.1 coordinate 5,955,739, forward strand.
GTTAAGTATTTTGTCTACATTAATATTATAATAAGGTTAAGTCAGTAATTTTGTTAATTATAAGACAAATGTAAAATGTTATATAATTGAAATTCAAAATAATTTTTTACTAATTTTGTTCGTCTGAAGCAACTAAAGTATTCAGAAATATTTCTCTATTTTCGTACATCTAATAGATACCTATGAGAGTTCGAATCTTTAGTGACTTTCTTCGTATATCTAATATGAGAGTTCGAATCTTTAGTGACTTTCTTCGTATATCTAATATGAGAGTTCGAATCTTTAGTGACTTTCTTCGTATATCTAATATGAGAGTTCGAATCTTTAGTGACTTTCTTCGTATATCTAATATGAGATTTCGAATCTTTAGAGACTTTCTTCGTATATCTAATATGAGGGTTCGAATCTTTATTGACTTTTTTCGTATATCTAATATAAGAGTTCGAATCTTTAGTGACTTTTTTCGTAGGTATATCTAATATGACAGTTCGAATCTTTAGTGACTTTCTTCGTATATCTAATATGAGAGTTCGAATCTTTAGAGACTTTCTTCGTAGGTATATCTAATATGACAGTTCGAATCTTTAGTGACTTTCTTCGTAGGTATATCTAATATGAGAGTTCGAATCTTTAGAGACTTTCTTCGTAGGTATATCTAATATGACAGTTCGAATCTTTAGTGACTTTCTTCGTAGGTATATCTAATATGAGAGTTCGAATCTTTAGAGACTTTCTTCGTAGGTATATCTAATATGACAGTTCGAATCTTTAGTGACTTTCTTCGTAGGTATATCTAATATGAGAGTTCGAATCTTTAGAGACTTTCTTCGTAGGTATATCTAATATGACAGTTCGAATCTTTAGTGACTTTCTTCGTAGGTATATCTAATATGACAGTTCGAATCTTTAGTGACTTTCTTCGTATATTTAATGTGCGAGTTCAAATTTTTAGTGACTTTATTCGCTTATCCAATATGAGAGTCAGAATCTTTATTGACTTTCTTCGTATGTCTAATATGAGAGTTCGAATCTCTAGTGACTTTCTTCGTATATCTAATATGAGAGTGAACCTTTAGTGACTTTTCCGTATATATAATATGAGAGTTCGAATCTTTAGTGACTTTCTTAGTAGTAGTTGACTTTATTTATAATATTAATAATTTTTTATTATTAGTAAATTTGTCGCTATACGTTGTTAGTTTAAGAAACTTTTTGATTTACTTACGAAAAAATATAATCAGAAACAAAATAATAAATTTCATGTCATTATTTTTAACTAAAACAAAAGAAACTTGATAATTCATTTTACACATTTTCCTCGGAAATATCATTGTGAAAGTTTTATCTAAGATCTTTAACCGATATCAATGTTAGATATAAAATATGGTATCTTGACAAGGCATATGATTGTTCTGTGATAAGTAGAAACAAACTAAGATTTGTGTATATATGTTAATAAAGAAACCGACTGTCTGGCATTTTGTGGTATGAAGAATTTTATCTTAATTTAGACCGAAATCTTTCCTTCAAAACTTTGATTACATCAGTGTGAGTAAATAGTGTAAAAAGCCTTTTATATGTTTCAGGGATTTCTAATTTGGTGTGTAGAACAAAAAAAGCGAAGTTTCACTTATCTCCAAAACTATCTATAACAACTTAAAAACTTATTTTACTGTTAATAAGCGGTTTTTAATTCATAAATGTAATTCAGTAAATTACGAAATAACGATTTTTCATACGCGAAGGAAGCTTCTATTTCGAGGGTAATATTAAATATTTAATAATCGACGCAAACAATTTTTATTATCATAATTACTTTCAGAAAATATTCTCCAATTTTTCTGTAAAATTATAAAATCTTTTATAGTAACGCTCTACAGTGCGAAATGATGAGCATTTTGGTCAACCGACATTAAAAGGAACCTAAACGAGTGCGAAATTAAATATCGTACAATATTTCGTTCTGACCTGACAGTATTTTCGTACCGTAGCCAAAATCTATTAAAAAACTGACTTCAAGTATTTAATGGACAATTTCATTCAAGAAAATAGATTTATCTAAACAGTTGCGGCGTGTTTCAAATCATCACTAAAACGTTTTAACAATCTAGTCTAAAAGTTTATGAGAAGAGTCAGTCAAACATTACCTCCAGTTCACTGAAATCGAAATTTATATTCATTATTTTAACATAAATTACTTCTGCTCTACATATTAAGAAACCGTGGCGTCTAGTTAAGTGTGGCAAATTTTAAATTAATATGTGAACAGTAACTCTTCATACACCAATTAGAGGTAATTATGTGGGATATTTATTTGAATAAATATTCTGAAAAATACTGTTTCTTAGTTGAGTTTAAATAATAGTTATTCAAATTATAATAACTACTAAATACAAGAACCTACTTCACTATCTTGTCTTCCTGTGGGTATCGTGTGGCAACGTCTTGCGCATCCATATATTATTAATGATAGTGTAATACTAAATATTTAATCAAAGTCTTATCAATTATTCCATATACTGGTTTTAGTAATTTATGGTGTTTTCGTAGGAATAATTTTACACTCCTACTGCTACTAGTTTACTACACTCCCTATTCCTTGATGCCATGTTGATAAGTTCCGGTGTGGTCACCTCATTGCTCCTGCCCAGACTCGGGTCCTCTTCAAGGGATTCTTTTCCTTGTTTAAATAAACTGTGCCTCTTGTACATCATGGTTTTTCCTGGACAAGAGTCTCATTCATTATGGTCGCAATCGATTTTCCTTGCTTGGTAAGGAACTTTATAACGGCATATTTCACTTTTCACTCCCGATTATTGACGATAGCTCAAAGACTAATTGTATAATAACAATGAAACCCCGTATTTATACTAATTATGAGTCACTGAACACATTACCCCCTCCAACCCGCTCATTCCGAGAACTTAAAAACGCACCCTCGTATAAACACCTTATCTATGATTATTATCGAATAATGTCGAAGCCTACAGTAAATTTTGGATAGAAAATCTTCCTCAATCAATCAATTTGATTTAAATCAATCAATTAAATCAAATGGATTTAAATCAAGCTGACGTAAAAGATTTAAAATGTCAAGATTACTACGCAAAAACGTTTATTCTTCAGACTTCATAAACGATTACGAATATTCTGCGGGTAAAGCTGCTGTCGGCAACTAGTTAAAAGATAAGATGAGAATAAGCACCCAGATAAAGCCCACTTAATGCGGTTGAGATGTCATATCTAAGGAGCCGACGAGGGTCCATCTTTGAACGTTATGTTTGTACTTTAACATTATAAATTCTTTTAATACCACATGAGTTTTTAAGTAAATATTAATATTTTAAATTTGTTTATAAATGTATGTGCTTGGTAAAAATATTAAATTTTTATAGTCAAACGATACTCCTAGTATTAAATTATACCCTAATCTACTACTACTTAGGTACAAACTTTATAATTAATAGTAAAGGAGTAATTAGTTTACTAATAGACTATTAACATGACACTGAATTGTTTATAGTTAACCCAAACATTTTTCATCCGGAGATGTCCGTCATCCACGACAGCAAGAAGCAAACTAATGAGCGAATTACCCTCGTATATAATAAAGTTTTTTTTATTCCAAGACTGTATATATAGGGTGGATTTTTGAGACGGGTCTGTAAGGGCAGGTACCTTAACCGTTATAGTCACAGGAAAACGTTCTTTGGAGACTATCCATTATTTTTTAGGATATTCTAAACTGCATTCACAGATTTTTGAGAAAATGTACGGTCAGCGAATAAAAAGCTAAAATTAAAAAAAAATATTTTTTTGCTTATCGATCCTACTTCGTAAAGGGATCAAAACACTCTGATGGAAAGATGGTCTCCTAGGACCGTTAGACTTGAGCCGCTAGACTTGAGCCAGTTGTTAAACAGATCTGATGGTGTAGTGTTGTGGTGTCATGATTCTGGGTCTCAATTACTTAGCTTGGAGTAAGTTTTTCATATTGGTTACTCGGATTCAGTTTTAGGTGTTATATTATTATTGTCTTGTGCGTGTTACTGTGCGTTTTCGGTCCCATGTAGATAACAATTGGTTAATGTGAATGTATTTATTGCGCAGAATCTTTCAAATTATTTATTAATAGTGTGTTTCCATATTAATGGATTGTAGTTTTGTAATATGATGTTAATCCTTCGAGAATTTTTTGAAAAATTAACAAATAAATTAAATGTAAAATTATAAAGTAAAACGCTATTAATATTGATTCTCAATTATTGACCATTTAAGAAGAATTATATGTATTACATCACGAGTATAAAAACTAATATTATTATCCCTATAAAATTACAAGTTTTTATATTAGATGCCCAGACATATTGTTTAAATAATGTCTACTTATCCGTAATACAAAAATATACGTTTCTACCTCAGTAATTTAAGATAACTAATTTTGTGTAAAGAAATGTCACGCAAATTATCTCACAATTTATTTGCTTTGCAGATAGAGACGTAACGTATAAAAATATATATCATCATTAAAAAAACTTGTCTGTTCTTGTCGTCTTTTAAAAGTTAATTTATGATCCATGAATACTCCCATCATATTTCACTGAGCTGAGATAGCGGAAACATCGCTCATCGATCTTTTCATGGCATATGTACGGTGTACGTTGTTAGCAAACGTGGAACGTAACAATGTTTAAGGCTATAGTTATTTACTTCTTCTACTGCCCGGTTTCATGAAATTTACAAAATGAATTTTAGGCCAGTACGAAATATTGTATGAAATGTCATTTCGTAAATGATTAGATTTTTTAAAGTCAGATTAAAGCTTTTTACTGCTACTATAAATGAAAGATAAATTACATACTCGATTTTAGATTCGTAAACTTTCTGGCCCTGGTGTGAAATTATTCTCAGGTCAGTGCGAAATATTGTATAAAATTTCATTTCATGCGGTCCGCATTGCATTTGTAGTAACACCTTAAATAAAAAGTTCATTTAGATTCGAAGATAGAACTTTTTGGTCGCATTGATGCGAAATATTGTATGAAATTTGATTACGTACTCGTTCAAGTTTAGATGATGATACTAGTGAGAAAATGACGAATTTCTCTGAAGATTATCTTTGTTCAATTTTTTTCTTCATTCTATTTTTTGTGAGATTTTTTTCTATTTGTTGTTATGTAATCGATTACAGTAAAGTGTTTGGGAATGATAGTAATATCAATTTTGTGGTTTCCTTGTTTTTATGGGGATTGGAGGTTGGAAGGAAGCCAGCCTGCGATTTATAGATACTTACATTGAGAGAACCTTTCAATAGACCATGTGAGTGATATCTCTCATTTTATTTGACTCTCATTTCCTTTGCAGTATTTTGTTGAAAATGTTGACTAGAAACTGCACTACGCAGTAAATCTCAAAAGAAGGTAATTCACTATATCAATTCAGTATTCATGCACCTAAGTTACTTGTCAAACTGCATAACTCGTGTCATAATATAGCTTAAAAAACTCGTAGAAATTGAGTTGAGAGTTTAACCCTCAATGATTATCAGGTGAGTCTTTATACCTATGCCAAATCAAGTAGTGTTAGTAATCAAGATTTTTTCGCACTTTTAAAATACGTTGTAAACTTGCCTGTGTCACGAGCCCCAGGGACTGCTCGTCTGTCTATATACAGATAAATATCTTATCATTGTCTTTTGTTAGTATGTAGTCAAAAGCAAAATTGCTGAAAAAATTAATAACAAAAAAGTAATAGTGAAAGAATATAAAAACATCCTTTAAAATCTAGACCTAGGTCGCAAGTTCTAATATTCTACGAATTCGATGACAATAAATACTAGTAAATCTGAACAATTTTTAAGGTTTTGTCGTTGTCATTTTTATAGATAATAGTAATTTATCCGATATGTTTCTATTCGAGCGCGAGGGTGTTATTCGGTTGTATGAACCAGTATATTGTACCCAGAAGGTTACCTCAAATATTGTACGAATACCTACTTTGAAGTATGGTGCTATTGTTAATATTACTTTTGTATCTATGTTTTTTTATTTTAAGAAGATTGATCTGATATAAAAAATTCTGCCTATTGTCGGAGATCAAAGATCTTTAAGGAAAATAAATATAATATAAGTATATAATAATATTTTGCTATTCTGTGTGAATTGGTAACGATTTGCTGAGACACAAACTTTATTTCTTATCAGAAGCACATATTGTAACGATGTTCAATTTTTATGTGTGAAAACGGAATATAGGATTATAGTGTATCCGCTCTCGCTTCGCTAAGGTGTATTCAAGCTGTTCACACACTCACTCATTTATTTATTCATACCTTACCTTACCTTGCAAATCCGACTACAACGAAAAAGATTTCATTTTTCGGATTAATATATAGCCTATGACACTCACAAATAATGTAGCTTTCTATTGGTAAAAGTATTTTCAAAATCGGTTTAGTAGATCAAGAGATAACCCCCTACAACCTCACAAACTTTTCTCTTTATAATCTAACATATAAAATTCTCGTGTCACAATGTTAGTTACCATACTCCTCCGAAACTTCTCGATCGATTTTTATGAAATTTTGTGTACATGTCGGGTGAGAATCGGTCAACATCTATTTTTATACCCCTAAGTGATAACAATCGCCCACGGTTGCAAAACAACGTTTGCTGGGTCAGCTAGTATTATTATATATTAGTAAGGACTATTATGGATACAAAATCAGTGTCAAAAAATATCTCAACCAAAGGTACAAACTTTGAACATATGGGTGGACATTTGTTTTAATATGTAGTTGACTGCAGACAGTTTTTGATATAATTTTGTATCTATAGAAAAAAGGTACAAATAAAGACTTGGTCTACAAAATAAGAATTGATGACAACGCGAACATTTACGTCGTTGCCCCATTACAATTTACTCACATCTTAACAGATCAATTGACGCTTCCTTCGTTTAACGATCAGGGAACTAGATGTTTTTGCTCCGGCAACACTTCGCACGTTTTCTTTCTGAAATCCTTTAGAAATATATAATGTTAACTAAACGCATTGAGCGGAAAAAAAATATGATTTGAAGTAACAAGGAAAAATATTTAAAAACAATTTTTTATTCCTGTTAATAATGTGATATGTACATGATTTTAATGTGGGCAACATACTCATAATAATTTGGACGGGTCTTCATACAAATATTAGGAAAATAGACTCCGATACACACACAATATTTATTTTAATTTTAAATGTGTTTTAAACAGGAACTGCGACGTTTTTATTTTAACTATTGAAGCGTCCATACGATATTAAATTGTATTCATATTGGTAGCCTTTCTATCTTGTGCATATTATTGGATCTTTCATACGAAAACCATTTGTTATTCTACTAATCATCCAATGAGATGCGATATCCAAAACAATTATTGGGAGGAAAATACAATAATAAATAGATCGCAAATCAAATCAATCAAGTAGTATGGAATAACCAAAAATACTGATAAAGCGTATTTACGTCATGACAGATTTAATAAATTGTGTGTCACTGATAAGCTACTGAAATTACGAGATATGTTGAGATCCTGGATAACTTTATGGCAGATTTTATAGAAATAAAGTGAGATAAACTCGTGAGTGAAATATCTAATCAGTATAATTCTATCGATATTTCGATTTCAATTGTCATATGATAGCGGTGTTTATGAAATGTTGTAAAAAATATAATTTTTGATTTAACCCTTTACAGGAAGTTAGCAACACCGTTTATAATTTTGTATTCGCGAGTAGTTCCGCAATGCTGGGTTACTGTGCAGTATAACTCTCATATATATGTAGGTTAGATTTAACAAAAACCTTTAATTTTCATATTATTTGTACTATAAAAAAAATATTCAGGTATTTAATTGACATATTTTATTATCATTTTATACCCACAGGAACTGATTTTTCCGGAATAAAAAGTAGTCTATATGTTAATCCAGGTTATAAAATGTATGCCTAGGTTTTGCTTTCTTCCTACAGAGGGATTTTACAAAATCCGTTCACCGGCATTCTAGAGTATTATATTTTATTTATAAAATATCAAACTATAGTCAATTTGTCAGTATATTTGAAAGCATTTAAAACAATACTTAGTTCCAATTATTTATCTTACAGAAACATCTTCAAAAGTAACAATAGAGTCTTAAAATACCAGCACCGAGTTTCTCAAGCACCTTGCCATTGAGAGTGGAATTTGCCGGGTCTCGAAATATTTATAAAATTATATATATTTTCCATTGTTCTTTTTACACTTTGGCTTAAAATAAGTATATCTATAGGTTGAAGGTTGTAGGATGGCATAAGTATGAGAGGAGGGTCAAAAAGGCGATTGAAAGTTGAATGAAAGGAAGAAAGAAATCTATGACTTAGACAAGGAATGTTATGAACACTCTAGAGTTTCGCAAACATTTTATAAAGTACCAATTATAATTTCAGACTCCATTTAAATCTAAGATTGCCAAGGCTGTAATGATACCCCGCAATATCATTGAATGCACGGGCAAAACGCACTCTGTCTGTTTTTTTTTTTTTTTTTTGTAACTAGGTCGGCAAACAAGCGTACGGCTCACCTGATGGTAAGCGATTACCGTAGCTTATAGACGTCTGCAACACCAGAAGCATCGCAAGCGCGTTGCCGACCCTATCCCCAATTCCCCCCAGGAGCTCTGGTCACGTTACTCACCAACAGGAACACAACACTGCTTTAGAGTAGTGTTATTTAGCTGTGATCTTCTGTAAGGTCGAGGTACTACCCCAGTCGGGCTGCTCCATATTTCAGCAGGAAGTTTCCTGCTGTGCCCTACCTCAGTTAGTAATACAATAACAAAACAAAACTAAAATCTCGTTGATGTTTTGAGCATCAACGAGATTTTAGTTTTGTTTTATTATTGTATTGATGATTAAACGAACTTACCTATATGTGAAGTTCAGCCAGAATATTTCAGGTTATTATAGGCTCACTATTTTGCTAAGTTTTGCTGTTTTACAAATCCGTCTGTTTATATTACGGATTAAAAAAAACCAATAGAGATACGATAAATGTAAAGATTAAATAGTTTAACTACCACCTACCCACGGTCTCTCTACTATAATATGTATATATTAACAACCATCTTGACTCACTCTGTCTATTGGTGAAAACCGTATAAAAATCCGAAGCGTAGTCTAAAAGATCTAAGCGTATAGACAGCGGGAAGCGACTTTGTTTTATTTATGTAAGAAGATTAGAAACTTATCTTTTTTGTCGAAGGTTCAAAACAAATCACTGCAGTAAACTATTTCACATTATTCTGTCATAATTTGCACATATAAAGGACAATTGACACTATGGAGACATTCAGCCTTGTCCAAGTCATGATGCCGCCTCACGATGCCATTTACATATGAACTACTATTATATCTGCTTCCTGGATGCGTTTTACTTGACAATTACCTACTAGTAAAGCATTGTATTTTCTAGAGTTTTCTATTAGCTTCTGCGCAGTTAAAATACTGTATTGAATTAAAGGGATTTATCCTCAAACCTAAACTACGTTCTAAAATATTTTTAACAACGAAATGTTTTATATTATATATTCAGTTTTTTAGAGTTCCGTACTTCAAATAGAAAAAATTAACCCTTATAGGTTCACTTCCTTGTTCGTCCGTTTGCCTGTCTGTCAAGACCACTTTTTTTTCTGTTTAAGTATATTTTTACATCGCAAGGTAAACGAACCTATGGGTTACTTATATTGGGTAAGAATCATTAAATTTAGTAAGGAACCACATCGCTGGATTACAAAAGAGATTTTTGTGTGGTTGGTAAATTAACTAGAATCTTATTGGTGTAGAAGACAACAATGACAATATTAATTTACACCTCAATCCAGATTGTACGGAACATTAATCCGCATGTTTAAAATCACAAATGTGTATTGTTTTGCTACGTATATGGGACTGATGCCGGTCAGTAAAAGGCACAAGACAATAATAATATGCACTTAAAACGGAACACCGAGTAACCAATATTAAATACTCCAAACCTTAATAATGGAGACCCAGTATCACTACACTACACCATATACACCTGCACAGCCACAATGGTCACAGTCGGAACAGAGGTTATTTTTTTATATATAGCTAGATAGGCAAATAAGCGTACGGCTCACCTGATGGTAAGCGATTACCATGGCTTATAGACGTCTGCAACACCAGAAGCATCGCAAGCGCATTGCCGACCCCAGGAGCTCTTTAGTGGAGCGCTTTAGAGTAGTGTTATTTAATATGTTATATACAGTATTGGAATAAAATAAAAGGCACTCCCCGCGAATATTAATAATGGTGTTGATAACTGTCTAACTTATACTAATATATAAGCTAAAGAGTTTGTTTCTTTGCTTGCGAACGAACTAATTTAAGGAACTACTGGTTAGATTTGAATAATTATTTCAGTGTGAGATAGCTCATATATCGAGGAAGGCTATATATATCATCACGGTACGACCAATAGGAGCGGAGCAACACGCGGACGAAATCGCGCGGGTCGACTAATATCTAATATATAAAATTCTCGTGTGGCAGTGTTTATTACAAAACTCCCACGAAACGGCTCGACCGATTTTGTGAGCATATCCGGTAGGTCTGAGAATCGCTCAACATCTATTTTTCATACCCCAAAATGTTAAGGGTGGCCCATCCATTTCTTTTTTAAATTTATTTGGAAAAATAACTTTTCCCGTGTCAGCTAGTGATATTATATAATTTGCAACGAATAAAAGAGCTTTTTACTCTTCATTTAAACATAAAAGAGTTCAAGCTATATGGCTTTCAAAGGCTGAAATTTTTCGTGAATGTTTGCTTACCACCAAAAGGTGCTAGTTTTTGCGGCTGCAAGTGGTTGTATTTGCATTTGTTTATTATTATTATTTGCGTCATAACTACTTGTCATAAACCTATTTAACATTTTGATCCATTCATAAATAATCTTATAAAAAGTGAAGTAATCTTAAAATGAATTTATCTTGCTTAGATTCGTACATATTTTATCTTACTTAATGGCTCACGCGTCGCTCGTAAATTATATGGACTCTCATTAAACTCCTGCAAATCTTACAGGACATTTATTTTTTAAAAATATGTTTAGATATAAGATTTTCTTAATTTTTTTGCAGGGATGATAATTTTTTTTGTAATATATTACATATATCAAAAATCTGTGAATAATTTACACGTGACGGGATGCTATAATTTTAACGTATGAACGTCTGTCTGTGGCATCGCAGCGCCCAAGATAATAGACCGATTTTGATAAAGTTTTATTCGTTTGAAAGGTAATTTTATCTAGATAGATCTTAGCTATGTACTATTAAAATCTGGTCACGAATTTGAAGACTATCAGCTCTACAAATGAGCTGATAGTCTTCAAACTTGAGGACTGCGTGACAATATTAATATATTGAAAATTATAACAATCTTGTAACCATGGTAACACGCTGATATTGCTTACACAGTATAGAGATCAAACGGTATTTCTCGATAGCTTTATTTCAATATAAGTATCAAATAGAAGCGAGTACTTGTAGTATATGCATGGTTTCAGTAACAATAAGATAATGTGTCACGAGCCTGTGCTTAGTGGTAGAGCAAAAAATGTGTGTTAGTGTATTTATCAACAGGGATGTTAGAGTACCTTCAATGTAGAGTAGTGATAGATATCGTATTTCCTTCGTAGTCGACTACGATTGCGTTCTAGAGTAAATGCCGTAAAATAGAGACGGATACCGAGCCTTTAAGTAATTGCTAAACCAAAATCTAAAGTTTACAGAATCGCAGATAGCTCTTGATATCATTTATCACATCAAACTTGTCACGTCCATTTATCAGAAGGAGCTATTTGAGCTCAGTTTAAACTTTTGTTTATTTCACTGTAATTTATCTTTTGAACATTTGCGTTTGCTGAATTTATTTAATGAATTGCGCTATCACTGTCTTATTTAGTTTTCCAAATCACGGTATTAATGGTAGCTCCTCGGATATGCCATTATTTAGCCAATGTTACCTAGAAACATATTGAAATTATATGTCTACCTAAATGTTTTATGTGTAATATTTTTAGAATGCATAAGTGTCTAATCTAGGATACAATTTCACTATTTAACAACTTCGCTAATTTTTTTGTAAATATTTCTTGGTTTATTTTTCATCAACAGCTTTTTCTTTTTTATTTTATTTTTTGATTAAAAAGCAAAATAATAAATTAATGTTTAACTTGGGCTGCGAAACTGACATGGCTAAGCGCACATATTTCAAGTATTCCCTCCCTTTCCTTTGAGTATTGCGGTTTTGGCTAATGGTTTTGGGCTTTAAAACCACCGAACCCACAACTCTCTGAAAATTTAAGATCTACGTGTCTGCAATATAATATAGTCCATTTTGTTTTGCTGACAGATATTTATGGATGACACTATACTTACCGTCATACTTTATTTTAAAAACTGTTTTATTTTTTACACTCCGAAATTTTTAACAAATTTTAGATTCTAAAATATCGACAAAAGCTAATGTATCCGTGAGAACTATGGCGTGTCAGTTTAAATATTTACATGTCATCGATTTGTCGTTGCATTTTAAATGAAATAGCTTACGTCTTAACCTTGTGGTAATAGAGGATTTATTGACTGTGTATTACTAGCTTTTAATAGCGTAGTTTATTTTACAATATCGATTTAAATCCATGATTTCGTGGCTCTGTAAGTATTTACAAATCTTTCATTACCTTCTTTTACGTCTTTTGATGGTTATGTTTAATTGGAAATTAGTCTTAATAATACTCGAACCATTCCGGCTTCGCCCGATTGCAATTTATCACGTATATTTAGGATTAATTTTACATTTCAAACATTTTGATTTTCGACACCAACGTAATTTATATATGGCTAATTCCCAAAGACAACGAAATTACAGCTCGACATGGACTCTGTTGATTGATGCCGTAGTCGCAAACTCATTTGTTTTCTTAAGTATTTTTTTTTCGCGATGAATCTTAGCCTATGTTCTTCCCTAAGCCCTAATCTATCTCTGAACGAAATTTCATCGAAGTCGGTTCAGTGATTTAAGCTTGATTGCGTAACAGAGAGACTGAAAATCTATCCGTATAGATGGCGTAAGTAGTATATTAAATCGCACTTTTCTTTGTTATAAAAATTTTGAGAAAACTAATTTCAAAAATACATTGAGCTACTATTCTATCTATCAGCAAATGTTTTAAAAAAAAATATTTTAAAGATTATTCTGAGATTCACCTCTCTAAAATATCTTTAAAAATAAGAGATTTTCGAATGTTCAAAAAATCATATCTCGAAAACTATAATCTGATTTCAAAAATGCATTAAGGGTACCTAATAAAAGTTAGTAATACCTAATTTTTCTCGAATTCACTCCTCGAAAATTTGTATGAAAACGAGGTTTAAATTTTTGTATTCATCGTGCTATACATGTACAATCATTTGTTACCTATTGACATAGCTATGATAAGCAAGTGATATAGACATGCGTCATATTTTTTGTGTGTGTGAGTGTTTTCTTTATGAAAAACTACTAGGTTGAAGTTGACGTGTAGGTAGCTTGCTGATTTTTACATAAATAAAATAAATAATTGATGTGTGTCCTTGATAAGGGAGATCTAGCACGACGTCCCTGACTACAAAATAAACCTTTTAGACAATGTTTACTGTAGGAAATGCTTGACAAACTGCTTTAAATCTGTCGGGACAGACGTTAAATATTATCTACATCGAATCGAAATATGTAATATGTTAGGAACTACTAAGGAAATACACAGTTATCAACAGTGTGGCTTATTATAATTAGTTAATATAAAAAGAACCTAAAATCTAGCCAAAATTTATATTTAGTACCAACTCAGACAGTTTCTGGCAACACAATAAATAAAATATGTTGTCGCTTGGTAAGAATTCACGCTCAATCAATTACAATTTCTGTTGGCAACCGTAATTTAGCGAATATTTTATGATAACTAATTTGACATTGTCACTCTATTGAATAGTGAACAGTTTTTCTATCATAATGAACTAGTTGACTCGCCCTAGCTTTGCTGGGCTAAAACATTTTAAACAACACTTTTTACTGACATCTAGCCTATATCTTAAGTTAGAACTACAGCAATACAACTGTGATATATCTCATCAAATTTCGTGCAGTAGTTTTATTACGCAAATACTTATTTAAGTAATTTTACCGATATTACTTAATTACTCGTCGATTCGACGACTGTTAAGGTATTAAGTATTGTTAATTAAAGGGTTATAACTCTAAACGCAGATCTGCAGTATCACTTGTTATATTTCTTGTTATACTTTAGATACAGAGCTTGTACATTATACAACATTCAAGAAAGTAAAAAATGCTACCACAATCAATGCTACCAATATCATAATTAACAGTATTTTTTTGATTTTCAAATTGTTGTTTGTGCTTTAATTTCTTTTCTTTCTTTTTAATTTGGTGATTATGTGAAAATTGGCACTCAAAAGGTCTAGGGTTAATTTTCTTCCCCGTACAGACATTAAGTTACATTTTTAATTTACGTATAGATTTACCTTGTGACGACTTAACGTGTGCATGAATATTTAAAAAGTAAATTCGTGCTAAAAGATTTATTTTAGTGACGTTTTTGACATAGTTAAATTACAGTTTAATAGAGCCTATTTAACTTTTCTATTTGAGTATACTACTTTAACTACGATTCTCTCTTCACACAGTCACATTTACATTTCTTACTAATATTATAAATATGAAAGTTTGTATGTTTGTCACTCAATCACACAAAAACGTCTGAAAGGATTTCAGTGAAATTTGGCACATGGATACTTTGTAACCTTGATTGACATATAGGTAACTTTTTATCCCGGAAAAAAACAGTTTACTTACATAAGCGCCTGATGATTCCTATGGGAAAAGATGTGAATATAATTTTGTTACACAGATATTTTATAGTTCAGATTATGTATTGAAAAACGTGAAGTGGATGAATGATGAATTTTATAAACGAGAGGGTAAATCTGAACGTGGGCCACAAGCCCCACACACTTAAAATAACTTTTATTTGTAGTAGACAGTGTAGTTTTAAAATCGACCAGAAATATGGAAAAGGTTTCTCTTATGGAAGAAAAACATATAATCTCATAATTTTAGTCCATTGTATACGCTACATACCTAAAACCTTTGTAGCTGAGCATAATTTGAAAGCAGTACTCGACGCACAAAGCGTACAGGCCACAGGGCTACAGGCAGTAACCTACGAACTGGGTCAAAGGGCCATTTGCGAAAGAAATTAAGTTTTACGCCTATCGACTACTGGGTTACCGGGTAGTTAAGGTTCAGCTTAACCTATTAATAACACTCGTTTAACGAAAAACTTGCTTTATTGTAGAAATATTGCCTTGATATTTACAGGTTCCAATTCTTTAATAATGAGATTAGAAAACTGATTTTGCTTTAGATAGTCCATTAATTAAGCAAAGTTTTCTATATCTATATCTATACTAATATTATAAAGAGGAAAGATTTGTATTTTTGTATGTAACGAATAAACATAAAAACTACTGTACCGATTTCAAAACTTCTTTCACCATTAGAAAGCTACATTATCCCTAAGTAACATAGGCTATATTTATTACAAGAAAAAATTAGAGATCCCCAGAAATTCTCACTAAAACCAACACAAGGTGCACAAAAATTAGCCATAAAATATCTTTCATCGCATGCGCTGCGAAAAGTATTGATGATAGAACAAAAAAATGTTTTACAATATTATAGAACGTATTAATATCTACAAAAAACTCCTCAAGACCATATGTCCAACTACTGTAGTTAAGTCACTATAACTACTTTTTTACATTTTAAAAGTTGATAAAAATGCCTATCAAAATCAGACCATGTTTTCCATAACTTTGTATTATTTCTTATAAAAATAAATTATTTCGTAATGAAGACTGTTTCAATACCTGTTAATTAATATTTGAATTATCGAAATCGGACATTCCAGTCAAAAGATATTACGAAATAAAAATATCAAGATAAATAAAAAATAATCCCAGACGGGCCGCCGGCGCGGTGTGGAATGCCTCGCAGCGCAGCGAGTAACGCGGCGATAGAGGGAGCGACAGAATGCGGGAGCCAAAATGTTAAAAAAAAATTATCCACCCGTGCGAAGCCGGGACGGGCCCCTAGGAGATAATAATATAATGGATTAGTGGTTCCCATTCCAATAGATCTGGTAACACTTAGGAAGTGTTTTCTGGAGCCTGTTATAACATTTAACAAGAAAGACTGAGGTACGTAATTACAATATATTGTCCTGAAGATGAGTGATATCTTTAAGGTCTGTATTGATTCCAAAATGCCAAGGATGAGTTACAGGAGATCCACGTAGATGGTAAGGCTCAGCTCATTCTCTACTCTAATCTATCGCACCAAAAGCTATATATTGTCTACACGTAAAAGTACTACTCGTACAGTATACCTACTTGAAATAAAAGGAACTACCCGCGATTAGTAATTTATAAATGGTGTTTCTAACAAAACAATTTAAAAACTTGTTTTGTTAAAAACACCATTTATAAATTACTGAAATTAGATACTTGAAAGTGAATAGCTTTATTTATGAAGTATTTGATACTTTCGACTTCTTTAATCTTATCTGTGAGGTACAGATATTGTTTGGAAAGTTATTAAGGTTTCATTGAAAGAGAGATTAAAAGAGTAAAGCCACTTTTATTATTAAAAGGGTTAATATAAGATACAGATTATGAGGTTTAAAATCAAATAGTAATAATCTGTGCCGATGCCTTTAGCTTGTGACGCAGGAGCAGGTTTAGGAAAGTTCTTGACATTATCAAGACACCATAATTAACTATACCACTCACACAATGTTTAACCATTATCAAATAATACTGATAATAGCATAGCGTAGTTCAGCGTCAGTTTGATTAAGTTGATATTTTAGTTAAATTCAAGTAACGTGGGCGTGCTTACGGGTCTCAAACCCCAGCTTCCTTTCTAAATTGCAGTGTTAAATACTTAAATACTTAAGAACACAAACTAAACAAACGAATGTGTGGTTTATTCTAGTACTTACGCCATCTTTTGACCAATACATGGAGTCTGTCTGTCTGTCTGTTAGACGATCAGGCTTAAATCACTGAACATTTTGAGGAAATATGATACAGAGATCAAGTAGAGCTTGAGGAAGGACATATACCATGTTATATCGTGAAAAAATATTTAAGAATACAAAGTTAATAAATGAGTGTGGTCATACGACATCTATCGACGTGGGGATGAAGTGCATGTCGAGCTGTGTGGTCCTTATGTTTTTAATAATAATAACATTAAATACATGCCGCATTGTCAGTCATGTCAAGTCATCAACAGAACATGAAACTCACTTGTCTTAGGTCCGTGATTTTATATTTACTACCGAAATATCCTAAATTCTTTGAGGAAAAAAACTGTCCTATATAATAGTAATAATTCTTTATGTGCCAGAACATGGTAGTGTTAAGATGTACATAATAATTATAATACCGAGTATATTCTACCTTTCGGTGTGTACCTATTAAATTTATATATATTTCATATAAATTTTGGGAATAAGCAATATATACATGTCGGGGATTTTAAACGGTGTGAAGGGAGATGGAAGGAGGAAGATGGGGAATATTGGGGAACACTAAAAGGGGGTGGATTGAATGGAATATTGGGTAAATGCAACGCAGATTCTTCTACTGAACCGATAAATGATCAAATATGATTTCTAACATTTACGAGAGAAACCTAAGCAGTTCCTTGGACTTGTGACCAAGGTGTAGGCTTAAGGAATTCCTTTAAATGATCACGACACTCGCCTCCACTGCTCAGGCTCTCTGTTTAAACCTAAGGTTAAACGCACATAAACCTAACCTAACACAAGACGAGGTAATTACATTGTAAGGTACTCACGTGACCTTGATCGGACAGCACTCCTAGCACAAACACAACACTATCACTATTTAGACACTACTTCACTTCTTGAGAGACCGCGCACGACTAAGGCTTCAGTCAGACTGTCGATGGTATATAAAGGGTCGAGGGTCGAGATTGTCAAAACAACGGAAGTGACTACTACCCTACTCCAACGCCATAGGCAGCGATGATGATTTGATTTAATCGATAACCTTTTACTATTCTCCGACATACATATAGTTATATAGCGATTAAAATGTGAAATTGCACCCATTACTATAAATGTATTTTAGACAGGAAAGGAAGCGGCGCAGCCCATGAGGCTTGCGACTAAAAGTATTGTTGTACAGTAATAGGTATTATTCCTCAAATAAAAAATTGTAATAGTTGTTTTTTACCTTAACAATATTAGTCTAGATTAGCCCAAATATAAGATAGTTTATCAAAAGCATGTCAAATCACGCGAAAGGTCAGAGTAACCCACTAATCACTGTCGGTATACCATTTATATCGCCTACCTACTGACGCGATACTTTTATCATATTTAGTATAGATTCGTCTCAAAATTACTTTTATGACTCCGATAATATTTATTAGTATGATAAAAATTGTTTTTTGTCGTATTTCATGATGTCATATAGTGATAAGCGAATCTATGTCATCTTGTGTAGGTATGATAAAACTAATCGAGAGATCTGTATGAGCTTTATATACCATAAAAAAAAACATTGTTTCTCCTCACTACTTTATCTTTAGTATTCAATTTTTAGTTTACAAAATGTCGATGGCAATACGATTCGTGAATTTCCAATTACAGCTTCATAACTTTTTTAACTTAATATTTAAGTATTTTTTATAAGTTTTACAAAATATAAGTATGGACATATTTTTAATGTTTTAAAATTTTGTCAATATTTCTCCATTGAAATTTCTTTTTTCTATTTCCAAATTATTGACTTTTACTGCTTGAAATAGGTTTACAATTTATTTTGTAAGATTTTTATTTTTTATTTTTATTTTGTAAGAAGGGAATATTCCTTTTTTATTCATTCTCTTTCATCTTCTCTTATTTATCTCTCTCTTTCAGTCATCATTAATATTGCGAAGCGAAATGAGAGCGACCGCTCTTATTTAACTATATATACATAGAGATATTTCATTCACCTATCCAAATATTTTTTTTTTTATTTAAGGAAATGTTTCATTAATCAAGCCTTTTGTAATTAAAACATATGAAAAAATCTATTTTTTTTTCGAATGTCATGTTGGGTAGTTTCTTTTAAAAACGCCAATTAAAATATATTTTCTCGATTCCTAAAACTTTCACAATCACAGATTTAAGTAATTATTTGACGAATAGTCTACATTTTAAATTTTATATAGATATCAGTAGGTAAGGGGGAAAATCAACTATTAGGATTCATTACTCTTTTTATTTCCCATTTTGCACTCATGGTAATTTATCCTTATATGCTAGTTCCGAAAACCCCAAACACAATACTGTATATAACTGTATATCCAGCCTATTCCATCCAGTTCATTTTATGATCGAACGAACTCGTTAAATCGGCCAATCTACCGATGATTGCTTTGGGTTTCCATTATTTTCACACATGTGACGCGAAAAACTATTTTGTATTCGCTAACATGTTTCGTCAATATTCCTCACTAGTAGTATTAGTATTGTAAAAATAAATTATGAAATCAAAGGAGCGGTAAAACGGGCGGCCTTTTCTCGCTTCGTTTCGGGTATTCGAGAAAATATTCGTAGAAAACATGAGACGAGTACATATAGCTTTACGTCAGTAATAAAAATCAAATCAACACAAAAAATGCTTTTCTATTAATTACAAAATAATTGTGGCAACACTATCATCTATGTGAAAATAAGATTAATAATTCCTGGGGTTACTTCCTTTATTCAAAATGACCATTTAATGCTCGAAGTGTATCTCACTTTAATATTTATGGCAAAACTAAATATATCAGCGACAGAATTAGCAAAATTGGTTTAGTACTTTCAGAGAAAATTACCAAATGGCCACTTTATGACACTTAAATGGCCATTTCATGGCAACAACACATAGCCTTTGTTACCCAGGAAGGTTGTAGCTTTCGATCGGCGAAAGAATTGTCAATATCGATTGAGCAGTTTTTGAGCCTATTAGCAACAAACATAAATACAAACACTCAAATCTTTCCTCTTTATATATTTTTTTTAGAGTTATACTAATAATATAAATGTGATGTAAATTGCACTCGTTCGAAGTCGGGGCAGTGCGACTAGTATAATTTAACAAAGGTTAGGTTATGTTTACAACATATAAGCTCTTTTACAATAGATTCACATTGCAAATGTAGATAAAATGCCATAAAGTAAAATAGCGCCTAATATAATGGACCGATTTTGATGCAGTTTTTTTGTTCGAAAGCTACATCAACTCATATAATAATAACTATATAAGCTCATTTTTAACATGAGACAGGAATCATATCAACTTACACATGTTCGATTATTTTTTATTTTAATGTACATAATGTGATTTTGTTTGATGTGTAACCAAAGTACATAGTATAACATTATAATCCCATGCAGCTATACATAGTACAATATAGTATAGTATAGCTATCAATTTACCCTATCAATCCATGATTGAGCTAATCCCTTAATCACCATATAATTTGGTTTCCAATTGAATTGATTATTCTGTTTATTGTTTATATTTAATAATCACTTTATAATGAAATCCTTGTATTTATTAGTTCTCCAGTCTTTGCCTGCTCCGAGTACTGTACAACAATACATATAAACATGGATTTTATAAAGCCAAGCAGTGCTTTGAACTTGCGACCAATATATGGAGCTGCTTTTCACTATAAACGCTCCATTTCGCTGCCTAACCTCTCACTTCAATAGATAATTATGTACAAGTAACTGTGAGAAATCTCTAGGAAGTTTATTAAATCATCGGCTACTTTTAATATAGATAAATAAGTACTATCAACAATCAAAATAAAACTACATATAGAATTTTTCAATCAAATATTTGCCTTTTTAAAATGTTTCCTTCTATACCTAGTCTTCTAGTTGTACCTATTGGTTTTTTTTAAATACTCTCATTGCCTCGACTTCTTTCTATTTCTGCTTTAACTTGCTAACTAACTAACTTAGTTACTTAAATGGTTCTGTTTAGCGCCCTCTACAGTTCCATAATAATATTGACCCGCCACGCGTATTTAGGATTAATATTGCATTTTTATTTTCAACATAATAGTGCTATATATATGACGAACTCTAATAAGAACTCCCATCTGATATTACTATATCGCTATATTCATTTTCAAGACCAACATAATTTATATATGACTAATTCCCAAAGAAATAAACGTTCACACAGCTCAAGATGCACTTAATCCCTTATTTCAATGCCTTCAAACCTTTTTTGCAAAAAAACGTGTCATAATGTCCTTTCTCTAGCTCTAGTCTATATGTGTACCAAATTTTATCAAAATCCGTTGAGCGGTACAAGCGTCAAAGCGAACATTTATAATAACATACATTAATGAAACAAAGAATATAAATTATATTTTAATTATAATAAAAGGTAGGTGAAATTTGTGTTTAAATTTATCGCTAATTAATAAAATTACATGGCAATTAACCACAACAGAGCAATATATTAAGTGTGGCATATTCTCAAACACACTGAAATTACAAATTATTGCTTGATGCTAATGATCACGCTTTAAGAAGCTTAAAGTTTATATAGAGTTATATTCAGAGAAAAATCAAAAAGGAGATGGGGGATATCGAATGGATTATTGGGTAAACGCATCGTAAATACTGCTACTGAACCGATAAATAACTAAACATTATGATCTCTTATAATTACGAGAGGACTATACAGACCTGATTGAAGTGCTTTGGAAAAAAGCCTAATTATAATAAACTATTTTGAGTTTGAGTTTGAATTTGAATTTATAACTCAACAATTAGTAGATCGATTTTAATGAAACTTAGTACAGAGGCAGACTAGAGCTTGGGAAATTACATAGGCTACTTTTTATCCAAATAAAAGGCTTGAAGGGGTTTAAATAGCGGATGAAAGTCTCCATGAGAGTTCGAGTTTAAACAAATACTCGTGTTAAAATATACCCATATTTGTTTTGCAACAAACGATGTTTTAGAAATACAATATTGATGAACCTCTTTTGGCACTTGAAAACTGAGTAGGAATGAGTAGGACTCAAAACACAACTTAGATTCCAAATCGCAACAATGATGGGATGGGAGAGGGAGAAGTAAGATCCACATACGGTGCGTCTGAAATGCGTTAAGGACTACCTTGGTTGTTCTAGATATAAGGGGTTAATTTCCTGCCCAGATGTTTTTCGATTGATAGAGAAGAACTATATTTTAAACAGTAATAAATTCGCCTAAATTAAAAAAAATTAGTCATCTTTTTTTATTTAGATATTATTCAAGTTTGATAATTGAATCATACACATATTTTTTCTGATAAAAAAGTAAGTTCATTTCTAGAAGTGACAAACAGAAATGAAAGTTAAATATTATAGCCAGTTATTATTATTTATTTAGTTTTTAGTTATTTGGTTTTTGATATTTTAATGTATTAGGCATAAAAAGTTTTTAAATATACTGCATTTAAAGTACATTTTTAGTTATTAACAGAATACTATGTATAATATACTGCCCCGGCAAACGTTGTTTTGCCATATAAATTTTAAAAAATTAGGGTGGGCCGCCCTTATCACTTAGGGGTATAAAAAATAGATGTTGACCTATTCTCAGGCCTACCCGATATGTACACAAAATATCATCAAAATCGGTCGAGCCATTTCGGAGGAGTATGATAACTAACATTGTGACACGAGAATTTTATATATAAGATATTTAAATGTCAGGTCGATCTGTGAACAAGCCATAAACAGTGAAGTATATTCTTAGCATCATTAAAAGTTTGATCCAAAGTATTCCGATAATGATCGGGAAACGTTAATTATTTTAATTAATATGCGGTTTTGTTTCATTATAACTTATTATGTTTATTATTTGTTAAATCGACAAAGAAATATTTATTCAAAAACTGATCTACGGTAAAGTTTTAATCTGTAAAAATTGTAATAAATTACATTTAAAAATATTATTCTTAGATTTATCATAAATTCTTTTAATGTTAAACTTATTGTTGCTAAATAAAGATCGCGATCGACAATCGACGTACGTTTCGCTCCGTAACCGAAGCATCTTCAGGAGTAGTAGTCTTCGTAATACCGTTACGAGTCTGGTTGTTAGATCGTCGAGCTACCTACTTGTGTGGTGTGTACTGGTTCGGGTTCGCGCGTCTCACTTTTATGTGGACAGGGTGCCCTTCTGGGGTGTACCATACGAGTCTGGTTGTTCAGATTGCCGCGGATTATAGCAAGGTAACCTTTTGATTCCTTTTAAATCATGAATTTCCGCAAAGTAACGATTGATTCAATTCAATATTTAGAATAATATAGTGCCTGGAGCTGGAGATCCAGAAGCAGGTTTCTAAAAACTATTGGGAATAACACTGTATCTCTATTCTTTATCTGTATTTTAATGATATTTATAGTCTGTGTGTTACATTTAAAGAACAGCAGTTTGGGATAATGTATCATAGTATAAAACAAAGTCGCTTCCCGCTGTCTGTCTGTCTGTATATCCCTATATATGCTTAAATCTTTTTTGAAAACTACGCAACGATGCGGTGTTTTTTAAAAGATAGAGTGATTTAAGAGGAAGGTTTATATATATAACACATAGATAATATAGTAGAGAAACACTGATAATTTTAGAGGTTTCTAATGTGATATCATACACACATTTTTTTGGCTGAACCCCACGAGATAGATCAAAATCTACAAAAAAGTCTGCGATGATACATCTCTTAGGGATAACCCACAATAACCATTTTTTATTCTTTACTTTTTACGAGAAATTATGGGTTATTTACGAAGCGATTTTAAGCAATTACAGAATTAATCCTTATCAAACTAAGTACCTTAAAAACATTGTGCATTATATATAGATCAATATGGCCCTTTACAGCATGTAATTTAAATGAATATTTTTGAAGATATTACAGATTTAAAATGCAGGGACATAGCGGTTAGTGTTAAATACACGTGTTAAATTGCACCCGGGCGAAGCCGGGACGGGATGAAGTTAAATACAAAGGAGAAAAGTCACATACGTTAAAAACTTACTACACGTAATATCTCGCCTATACTGCTAGACCTACGTCAGCAATGAAAATATTTGTCAAACTACCGCGAATGTGACGGAACATGGTGTTTTTTAAATAAACCAATAGAATGTTACTAAAATTTTCAACATTTTATAAAATAATCAATTTTGTAATATTTCCGATATAACTCAGTTTGTTTTCACTCCCTCTGTTTGTTTGTTTAAGTCCCTTTTCTGTTTTGATTAGTTATCGAAACAAAATATTGATAATCTGTTTTTGTGTATCAATTTTACTGATAAAAGGTATTTAGATATTTAAAGCTAAATAATACAATATTGGAAAAATATACAACTGATTGATAAATTTTTTTCAAAAATGGTTGAAAATAAACTCTACTCGTGAAAGGATTATATATTCTGCATTTCGCCATCGAACACATTCGCGCAGCATATTGATATTATTGCCGATTTTGTTTAATGTTAGGTACGAGTAGAGAAGATGTGATAGTGTTATCCATTTACATATATGACATGAATCCCTATTTCCCTTGGTTACGGCATCACGCGTAAACATCTAGACCGGTATTCCTGTAATTCTTTCTTTTTGTGTTTGTTATTGTCAGGAAAAGGTTCTTATGTAAGAAAAAATTAAAAACTTTGCACGAAAAATTAGCAAATTTAAGAAGACAACGAGCATATTAACTTTCCTCTTGAAACCTTGTCGTTTCTAACAGTAGATATAAACTTTTCTAATGTTAGTAACTTTTCTAGTGTAGAATATAAGTAGGTAGAAATACTAGTCAGGTTAGGCTAGAGATTGAAAATTTGAAGTAATTGGATCTGATAAGCAGAAATAAAATAATATAAAAAATCCTATAACCCGCTACGACATCTAACGCATCCAATAAACCAACAAATAACTATTAATACATTACTAACGACTCTCCTCGGCTTTGCACGGTATCTCTACTATAATATGCATCTCTCTGTCTATTGGTCAAAACCGCATTAAAATCCTTTAAAAGATCTAAGCGTACAGAGGGGGGAAGAGACTTTAGTTTTACCTAAAGTTGTAAATAGATATATTTCATAACTGCATTGAATTTAAATTCATCCGTTCTCTATAAGTTTGCAGAACCAAACAAATATGCAAGATGCAAGCTTTCCAATATATTTGGAAGTTAAAATCTTGCTGACATCGATTTAGATCCAAAGAGCTGAACACATTTGATCTACAAATAGTTCCGAGAACAAACTTCCTTTTACTCTATATTTGTTAACAAATACTGTTACAATTCAAAATATACTATATTCGGTGATTTGAACAATCCATACTCAATAATATTAATGCGAATGTAATTCTGCCTGTCTGTTTGACTGTTATCCTTTGAAGCTTAAACCACTGGACCGATTTTAGTTAAATTTTGTACAGAAATAGCAAGACCTTGGAAAAGGACATAGGCTACGTTTTATCGGTTTTTTATATTTAATCGAAATGTAAAATATAGCGAGCGATGTAGTGATGAATAGGGATTAAAAATGATTCATTGTTATATAGTGATAGCGATATAGCGAAAGGGAATAATTTTTGCTTACTATATTCGAGTAGTATCAAGAATTTAGTGCGGCATTAGAGAAATACTCCAGAGACGGCTGTAAAGTGACTAAAGGGAATTGGATCACCTTCTTCATTCGTTACTTCAGCTACATATTAAGGAGAATTTTTAGTATTCTAGAAATACCATTTTAGAATTTTATTTGGGATAATTTAACATTGAAAACACTGTACAATGCTAAAATAAAAGTCCACTCAAATGTCCAAATGAGCGTACATTAGATTAGGATACTTTTTGGATTTATTTAGTAATTATTGACATAAAAGAATATAAGTGTTAATATCAATTGAGTGAAATTATTTGTATTCTTAATCGAATGATTTCATTGGAAAAGATTTCAAAATGAACAGATACAAAGTAGGTATTGAAGGATTTGTTTAAAAAATATAAAACTAGCCTACCATGTAAACTGAATTTAACCAAAAATAAATAAACTGTTACTGTTCAATATCTTAGATATATAAACAGTATATCTGTTTCATATCACATTTTATGTCTACCCATCGTAACACTCTTAAAACAAAAATTGACTTTTAAACGCTACATGTAATAATTAAAAACAAATAAAGTGTCTAACATAGTTTTGTTTTTGAGCTGATACTATTGTAAAATGTTTATCTCGTATTTATTTTAAGCTTTTTGAAATTTGAGGAACATCGTAGAAGATAATAAAATTGTAAAATAGTACCTTACATTAACGGGGCGAAATTTTAACTCTTTTGCAAAATATTTTTTCATACATTTTGGGGGTAAGTATAAGTATAAGTATAAGTATGAACGGGCTTGTTTCCGCAACTCGACGTCACTGTGCACCTATTTTGCGTGAAAGATGGGTGGCTAATCCTGCCATCCCAGCTCCTCTAAGAAGCTAATCAAACCTCTGGTGTCTCCAATATCCTCGGGAAGAGTCCTCGGTGACCCCAAGTGTTTGGCCCGGTAGTCGGTCACGCCTGTGCATTCCAAAACAATGTGGGCGGCCGTCTCTTCTGCCTCCATACAGGCTCTGCAAAGGGGGCTGTCAGTAACACCTAGATTAAACAGATGTTTGTTGAAGTAGCCATTGCCTGTAATTATTTGAGCAATTTTGCGTAAACCAGGGCGGGTGTGGTTTAGTAACTTACGAGACAGTCGCCGGTTGATGCTAGGGAGAGCTTGTTTCGACTGCTTGCACCCACTTACCTCCGTCCAGTATTTATTATGTAGTTCTTTTGTGTGTTGCCGGATGGCTGATGTAGGCCATGCTGAGGGAAGGGGGACAATTGGTTCTGGTCCAATTGCAGCCATCTCTGACCCTTTCCTGGCCAGTTCATCAGCGGCATCGTTGCCACGAGAGCCACTATGACCTTTGATCCACTGTAGAGTTACGCTGTTGTTGTTATTACATACCTCCGTCAGGGATAGGTGGCAGTTGTAGATAAGCTTTGAGGTGATAGAATTGCTTTGTAGAGCTTGCAGTACGGATTTGCTATCCGAGAGGATTCGGATGGAGTAGTTCTTTACCTTTCGAGCCAGGATCGCAGTAGCTGCCGTTATGATACCCATGCATTCCGCTTGGTAAACGGTATTTTGAGCACCTAGTGGGGCAGCTATTTGTATGTTTAGATCTTCCGAGAATACTCCGTATCCCGTATCTGATCCAGTTTTGGAGCCGTCAGTAAAGATCCTGAGATCTTTTAGATTTAGACCTTCGTTAGGGACCTCGTTCAGCTGTATTTTATACTTCTTGTCGAAAACAAGTTGCTTTGGAGACCTGTCGTTTACCGCCAACAGCAGTGGTTCTTTTTGCATCACCTCTTGTAGAACCTCCTCGTGGGTGGTCTTGTTGGTCTTCCAAAGATTCAGAGTCTTTAACCTTGCCGCCGTGGAAGCTGCCTCTTGTTTTATGAAGAGGTGCAGATCCGGAAGATTCAGCATGTCTTCTAACGCTGCAATTGGTGTCGTACGCATGCCTCCTGTGATGGCTAAACACGCTAATCGCTGGAAGCTTTGTAGTTTGTTCCTTGCAGTTATGAGATTAGTGCGTGGCCACCACACAACTGCTCCGTAACATACCATGGGCCTTATCACTGCTGTGTAGAGCCATAGAACGATTTTTGGGGCAAGGCCCCAAGATTTACATATCACCTACGGCGCTGCCAGAACGATATAGTGGCTGTATTTAGTTTCGCATCTAGGTGCGCGCTCCAGTTTAGCTTGCTATCAAGTATCATTCCTAAGTACTTTACCTTGCTTGCTAGCTGAAGTTCAGTATTGAACAGCTTGGGCAATTTGTAATTACCGAAAACTCTATTGTTCGTAAACATTACCAGTTCTGTTTTAGTTGGATTCACTGATAAGCCGTTGTCTCCGTACCATTTTTCACGATTTTCAATGCTGCGTTCGTAACTTCACATATAGTATTGACAAACTTCCCTCGTACTAGAATTGCGAGATCGTCTGCGTAGCCTACGGTGTAGTAGTGTTTTTCGTTGAGGTTGGTGATTAGGTTATTTACCACCATGTTCCACAGAAGTGGCGAGATTACACCACCCTGGGGGCAGCCCTTCGCAACAATCGCTTTCTGTGATTTTCCCTCAACTAGTAGTATTATTCTATTCTGGAGCATGTTTCCAATCCAAACCTTTATAGTTGTGCATACTCCATGACGTTGTAGAGCATCTTTTATTTTGTTGAATTTTGTCTTAACAAAAGCACCCTCGATGTCGACGAATGTACCCAGACAGATGCCTTTTTCCTGTAGTGAACTCTCGATAACACTTACCACAGCCTGGTGTGCTGAGTCAGTACATTTTCCTTGACTGTACGCATGTTGATTTGGATGCAAGGGTATTTTCTGAAGGTATTTATCCCTCAGTTCTCTTTCACACAGCCTTTCCAGTGTTTTTAAAATGAATGAGGTAAGGCTGATTGGTCTGTATGATCTAGGATTAGAGTAGTCGCTTTTCCCTGGTTTGGGTATAAATATAAGTTTTAAATTTTGGGGGTAAGGCCGTATCTCAACTTATCTTGCTTTAGAGGGAGGAAGAATTGCGTTAAATTTTAAGTAAAACATGTCCTTGTTACAATACTTATGAATATTTATTTAGATATTTTTGTTTAGAATAAATATAACGTATTTACACTAAAAAATACATACTTCGAAAAATCTCTGAGATTCACGACATCTCACCAGAGAGGTAGAGTCTAAAAGTCGCCAAGAACGTCTGACGTAATTAATGAACCTCCCCAAATTAATTTCGTGTATGAAACAGGATTTTTCATTCAGACGGAAATCTTACCTCAAGAGCTTTATATTACGATATTTATTCTACAGCTAAACGACTGTCGTATTACTTTAGATATAAACTTGACTCTATAAAGCCACGTATTATTTAACCTTTACCTATATTTATAACCTACATTAGTACACATAGCACTA
The DNA here is from genome assembly GCA_905147385.1 of Limenitis camilla. Lineage (NCBI taxonomy): Eukaryota > Metazoa > Arthropoda > Insecta > Lepidoptera > Nymphalidae > Limenitis > Limenitis camilla. The sequence goes on from LR990248.1 coordinate 5,985,046, forward strand.
ATGTTTTTCTTTTTGTTCTAGATAGCTGTGTAGTGTGTGTAGTGGCAAACGCATTAATGGCTACTGCCCACTAATGGAACTACTATTACCGCCATTTGATGCAGGTGACATAATGTTTCGGATAAACGTGAGTATACATTAGACAAGATTATCTAAGTTCTGTGTCAACATTACTCACTCATTCGCTAACTCTCTTGTCTATCTACCCGTTGGTGTACTATAATGCGTAGTATGTCAAGGATTTGCTGTGGACAACACCATCGCGCTGACTGTCTTCTGTCTCAATCACTCACTTTATTTTTATTTATACAGATACTCTAATGTTAGGGAATGAGAGACGAAGGCCATAACATGCTACGACACTAAACTAATATTAAGATTTGATGATAATGTTTAGTTAAGTGACGTTTTAAATTTACTATGGAGAACGGCGCAAAATGGCGGACTAGTTATTCTATGTGTTCATTATATGGGTATCATGGATTACCTGAGAAAAGTACGAAAAATAATAATAGCTAATGTATTTTGTTATCATAAGTAGTAAATATTTTAAATATTCTCTACTAAGGTTTAAATTCCCTTAAAGTATTTGTTGGCGCCATTTTATTTAAATCACATGATTTTAAATTACAATAATGACTTTATCTATGGATTAATATAAATATAATATTATCAAATTTTACTTTAATCCTAAGTAATTAGTATAAACGTCTTGAAAGTTAAATCAATTAATTGATATGATATAAAAATATCAAAATTAGTTATTGGTTACTCCTAGTAACAAAATGAGATCGATTAAGTGCGAGTCAGATTTGCAGGGTCACAGGGTCCAAACTAAATTCCTAAATTTTGGATATTGCTTGCTTTCTTTTGATTCAGTTTTACTTAGAAATTTGATCAGATACCTCTTGGCGTTCCTAAAAAGTTTTAACAGACAGACAGAAGTATAACAAAATGATTTTTTTTTCAATAGGGTACGGAACCCTAAAAATTAATTTTACTGTCATTATCTTATCAATATATCAGTTTCTATATAATTCTTATTTTATACTAAGTTTAAGGTCCAATGACAATGGAATTCAAATGGTGGTTTCTAATTTCTATATTTGGATAGATGTGCAATCGTAATAAATTGGCTGAACGGATTTGAAATACTTTATAATCTGTATTTAAACGTTAGATAGTTTTTCTACCGTAATAAAACCCAAATCTTCTTGGATAATAAGAAGTTACACACGCACTAACGATAGAATAACAATAAAATTAAAATAAACACTCAAGTACTAATCAGTTCATAATTTAAATAATATGACTTGTAATAACGATAATACATACTTTATCGTATAGCGAGCTCAATGGCTGAAGTTAAAATTGCAATCGATTCTCATCGCACTCGTCAATCCATCATGACGTATATCAATCTTAATTTTATCTACTTATAAGAAGGCAACAATTAACCTTCCTATACCCGCGTCAAATAATGTAACACGAATACCCGCGAAGGGTCTGTGGCACCGAGATTTCAAGGTCAATTTTAGCTAGTTTTCAATAAAAAAATAATTAAAAAATTTCGTTTACTATAACATGAACATCTGTTAAAACAAATCAAACTAATATCAGTAAATATTAACTTTTATTAGCTAATTACAGTCTTTTATTACAGCCTTTGTTAAGTATCAATATTTTTATGAGTTACGAAAACTTTAACAAAAAATTACTTTATACTATATGAAACTTAAAATAAAAGTCTTACATCATAAAGAACGTGTAATAATATATCACCAGGTTCCATCAACTTCTTAGCTTCGCCTTTTACACCGGGTAATTCAGTCAAAATATTGCTAGCATCTCTTCTTACTGTCATTGACGGAGCGTTTTTATTCCATTTTGTTTGGCTATCTTTGCCAAGGTAGTTATTATAAGTTTGTTGAAACACCTCCTCACTCTCAGAATCATCTTCTTGCTCTGTAGAACATCCTACTTGCTGCACTTGTATATTATCCTCATATTCACTATCGTTTTTATCCTCATAATCGGAATGAGAATTTTCATGTTCCAAAAGCCTTCTTACACGCTCCTCGTACATTTTAAGGTTATAAAATTGAAAACAAATTATAAATTTTACATATAATCCTAAAAAAAAACAGTGATGGCCCAGTGGTTGAGAATTAAAGTCTTACTCGGGAGGTCCGAGTTCGATCCTGGGTACACACCTCTGACTCTGAGTTATGTGTGTTTTAAGCAATTAAATATCACTTGCTTTAACGAAAACATCGTGAGGAAACCTGCACTCCTGAGAGTTCCCTAAAAGTTCTCAAAGGTGTGTGAAGTCTGCCAACCCGCACTGGGCCAGCGTGGTGGACTATGGCCTAATACCCTCCTCATTCTGAGGAGGAGACCCGGCTCAGCAGTGGGCCATTGACGGGTCGTGATATAATCCTAAATCAAAAATATGAATTAAAAATGTCATACGCCAAACGGAAATCGTCGGTCTCATAGACCAATGCGCGGATATAGGAAGGTTAAAACAGATAGATAGACAGTAAGACAGACAGACGGACAACAAAGTGATCAGGGACATATAAGCGTTCCTTTATTCCTTTTAAGGTACGGAATCCTAAAAATATATTAATATTAATTAATAATTAATATTAGTATACTCCTCATATTTTGAAGTCGGTAAAAATAGACTAACCCTTTTGTCTTAGCTTAATGGTGCAGACCCTAATAAACAATATATAGCTATATCTTTATAAGCCCTAACTTTGTCGCATTAATAACCAATTACGAAGCGCTACTTGAAATTTCCAAAGTACCCTCCGGCTCCGGCAATAACTACTTAAATATTCAACATAGGTTTGACCAAGTACTTGTTGAATAAAACAAGCCCAAACCCAAGGGTATAAGATGGTAAAAATGCTTTTGTGGTGAAAGCGACGAGCTAAGTGTTGTCTTTGGCCTTTGTGACATAGAGAATGCATTTAGCTTTAGTGTTGGAGACGGCTTTAAATCATAAATTATATTGAAAACATAACAAAAGCACTTTTAGATTTATAGGTATAGTTGCGGGCAGGTAACTTTAGGTTTGAGAAAAAATAGTAAGGGAAAGTTGCGCATTGTGAGAGTGATGCGTGACTGTATTGGCAGTTCCATCTCGCGCTCATCGCTTAAAAGGCTCTAATAGAGACTTCTACACTTTCAAGGTCAAACATATACTTACGTGTCGGTATATATATATATGTCTGATAAATCGACTTTTTTGAATAAATTCTTCGACGATATGTTATTAATGTATCGAGCTTAAGTTTTCGGTTACTTTCTTACCTGCACTCGAGACTGAATGCCATGAAAATTGGTACAAATATAAATTATTTTATATAATAATTATTTAATATATATAGTCAGACAGGAGTCTGCATAGTATCTAGAGCTTGGTATCCACGTACCGGTTTAATTTATCTCTTTAAAATGAGTGCTTAGCATCGCTCTTCAACGTAAAGGAGCACCCCAAGGTACAAGAGTTGTTCTCATTTTATATCTGAAATGTAAGTAATGTAATTATAGATACGATATCCGTGAATGTATTATTAGACTCAATTCAATTCTAGGCTCTCTCTTTCTTACTGTTAATAGGTAATGAATGTCTAAGTTTAGTATTTGAATAATACATAACTTACCACTTTAGAATTTAGTTAAATTAACTATTATAAACTGCTCTAAAAGTTTGTCCTATAAAATATTGTTGTTTATATTAAAGCTGAAGGTTTAGCTCACCGATGAAAAAACGAAGTCAAATATCTGCATAACTTCCATAAAAGTTGAGCATTGCGGGTGTCGATCGATCATTATGGAATACATCGCCCTGAAAAACCACAGGAAATACTAAATAAACTGCTTTGTTTCAAACTTTGGGAACTTCGTCGTCGCCTTGTTTATCATATTTATGATGGCCTAACTTAAGAGTAGTATTCAATTGAAATAGAAGAGTAGGAACTATAGTGCAGTAAATATCACTCGAAAGATAATTGTAACATGCAATTTGGACAAAGTATAATCAGCAAATGGGGATTGAGACCTAGGCGCAGGTCTAGGCTTTCCTGAATACCGAATACGCTATAATAGTCAACATTAATTTATATAACTAATAGACAAATTGTCGGAATCTCACTGCGTCGCAAAACACACTAGCATTTTCACGAATTACCTTATTGCGTTACGTACCGAGCTAAGTCTTCTCGCCATAGGTGATATGAACGAGAGTTCAACTGGAGTTGCGGGTTTAGATTTCCCGAAAAAATGGTTGAATTAGTCACACCAATTATTTATCAAAAGGTTCAACTAGCCTTTCTAGTATTTGGTGTGTAGTTATTAGCAAACCATTTAAGAACTTGTGATAATGTTATGATACGAAAAGTATAATATCACACTAATTCCTCACATAATTGATAGCATCTATTGATGAATAGCATCTATAGATATTGTCATCCATTACTAACCTTAATTGGAGGAATGAAATATAGGAATTCCCATAGCAACCATGAGAATTCCTGACGTGAACTACGTACTCGTATATTGTTCCTAAGTTGTATAAACTTTGTGGCGAGGGCAAGTCTCGGCTAACTTGATAACAAACTTATCCTACCTTCAAACTATTGGAGAGACACTGTTAATACGAACTATCGGTTTTGCTCGATGGACCAGATATAATACCAGGAACAACTATTGGCTATAATAAAAAAACTTGCTGCTTCTGCTACTAATATTATAAGATTCCAAAAAAGCTATTAAAACAGGTATCTATGATTCAGTAACGGTTAGGTGTAATCATAGGCTGAACAAAACTCGACTTTACCCTTCGACGACAAGTAACAGACTGCCCTGTTTAATATTTCTTGCCGCACGTAAAATCCAAGTACACTCCAGCGCCATCTTTTACCATCCATTATTTCTAGTCTTAATGCTTTGTATTAATACGAAATTAAACAATTATACGTTTAATATAGAATAATTATTATTGGTCATATTAGCAACACCGTTTATAAATTAGTATGCTAATATTATAGTATGAATAATATGGGTAGTTTAATAATCATTTTTTCGAATATATAACTCGTTCCGATAGCATTGAGTTAGTCTGTGAAGTGATATCGCGTAGTACAATAAAGTAATGTAGTGTTATTTGGTGGTGTGGTGCTAGGCCTTCGTTATAGAAATGCACGTGAGTAATGTATTTTATTATTTAATATTTGGTAGCGAGGGTGAGCGATGAAGGTGACATAGACACAGTTTACACTTATAAAAAAAAGGCTTTAAAGCTGCTGCGTGCCTGCCGCCTGGGTTACAAGCCCCAGGCACTGCACGGTTTCCATCTAGATTACATGTTAATATTGTCATTTGAGTGTTGCTCCCTAGAGAGGGCAAAAAAATCTTTTAATTTTTTTTCTTTATCATGTAAAAAATTAAAAATTTTTTTTTGTCCACCCTAAGCTCCCATACTCTTAATATTCATGACACTATTATATTAAGGTATTAATAAGTACTTTATTTAAAAAGTAAATACCTTCAAGAGTTTGACGAGTAGTAGCTAAAATAGAGTTCATATCATCAATCATAGAATCGTGAGTATTAAACCTCTCAGTCCCCAAATAATGCTCGACTTTTTCTCTAAAGTGCAACTTATTGAGATTGTTAATTTTGAGTTAAAAATAACAAATTTTCTAATAAATTGATTTTTCTGTTAAATTTTAAAATAGTTCGTAACTCTATTCATTATTAATTTTTTTAACATTATTTTCGAACAATCTGAAATATTCTAAGGGAATGAAAAATTCGATACATGAGTGTATTATTCAGAAAATTGGGAAGTTTATATTAGGTTCAAATTGGGAAAACCCTCAAGGATTAACACTGAGTTATAAGTTAACTTGCTGGATGGTATTCTGAAGTGACTAATAGTCAATCAAATCTAATAAAAGTTGTTAAGAATTGCCTCAAAATAATATATTTAAATAGATGATAGATTTAGGTAGTTTGGACTAATTTATACAAGATTCAAAGCTGAACGTATAGAAAATGGCAAGAGTTGTATATTTTCCTCCCCCTCGCTTTTCCAGTAAGTAAGAAAGCATTGAACCCGAGAGGTTCCTCTAAGTAGTGACTTTCATGAAAATGATGCCATTTTTCTTACAATAATGTAAAAGTATAAATACATATTATAAAGTGATTTCTACGAGTCGAAAAAAATAACGTAGAAATCTTTTAACATTCTGACATTACATTCGTAGAGCTTTCACGAAAATTGAAAGTGAAAAGGGCAATAAAGTATAAGAGCCTAAGAGCCTAGCTGTTATATATACTTATAGGTCTTCAGGAAGATTTGTGGCTTATAATATCGCCCTACATCTTATAACCAACGCAATATACTAGTCTAAGTATTTTTCTGAGTCACCTCTTTCATTTGATACCCATATTATGGACGTCCACAAGTCGTTGTCCACCATCTTGGGCCGTCCGCCATATTGGATTTGGAATGATATCACTTGGCTAACCACCACAACGAACTACTATTCAATAAAAATGTCAAATTCAGTCAAAAAAATCGCGTGGATCGATAATTGTTTACGAAAAAACTTCTGAATGAATGAATAGGTGTGAGTGTATGAGAGCGTATGAGTGATCTGGAAATAGATGAGTGAGTGCGTTAGTTGGTAGATCATGGCTAAGTGGAACAGGAGTGTACTAGACAGCAATTGAGTGAGTAAATGAAGTAAAGATGGGTCGGCTAGTAGAATGTAGATTAAATACAATTAATAAACTATACCAAAACATAGAATAATAACAATAATCGTTCTAGATAAGGGTCTATGCAATGAAAATGAAAAGTGTTTTATTACTCTAATATAAAAGGACTATTGTTATGAGTGTTGGTGAAAGCCAAAATAAAAATGATAAAGGAACGTAATATACTAAAGAATGTAAAAGTATAATATAAATTATATAAAGATACAATATAAGTAATACTCATCTGGATAAATTAATAAAGTGATAATAAGAAAAATAATTTTGTTCTACATCTACCCTAATATTGTAAAGAAGTAAAGTTTGTAGGTGGTATTCTCTGGATCTACAGAACCGATTTTGAAAATTCTGTTACCAATAGAAAGCCATATTACTTGTAAATGTCATAAGCTATATTAACTCGAAAAATGAAATCACTTTTTTGTGGTAGTCGGATTTGCAAGGTAAGTCAGAGAAAAAGCGGTCGAACTAAAACGTTTCTTCCGAACGCTGCTGAAATGTTGAGAGATATAGATTATAGTTGCGGGTAGTATGAATGAATAAATGAGTGAGTGGTGTGAGTGAACAACACAGTTGTACAGTAAACTATTAACTTCATAAAAACGTGGTGAGGTGAAACAACTATTATGTGCTCAATATAATTAAAAGGCCTTCACAGATTTATCCATTATTCATCGTTGGCTTTCACCCAAAATGACTTATCACTTATACCGCACGGATATACAAAATTGTGTGAAAAACATTATTTTCGTCTCCTTGTCTATTGTAAAAAGAAATTAGATAAATACTTTTAAATTTTTTTGGAAACTAATTGCGCTCTTCTTAAAAACTATTTTGGATGAACAAAAAGACTTTTTATCGTCCATTATTATAGGACAATTTCTGAATCACTGTAATTCTCCGCAGAGTCGATTTAAAAAACAACGGTTTATATGATTATCATACATTTCTAATGTAACTTTCATTCATTCACTCATTCAATCTATACTAATATAAATCTATACTAATATAAATCTATACTATATTATAATGAACAATACAAATCTTTCCTGATTTGTATTTTTGTATGTAACGAATAAACTTAGAAACTACTAGACCGATTTCAAAAATTCTTTTGTCGTTAGAAAGCTACATTATCCTTGAGTAACGTAGGCTATTTTTATTACCAGAAAAAATTAAAGATCCTCCGCAATTTTTACTAAAACCAATTGAAGGTGCAAAAAAATTAGCCATAAAATGTCTTTCATCGCATGCGCTGGGGAAAGGATTGATGATAGAATGTTGCAATACCTGTTGATTACTTTTTGAATTATTGAAATCGGACATTCCATTCAAAAGGTATTATGAAATAAAAAGTGTCAATACAAACCAGGAATTCACGCCGACGGGCCGGTGTGGCGCGCCACGCAGCGAGACGGGGCACTGAAATTCGGGAGAGCCAAAATGTTTAAAAAAATTATCCACTCGTGCGAAGCGTATTATACTGTTAATAACATTTAGCTAATAATTTCTATTGGTTTATTTTAAAATACCACCTATACTATATAAACTCTATTGCAATAGAACAGCAACAGTTTGACTAGTGATTTCGTAGAGTAAGTAATAAGTTAATGAAGTGTTAGCATATAAATGTTCATGTAAGTCTTTCGAGCAGTGAAGATGAGACTTCTGGCTCTCAAGCCCCAGGCGCCGTTTCCGTCTAATGGAGATGTTTATAAATGTCCTTTGTGAGTTTTATTGAGGACACTCAGATAGTATTTATTTGTTTTATGAATCATTCTTTCCTTTATATAATATACTTAGTGCATTCTTACACATAAGCAATGAGTTTCTAGGTTAAATTAATATTTATAGTTTAAGTAATTATTTTCTTAACAAGAAAATGTAATATTTGAATGTTAAATAGAAATTCCTTTGAATAAGGCTTTGGCTTCAAGTCAATAACCAAAACTCATTTTAACTCTTTATTATCATAATAACCATTCTTTTCAACTAAAAAAACAAAGCATTTTTTTTTTCAAAAATATACAAGCAATACTTCTCAAAAGGAGTTTTATCGTGCTGAAATTTTTTTAACTATTTTTGTAATTTTCTATATCGGATGATGTAAAAGATATAAAGAAAAGTATAGTATTGTTTGCATTAGTCTATTAGCAGTTTCCAAGATAGAATGCTTGCTCTGTAAATTGATCCGACAAAAGGCGTGGGTGGTAACCTATAGCTAACATTCATCATGTTAGCTTCAATTAATCGTGTGGGTATTTCACATATAAAATATTCACGCTTTAAGATGGCGGCTTTTTTCCATAGGCAATAGTTTCTTAGATTAAAGAAAAATCAGACACAAGCCAGAGATACGTTAATTCTGAAATTTATATAAAACAAGCCTACTGTAACTTACCGAATGTATTTTACATTTTAATCGCTATATCACTATATTTCACAGAATAATTTATATATGACTAATTCCCATCCTTAATTTTTACATGATAAAACATCCTTTCTCAATATCTACTTTATCTTTGTATCATATTTCATCAAAATTGGTCTAGTGATTAAAGCATGATTGTGTAACAGACAGACAGATGCCATCAATAGATGGCGTAAGTAGTATATTATATCTCACTTTTGTTCGTTAGATTGTATTTCCTACGTTTTCCTATTAAGTATTTCCTACGTTTCGTGTGTTACTTTCAAAAATATAATATTAGCTACGATTAGCTTTATTTTATGTAATAAAAAAATAAATTGGTAGTAAATACTATTGACTTTTGATCAGCTAGAGTAAGCTCTCGCCCGCGGCTCTGGTTTTACTTACTTCAACTCTACCACATCGTGAGCAAGAGACGATGTGGGTGTATTTTTAAATAATAATCATACATATAATACACGAGTAATTGTATACATGATGTATTGTTTAAAACTGAATAATACGAAGTGCATAATAATGTGTCTGCGAGCTAACAACAACACTTTACAATCACGTGCTTAGTGCAAGGATCGTCCTAGAATTTGTATTTTACCTCAAAATTGCAGCCAATAAACACATCCACACGTCAAACTCCATTAAGATAAACGATCGTATAATTACAGCTAGCAATTGTCGCCTGGCAATACTTACAATTATTTAAAGCATAAAGTGTTCTTACAAATTGACTAGACAAAAAAGATCATTATCATCTATTCTTGAATATCATATCTGTCATGTAAATATTTTACTTATACCATATTTATACATAGTTTTTATATATCGATATTTTTGATTTTAGTAATAATCAACAAGTGAGGACTATGAAAGTTTGAGAAATCGTAAGGGATGCTTCAAAGTTTTATTAACCACTTTTTAAGTTTAAATTTAATAAATAAAGTAATCGAATTTGTACTTAATTTATTATTTTTGGATATTATATATTATTATACTGTTTAAAGAATATACTCTCAGATAAGAAAATTTATTGTCTTAATCCATACAAATAAATAAAATTAGAGTGTCTGTTTGTAATATTAAAATAACCGCTTTTTACTAAGTGCATATGGATGTATTCACGGTATATATACCAAAACAACATTTTTTACTATTTTTGTCTTGACTTTCACTGGCAGATAGCTGGTGTAATAAGGATTAATTCAGGCTATTTAACATCTCGCTACGACCCATAGGAGCGGAGCAACATGCGAACGAAGTCGCGCAGGTCAAGTAGTATTCAATAAATTGTGTGTATAATTAGGAACGAACGATGAACACACAACATCTTGGACTTCTTCTTTACACTACCCAATCCCGATCTTTTAAACTACCCAAAGGATTTTAATTCAATTCAACGTGCATATTATAGGAGAGAAATCACGCGAAGCCAGAGTAGGTCGCTTGTTTACCATATTGTACTGATAAATCTTACTGTTACTGTAAAAACTTATGAAATACGTTAGTTCTAGCATTTACAGAAACATTACATTTAACGATCTCTCTTTGTCTTGTGGTTAATGAAAGACACGCGTATGTTAATTAAAGTAAATTAAAATCTCACTAGTGGATAATGTAAAACCATACACAGAATACAATAACTTTTTAACCCCCGACGCTACAACAATGGGGTGTTATAAGTTTAACGTGTGTGTGTCTGTATGGATATCTGTAGCGAAGTAGCGTTAAAAAAATGGACCGATCCATTCCGGTTTTATTTGTTTGAAAGGTAATTTATTCGAGATGGTTCTTAGATTTAATTTGTGGAGATCAGGACAGTCGTTTGAAGAGCTCAGCTCATTTATAAATGACGGACAGAAAAGAAAAGTAAATGTTTATAGATTAGCTAGCAAAAACATTTCAGAAACGAATGAAATAATATGCTTTATGCGAAAAATAACCCTATGAAGAAAAATGTGGTATGTTTTTAATAGTTTAAAAACAAGTTTCGAACTATCTGAACTACGAGTATAAACTAAAGTTCGCAAGTAAAACTTTTGAATTCTGGTTACCATCTGCTATATAATTCACAATGAATACTAAACTTGTTCTACTCGTGCATAGACAAAGTCGTAGGCAACCGCTACTAGCGTACTTTTTTTTTTACATAGTATAAAACAAAATCGCTTCTCACTTTGTACGCTAAGATCATTTAAACTGTCCGACGGATTTTAATACGTTTTTCACCAATAGATAGAGTGTTTCAAGAGAAAGGTTTATAGATATGCATATTATAGTAAGAGAACCGTGCGAAGCCGGAGTTTGTCGATAGTGGCTAAGAAAGTATTCGAGAAGGAGAACGAGTTTTCGAGAAAGTGAGTGAGTCTCATAGTGCAAGGATGATTAAGTAAATGAGTGTCTGACAAAGTTTTCAATTGACTCTGTATTTTTTGTATTTGTACTCTATTACACAGAGTTTTCAAGAAAGTGAGTGATTCTCTTAGTGCAATGGCGACTGAGTAAGTGAGTTACATAATTGTCTGTTTCATAAAGTTTTCTAAAATGTGAGTAAGTCTCTTAATGCAAGGATGATTAAGTAAATGAGTGTCTGACAAAGTTTTCAAATGACTCTGTATTTTTTGTATTTGTACTCTATTACACAGAGTTTACAAGAAAGTGAGTGATTTTCTTAGTGCAATGGCGACTGAGTAAGTGAGTTACATAATTGTCTGTTTCATAAAGTTTTCTAAAAAGTGAGTAAGTCTCTTAATGCAAGGATAATTAAGTAAATGAGTGTCTGACAAACTTTTCAATTGACTCTGTATTTTTTGTCTATTACACAGAGTTTTCAAGAAAGTGAGTGATTCTCTTAGTGCAATGGCGACTGAGTAAGTGAGTTACACAATTGTCTGTTTCATAAAGTTTTCCAAAAAGTGAGTAAATCTGTTAGTGCATGGATGATTAAGTAAATGAATGTCTGACAAAGTTTGCAATTCATTCTGTATTTTTCTGTATCTGTAGTCTATTACATAGAGTTTTCGAGAATCCGAGTGAATTTCTTAGTACAATGGCGACTGAGTGAGTGAGTGACACAATTGCCTGTTTCATAAAGTTTTCGAGAAAGTAAGTGAGTCTCTTAGTGCAAGGATGATTTAGTGAGTAAGCGTCTGACAAAGTTTGCAATTCATTCTGTATTTTTCTGTATATGTAGTCTATTACATAGAGTTTTCGAGAATCCGAGTGAATTTCTTAGTACATGGGTGAGTGAGTGGCACAAAGTTTCAATGAAGTTTGGACCATACCTATAGAAAGAACCTAATGTACTTTTTGACAATTTTAATTACTAATAAATATTATAGATAAAAGTTGTTTAGTCTTGGTCTACTAAATTTTAATCAGTTTTTAAAGCATAAAACTTGTTTAATAGCCACTTTAGACTATAAACGTGGACACCTCAGAAATTTATGTCCATTACTATTTCATTATATCTGTAATAAATTAGTGTCGAAATGTTGTGTATATATTATAGCTATTTTTGAAAATTGCATTTTCAACTCTTTGTTTGTAGTAAGCTATATTGATAAGTGGTTTATTCTGAGCATTGTATTGAATCTATAAGAATAAAAAATATATATAATAAATTTCATAAAATGAATATTTTTATTATAGAGCAAGTGAAAATAATATAATTAAATAATCATAAAATAAAATTAAAAAAAACAATGATAGATTAAATATATATTGTTATGTACTTTAAAAAAGCTTGATACTCGATTCTATTCGATACTTGATATCGAAGAAAAGGTATCGAGAAATACTGGTTCATCTGTACTCAGTGTAAGCAATGTCAGTGTGTTACCATGGTTACAAGATTGTTATAATTGAGCTTCACAATACGTATTGTATGTATATGTCAGAGCCATCTCAATTAAATTACCTTTCAAACAAATAACAACTTCATCACAATTGGTCAATTATTTTAGGTGGTACGATTCCACAGACAGACACACACGTTAAACTTACATATAACACCCTGTCGTTGTAGCGTCGGGAGTTAAAAAACGTTAATATCAATTCTTAAGTCATATCATATTGTCTCTTTCTAACAATTACACCATGGACGAATATATTTTTTTGATTTTACAGTTTAATTTTTTCTTTTTTTCTTAAACAATTTTTACATGAAAACGCTAATGAAGTGAGTTTAAAGTGGATTTCTTTTTGCATTTCAGAATTCTTTTATCTCGCACAATTTTTCACGCTGAGTAAGTCCATAGTTTAATAATTTAATATTGAAGAAACAGTTAATGTAATTCCTAATGTAGTAATAATAATACAACTTAATTTATTTACGAAGTAAAGAAATTTTAAAACTGAAATCTTTAGCTGTTATTTTTAGGCGTTATTTCAACAAGTACAATTTATATCACGCTAGGTGATGAAAGTCCGATAATGAAACATTTGTTTTACTTTGCTAGTGACGAATGCGACACATTATTGACCCACTCAGTGGTAGGAGGGTGTTAGGCCATTGTCCACTGTGCAGGTCCAATGTGGGTTGGGAGACATCACACACCGATAGAGAACTTTAAGGAACTCTCAGGAGTGCAGGTTTCCTCACGATGTTTTCCTTCACCGTTAAAGCTAGTGATATTTATTTGCTTAAAACGCACATAACTCAGAAAAGTCAGAGATGTGTTTGCATCATCGAACTCGGACCTCTTGAGTAAGACATTCTAGTCACCACTGGGCCATCCCTGCAAAAGAATTGTTATTAATTTTTGATACACTTTGATTGGATTTACATTTCACATTAGTAGTGCTATAGTACAGGTCTAACTTTTAAAAAAATTCAATTTAGGGCGGGACAACTAGTATTTTATATATAAAGTAAAAGGTCCTAATATTGTACTAACACGTACACGTAGGCGTTTTTACGTGACAAATAGCTATTTGGTCCTTACCAAAATCCGTATATTTAAATTCAACGCAGCTATAGCCGTTAATGGATCGCGTGTACTCGTACGCTCGTACGTCTCGATTAATAACACAGACCCATTTTAATATGGCACCTTTGAGACGTTTCAAAAACATTATTAAATTTAGGTGACAAACCAGAAAAAAACTCATTAAAACCATCACTCCATCACCAGTGGCTCCATCACGAAACTTTCGCCATATAGTCTAATATTTTGGGCTTATCTAAAAGAATCCTGTTGTTTTTCTATTACATATATACTATTTTACTTCATTCGAAATAACTTTACAAATTGGATACTAAATAATTGTAATTACAATAAGTGTCTCCACTTATAAACTATCGGAACTAAGCACGCGTCCTATTACTACCGCTGCATGAACACGAATGCCGAGCGCTCGGACATGCCTCCTGCTTTTTTGTAGTTTTACTAGTAGTCACTGAAAAGTTTTACTACCCACCTGGCTCCATCATCACCCTATAATTATATGACAGTAATATCACTAATAATATAATATCACATTACACATAATAATAATAACATATCACATCTATCATATCAAATAATTCATTATGTCAATTACCAGAGACCCTTGTTCACAATTAATGTTGTTTCTACTTCTTCATCAAAAGCCAGGCATTAGGCCATAGTCTACCACGCTTGTCCAGTGCGGGTTGGTAGACTTCACACCTTTGAGAACTTGAGGGAACTCTCAAGAGTGCTCTCTCGGACCTCTCGAGTAAGACATTGAAGTCTCAACCAGTGAGTCATCACTGCGGTTGCATCAATGTTGCTATTATCGACGAAATCGAACTCACTAAATAATAATAATATTTTTTATATTAATGAGCCTAATTAAAAAATTTATCATTTTTTAATGCAAATATGTTTGTGCATTTAATTGAGTCTAGTAATTTCGCCGTTTTTGGCTAAAAGAGGAAAAATGGTAAAAGAACTGATTGTATAAGAAATATCTAGCTGTCTACATATCATCGTCGTTGTTTTTTATTTATTAGCGTTTAAAAAAGAATAAAATATAAAATGAACGTATTTATTGCGACATATTTACGTCGAACGTAATTACTAGACGATGGATCAAGTAATATTAAAAAGATAACAAACCTTTCTGAATATAATTCTAATTTTAAGTACTAGAAAAAAATACAGTTCGTACCGAGTACAAAATAGCTTTTCTTGTAGTAAGAAAACGCGTTTTTTTACTCGGTACAAATATACTGTTAGTATATAAATTAGTATTCGCGGATAGTTCCTATTATTTTATTTCAAGTATACCCACGTGTAGATAATATATAACCTTTAGTGCGATAGATTAGTCAGTCTCTCTGGGGTTTTTGCGCAGTGTACATGGAAGTTAGTATTATAGTGTCGTGGTTAAGGTTAATATATTATGAAAGAGCTCTTTAAATCTGCTCCTGGGTGTCAAGCCCCGGGCACTACTCGGCTCCGTCTAAATTGCATGTGTATACGTCTTGCTGTGTAATAATCCTCTGTTATTCTATGATATACTATTATTGTTTTAACCTCTAAAAGAAAATAAAACAAAGCTCCTGTGAGATAAATGATCCGTTGAAAAATATTACTATTTTTCTTGGAAATATAAGAACCTAGTTATTTATATCTGGCTAGTAATGTGGGTAGCTGTATAATATAAATGATGTCTGTCATGGCAACCCTACCGTCACACGCAGCGTCACGGTCCATCAATCAGCTGTCCCAATCGGCTAGTAATGGATTCGACCTGAATACTATACTATTCAAGCTATTTTAATATATTGTTTTTGTCAAAGATAGAAATCCGCCAAGTTTTCAAGAAATTCTTGTCTTAAAAGCATTATCCTATCTATATAAATAAAAATGAATCGTCTCTATGTATGTACGCGCATAACATCGGAGCGACTGCACCAAATTGGATAATTGTTTTGTTGTTGTGTTAATTGTTATCAGGAGGTTTGTATAAATGAAAAAGTGAGTGAGTGAGACAGAAGATAATGAGATGAGAGATGGTGGAGTCCACACAAACACACACACAGTCCATAGAAATTTTACGGAAATTACTGTGCAAGCGAGTGAGATAACGATTCTTATATACCTTAGCGAAACGAGTGCAGACTGTTAGTTTTAAAATATTTGAGTAATTCAGTGATTTCCAAATAAGTCTGTAAACCCCCCCACCCTAAAAGTCAAAGACATGATACTGAGAATTCGTGTAAAAGAACACTAACATGTATCTCTTACTTCACATGACAAGTCTCCTTCGGGCCACGGCTCTCACTCGACTGACGTATTGTGCACGAGATTGTATTTGTATATTACCACCCTCAAATGTGTAAATGTTAATTTATATTCAAATAGTTATATTAAAAATGCTTATAATAATATTTCCTGTCATCTTCTTCAAAACAGTAGTGTAAATGGCTTTGTTATCATCACTTTATTTTCAGAATCATATTCACATTATGTGTCTGTCCGTTATAAACTCAAAACTACTGAATAGATTTTCATACAATTTTTACTAATAGACTGAGAGATTCATGATAAAATTTTAGAATTATAATTTTTAAGGTTTTGTGATAATTGGTTGAAATATGACGATGATTATTCAAAAGAGAGCAATACAATGTATGGAATACATGTAGAGATGATATGCTCTACTTCCCGTGCGAAGTCGGGGCGGATCTTTAGTAAAATATATATAGTATAGAAGAGAATAGAATTGATTAAATTTAACAAGCGTTACTATTAATGAATTTTGTCAGGATCCACCCCTTAATGTACATGGACAATATTTTAATCAAGTATACTCATTAAGGGAAGGGTGTTTGTTCATTTTAATTAAACGGCTGTAATAAACCAGTTTTAACATTATATTCATTAGTACGGTGTAATGTAAGGCCTGGAGCTTTTAGTTATTTTAGAAGCTATATATAAAGTTTCATAAATCAAATATGGAAACTTTCTTGCCCACAGTCACCTTAATACTCACAATGGGTAAATAATATAAACGCAAAAACAGATTTAATTCAACTTTAGTCACAACTTTAAAGGGGAAAAAATGTTGTGTATCCATATATTATTTCCAAATGGTTCCAAAATGCAAAAAGAGATCCAATGCCGCTTTAGTCACTTCGCAACTGTCCCTTTGAGGGCATCTCTATTATGTCTTAGTCTAGCTTACTTCATAATTTTTCTTTTACATATTTTATTATTAGGAGAAAATATATCTACAAGTAATCTACGAAAGATCAGGAGACGGAACAAAATATTTATTAATTTTTGGTTCTTGGAAAATTTTAATAAATAAATAATGTCGTCCACTGACATGGGTAATTAAGAGGGTCATGGGATTTCGGAGGTATCTTAAGGGGTAACCACACGAATATGCTGTACGGTCCTAGTATATATTATTTATTGTGTAATAGCTGTACTGCACAGAAACACACAAAAGCCGAGCGAGTCTGCTGTTTGAGACTTAAGCTTGATATCCATTTATCAACCTCGTTTCCTAACTTCTTACATTTTACAATAGTAATCAAAATTCAAGATGAAATTTCTATTAAATATTCAGCTTTACGCTCCCTTTAGAGCTGTAAAAACAATTAAACTTCAAAGTTAATGCAATCAAAAGATACTGAAAACCGTTTGTCCTTTAATTCTAAGTGCAGAACTCGCACATAGATGATTTTTTTTTGCAAAATATATTCATATATTTTTAGTATATGTATAAAAATATATGATTTAATTTAAAATCCAATACATTTTAAATTAAATCATAAATAATAAAATACATCCGCAATATTTTCCAACCCTTAATCCGTCACTTAATTTCTTCGAAAGGTCAGGATATAAAGTTTATAGGGATCCGTTTTAAGTATTTTTGGTTATTTTATAAGACCGTGGTATCTTAGTATAAAACAAAGCTTTCACTTTTTTCGCTTTCCGCTGTCTCTACGCTTAGATCTTTTAATCTGCGCAACAGCTTTTAATACGGCTTACAACAATAGATACAGTGATTCAAGAGGAAGGTTTAGAGATCATAATGTTTGGTTATTTATCAGTTCAGTAGCAGTATCTAAGTTGCGTTTACGCAATAGTCCATTCAACATCACACTCCCCTTGTAGTGTTTTCAATATACCCCCTCTCCTTTCTTTCTCATTTTCTCCGAGTTATATAACACATGCATATTGTAGTAGAGAAACGTTGAAGTGAGGGCAGTTAACTCACTTAGTATATAGTTCGAGCTCATTTCATTTTGAAACATGTTTTAATTTATGTAAGTAAAAATGTTAGGTTGAAGCCTTGCGCCGGATGTCCGGATTGTGGTTGCGGGTAAATGAGGGTACCCGGGTAACGGGTACGTTGTAACGAGCACAGCTTATTTTGATCATACCCTGTATATGTTATGTAATATGTACATATTTTAACCGGGTTGGTCTACCTAGGTTGGCTCTAACTATATTTATTTTTTAAGTATTAACATATACTATAGCTGGAAGCTGCGAGTTTGGGGCTTGAGACCCAAAAAAAAAAGGGTTTTCAGTTGCAAAAGTCTCACTTAATCTAACCTTTGTGAGGCATTAATAACAAAGAAAGAGAAAGAAAAACCCTAAATTAAACCATAGTTATTAGAAAGGTATGAATAAGTATAGAGCAACTACAACGCTGATGTCGTTCTACTGAGCTCTCGCTCACTCCTGTACACGAAACAATCTACCTATTTCTCTCACTCATAACTCGAAGTTTAATAAAACACAATAAAAACTTTACTTTCTTCTGAAAGCAAATAAAATAGCAATAACAATAACAGTACTATGGAATCTAATTCGCAAATTTCAATTTCCTAACTTCAAACCTAGACTTGAAATTGAAATTAATAATTTATATACAAACATAACATGAGCATTCTTGTACATTAGGATCTCGAAATGTTTCCGTTACATTAATATTTAATGTAATGGTTTCGATTTGCTTAACGAGTACAGTCTAGGTGTATTTAGCTATTAGTTTCAATAGTTTATTTTAACACTATCCAATATCATTAGATGACAGTTTGACTAGTCATTTCGTGGATTTAATATGAATTTTCTTAGTGAAGTGTAACTATATAAATCATTGCTATTGTTGCTTGATTTAGTTTAATGTAAGAGTATATTAAGAGTATGTGAGATATACTTAAACGATAATATTAACATGTAATATGGAGGGGATTCGAGCAGTGCCTGGGGCTTGGGACCCAGCAGCAGGTTTAAAGACGACTTACTATGCACAAACTATCATCCATCGCTCGACCTCACTACCAAATATTAAAATAATAAACAACATTACTCACGTGCATCCTCGATAACGGTAGCCTAACACCATGCCACCAAACAACACTACACTATTAGTCTCAATACTTTAATGAAACGAAAAATATATATTGTCTACTTGAAATAAGTTAGGATGAACTACCCACGAATACTAATTATTAAATGGTGTTGGTAACAATTAATTAATTTAGGTATTGAAATCGAGCAATGTAGGTAAGGTTACGAATAGTAGAAGGGTTTTTTAAACTTGGATATACATCTCAATCCCCATTCACTGCTCGACTTCTATAAAATACATGTGATTATTGTATTTTTTATTTTACTTGTATAATTGATTGATTTATGTATGTTGATGAAAACAGAGAGCGAGGGATGTGTTTGTTAAGAACCAATAGAATCGTTTCATTTGATACACACTTAAGTGAAGCGATTATATGGTTTCTTTAAGGTACTTTAAACTAGTAATATTGAAAACAAACTTGAGTCCAAGAAACGTAGTGAAAAATTAACTGAAGAATATAAATCACATAAAATTTTCCTAAATATATTCCATGTACAGACATTCGGTAAATTTAATTTTTATTATATATGCAGTTTTCTCAGTTTAAAAGTAAGTTAGTTGCAATAAAGTACTTAATTCTCATTTCTCTCAAACGTTTACACGAACACTGTTAATGGCGTCTACGTGGTAACTTTACAAGTAAGATTTCTCTGTAAACAGTACGAGCAGACTAGTGACCCGCCCCAGCTTTGTTCGTGTAGTAGAGCATATTATGCCTATATTTATCCCACTATATATTGTTTTATTATATCTCAAAAAGGGATTATGATGCGCGATGAAAGCTCGCAGGTGGTGCGACTTTTTCCGGCATTTTCCACAATTATCGTCATATTTCAAACAATTTACAAAAAACCTTAAAAATAATACATATAAATCTTCAGCATAAATCATTCTATCTATAAATGAAAACCGCATTAAAATCTATTCAGTAGTTTTTGAGTTAGAGTTGACAGAATGCGGCGTGGAACTTTGTTTTATAATACAACGCGATGGTAGATAAAAGAGAGTTGTAGTCTATACGTAGACAAAGTATGACGACTTGCATATAAAATCCTCCTGGGGGTTATACTTTAGACTCGGAACTGCAGAGTAACTGCTGGAATACTCGCGATGTATTAATTATTATTCGGTCGTGACGGCGTATTTATTTTGCAATCCCTACTTCTTCGATTCATGTTTATCAGTTGTCCAACATTCAAGAAAGTAAAAAATGCCGCCCAAATCAAATATTGTATACCAAGCCACTGTTAGGTTTGTCTAAATTGCATGATATTAAATTATAATATTTTAAAGTAATACAATTACACAACCTGTAATTATTTAACAAAATTTATTTAATAATAACAGGTTGTTGTTTTACTTTGCTTAGAAATTATTGTTCAAATTCACGCAATTTTTTAGTATATTCAACGAATTTTATGATTGTATCAGTCAGCAATCCTTGTAATTTTAGTTGGTACTAAAATGGCTTACTAAGAGACCTTTATGTTTAAAACTTAACAGTACAATTAATTTAAAAGAAAAATTAATGTATGAGGTTTGCTGCTAAGCAAGAAGAAAAAGACACCATGCTCTACGTAGGAAGACACCTAGGACCAGGTTTAAAAAACTCTCATCTACATTTCTCGAAATTGTTACCTGATATTTAACATAACTAGTAACATTAATTTCATTACAAGTCAATATAATGATAGATTTGGGATAAGCAAGCTGACGGTCCACCTGATTAAAATTGACCATCGTCGCCCCTGTATCTCTTTTATGGGCGATGCGTTGCCGCCTCGAAGATAGAGTGATCAGGGGAGAAAAGAGAAGAATGCTCCGCTCCTGTTTCAGTGGAACCTCAGCAAGAAACCGGTGTACACTGGAACCGCATTATGAGATTGGAGAGGGAGGGGTAGATCTGACCCACATGCGGCTTGACTGGAACGCGTCAGAGACACTTGACGGTGGAGTTTGCATGCTGGTGGTCGCAATTCAGTCGAGGAACAGATACCCTACCGCCAAGGGGGTGCTGGGTTACTCGCCTCTTACGAGATGCTCTCCCGTCGGCAGAGGGGAATTGTATTCTAACCCGTCCTTTCACGGGTAGTGATATTCACTCTACGAAATCTTTGAATTTTTTTTATTTACCTAAATTTGTTTAATAGATTTGAATAAAAGGCAAACTAAGTTTTTAAAATGGATTAACTGTTTAATACAAAGGATAGCTGTTTCTATCCAAAAAAAATTAGTTCCATTAAAACAATTTCAATAAAAATGGATTTGACTAACTTTTGTGTATGCAACACTTCTTGTGTGATTTTCTTAACATTTTTATTCAAAAATTTTCCAGACAAAGTCACAGGCAGTTACTATTAAAAATAATAGAATACACTAGAAGTATGTACCACGAACATTCTAACTGTAACAAGGGTAAAGTCCTCGCTCCCACATCCCTTAACTTCAATGACTAATGTTCTACTGTATATAATAGAGTTTGCCAAACTTTGCTCAGCTGCTAAATGTACTAGTTTGGACCAAATTTAGATAAATGTAGTACTTACTATTGAGATCAGAAATCAATAGTTAATGGGAGAAACTTGGTGATTTGTATGCTATATTTATAGAAGGTCCATTTGATGAATTTTTAAATATAGACTCACCTACAAATATAGACTGACTTAACAAATTCCTACTTACAGACTTGTTCACGAAATAAAGACAGACTAACAATATGTCTGTATTGGCCTGGGGCCTATATTTTTTTTATTTTTTTTTATTATTTATTTAAGGATAGTATAAGTTATTAAATTAACAAATTCAATCTAAAAGCAAGGGATTCCTTTAGACAAATTTTCTGTAAAATCGAAGAGCTAAACATTTACTATCAACATCAATCTTAACCTGATCTAACGGACCCGCCCTCGCTTCTCTGTCGTTGACATTTTCAACTACACTTA
Organism: Limenitis camilla; assembly: GCA_905147385.1. Classification (NCBI taxonomy): domain Eukaryota; kingdom Metazoa; phylum Arthropoda; class Insecta; order Lepidoptera; family Nymphalidae; genus Limenitis; species Limenitis camilla. The sequence goes on from LR990248.1 coordinate 6,007,558, forward strand.
AACCTTCCGCATGAATCGTTCTATCTATAGGTGAAAACAGCATGAAATTCCGTTTAATAGTTTTTGAGTTTATCGCAAAGAGGCGAACAGATGCGTGGGACTCTTTTTTATAAAATGTAAAAAAAATTCTTGCTGACTAACTAATGATGTGCAATTTAAAAAAAATATAGATACATGGTATTATTTTACTTGTTATTTAAGAGCTAAATAATGGTTATACTTAATTACATAGTAACTAAAATGGATCGTTAAAAATATTTGTTTTTGTTTCAGGTGAACAAATAAAGCGACGAATTAAAATGGTGAGTGTACAGCATTACGTATGTTTACTACTTATTCTACATGCCTATAATAATGATATATGATTATATTTCAAAGGAATATAATTGTAGAAATACTAGCTCATCCGGCTAACGTTGTTTTGCCCTATAAATCTGGCAAGACACCCTTATCTATATATATAAAATAGTCTACAACCTGTTCTCAGGTCTACCAAATATACACAAAATATTTCATAAAAATCGTTCAAGCCGTTTTGGAGAAGTTCGATAACAAACACTGTGACACGAGATTTTTATATGTGATTTTTACGTAAATAGACTATACATATAAAGTTTGATATTAGAAATGTGAGAAAAGCGTTAGAAATTTTCGAAAAATTTGTTTCTTCAAAGACTTATTTTTAATAAGACAGCATAGATTGATGACTCATGACCATCAGAAATACGAGATACAGGTACAGAAGGATAGGTTTACGATCTAAAAACACTTTATTCATGTTTTCAGTCAGTGCAAATCAAATTAGACTCAATTCTTAAAAACTAATGAGTCTATCTACTAGTTATAGTCATTTTTTTAAATTTTATGTTCTATATCGCATTTGAATTAACTCTCTCATATCCCATAAAAGTTGCATAATTTGGAAGACTTTTTATGGATTATCTAAAACTAATCGACTACCTTTAAATTTTTTAAATAAATTACTGTATATACCTATAATGAAACTAATAATACAAAATTTCATCTACTAACTCAATCCCTTTAAGCCTTAATTTCCTGATAAAACGTAGCCTAGGACGCTTCCCAAGTTCTAGTGTATCTAAATGTCCTGTTGTCATTGTAGTCTGAAAAAAATATTATTTTTCGGTCTTATTTTTAAAATGGTCAAATAGTAACAGATAATATACATACTATACTTTCTAAGTGGACGTTTGTTTACCCTGGCCGGCACCGACTGGCAAAAACAGCAATAATTGCATTTTATTATCCTAATAAAGAGAAAAGAAAGTTTAATAAATCATGTAATTATTTTTTAATTTTCAGTGTATTAAATGTGATTTTATCTACTACTTGCGCCATCTACTGACAGATAGATGACGTCTGTCTGTCTATTATACAATCAGGGTTAAATCACTGAACCGATTTTCATGAAGTATGATACAGAGATAAAGCAGAGCTTGGGGTTGGACATAGGCTTTGTTTATTCGCGATAAAAATAGTTAAGAATACAAAGTAAACAAATAAGTGTGCTCGTACGCCATCTATTGACGTGAGGATGAAGTGTATGTCGAGCTGTGTATCGAGTGAGCCTAATCTTAGTGTGTGACCGTTACGTCTTGGAGAATTAATCATATAAATTAAAATGTAAAATATAGTGATATAGGTATTAAAATGTGATATCAAACGTAAATACACGTGGTTAATAATTACACCCGCGAGAAGACGGGATGGGTAAACAAGTAGTAAATATTTTTGGAAGCGATTCCTTAATTATAATAAGAAATACTAACAATAAAGGTTTTCCTTATGTAGAGCATTACACGTATTGCTATTTTTGTTTCACCAAACTGAAGTACCAACGCTTGTGTTTTATGTTATTTTGGAATGTTTACTATGATAAACACGTAATCTCCGTTTACGCGTGTTATCTTAAAATTGCGTTCAAATATATTTATTTGCGATCCAGATTCTAGAGAATTACTTTGTTACTGAAATATTTATATTAGAAAAAAGTATTAAAAATTGTAGTTCTACAATAACGACAAATAAATTAATGTAAGTATATTATTATTTATGCTTCTTAGAAATTGGGAAATTATCTCATTAATTATGAGATGTCTGGCTTGTAGTATACATGAATTCATGATAGTAATGTGAAGTCAATAACGAGCAGACGGTCCAGCTGATGGAAAGTGGCCACCGTCGCCCATGGACATCTGCAAAATTTGAGAGTATATCTTGTTTTACCGATGCGTTGCTGTCTCGAAGATAAAGTGAGGGAGTGAAGAAAAGAATGCTGCGGTTTCAGTTTCAGTGGACCCTGAGCAAGAAACCGGTGTTCACTGGAAACGCAGAATTAACGGGATTGAGAGGTAGGGTGTAGAAATGGCCCACATGAGAACGCGTCAGAGACATTTGGCGGCTGGATCCGCATGCTGGTGGTCGCAAGCCAGTCGGGGAACAGATCCCCTACCACCAATGGGGGTGCTGGGTTACTCGCCTCTTACGAGATGCTATCCAGCGGCAGAGGGGAATTGTATTCCAGCCCGTCCCTTCACGGGTAAAAACTGTTCTATTATCAAATGCAGGATACATGATGTTTACGTAAGATTTAGCTAGTTGTAATTATGGTCTTAACCAGAATTTCCTAAACTTAATTGATCCTTAGACCTAAAAAATGAGGAAGAAGGATCTAACAACACCTGGACGATGAGCCTAATCTTAGTGTGTTTAGGACATATTAACCTTATAAGATATAAGGCTTAATAAAACTTGATTCCCATATTATTACTATATTTAAATCAAAAACGAATATTAACAAACTCGGAGAAATGAAGAAGGATAAGGAGAGAGGGTATTGAAAAACATTAAGGAGGAGGGGTGATATTAGCGTGCCTTGTGAGCAAGGTGTGGGTTTGACGTCCTTGCAACGTATATAAATACTTACCGTGAAGGTGCCCAGGTTGTCTTATTAAACCTAAGGTTAAACTAGCCTAAGCCTAACTTACGCACCGACAAATAAATGTTGTGTTTATTGTGTGCAGGATGAGTAAATATATTGTCCTTCTTCCAACGCCTCAGTGAAGCGAGACTAGTTCATTTAGTCCCATATGAAGGGGTGGTATTTTAAATCTTATTACATTATTATGTCTTCTCGCTTTACAATATCTACATAAATATTAGTGCTCAGGAAATGCTCGCATCAATAATTCCAGCCACAAATTGCGTTGCTTGTTTATCTATCATCGAATGGCTAAATTTAGTTATGCGAATCCATCAGCTATCCTCCACAGATATAAAATAGAACCAGTTGTTCAACTATATCAGTTTAGACTGCGTTTCCATCTGAGATGAGCGAGGATGTTTAGCAAGGGATGTGCTTGTTAAGAACCAATATAATCTCTTCATTTGACACTGAGTGAGGCTAGGTAAGTAAACTGAGGTAGGGCACAGCAGGAAATTATCTGCTCAAATATGGAGCAGCCTGACTGGGGTAATACCTCGACCTTACAGAAGATCACAGCTAAATAACACTACTCTAATGCAGTGTTGTATTCCTGTTGGTGAGTAAGGTGACCAGAGCTCCTGGGGGGAATTGGGGATAGAGTCGGCAACGTGCTTGCGATGCTTCAAATGTTGCAGACACGTCTATAAGCTACGGTAATCGCTTAACATCAGGTGAACCGTACACTTGTTTGCCGACCTAGTTATATATGTAAAAAAAAAGCGAAGGTATAAAAGCAGCTTAAAACCTCGAACTTTCTCTGAAGTTTGCAAAAAAGAAATATTAGTTTTTTTTAGTAACCGTACTGTATATGTGTATTCTGTGGTTATAGTTTCATCAATGCGAACAGATAGATGTGAAGCCATATTGGCAGAGATCGATCCTATTTATTATTGAACTTGAAAGGTTAGTAATAGCTTTGAATAAACATACTGACTGATCTTTTTATGTCTCAATATTTTTATTTTTATATAAAAGTTTTACGGCGTTACAGTCTGTCTGACTATGTATCAAGATCCTTTTTCTATATATACACAATAAAAAGATACGGTTCAAAAGATTAGGCATTCACAAGGGAATCAAAACCTATGGACCAGGACAAATGATATATTAAGAAGTAATATTTTATTGATTAAATGAGTGGTGCCTGAGTTAACCATATTGCATACTCAGGCTCCTAAGATACAGGATTACCTAGTTTAGTCGCCAATAGTAATACAGTAATACTATGATTTACAATCTTGTTTATATTTAATGTCATTTATATATATTCTAAATCTAAATAGGTAAATAAACAATTTCATCTCATATCAAATAGAGGAAGAGAAAAAATATTTTTAGCGATTTGTAAACTGACCGTGACCTACGTCAATGTATTGAGGCAACAACTTTCAAACTATCGATGTCTGACTAGGCATTTTATGTATAATATAATAACTTTGGAAAGGTTCTACTTGAAAAATCAAGCTGATTTGATGATGGATCTGGTAGGTGGGCGTAAAAATTCTGTAATAAAACGACATCCTCCTCGAATTTAGGCTCGTTTGATTCATATCGACAAATAGGTACTTTGCGATAAGTCATATAATTTTACTTATGTCGACCCGTCCAGGGTGCAATTTACAACTTGTTTTTAGGTTTAACTTCACATTTTAATCGCTATATCGCCATCTCTTTATTATGCATTTCAATTTTCTCCCAAAGACATAACGTATCGCAGTTCGACATGCACTTCTTTCAACCCCTATCCCAAGCTGTAGTCTATCTGTGCACCAAATTTCATCAAAATTAGTTACATAATTTAAACTTGAAAGCGTAACAGACAGACAGACCATATATACATCGATAGATGGCGTAAGTAGTATATTAAATCACACTTCCGTTTGTTTAATTTGTATTCTTAAGTATTACCTACGTTTCGTAAATACCAATAGATGCCATCACTATTTTAACGGATGAACAACCCATTAGAATACAGTATTGAGTATACATATGGTAGCTTTAGTAGTTCTGTACTATTTTTGTACTATAGACGACAGTAGTAAAATAGTCTTACAATACTAGAGAAGACCAGAGGGAATATAATTCTTTTACACTTGCCTTGTTAGGTCAAATCATACATTTCTTATAAACTAAGCTCCGTATTTCTAAATCCAACATGGCGGGCTACCAGATAGTGCATTAGTTATTTCGTATGTTACATGTTATGACTATCCAAAAAAAGGGTTTGCTGAGAAGAAAATGAAAGGTATTATTAGCAACACTTTAGGCTCCTATAGATTTATTTTAAAAATACCCACGATTGCTGCTATTAAATAATTATAGCTTGTGTCCTAAATTTCCAATAGACCAACTGGTAATCCATCTGGTCAAAGTTGTGTTGTTGCAGCTGGCTGTACAGTAATAGATATTATTTCTTAGATAGATAGGAACCCGTACGATACCTGGGGCTTGTGGGGCTTATGATTTAAATAAGCGGATCTATTATTAAAAAGTCTACAATATTAATCACTAGTCAAACTGTATCAGCTATATCGGAAGTTGTTTATATATTTTCAAGTTATTTTTGAAATAAATATAAGTGTTAAGCGGTTAAGTATATAGTTATTTCCATATCTTCACTAAATTAACCTCATCTATCTATATCTTTTAATTAAAACTGATAAACGTAATGACGTCATGCTGCGTCAGGTCTAATTCAGTACGTCATTGTCGTTACGTCATATACGCATTGTAAGGTGATCCTTATCTTTTGTGTACAGAGGCTTTCGTGACTAACGACGCATAAGGTGAACTAAATATATTTTATTCCACTTTTAAGGAAATATTCTGTATTAGTAAGGTCACTAAGACTTTGAACTCTTCTTTTTCCAATAAGGCATTGTATCAGCTACTTATGGTCACTAACACCTGAAATTAATTATCAATCTCAATCAAAAAATCGCAATTACTGATTAAAAATATATTCCAAATTTAAATTTTGTGTATATAAAATTCAAAATTGGAATTTATTTTCAATCTGTAGTACAAAGATTTTGGATTGAGACCGATTATTAATTTCAGCCGTAAAAAGTTACTGTAGACGTATCTCTAACTTTTAAAATATTCTCTGTATAACTTCAAAAATTAATATTTTGTGGGTGATGGTAACCATTTGTGATAACTTGGAACTTCAGTTCGTTTACCATCTTTCTAACATAACATAAAGGAGACTTGGAAAACCAGAACCCAACCTGCGTAGTACGTAGGCAAAGAGCCGTAAGTGAAACAGATAATCTACGTTTTACGTTAGAATACTAGATGCACAATGAAAGAAGCTTAAAAGCATAAAATGCTTAGGAAAGTGTTACTGGAAATAATGAAAAGGTATATTCTTCACGCTTTTGAAAGATCTAAAAAGTAAAAGGCGATATGAACATGATTAGAATAATGAGGTTCATAGGACTACTGACGTGGCCTACACCTAACACTAGCATTTTAGCTTACTTGGCCCCACCAAGTAAGGATAATATAAGTTAAGGATACTAGTAGTTGCAATCCTAACTGTTCCCTCCTTCAGTCGTTTTCCTCAGGTCGTGACCTGTCATCCATGACTTTTGCCCTTACGATGGTACGCCATCTTATCCTGTCTCCAGCTACTCGGAGAGCATCGTAGACGGAGGAATTAAGTGTGTTGCAGATCTGGTCAGACAACTAGCGGGGCCACTTCCCGATGCGTTGCAAAAAAAACGAAAAAATTACAAATGCTTGCATCGTTTCTCTTGACGTTTTTCTATTACATGTTCTAGATCAATCTGAGCAATTTAAATTATTCAGACTTTTCCCTGATTCCTGTTCTCACTTACGTTTACTGTATAAAAATGTGCGCATTCTTAATTTAAAGCAATATTTCATGTTCGTTCTGTTTTTATTTATATTTTTTTCAAATGTAAACTCCGGATGTTGTTAATATAAATATTTAAACAACTTTAATATAGATATATTAGCATTACCAAGCTCTTTACCATATAGTGTTGCTTAAAAAGAGAATATCCTTCTGGGGTTATATTTTAGACTAACAACATCATTACTGCTATAGTATTCACTAGCAATGTAATTATTATTATTCAGTCGTGACTGCGTCTTAAAATAAATACCAAGAAAACAACATAAAGAAAATAAAATGGACCTTTGTCTTATTATTAAGTTATATTAACGTATTCAAAAAAGAGTTGCAAAAATATAAAGTTTTTGTTAATAATATCCAATACTTGGACTTTTTACTAAATCTCAAATTCGTTTCCGGACGAAAATATTGATAGGCTTGGTATATTATTTTTTTATTGGAAAGCAATCCTTTGTCGACTATAAAGGATTGATTAAAAATACACAATACACACAAATATTTAGGCATGAAAATTTATCACAAAAATCAGTCAAAGCCTTTAAATTAAAAGTTATTCGAAAAGAAAAAAACCTAAAGGTATTTTGTGATTAACAATAACAGTATATTAATTTATAAAATACCGTAAATGTTTTCGCAGAATTAAATATCTGGAGCTGCAAACATATTTCAGTCTTCGCGTATGAATAATAACAGACCATGCTTCAAATAAAGGATATACGAATACATTGATTTGGTTAATTTATAGGTAATGAAATACTACTATTTGTTAATAAATTTCATATTATTAAGAAAATTAATTAAACTACCTTTTTCAATAAATTGTTACTTTTTAATTTTCAACATATTTTATATATGAGTAATTGCTAACACACCTCAAGATACACTTCATCCCCTATTTCACACCCTTTAAGTCTTATTTCGCGATAAAAATGTACCAAATTTAATTAAAATCGGTTTTGTTGTTTAAAAGCGTGAAAGATTAACAGACAGTCAGTTACTTTTCATCACATCCCCAATCCTTTAATTTCCTCGAATATAAGAAAGTATACGTTATTAAGATGATTTACAAAATACAATAATTGTCATAATAAGAAACCAAAATAGGATCTGGGACTTGCAACAATACCTTCGATATGTGAGTTCTCTGTCTATCAACAAATATCTATCTAATAAACTTTAGCTTGGGACCATTAAGGATACAAAATTTTAAAGTTATCGGCTTGTTTTTACCATTCTTGATGTTTAATGAAACGACGACGGTAACAAAATATGTTTTGTACTTATTAATGCTGCTAATGTTAATGATAAAACATTATAAGAGGATGACTAATATTCAGAAATACATATAAATATGCATTTTAATCTGGAAGCCGAACGAATAGGGTTTGAGACTAAAGAGCAGTTTGAGGACGCGATCAAGAAAAATCACCTGGTTAACAACCATTTACCCGTATTAACTGGAAATTTTAATTTTAAACAACATGGTAAATTTTCCATTTTAGCACATATTTATCAAAGGAAGTCGGAACGTTGGTTTGTCTTATTAATTTCACGATGTTAAACAGATAAAGCAGATTGCTTCAACAGCATGATATATTAAGTTCAATAGTTCATTGATTTCTATACTGTTTACGGATTCGGCATCGACTGCATATATTTACTGTGTTTATTCTACGCTAATATAATGAAAATTGTATTTTATGAACTATTGCGATAGGATTTCTCTAGATATAAATAGACTTATTTCGTTATTACCAAACTCTTGTAGGTAGTTAGGTACCGTCGTATGATGATATCTTCTTCTTGTTTAAACAATATGGGATTTTGCGGTTACATCACATTTTTCATTATGGTGCTCTTTGCATGACGACACGATGTATAAAATTAACCAAACAGTGATTATGATCTCGATATTTTATTACTACACCATAAAACAACACAAAACCCACAAATATTGTACTGTGTACTGTGACGTCACTATCCTGAAGATTTTAGTTGCATTTTAACTACTTTGATTACTGTTCAATTTTTGCACGTTATTAAAATTATTTTATTAAGAGTAAATTGTATCCACTCTTTCTAGAGTGATATACGTACTAAAGTTAATAGAAAAATAAATCTACTCAATGGGGAAAAATAGTTTCCTCCTTAAACGGAAATAATCTATATTTGTATAAGGATAACTTTCTTCCAACAAATCCTTTATTTTCAACTTCCTATCAATTTCCCATAAATATACATTAGTTTTATTGACTTTTGACCTTCAAAACCCACTCAGTATCTTTGGCTGCTGCAAATAAAAATAATTCTCAATATCAGAATTATACGCAACGGCTACGGGGTCTTGGCGAACTTCAAAAGAAACTCGATTTACACTTCAGATTTCATACTAACACGAAGGAAGAGTGAAGTCACTTGAAACTCGGCTCAAGTGAAGAATGAATTATTAATGGTGAGAATATATTATGCAAAAGAATATTCCGGAAGGACTTTGGTATACCAAAAAATACATATTTGCTCAGATGGGTAAAGTTACAAACCTAATCTTTTTTATATTTGTTATTAGCACTTTTGATGTTCTTTGATGAACCAGTAGTTCTTTTTTGTTATTTGTAAGAATATCCCTAGTAGAATCTTGATTTCTAAAAACCTTTCTAAACAATTTGACATATAATTTTATAGAGTTAATATTGTATATCTTGTAAGTGTAAATGTAATAATGAAGTAAACTAATGTATGAGGAGAGCAAGAGAGTAGCACCTTTCTCTTGCAACTGAGTTTGTAACACAGACTTTTTTAATTATAGACTATATTTCTATTATAAGTCTAACCAAGCTATATGTTTATCCAATTGCATTAGAGAATTGTAGAATTTTATCGTTCATGTAAGCGACAAACTGTGGGACCTAGAATACCTACTCCCTTTAGATACCCTGTATATTCTTCACTAATATAATTAGAAATATATTTTCGAAAAAGTTATAGACGTGTTCCTCTAAATCTCAAATTATCTTCTAGATTAATTGCTTTAGCAAAATTGTAAAATCAATTGTGTTAAATGCCTTGAATAGATCTTTGATTTTTGATCTAGCTATGTTTGTTGCTGCAGTGGCTAAATATAGAAATAAATATTTTAATTTATATTAATAAACTATACAGAATGAATGCGTCTAGTCGCTTTCACCATCTTAGTGAAAGAGGAGGACATACAAATTAAAATTTATTTATTTTCATAAAACATAAAAAAGATCTAAAACCTAAAGAAGTAAAAGAAAATAGATTTTGAATTACTTAGTGCAATTTGAAGATCTTAGCTGAATTCAACAATAGCCTTTGATAAATCAAAAATACTTTAGTCCTTTCAACAAAGTACAAAGTTAAAATGAATATTTTATTCGCATGTTCTTTTATAAAACACACGAAAGAAAAAAGCGAATACTGGAGAATAAATTTCATAAATTATGTAAAATAGGAATCTGTACGGAGTATTGGGATGGGGATCATTTTAACTAAAAATACGTGGTATAAGGTTTGAATTTAAAATAACATTCAGGAGAAAGTAAAATATTCTATATCTACTTATAGAAATAAAAATATATCGCCCGTATTTTTAGAACTAATGCACAAAATTGAATTTGTTTTTTTTGTCGGTTGTTATCAGAAGAAGGTTGGTATATATCTAAAAATTTTCTTCCAAAAGCCAGTCAATGAGATGGCGGTGTTCACTGAAAATCAGTAATATACTACGCATTACAATTTTTTTTTTTATAATACATAAGGTGCAAACGAGCAAATGGCCCACCTGATGGTAGGTGGCCACCATCGCCCATGGACATTGGAAAAACAAGAAACATTCTCTCGTTTTGTCGATGCGTTGCATCTCCGAAGGTGAGGGAAGGGGGAATGAAGAAGAAAAATGATGCGGATTCAGCGGACTCTAGGCAAGAGCCCAGAGTCCACTAGACCCACAGCATTAATGGGATGGGAGAGGGAGGGGGTATGTCTGGCCCACATGCGGCTCAACCGGAACGCGTCTATGACACTTGGCGATCGGATTCGCATGCTGGTGGTCGCAAGCCAGTCGGGGAACAGATCCCCAGATCCCCTACCACCAAGGGGGTGCTGGGTTACTCGGCTCTTACGAGATGCTCTCCCAGCGGCAGAGGGGAATAGTATTCTAAGCGGTCCCCTCACAGGTAAGGGGACGGGTTAGAATTCCCCTCTGACGGAGACAAAATAGAAATTCATCGAAATTAGTGGAGTCTAGAGTAGACTGTATGTAATTGCTGTAGGTCTTACATAAAATATAGGCTTTGTTTCATTTATATTGGATTGTTATTAAAATATGTTGTAGTCCAGTGTAGGTAGCTGTTGTATAAATGACTAATAATATAAGTTGTTTATCAAACGATAACTATACTCTTAAGATTGATATCTAGAAAGGATTTAACTAAATATACTATCTGTTGTTTGTTGTAGATTAAGTTCAATCTGTATGTGTCATATATATGAAACTTATAACGTTTATACGACTAGTTTTCCATCATTTGCAATAAATCTAGTACTTTAACAACGTTTTACTGTATTATTTCAAACGCCAGATACATTCAAAATTTTAATGGTTTTTTCACCCAATGTTTTTTTTTTCAAGATGAAATTAGTAAATACAACATCAAGTACCAAGTTATAAAACCTGACCAACTTAAATAAGTGCCATAAAATGGGTATTTAGCAGGTCTCTACAACCTACAGAAAATTGAAAAATTAAAAAGATAATATGGTATTAAAAGTTTACCGATTTTAATTTTATCTTAAAGCAAAGCGAGGGTAAGTCGCTCGTATTTTATTTTTCTTTGTCTTTAAATCCATGCAAATAAATAAAATTGGAGTGTCTGTTTGTAATATTAAAATAACCGCTTTTTACTAAGTGCATATGGATGTATACACGCACACGGTACATATACTAAAACAACATTTTTTACAATTTTTGTCTGTTTTATCCGGCTAATTTCTGAAATGGGTAATCTGATTTTGACGGGACTTTCACTGGCAGATAGCTTTTTTTTTTTTTTTTTTTTTTTTTTTCGATGGGAAATGCTATTTACGCATCCCCTCTGAGTTGGAGGGGTATGTGGGACTCACAGCGAGAAGCGCCGAATACCCACTAAAACCCATCGGTACCGCCGCCGTCGCGTATTGGGTGCTGGGGGTTCGCGGGAAAGCATTCTACCTCAGCACTCAGACGGACCCACCTACTTGGGTTCCAAGCCTATACCTGGGGTCCAGTCAGTTGCGCGAATGCACGCATTCGCCGACCCGGTCTTCTCCTGCGCAAGGGGTCCGAAGTGTTATCCTCTTCTCTATGGCGTTCTGCAGCCTCCTTTAATTTGACCACAGCTTCACAGAACGCAGTCACAGCTTTCCACTTCCACTCCTCCGACAACATACTCCCTATGAGCGCCGTCCGCGACACGTCATCTCCAACCACACACTGTAGCTGGAAGCGTTGTGGCTCCCAAGCTGGACAATGCTCAAGTGTGTGGTCCACAGTGTCTACTTCTGCACCACATTCATGGCAGGCCTCTGTCGTCTCCCTACGTGCAACCCGGTGCAGGTACCTACCGAAGCAGCCATGCCCGGTAAGCACCTGCGTCAGTCTGTACGTAAGTGTACCTCCCTTTCGAGTCAACCACGTCCTCAAATGGGGTCTCAAAGCCTCCACCGACCGGATGCCAGCTACCGGGTTGCCCAGATCCTCCTCCCAACGGTTAACAAGGACCTCCTGCGCTCTCTTTCTGCAGCGCTCTACTACCTCCCGTGTGGGGCTACTACCAGCGACCCTTGCAGATCTCCTGAACTCGAAAACCTCTGCCAGCACCTCTGCTTGGAGTTCCCAAGGTGGATCTCCGGCAAGGAGGGTGGCTACAGTCCAGGAGATCGTGCGGTATCCCCGAATTGCTCTGATAGCAATAACCCTTTGAGGCCTACGCAAAAGAGATCTAGCCACCCTGGAAAGTCCTCCCGCCCAGACAGGCGCGCCGTAGAGAGCCATGCTACGAACTATACCTGAGTACAGCCTACGGCACAAGGACCCCGGCCCGCCAATATTTGGGAGCAGTCTGCTCAAGGCCGCAGCAGTTCCAATCAGCCTAGACGAGAGCTGCCTAAAATGCTCCTCAAACTTCCAGTTTCTTTCCAGCACGAGGCCCAGGTATCTCATGTGGGATGCCAACTTCACCTCCGTGTCCTGGATACGAATCTTTGCACCCGGAGGAGCACCTTTTCTCGGTCCGTGAAACAGTAAAGCCTCTGTTTTACGCAAGTCTACCTCCAGACCTAGTCTCTGTATCCTCTCCATCACTAAGGACACCCCGACTTCTGCAAGGCGCGATGCTTCAGCGAAGTTACTGCCCTGGGATAGAACCAACGTGTCATCTGCATAACAGAGGATCGTCATTCCCTGGAGCAGCGGCCAACGCAAGATCCGATCAAAGCCGATGTTCCACAGAATCGGACCCAGCACCGACCCCTGTGGAACACCACACTTTACACCATACCGACAAATGCAGCCAGACTCGTCCTCCCAAATCACCTCTCTATCATGCAGGTAAGCTGCCAGGAGTCTCACCAGGTACGGCGGCACTCTATGGTACCGGAGCGCCTCAACTATCGTGTCATGTGGGAGACTATTGAATGCGTTGGCTATGTCAAGTGAAACTGCCAACACTACTTGACCCCTTCTTATGGCCTCCTCCGTGTGGCTCTTCAGCGACAGAACAGCGTCAATGGTTGACCGACCTGGCCTGAACCCAAACTGTGCATTTGATATCCCTGGTCCCACATCACTTAGGTGCTGAGCGAGGCGGCACGCAATAATCCGCTCGAAGAGTTTAGCTGACTCGTTAAGCAGGACTATCGGCCTATATGCTGAGGGCGAGTCAAGCGGGCGCCCCTCCTTAGGCAGCAGGCAGAGTCTGCCAACTCTCCAACTTTTTGGGAACCTACCCTGTAATAGGCACTGGTCAAACAGGTATCGAAACTGTGTCCTCAGTCGATCGAGGACAACACAAATTACGCGTCCCGGAATGCCATCAGGGCCAGGCGCCGTCTTCCTTCCCTGCATCTTGCTCAGTGCCAATTCTAATTCCCCATCGGTTATTGGAGGAATTATCCTCTCCTCAACGCTCTGGATTGGGACGGTTGTTGTGCAAAAGGAACGCCCTGCGGGAGCCGGGAAAAGAGCCTCAACTGTGCGCTGTAAAAAGGCGGCCGGCATGATCTCAGTGACCGGAGCTCTTATCATGCCCAGCTTTCTTCGGGCTGTACGATAAGGCCGGCCCCATGGATCGCCATCGAGCGAGGCGAGCAGCTCCTGCCACGCAGATGTTTTCGCGCGATAGATTTCTGTTCGCAAGTTCCTCTTAGCCTCTCGAAATGTGTCACGTAGCTGCTCCTCCAATACTGGGTCCCACCCATTCCTCCTTCGGGCTCGCGTCAATGCTCTGCGCGCCCGGTTGCAGACTGCTCTAAGCGTCGCTATCTCCGGCGTCCACCAGAAGACCTGCGTCCGCTTCGGGTGCCGACGAACTCTAGGCATGGCATAGTCGCACACCTCGGCAAGTGTGGTTTCGAGGTTTAATGCCAACTCGTCCGCGTCTACACTGATCGGACGACCCAAAGCCCACCTTCTAACAATGGCCGCCTCGACGACCAGATCTTTGTTGAAGTGTTTTATTCCCCACCGAGGAAACCTACTCTCCCCTCGAAACCTGCGCCCGCGTGGTGCTGAGGATGTGGAAACCTCGAACCTGATGTAGTTATGGTCAGATAGCGTTTCCACCTCCTCTTCCACCCTCCAATTTATCACAGACCTAGCCACCGCAGGTGTAGCGAAAGAGAGGTCGACGATCGAACCACCTTGCTGACGTACGCAGGTGAATGCCGATCCTCTGTTAAGTAGGACCAGGTTCTGTTGCAGCGCCCAGATTTGGACAGCCCCACCTCTCGCACTGTTCATACGGTTTCCCCACGCCCGCGATTTTGCATTCAAGTCACCGAGGACGAATACTTGTCTCGGCGCCCGCCTCGTCACCGCTGAAGCAACGCGGTCAAGATAATTTTCAAACTCTGTGAGGGTGCGATTGGGGGAGAAGTACACACCACATACAATGAACTCACCCCAGGAGGCCACCACATATCCATCGCCCCTCTCCAAGACAGCCAAAGGAGGTCCTCCAACATCTCCAGCCAAGATTGCGACCACACCTTTGACATCTCCAGCCCAATGTGGCATGGGTGGGACATAATAGGGCTCACAAACGACTGCGAGGTCGATGTTCCACCCCGCGATGGACTGCAAGAGGAGATCCTGCGCCCCAGCAGAGTGATTGGCATTCGTTTGGAGGAAGCTAGTGTGTTCACTGGTCATCCATACAGACATAGCTCCCTCATGCGAACTAAGCGCACTCCTTGTTTGTCGACCAGCACCCAATCTCGATTTAGGCGGATTGCATTTCCTTCCCCCCATAACATGGTCTGCCGCTTTGCCCATGCTTGAGCAGATAGAGCATTTGATGGCCCCTGAACATTCTCGTGCTATGTGGCCAGGACATCCACAACGATAGCAAAGTCCTTCGCGTACTATTTCCGACGTGCACAGATGTTTCGTATGACCGGTACCCATGCACCTGTAACACCTTAGCGGACGCTGTTCGAGCGCGCGTACCCTCGCGGAACTCCAGCCTACCAACAACCGACCAGCGTCTGACAGAATCTTTGCTGATGCAATTGGGCAGCGTGCGACCACCATGCCCATGCTCCCAGGCCCGGCGTGAATTTCACCCACGCGCACACTCTCAATAGGGCAATTACCAGTGCGCGCAATCGCCCTCGCTACCTTCTCAGACGTTGCAGAGTCATCAAGATAGGTAATCCGTAAGGATGCCGATACTGTTGGCCTTACAACGTCGGCCAAACCGTCGAGAGCTACCCGGAGCTTCTGAGCAAGCTGCTCTGCCTGCTCCGGCGTCTGCTCTTTAGGCAACTCGAGCAATCTGGCTCCCGTCACCGACTGCCTGATCCTGAGGCCGGAGCCAATGCCCAGCTCCGCCAGATCCACCGATTGCTCTGCTCTGTCTAACACGCCAGCATATGTTACGCCTCTACTGGCCGCTTGCGGCTGCAGTGTAATCATGACGGCAGCCGTACGTGGGATCTTCAGGTTGGATCTGCCCGTCACCTTGTTTGTTGCCGGCCTGGTCGCCTTGTTTTTAATAGGCCCCGACCTCTTCCCCTGCCTTTTACCCTGTGTGGTAACTGTGGTCCATTCCTCTTCATCAATAGACTGCCCCGTCTGAGGGGGGGTCATTCTACCTGATGGCGCTGGCAGTGCTGGAAAGTCTCTGTCAGAGAGGGGGCGGGGTGGGACTCGCATTTCTCTCCGTCTCCCCACTTCTAGCGATGGGATCGGACCTATTAGCGCATTGCGAGATGTGCTCTCCTTCAGTATGTCTAATGGCATCAGTCGTCGTCCAGTTCTCCCTTCTGGTGGCGCTTGATCACCCGGGGTCACATGCGACGTACTTGGCTCTAATATTTCAGGTGCTACTTGAATTCTTCTGTCCCCCGCAAGTGGCGGGCGGACTATCGGCGCCGGAGGTAGTCGCTCCTCAAGGCACGCCAGGCGAGCATTCATCATGTCTCCTAGCGTGTTGACCAAAGAAGCCTTTAGCTCCTCCAGCCTAACGTCATCGTTGATGGAAGTGGCGGACATGTTCCTCGTCTTCTCCTTCCTACTTGCCTCAAATTCTTGCCTAAAGGCCTTCACTTCCGCTTTTAGATTAAGAAGCTCGCGCTGAAGGCGGGCATTGTCGGCCCTGAGGCGGCGATTTTCCTCAGTCTCCGTGCGATCAGCGAGCGTCTCAACAATGTCCCTTAGTGCATTGGCAGAATCCTTTAGCCGCTTAACACATGTCCCCTTCAAATTGTTGGAGATTTTAGCCACTGTCATAATCTCCGCGGCGCTACGACTGGCGACTTCGCGAAGCTCCTCTGCATTGCAGTGCATCGGGTCTTTCACGTGCTCGATGTCTGAACCCGAAGACTCTTTATTCTCCCGGGAAGGATTCAGTTTTCTGAACTTTCGCCTATCCTGCTCTCGAGCGAACTCTTCCTCTCGAGCAGCCGCCTCTTTCGCCGCAAGCTCTGCCCTGGCTTTCGAGAGACCTGTACCGCGTCCTCTTACGATAGTTTTTCCCCGCCGGGCCGTGTTGCTTTTGGCAACGACGCGTTCCTCAGTTTCAGTCTCAGAGGAGTTCTCCTGCCAAATCCGTTTCTGTCCGATTGAAACATCAGACTCCATATCATCCGAACCACGCGCAGCTCGTGTATCCGTTTTTCTACAGCCTGGGTTATTTATTCTAGCATCTTGTGAAATCGTTTTAGAACAGCCGGGGTTTATCGTTGAAGCAATCTCGTCATTCCTTTGTGAACAGCCATGGTCGTTAATATTAGTAGTGTGGCGAACGTTGCCCCCTCCATATTCGATGGGACAGTTAACGAGGTCCGTAGACGTCGTCCGGGATTCTCCAGCCGCAGAGCGACTGGTACCCGAATGGAGTATTGAATTTTCGTTAGCCTGTGATTCCATTTTGTTTCTCCATTAAGGGTGGAGAACCCTTTGGTCGCTAAGGGTGGCGTTTAGGCATCCACCCACTCCTAAGAGCCTCTGATGTCACGAACCGGAACCGAGATTTTGCCATTTTTTTATGAGGTTGTTTCCTCTTAGCTCAGCATAGGTACCGCTAAGCCCTAGCCTCCTCCAATATGAACTCTTGATTAAGAGTCTTTGGAGAGGCGAAACCCTAACCCCCCTGTTGGTCTATTTGCCGTGGCCGGTAGCAGCACGCGAAAAAAACGATTCAAGAGCTGCAACTATCCACGCCCAGGGTGCACCACGAGGAGGTCAACCAACATCGCACCCCTCACTGGCAGATAGCTGATGTAACAAGGAGTAACTAAGGCTATTTAACATCTCGCTACGACCCATAGGAGCGGAGCAACACGCGAACGAAGTCGCGCGGGTTGCCTAGTATAGTACATATCGCTTCAGGCTATGGGTGGACTTAAATCTTTTAATTTACACACGGATTTTATTGCAGCTTTCACTAATAGACAGAGCGATTCAAGAGGAAGGTTTACATGCATATTATAGTAGAGAAAACATGCGAAGCCGTGGCGAGTCGCTAGTTTAATAATAAATTGTTAACTTTCAATTAATAAAACTCTTTATCAAGAGTAAAGTACCTATGACAGTAATAAATTATCAGGTTTAATTTATAAGCTTAAAAATGTTTTATATTCAAAGCGAACACTTTTTATTAGAATATTTAATGAGTTACAGTATGGAGGGAATAAAACATTATTTAAATGGTTATTTAAAAATATTCTTTGATGGAAAGATAGATTATTATATTGACCTATAATTCGATGTACGACGGGTCTTCAAATATAAACCCAAAATTTACTTGTATAATTTACTAATCGACTAAATTAAAGTTTAGAGGAGTCAATCAAGAAACAGGATAATTGCATAAAGATTTTAGAAAATAAAAACATTGAACTTCAAAACAAAAATAAAAATTTAGAACTTCGTGTAGCCTGCACAGAGTTGAAAATGCAAGAAATGGAGCAAAAAACACTATCAACTTCCATTGAATTATCGGGATTTCCTGATGATGCCTTGAAGAACCCGCAAGAACTCGTGGAATCTGTTGCTAGCAAGCTAAAGTTGGATGTCTGTAATATACAATCAACTCGCGTGGTGCAGAAGCGTAAGGATCACCCAAGTTCCCTGGTTATGGAAATGAAATCCGAGGAAGCCAAAGAACGGTGGTTAAGTGCTGCAAAGCAGCTGAGGTCGACGGTTGGAGAAATCTTACCAAATTCTCCACGTGCAATCGCCAAAAACCCAGTGTTTATACGTGAAGCATTAACATCATATATTAAAATGTTACTTTATAACGCAATAAAAGACCTACGTGATAATTTTGAATTTGTATGGTGCAAAAATGGCAAAGTTTACGCACGGAAAACAAAGGTCAGTAAAATAAATTATATAAGAAGTTTATTAGATATAGAATCTTTGTCAAAAAGCAATAAAAAAAGTGTCTAAATTTTGTCATTATAACATAAATAATATTTATTGAATACTTAAATTAATTATACTTAATATATATATATATAATTTGTAGTTGAAAATTATGGACACAAATATTGGGTTACCAGGCATAAATGAACTTTATGACTGTATTGACTGCAATAGCTTTCTCAAAAAAATTCCTAAATGTCATTTAAGTCTACTATGTATACATATTAATATTAGGTCTATAATAAAAAATTATTCGAAATTATTACATATAATGGAAATTACATTACATCCTATCGACATTATAATTTTAACTGAAGTCGGTATAGCAAATGAAACTAGTCAATTATTTAACATTCCAGGTTATAAAATGTACACACAGCTGCGAATAAATAAAAAAGGTGGAGGCATAATTGTCTATGTTAAAGACTGTTTTAAATTTACTTTAGTTCCCTATAAAACATACATGTTTGAATCAATAATTGGAACAATTAAAACTCCTTGTAACCAAGTCATTACTTTGTGCGCCGTCTATAGACCTCCCTCCTATAACAAACAACTTTTTGTTAATGAAATGTCGATGTTATTTCAAAGTATAAACTCATCTATGAACATAGTGATGGCAGGTGATGTTAATGTTGATCTAAAATTATTATCTAACATTAGGAATAAATATCTTAATATGTTGGCGATGCATGGATTGATGTGTGGTATTACTGACTATACACGTATTGAAAAAAGATTAAATAAAATTACAAAATCATGCATAGATCATATGTTTGTACGATCACACGCATCAAGCCCGTGCACCGCCGCGGTCGACACGGTACTGGCCGACCATCGCCTCACCATCATTGCGCTGTGCAACATACACGATTCACAAGAATTTAGTTATAAAAAATATAAACAATTAACCATTTATGACCCTACTATATTGAGAGAGGAGTTATGTTCTTCAAACTGGGAGTGCATTGATAATATGAATTCACCATTAGAAATTTATAATTGTATTAAAGAAATATTTCAAAGCTCTTATTCAAATGCAACAAAAAACATAAATAAAATAGTAAAACGTTCTCGCCAAGCGCCTTGGATTAATAAAAATATTATAAATCTATGTGAAAAAAGAGATCGATTATTTTATAAATGGAAAAATGATCAAAATAATATTGAAATAAGATTACAGTATAATAAAATAAGAAATAAAATACATAAGGTGATTGAATATTATAGAAATTTATATTATAAAAATAAAATAAGTAATAATTACAATAATTCAAGAAAACTTTGGCAAATTTTAAATGATGTCACTGGTAGAATATGTAAATCAATAGATGAAATTGTTTTAACAGCTTTTGATTCTCAAAATTTATTACCTAAAGAAATTGCTGACAAGTTTGCAACTGGTTTTAATATCGCAGTAAAAAGTATAATACCAAATTGTAATCAACCAATATTAAATTATAGCACTAAATTAGAAAACATCTCGGCTAACTGTAGTATTTATTATAAGAAAGCAACAGAAAATAATATATGTAAATTAATAAAGGAACTAAATGTTAATAAAGGTCCAGGTTGTGATGGCATTAGAGCACAAGATTTAAAAACAACTATTAAAAAAGTATCTAAGCCGTTGGCTAGACTAATAAATTTGAGCATTGAATCAAAAATATATCCAAATGATCTCAAAATTGGTTGTGTTAGACCTGTTCATAAAAAAGGTAAACTCGATGATATAAACAACTACAGACCCGTAACAATGACATCCATGATAGATAAAATAATAGAAAAATATATCGGTAATCAAATACAGACCTTTTACCAAGAAAATGAAATCTTGAGCGATTCCCAGTTTGGGTTTAGACCCGGAAAAAATACAACCATGTTACTCTCGGACTTTACAGACAAAATTAATTCATGGTTAAATTCTAAACAACATGTGTTAGCTCTGTTTATTGATTTTTCTCGTGCTTTTGACACTTTGGACCATGACAAACTTATCTGTAGGTTAGACAACACAGGAATCCGGGGACCTTTACTTGACTGGTGTAGAAACTATTTCAGAAACAGAAGTTACTGCGTAAAATTAGGAGACAGCCTCAGCACGCTTATCAAAGTTACAGAAGGAACAGCTCAAGGATCCGTGTTGGGACCATTACACTTCATTGCCTATGTAAATGATATGAGTAAGTTATTCAACTATTGCACTATTTACCAGTACGCTGATGATACTTGCATGCTCGTTGCAGCTAAAGATGTAAATGAAGCATTAGTACTATTGCAACAAGACTTTAACACCTTAAACGAATGGTGTCATGATAGTGGTTTAATATTAAATCCCAATAAAACAAAGATGATTCATATTCACTCACCAAACCTAACAAATAAAAATGAATTAAAAAATAGTCTTCTTTCTCATGATCATAAATGCTTGCATAATCCAATAAGTTACTGTAAATGTCCATCTATTGATGTAGTTTCATCACATAAATACTTAGGCTTAATTATTGACAATAAATTTAATTGGCACGAACATATACAATCAGTATGTGGTAAACTCAGAGCATTTTTAGCTAATTTGTGTATTATAGGTAAAAAATTGACATATCAAACAAAACTTATGCTTTATAATGCGCTTGCCGACTCGATTATCACATACGGTCTGAGTAGTTATGGTCGAACTGATAAAACACATTTGCAGTATATATACAAATTACAAATTAGAATATTAAATAACATTATTCCTTCAAATATAAGACTTGAAGCGAGATATGACAAAAATATTATCTTTAAATATTGTAAAGTAATTCCAGTATATGAGAAAATTAACTATCAAATTTTAAAAGAAAACTTTTTTAATTTAAAAATACAGAATATTGTCTCACACAAAATAGAAACACGTAGGGTTACTCAGAATAAATTAGAAACGATATCAGCTAATAATAAATACGGAAAGCGCACCAGTTTATACATGATTCCTCACTTAATAAATAACTTAAATAACAATGTAAGATGTAGTATAAGCAAAACAAATTTAAAGAAAAAACTGAAACAATATTATATAGAAAATCTATAAAGCATATTTTATATATAACTGTAGATGGAATAGGCACTCAGGATAAACCTGCGTGGTTTTTTGTTGTGTCTTTTTTAAATTTATTATTGTAAAATGTATATTATTGATAGTAATAAAAAAAAAAAAAAAAAAAAAAAAAAAAAAAAATTTGACTATGCTATGGTACAGATATCTTTTAATGAGAGAATATGTAAAAAAAATAATACAATGCTTTGTCTTCTATTAGCGTTTTAATGACTCCTCATATTAAGTTTTACCAAATATTACAATTTTATTACATGAACTAGACTAGATAAACAATCGGTGTCAAAAAGTATCTTAACTATATCCCTATCCATTTGAACATTTGGGTGAACTTAAAATTTAGATAGATAGATAGATAGATAGATAGAAAGTCTTTATTGCACAACCAAATAAAAATATTACATTGTTTAATAATTACAAAGCTAAAGTAAATAAAAGGTATGCAAAGGCGGCCTTATTGCTACAAGCAATCTCTTACAGACAACCCTTGGCAGTTAAGGAACTTTTATTAAGATAAACGGGACAGTGCAAACTTACTTCTTTAAATAATATACATACATACAAACATACATACATACATACCTACATACAAACATACATATTTACATACATACAAATATATATACGTATATTCATTTTAAATATATATATGCATAATAATATAACTAATAGTATGAAAAATTAATCCTGTATAGATAAATAGTGCCTTTTAAGACAACTTTTAAATTCTGTGAGTGACTTTGACTGTCGGATGTCAAAGGGGAGATCATTCCACAACGTCGATGCTTTAAACGTGAAGGAATTGTTATAAAAATGAGTGTGACAAATGGGTAATTTGAGTCGATTATCACTACGGGACCTGAGCTCAAGTTGTAAGTCAGAAACGGCACCTAGGAAACAAAAGCGATCTTTTAAGTAGCTGGGAGCTAATGGATTGTAAAGTATAGAATAAAGGAGGGAAAGCATGTGTAGTTTACGTCGATTTCTAATGTTAAGCCAATTAAGCTGCCTGCGATATGCGGACACGTGATCAAACTTCCTTAAATTAAATATAAATCTGATAAATAAATTTTGCAAACGTTCCAGCTTATCTAATTGGTGTTCAGTCAGATCAGGGTAACACGAATCCGCATAATCCAGAATCGGTAACAGAAGTGAATGAGCTAAGGCAGTTTTCGTTTTAATAGGAAGGAAATTTTTCCACCTTCTTAAATATCCGATGATAGCAAATATTTTTCGGCTGATTTCAGATATTTGTGAAGACCATGTAAAGGTGTTGTCTAAAATGAGTCCAAGGTTCTTAACAGTGACACATAGTGTTAAGTTGGTACCGTCGAGTTGAACTGCAGGCAGGTTTGAGTAGTCAATTTTTTCTAACTGCTTTTGGCTACCAATAATTGTAACTTGTGATTTATTCGGGTTAATAATTAGTCCGTACGATCTGCTCCACTCATTAATATGTTGTAAGTCCGAGTTTAATCTACCAATGGCACTGCCAAGATTGTCTACGGGAGCTGCAACATAGATTTGCAGATCGTCGGCATAAAGATGAAAAGATGAAGACAAAAATTGAGTAACTGTATTGATAAAAATACTAAAGAGTAGAGGAGATAATACTCCTCCTTGGGGGACACCTGCTAGAAGTGGAAGTAAGGTAGAATTCTTGTCATCAACTTGCACGTATTGATGGCGATCACATAAATAACCCTTAAACCATGTTACTGCTTCCATAGAAATATTAATAGAGCGTAATATGGCTAGTAAAATATCTGCGTCAACCGTGTTAAAAGCATTACTAAAATCTAATAAAGTGATAACAGTAAGTAGCTTGTTATCCATGTTCGATCGTATATCATCACAAATTTTAATTAAGGCAGTGACTGTACTATGACTACTTCTGAAACCAGACTGATACTCGCAGAGAATTTGGTTATCATTTAGAAACTGATTAAGTTGAAAGTACACAATTTTTTCTAAAACTTTTGACAAAAAGGGAAGGATTGAGATCGGGCGGAAGTTTGAAAACTGTGAAGGATCTTTGGTTTTGGGAATAGGGAAAATACGGGCTTTACGCCATACCGAAGGAAATGAATTTGAGGACAATGAATAATTAAGGATATGACAGATTATGGGAGCTGCGGTATTAAGTACTAAGCTAATCATTCTGCGATTAATACCATCACAGCCAGAGGCGTCGGATTTTATAGATAAAATATGCCTTTTGACATCGTTCAGTGTAACTGGACTGAAATTAAAAGGGGATGAAGTCCTTAGAGGTAAGGAATAAATATGATTTAAAGTAGATGCCTTAACGTTAGGATCTATTGTATGAGCCGCAGCGAAATATTTATTTAGTCCATCAATATCAAGATCTGGTATAACGTTTTTACGCTGTTTTCCGAAACCAAGAGATTGAAGAAACTTCCAAGTTTTAGAGGAATTGTTACTTTCAATATAGGAATGAATGTATTTCCTTTGAGCATCTCTGCATATCTTATTACATTTATTTCGATACTGCCTATATTTTATGAGATTTAGTTCCGTAGGATTTTGTTTGTACTTCGATTTAGCTGCGTTACGCTTATTCATCATGACTCTGATGTCCTGAGTTAACCAGGGAGCAGGCAAGTGCTTTAGCTTAATAGGACGAAGTGGTGTATGTTTATCGAAGAGCTCGATTAATATGGAGTTAAATATTTCCACTTTTTCGTCGATCGTATCCGCATTGAAAATGATGTCCCAGTCAATATTATTTAGGTCAAGCAAAAATTTGGTATCGTTTTAGTGCTTATGAAAACTCTTAAGAATGGTTCTACTAAAAGTTTACTCATTATGAAGTTTTATATTACTGTTCCACTATTATAATACTTATTATTTCGTCAAGATATCAGAGTGAGCGAGAGGGAATATAGTGACAACACAACGAGTACATAATACCTATACTCAGGGACGCGCCGTAGACAAGGCGCCAGACCGAAAAATATAATATTACGTGATTTGATAAAAAAAAGTTAGTTCAAAGGGCGCAAATAATTGTAGACATGGGCGCACCATACAAAAACTTCTGGAGAGGGTATTAATGGACATTATTGTAGGCGAGCCTAGACAGAATTCCTTTTTTTTTGCTCTTCAAGTATAGGCGCTCATAAGAATTCCCTATTTTATGCTCTTCATGTATAGGCTCTCATAAGAATATTCCTTTTTATTGCTCTTCAAGTACAGGCGCCCATAAGAATATTCCTTTTTTTTGCTCTTCAAGTACAAGCGCCCATAAGAATATTCCGTGTTTTTTGCTCTTCAAGTACAGGCGCCCCTAAAAATATTCCTTTTTCTTTGCTCTTTAAGTACAGGCGCCCATAAGAATATTCCTTTTTTTTTGCTCTTTAAGTACAGGCGCCCATAAGAATATTCCGTGTTTTTTGCTCTTCAAGTACAGGCGCCCATAAAAATATTTCTTTTTTTTGCTCTTCAAGTATAGGCTCTCATAAGAATATTCCTTTTTCTTTGCTCTTCAAGTATAGGCTCTCATAAGAATATTCCTTTTTTTTTGCTCTTCAAGTATAGGCTCTCATAAGAATAGTCCTTTTTCTTTGCTTTTCAAGTACAGGCGCCCATAAGAATATTCCTTTTTTTGCTCTTAAAGTATAGGCTCTCATAAGAATATTCCTTTTTTTTGCTCTTCAAGTACAGGCGCCCATAAGAATATTCCTTTTTTTGCTGTTCAAGTATAGGCTCTCATAAGAATATTCCTTTTTTTTGCTCTTCAAGTACAGGCACCCATAAGAATATTCCTTTTTTTTGCTGTTCAAGTATAGGCTCTCATAAGAATATTCCTTTTTTTGCTCTTCAAGTACAGGAGCCCATAAGAATATTCCTTTTTTTTGCTGTTCAAGTATAGGCTCTCATAAGAATATTCCTTTTTTTTGCTGTTCAAGTTTGGCGTTCATAATTATTTGGCACGCCGGCGCAGAAGTTGCTTGGCTATACTAATTAATGCTTACACTATGCTCTTAAACTCGACAGTTTTGATTGTAGTGTATCTATCGAAGGTGTAGGTAATTTTGATACGAAGTGACAAGACAGTTGCTTTTGTTTATCAGAAATGTAAATTACTTTTAATTTGCATGAAGCACTTACGCTACTTGCGTCATACGAACGAGACGTTCTTAAGTATTGTTAACAAGTAAAATACTCGAGATAAGATTAGAACTAAATTATTATATAGAATTATTGTGATTTGACTGTATATGTGAATTGTGAAGCTATAATATGTAAAATCATTATATGTTGTGGGGACCGGTCACATTGACTTCATATGACATTTTTATTAGGTAGGTTACGTACCCAAAGGATAAAAACGAGACCCTATTACTAAGATTCCACTGTCCTTCTGTCCGTTTGTCTATCACCAGGCTGTATCACATGAACCGTGATAGCTAGATAGTTGAATTTTTAACAAATGGTGTTTTTCTGTTGCCCCTATAACAACAAATAGTAAAAACAGAATAAAATAAATATTTAATGAGGTTGCTCTATACAATAAACGTGATTTTTTTTGGCAAATATTCGTACGCGTGCGCGAGTCCGATCTACCAAAAAATATATTCCAAATTTGAAATTTACCTACTTACACAAATTTGAATTTGGAATTTTTTTCAATCTATAATCCAAAGAAGGTTGCAATTGATTATTAATTTCGGCCGTAAGTCTTAATTGTACTAGCAACACTATTTAAAAAATTAAAACCTCTGTGGACCAATAGATCCACGACAGTTTTTTTTTTATGGTAGATAAGGTGCACACGAGCAGATGGTCCACCTGATAGTAAGTGGCCACCATCGCCCATGAACATCGGCAATACAAGAGATACCCTCTTGTTTTGCCGATGCACTGCATAATTGAAGATAGAGTGGGGAGGGAGAATGAAGAAAACAATGCTGCGGTTACAGCGGACCCTGAGCAAGAGCCCAGAGTTCACTAGATCCGCAGCATTAATGGGATGGGAGAGGGAAGGGGTAAGTCTGGCCCACATGCGGCTCTACCAGCACGCGTCTATGACACTTGGCGGTCGTTTTCGCAGGTACCACCAAGGGGGTGCTGGGTTACTCGGCTCTTACGAGATGCTCTCCCAGCAACAGAGGGGAATAGTATTCTAACCCGTCCCCTCACGGGGAGAAGTTTGAGAAGTATCTTCATTGTGAATACATGGTGAAGAAGTTACCCTTATTGAGTTAGGTGACGATGTCAAACAGTACAGGCGAGTGTTAGGTATAGGTTAGTAAGAGCTCTTTTAACTTGCTTCTGGATCTCTAGCGTAAAGGATTTTTTCAGCCTTCAAAAAAAGATTCACAAAATGTATTTAGGCATAAATAAATGACGTAAGTTGAAATTCTATTTTTGGTGTTCCAAGCGAAAATTCAACTCATTCATAATTAGGCGAGTTACAAACAATTGAACGCCATGACTTGTACAAAACCCGATGGATCTACGCCTCAGTAAATAGCTACACCAAATTTATAGTACAAATAATACTAGTAATCTACCCCGGCTTAGCATGTACAATTTACCACTCATTATGTAATTAATTAATAAAAGTTCGGTTTCGTATGCAAACTAAACGGTAGCTTAACTTCATAATAACTGTAAAAAAGTAAACTGATTAAAAGACCTATCTACAATCAACACTCTCCTCATTTAAACCTTATTGCGTAAAAGTCATCCTTTTTATAATACAAAATACCTCCCTCATTATTCCACTATCACGACAGGTATGGTCGTAGACGTGTGTTGCCAAGTTAATCTTTAAAAACTTCCTTTAAATCATTTTATAAAGCTTACACGTACAATTTGAATCTCCGTCGGAAAACAGTAGTACTCACACACCAACACAGGTCACAGTCTATTTAACCAACTGTATAAAAATCTTATTTTCGTTACATAACATGTTTTTTGGATTAAATTTCATGATTCTTGGTCAACGGGAAGTACATTATGCGTATGTGAGTAACGATATAAATCCCGTAAAGGCCGTATCTTTAGATTCGCCAGTGACATATTCGATATTCATTTCAATTTGACACCACGTATCTTCCTAGTGGTCTACAGGATCACTTCGTCACCGATTTCTATGGGGTTCCGTTCCCAAAGGGTAAAAACGGGACTCTATTTCTAAGACTCCGCTGTCCGACTATCATCGGACTGTCTCTCATGAACCGTGATAGCTATACAGTTGAAATTTTCACAAATTATGTATTTCTGTTGCCCCTATAACAACAAATACTAAAAACAGAATAAAATAAATGTTCCCCATACAACAAACGTGACTTTTTTGGCAAATATTGGTACGGATCCTTTGGTCCACGATTCCGACTCGCACTTGGCCGATTTTTTATTACAGTACCTATTAAAGAACCTTAAAAAAATAAAATTGTTTGATATTTCAGAAAAGTCTTACAAAAGGGGTTAAAAAAATTCTAAAATATCATAAGCTTGATGATTCAGCCAAAACAAGGAATGTTCGTTAATCATACTACAAAGATAATTTATATCCTTTGCGAATGTTTCCTACTAACACACTTCAATAATTATCAATGGCGATTAAATGTACCTACTTGCGATACTGGAAAATAACCTAAACAGTATAAATTAGGTGGAGAATAAACATACGCTATCGTTTCTGTGCTGTTTCTATTATTGCACACTATTTATTGGTTTTATACACTTGAATTTGCATTATAATGACAATGATCTTATTACAGACTATAACTTTTGTCAATCTACATGAAAAAACCGCAGTTTATCATTTCCTATATTGTCTTATATACTCTCATGTGTCGGCGACTTCTACAGCGGAAAACTATAAGCCTAAAAGAATTGAAAATATTTACAAATTTCTTTAGTTTCTAGATAACTCATTTATTTACTCACACACACATACGCGCGCACACACACACACTCACACACGCAAACAGACTTATCAACTCATTAACCCAAAATTCAATAAATATTTTAAACTAAGTAGTGTTGACAATTTAAAAAAGTATAATTTAAAAAATATGTTGTCGTTTTATTATTATAATTGCTAAAAAATCCAGGTGCTTATGTAGTAGACATATATTATTATTATACCTCAGGAATTTAAAATTTTTGCGGGATAAAAAGTAGCCTATGTGTAGGTTATTCAGTATCTGTGTGCCAAATTTTATTGAAATCCGTTCAGCCGTTAATGTGTGATTGAGTAATAAACATCTAAACATCCAAACTTTGACATTTATAGAATATTAGTAAGATTATTTAATAAAATATGAATTATTTGTATCTCACAAAAATGGTCGTTTTTCGTATCCTCTGTGTCTTATTTGTTTTATCCCATTGTATGTATTTAAGACTATATTTTCAGCCTGAAAAGTAGGTAAATAAACTAGTATTCATGGCTTGTTTACACTAGAATATATTTTCAATATAATAGTATGTAGTTAGGTTTCCGTACCCAAAGTGTAAAAACCGGACTCTATTACAAAGATTTCGATGTCCGTCCATTTGTCTGTCACCAGTCTCTAACTCATGAACCGCGATAGCTAGAGAGTTGAAATTTTCATAAATTATGTATTTCTGTTGCACCTATAACAACAAATATTAAAAACAGAATAAAATAAATATTTAAGGGAGGCTCCCATACAACAAACTTGATTTTATTGCCAAATATTGGTACCGAACCCTTCGTGCGCGCGTCCGACCGCACTTGGCTAATTTTTTAAATACTGTGTCAATGCATTTATTAGATTAAGAGGGGGCTTTTAGCTACTACAAGTTTTATTAAAAACCATTTTCACAAATGTCGGCCATGTCATAAGTTCCAAAATTATAACAAAATGTAGTCATTTATGTCACGTGAAAGAGCGGTAGCAAATAAAACCTGGAAACTCAAATAACAACGATATTCCTATTTTACAACTTATAAAACAGAGTTAAACTTTACGGCATCATAAAAATCTGTACATTGATATGTTTCTATAAAACTCTTTCATTTTCAGCACATAAAAATATAGGTCACATAAAGTTGACTTTCTGGTTGTTTACCCAAACTAAATAATAAAATTAATTTATTTCAAAATTTTAATTTATTCCATTATGTGAATATGGGAACAAATTTTGGAATATCTTCATATTTTTTTGTGATGTGTGACCACCACTACGAATTATATAAGCGCGTTTACTTTTTAAACAAAATTACTATAAGCGAAAAGAAGCTTGCATATTTGACTAGAAACTACTACAAAGAATTCTTTCACTAAAATTAACTACAAACGATTCTCTAAACGAATCAACCACTAAAGAATTTCATCAAAGTGGGATTTGGGATTATTTCGAAAGAGTTTTTTCTACAGAATATACAAAAGATTATCCAAAATCGATTGTCAATTTCACATTGCTTATTTCTTTCTGAACTTCGGTAATAGTTTTCCCTTACCTTTAAAACTTCTGGTTAAACAATTAAAACTTGGAATTTAAATGAATTCGTATTGACAACATTAGTACAATGTCAGTATCATAAAGACGCTAGAAATTAAATTCATTGAATTGAATCGGGCAACAGAAAAAAAACTTGTTTTTTCAACAAAATTGTTACTTCTCAAGTGACGCTTGTAGAGTCAACTCAACAAATCAACTCCTGAGGATGCTTCGGTTACCTACGGTACGAAACGTACGTCGATTGTCGATCGCGATCTACTTGTGTGGTGTGTCCTGGTTCGGGTTCGCTTGTCTCACTTTTCTGTGAACGGTGTGCTCTTCTGGATTGTGCCGTACGAGTCTGGTTGTTCGATCGTCGAGCTACCTACTTGTGTGGTGTCTCTTGGTTCGGGTTCGCGCGTCTCACTTTTATGTGGGCAGGGTGCTCTTCTGGGTTGTGCCATACGAGTCTGGTTGTTCAGATTTACGCGGATATCGCAAGGTAACCTTTTAATTCCTTTTAAGTCTTAATTAGTTACAACGTACAGTTGGGTTAAACAACTAGGTCGCAAATCCCAGATACTACTCAATTTTTTTATAAAACTTGTTGGTTAATATAAGAGAAACGCAAGTGTAGTATTAACTGAATGAAATTTTAATAATTAAAATACTTCTATAAATACTTTTAAATTATGGTTGAATAATAAATAACACTAAATCATTGTACTAATTTATTATTATACAAGTAGTTTGGGAAACTCATGACATAAATTATAGTCCGTCATGCTTCGTTGTTCTTTATTAGGGTTACTACGGGATTTCAACGAATTTTGATACATTGATTGACTGTATGAATTTACTGTAGAAAGTAATTGTACCTGTACGAAAAAAAAATATGTAAAAACTTTTCATTTACTAGTTATATTGAAGTTATTTTATTTATTAGAATTTAAATCTCACATCACTTAGCTCCAATATTAATACCATACAAAGAGTAGAAAACAAAATCCTGCGATCAATAACAAATGTACTTTCATGTGTAACCCATTGATGGCCCAGTGGTTGAGCCTTCAAGTCTTACTCGAGAGGTCCGGGTTCGATCCTGGGCACACACCTCTGACTCTGAGTTATGTGTCTTTTAAGCAATTAAATATCACTTGCTTTAGCGGTGAAGGAAAACATCGTGAGGAAATCCTTATTCTGAGGAGGAGACACGGCTTAGGAGTGGGCCATTGAAGGGTCGTGATGTATGTAACCAATTCTGAGCTACATCAGCACTTGAGGGTCAGTACAGTGAGGGAGGAAATTCGAAAGACCTCTGCAAAATATCGGAAACAACTTTTAAATCATCCCAACGAACTAGCCTCCAGTTGACTAACGAGCAACATACCAAACGGCTCAAACGATTTAATATACTAGAGCTAGAAAATCATCAGTAGCCAGCCCACCAAATATGAGTAGATGCCCTTGCTGGAGGGCACACTCGACATGCCAGTTTCATGAAGCATGCGTATAGTCCTAGGACTGATTGTCGGTCGTAGAACAGAAAAAAAATCACTTAGCTGACAATGTCACGTGAATTCTCATGAAGATAGCAAGAATAAAACTAATGAAAAGCTTGAATTTGTTGAACGGTTTTACTATAAATGTAAGTTTATATGTTTAGGTGTTTGTAATTCAATCATATAATAATGATTGAATTTTAATGAAATTTGACACATAGGTGCTTTACAACCTGGATTAATACAGAGGCTAATTTTTATGCCGACAAACAAGGATACTCTGGAATAGGATAAAATAATTCACATAAGGGGTTTTAATGCACGTATGAAATTAAAAATGAATAATTCAATGCACTTGAGAGTGCGTGAGCGAGTCGGTCTGTTTGTGGGAGGATGTTTGAGTGTGTGAGTTTGTGTATGAGTGAATGTCTTTCAATTCACTGTAGTTTCAATACTAGAGTTTTTGCGGTCGAAGTCGCGGACAAATACTAATCAGATAACATAAGGATGGGAATAGATATACATACTATATTTTTGTACAGTGGCAACCCTATTGACAGTGATGCTGCATCAATAATGACGGTCCGCGAGACTTAAACGGTGAACAAACGACAGCATAATTATGTTGACGTTCACAACATTTTTGTTTTCGTTTAAAATAAGAGTCACTTCGTATCTACATAAACAAATACAAATAAATTAAGTGAAAAGAGACCTGGCGCCCTCGATTCGCGGAGGTATGGCTGAAGTATATTCAAATCATTCACTCACTTCTCCACGCAACTACTCACCCCCACTCTAACTCATTCTATCACTGATATACGTATAAAAACCAGATAAAATGAACTAATATTAAAAACGCGAAAGTTTGTAAGAATGTATGGATGTCTAAATGTATGTTTGTTACTCTTTCACGCAAAAACTACTGAATTTTGATGAAACAATAATATAGCTTACACATCAGAATAAAACATAGGCTATAATTTAAAATGATATAGTGTAAATTATCCAAAATATAGCGGTTCGGCGTTAAAATCGCGGGGTGCAGCTAGTATTTATATAAGTTATTCTTACATTATTAGATCATTAATAGAATACAATTATTAATTTATTTCTACTAAATTACCATGACTTGAGTTTGTGAGAAGAATGAGTGGGTGCGTAAGAAGATGAATCGTTACATGGGTGGGTGTGTAAGTCCATCGTTATTTCCAGCAATAACTTTATTTGATGAGCCTAAAATTTTATAAATAATTATTTTGACTACTGTTGGTATTATGAAGTCCTTTTTATCATATCAAAAAAAATCTTTATTTGTTTCCAATTTACACGTAAAACAATATAATGTGTGTCAGGTAGTATGGATCACATATTACTAGTATTCCTTGACAACTAGTATTCCCCTACAACTAAGCTAAAATGCTTTTGTTAGGGGGAGGCTACGTCAGTAGTAATGACTGGGATTTCAACCCACGACTTGAAGCTACTGCGGCATGTGCGTTGTGTTTAAGAATTTACTTCAATTAATTATCTATAGAAACTACCCAAAAGTTGATTAAATTCGGGCGAAATACTCCAAAATAGTGTATTTATAGTTTGATGTCTTTTGATAGGATCATTTATATGAACTATTGGAGTTGGGACTGACTGATACCAAGGACGATGGACGATTGATGAATTCATTCGATGATTTGCGGTTTTATTATATAGAACTACGAAATTATTTATTTATATTACAAATTCTTGTCAATTGGTCATTTAGTAATGTTTGTTTTATTTATATATAAAACATACATTACTAAAGGGCACAGATTCTTGTACATTATTTAAGTTAAATAGCTACTTTTGGTTGTCATAGGCAGAATAAGTGACTCAAGAACAAAACATTAAATTAAAATTACAAATTAAAATTAAATGAAAATTTAAAAGAAAAAAAATTAAAAAAAAAACGTATAATAAATAGATTTTTAATATATTCAATTTATTGGTGAGAGTTATCGGACAAACATAATCATTCATTATTAGAATTACAGAAAGTAAACGATCTAATATTAATTCTATCTCTCATGTCATTATCTCTGAATGTATTGGTCAGGCTAAGGCTGCGTTTCTACCAGAGATGAACAAGGATGTGTAGCAAGGAATGTGTTTGTTACGCAGTTTTAAACTTTAGTTTTGTTATATATTTAGCGCACTTTCCTATAACATATATTTTTGACGTAATTTGTCGAGTCACTAGATAAAGAAATACCTCTATTTTCGATGCTCTTCAACAAAAAGCCCCTGTCTTGTTTCTAGTTTATATTTTCTACTCAGACGAGCATAGCAACTGTGCTGTAATGCTATGAAATACTTGACGTATAAGACTAATTGACGTGATAAGACAAAAAGATGACTTGCTGATAACCTTTATATTTATACTCATATTTTTATTACCATGCATTCACTATTTGGTTTTAGTTTTGTGGTGTATCTTCGAAGACCAGTCCAAAATTCTATTTTATACCAGGGAAGAATTGTAATTTAAATTGATACATAAAAAAAGAAAAATAAAGCCTCAAAACCAATAACAACAACAAGTCGACATGAAATCCTCATTTTTTTAAGTTGGTTATAATTTTCATTAAACTCATATGTAATACTTAATAATGCACACTAGTCCGACAGTCTAGCAGTATCTGGGACTTGAGAACTTAACCTGCTTCTTAACATTTAACTAAGAAAATCATGTGATTTTCGATAAGGGATACATTTCTTTGAAATTACTTGTCAAACTACCGCTAAACTATTTCAAATGAGCTACTTTAAGCCGAGCAGAGCCTGGAGCTTAAGATCCAGGAGCATATTTCATAGCTCGACCTGGCTACCAAATATTAAAATAATAAAGTACATTACTCACGTGCTACTTGATAACCTAGCATCACGCCACCAACAACATTACACTACTAGTCTCAATAGTTTAATATGTACTCGCTAACAGTCTTACCACAACGAAAGTAGTGATCTACTCGCGAATACTAATTTATAAACGGTGTTGCTAAGTATTAATATTTATAGCTTTCTTCGTTATATAGGTTATACCCATTTCAACAGCAGCCCTCGAAATAATTAAAAATGTCAAACAATTTGAATGAGTGCCAGAAATACTGTATTTTTGTATTCATAATTTGTAAGAGTCAAGGTGACTAGACGACCCTCGACATCTGCGTTTGTTGAAGACAAATTGATTTTTACTTAAAATGTAAAAAAATATTTTATAAAATTATTAGTTCATAAAATATTCATTGTTTATGGATTGTCATAGAATGTGAGAGGAATGATACCCATTACTGTACAGCAATTGTACAAATTTGTACACCCAACAACCAAAAAAGCCAAATTTTGTTCCAAAATGACACGACAACAACAATCGAAAACCAACGGCAAGACCTCAGACCAACACGACCTATTAAAACTCAAACTAACATGGAAATTTTGGGGCAGAAATTTGGAGCCTACACTTTGGTCACGAGTCCAAGGCACTACTTAAGTTCCTCTCGTAATTGTAAGAGATCATATTTGATTATTTATCGGTTCAGTAGCAGTATCTACGTTTACCCAAAAGTCCATTCAATATAATCAGCCCTAGTGTTTTCAATATACCCCTCTTCCTCCTACTTTTCGTCATAAAATCTCCGTGAAATATATATAAAACCTAACAGAACGTATTTACAAAAATATTTTTACCAAAAGAATATTTATGTAGGCAAACAAACTTGACCACAAGTTTTCCCAAATTACTTCTTATTCATACCACATACTACTGAAATAGCTTATTACGAAGGTCCGTATCTGTAGACTAATGAGCTCGTGTATTTATTGCTACTGATAACAATTAGGTAGAGTGGAAAACACTTATAATATTGATGATGTATTCATGGTTATATTATAATACACAATGTTCAGTAATTGGTTCTATTGAAACTTTGTTTGAAACTCAAACTACGGGGTATTAATAAATACTAGTTTATATCACCTCGACCTCGCATAAAATTTACCAATTATATTGTAATTATATGGCATAAAAAATAGAAATAATGTTACGAATAGGATTTTTTCAAAAGGTATCAATAAACTTACTTACACTGCCATCAGACTTTAACGAACATTTTGGAATAAAATATTGAAGCCATTATGAAAAGTAAATTTCACAACTTCTACTAAATATCAGACAATGTCTCAATTGTCAAGATTGGCTAAGCAGTTTCCATTCCAGTTTCCATAAAATAAGCAACACCGTTGATAACTTCATGTTCGCGGGTAGTACCTTTTATTTTCATTTAAGATTCTGTTCCGATAGACTAGCGCCATTTTGGTTGTGTAGTGGTGTGGTGTCTTAATGCTGAGTCTGCATGACTAATGGTACGGGAGCCAGTGACAGATTTTCATGACCAAGTCCCTCCCAAGCGAAAATTCGTGAAATGCATAAGGGGTTAATATTATGATTACTCGTGACCGTCAGCTGCGATTCCGTGGGGCTAGCAATGGCAGCCTCCCAAACATGTCGAAAAAATTTTTTTTTTCAGTCATTTCCTCCCGTTTAAAAATTTGTCGGATTATAGTTTACCTAGCATCTTGAAGGAAAAATAAAGTCAGCTGACCATAACGTGGTGGAATATACGTCAACTGGCTGCTTGACCATGTAACATTTTGATTTTTTATAGCAAAATCACAGTTACCATTTAAGTAGCTTTTTACAAATAGGAGTTTCGCGAGTTAATGAACGGAGTCGAAGTCAAAAATATTTCAAGTAAATTTTTTAAGTATTATGCACTAAGTAAACGAATTATATAACTATGAAAGCAAAATTAAAAGCTAAATCAATATTTAGTAGTTTAGTATAATGTAGTTAATAATATGTCTTATTACTAAATATTGCTTATCCGCATGCAGATACTCGTATAATTATTAAAATAAATAGCCTATTTGATTTTGTCGGAACTCCCGTTACTCAGTTCAGTATTTTCAAACTACAACCTCCAAAGACCCTTAGTAAAAAAGTATTACCCTTCAATCTATACTCTATACTAATATTATAAAGAAGTAAGATTTGTATTTTTGTATTTTTGTATGTAACGAATAAGTACATTATCCCTGAGTAACATAGGCTATATTTATTACAAGAAAAAATTAGAGATCCTCAGGAAATCTCACTAAAACCAACCCAAGGTGCAAAAAAATTAGCCATAAAATATCTTTCATCGCATGCGCTGCAAAAAGTATTGATGATAGAACAAAAAAATGTTCTACAATATTATAGAACGTATCAATATCTACAGAAAACATTTCTATAACTTTGTATTAATCCTTATCCAAATAAATTATTTCGTATTCAAGACTGTTTCAATACCTGTAAAATACTTTTTGAATTATTAAAATCGGACATTCCAGTCAAAAGATATTACGAAATAAAAATATCAAGATACATAAAAAATAATCCCAGACGGGCCACCGGCGCGGTGTGCAGTGCCTCGCAGCGTAGCGAGTAACGCGGCGATAGAGGGAGCGACAGAATGCGGGAGCCAAAATGTTAAAAAAAAATTATCCACCCGTGCGAAGCCGGGACGGGCCCCTATTAGATATAAAAATATATAGTAATAAAATAAGTCTCGTATTTTTAGAAATCTGCCGAAAAATAATACAGTCTAAACCACCTTAAATAAAGGTGTTTGTTGAATTTTATCTCATTTGAAGCCATCCATCAATCAGCATGTAATAGAAACCTTTCTAATAAGCCCCGCCTCACTGTCAATCGCCCTTATTGGATACAGCGGATAGATAGGCCATTACTTTGTTAAGGTACAACTTACTTGACGTTGGTCTGACACTTGCCCAATACCAATTAGTTTTTGTTATTATAAAGGTTTAGTAAAAGCTGAAATTTTTGATAGAAAATTCCTTCATAAAAATTGGAAAATTTGAATAGGACTTTTTGATGATGATCTGACTAATATACTCTTTGTAAACTTTAAACATTTTCGGAATCTAGTCTTTAAGCTGGACCTGAATTTGTGTACAAAAGCTTATTTTATTAAACGTCAAAAAGTTATATGATTTAAAAATATTTCAGTACTTCATCCTCCTTTCAATGGATGTCCACTGCGGAGCTTAGATCTCTTTTGTCTGGATTAAATAACTCCCACGACTTTATTACGATATTTGGTTTAGTTTAGATAGGGCCTATTAATTTCTTGTCCCAGAGTTGGATGCAACAGCTTTGCCATTCACTGATCACTTTGGCTATCTTAGTTCTCCTACATTTGTTCTCTTTCAATATCACCAAAAAAAATCCTAAAAAATTGTCTCCCCTATATTTAAATGACTAATATTGACTTAACAAATCACTCGGATGTTGGGCTAAACTGGTTCGTTACTGAATCACCTGTCTAACGCGATGTAACGAAGACAGTTTAATGTTCCTTCACTTTGTCGTAATTGCCTATTTCGCTATGTTACTCTTCCGCCTCCGTAGTCCGTCATTGAGTAATTAGCTTGATTAGATATTTCCCGTTACCCAATCTTCTCGATATGGGTAACGGATTTCTAATTTAAGATGACTTTGATAAAAAGAATGTGTCTGCTTCAGCAACAGTTAAGGGAAGGCCTAAATTCGGCGTAATCACGTCATCAACTATCTTGGATATCCACGATTCTACCCAGATAAGGATTCTTCATCTAACTGTAGAAAAGATATGTATTAATCAAACATAATTCTAAGACAAAACGTTATTTATGCCAAATTTAAAATACCGCTAAAAAAATATGGAGATTTCGGATTTCGTAGTCCGTTTAAATTAAGCCTTAAGTTAAACGTTATATTTAAATTATTCCAATTTTAACTTTTGGTATAATTATATACTTAATTTCTGATTTTTATTTTTAAAATAAAACAAATTAAACGTACTCTCAGATGGCAGATTCAGCTGGCGTGAAAAAGTTTCATAAAAACCAAAATTTAACAGAAATCTAAATATAGCTGAAGAGCAGTACACGAATTTTACAAAACAAGAGTGTGTTGCTGTAGAAAAAATAAAATGTTTGCATACCGTAACCGTAACTAAGGACCTATAGTCTCCGCAATGCATGAAATTTTTAACGAGCTACAAGGATTTTTTTTCCACGCCGTTTTTCAAAACTTGGATAATTAAATTACCTCCCTTCGAAAAATTGGTTTAGGTTTTATTTTGTGTGTAGTTTTTACAGAACATTCTTTATTTCTAGTACGAGGGCCTATGTCTGCCAGACCTATATTAAAGTTTAAATTTTGAAATAAAATCTTTGATAATAGGCAACGATGGTGATTTAGAAAATAACGTCATAGCGTAAAAGCTGATTTCTTGGTATTACCTGTATTCAACCATATATTTAACATGGCAACACGATTTTTAAAACTAATTAAATCTTAGTTTCTACGATTTTTGTAAATTTAGATTGACATCTATGTAGAATTTTTAAATATGTTCTTTGATATACTATTTGTAGTAAAAAATTACGTTAGATTTGAAAACTCATATTTTACGTTTGATTCGTATAACCAATCGTTTTGTTACTGATCCCTAGTCTATTTTATTACATGAATCCAATATTTAACTGTAAGTTATTTCATCAAACGCAGACAAGAGCTGGATCCAATATTGCTGTAGTTGCGCGGATTGCGCTACAGCTTCAAGTGCAATTACTTAAAATCCATGCGATTTATATTTATGAGTTATACCAGCACGTTATATATGGATCAAATATTTTATGTGGGTACAGATGCTGAATTTTCGTTTGTAATAACTTTTTAAACCAGACGATACAGATAAAAATATCGGGATATCGATTCTCTCTAAAGAAGATAATTTCACAAGATATCTAAATATTGGATTCACTATCTTTTTTTTGTTGTTTTTTAGTATAGATCAGTCTTATTTCTGATTTATCTATGAATTGCCGACTCGCTCTCGCTTCGCTGAGGTGTGTTCAAACTGTTGACTCACTTACATACTCTCTCGCAACTTGACATCAAAACGGTTTTTTCTTCGAGTGACCTTTCAATTCTCACCGCCTCGAGAAAGTCTTTTCATTTTCGGATTAATATATATAAAACTCATAAACAATGTGGCTTTCTGTTGATAAAAGAATTTTCAAAATAGGTTCAGTAGATCCAGATATTACCTCCTACAACCTCACAAACTTTCCCTCTTTATAGATAACTAACTGTTGTTTAAGTATTATACATATAAACCTTCCTCTTGAACCACTATTTATTAAAAAAACCGCATCAAAATCCGTTGCGTAGTTTTAAAGATCTAAGCATACATAGGGATAAACACAGCGAGAAGCGAATTTGTTTTATACTATGTTTGTATTATACTATGTGATATTAGTATAGATTACTGTGACTAATATTATAACTTTGATAAATTTAAAGTTTTATTCCTACGTATGATTAAAAAACAGCTTGCTAATGACAGGATAACTGAGTTAGTGGGAGGGCCTTGGATCTGTTCCCCGACTGGCTTGCGACCACCAGCATGTGAATCCGATCGCCAAGTGTCATAGACGCGTTCTGGTTGAGCCGCATGTGGGCCAGACTTACCCCCTCCCTCTCCCATCTCATTAATGCTATGGGTCTAGTGGAGTCTGGGTTCTTGCCTAGGGTCCGCTGAATCCACAACATTTTTCTTCTTCCTTTCCCCTTCCCACTCTATCTTCGGGGATGCAACGCATCGACAAAACGAGAGAGTGTTTCTTGTTTTTCCGATGTCCATGGGCGATGGTTACCACTTACCATCATCTAATATAAAAAAAGGGCGATTGAGTGAGTTGGTACGTGAGAATATCTCATACACATTTCAATTCTCTCTCGAACAATAACGAAAATTGAAGCCAGATTGTTTACAAATAAGTTACATAAAAACTAAGTTGTATAGTTATGACTTGAATACAATATTATTGATAAAATATATTATATAGTAGAAAAAACTTAGTTCGTAAAAAAGAAACTTTGAATCCGAAATATAGTTTTATAAGCAACAGTAAAACTATAAATATTATTTATTGCTAGACAAGTGTAGTTCATTTATGAATATACAGCTTTTGTTTATTTAATACAATAAAAAACTTTTTAAACGAAAATACAATATATTGTTAGTTATGAAGTTGGCAATATATAAATACGCCGTTATTACAGAAATCATTGTTAACTTAGCAACACCGTGTATAGTTTCCTTTATTTTATTTCATACTTCCCGACTAAAGTGTATATATTATTATTGTCTTTCACCTGTTACTGTGCAGTATAACTCTTATATAGAAAACAGTTATTAGGTACCTCGCAATAATAATTGATAAGTACAACAATATCATCAAGTCGTCTTTAGTATCATCTACTATTTGGTCGTTATACCCCTGAAAATACGAAAGTAAAATTAATTAACTCCACATTTTTATTTAAAATCACCAATCAAATAAAAAGGTTTTTAAATTTATTTAGTAAGTAAAATATTAAATTGTAATATATTTTTTTTTTATTTTAGAGATCGCAATTTTTTATCTTATTATATTTACGTATGGCACGTGCCATTTCTATTGTAAATTTCGTAATTTCTAGACCTGAGTGTACTATTTATTCTATGACCTAAGACAGTGTTAAAACTACAGTATACTAACATCATAAATACGTCTCCTTTTATTATATATTATCTGTTACTTACATTACTTTTATCTTGTCTAGTAAAGACATATTTTTATTGTATATAATAAACGACAAAATCTTTACACAAGTGTATATAATTTTAACTTTTTAATATGAGAAGATGCTAATTTTAAACCTGATATAATAATTAGTAGAAAAGTTATAATAAATTAAAATATTGTACATGTAATCATTTTGATTAAGTTGGAAGACAAAATTAAAATTTATCAGACGACACAAGTTACTTCACAAGCCACAGGCAATATTTAGATTTCTGCAATGAGTTTAGATAATATTTAATCCTAAGTACTCTACTAGCCGACTCTTTCGTCGTCCCCATGATGATCCGCTCCTATTGTCCTCAATAAATTGGTTATCTAACACTAAAACCATTTTTCAATTGGAACCAGTTCTTCCTGAGATTAGCGCGTTCAAGCAACCAAACAAACTAACTCTTCAGCTTTATATTTTTATATGCTGAAGTTCCTTCCGTTATTTAAAACTTCGTTTACAGTATTTTTTTCTCTCTACAATGCTTATTCTTACACAATATGTTAGAATACTGTTTGTAGTATAATACTGTGGATACATGTAACAGCTGTTCGTGATACAGGAACATTTTTCACAAAGCGATCGGTTTTAGGTTTACTGCTTTTGAACTTTGTGAAACCTAAAAAGTTATGGTTGAATTTACAACTTATTTCTGTTATTCGTAATTTCATAATAGTCTATATATAAATGCAGGTTAAGTTGATAATTTTTATGACATATGCAAACTATGCCTTATTATTAATAGATATGGAGGTTTTATGCATTCTTCCTCCATATTTTAAACTACAGCAATGTCTTTCTTCTTCCTTTCTATAACTCTATTACCTACTTCAATATACTCGCTTACTTCACATTTTACCACAAGTAACCACTCCACACACCACACATCTCTGTTTACTGCTGGATTCAACATTACATTACCATAATCATACGTGATCTTCAAACCTGGTTAGGTTTCGATATTATAATCAATAATACAAACTACATCAGATCCATCGGACCAGAGCTTTAGATATTTATTGCCAGCACATCTTACTC
The DNA here is from genome assembly GCA_905147385.1 of Limenitis camilla. Classification (NCBI taxonomy): domain Eukaryota; kingdom Metazoa; phylum Arthropoda; class Insecta; order Lepidoptera; family Nymphalidae; genus Limenitis; species Limenitis camilla. Next base: position 6,050,453 of record LR990248.1, read on the forward strand.
AAAAGACATCTTTTATTGGCAAAAAAACATAATACATGTTTAGATTCTGCTCTCAGGTTTGAATCTTCTACGAATATGTCCATATCCCTTGGCCAAAATAAAGTTAAATATGTGCTTCATCCCAAATCCATTTTCGTATAAAAATGTTAAAATGTATCATTACCAAAAAAATTCAATTTCCATTAAAAATTTATCCAACGTTTCAGTAAAAGCAAACATTCAAATGTTGGGTCACATTAAATCCCTTAATAGTCCTTTATGGGATTACTCAGTTTTTTTTATTTTGCACGCATATGTCGGTTGAATAATTCAGATGCTCTGCGGTAGGTAAAGGTTTTGCCATTTTACTTGTTATTATATATTAATATTATATTGCACAACGTTTTAAAGTAATGTTTGAAATGATTTTAATACAAAAATCTACGTTATCTTTATGGCGTTTTCTTTTTACTAATAAAGAAAACTGTATCAAAAGACGTAGTGGAGAAACAATTACTTTGTTTTATATTATTTAAAGATTTTTAATATTGCTAGTACTGGTACTAGCAACCCTCCGCGGATTAGCATAGGTGCAGTTTCATTCAATTTTGTCATATTAAAATATTTGTATAAATATTATTATTAGTGCAGTAAAAGCTTCTTATTCGCGCTCTCTTCATTCGCGGTTTTATTATTCACGGATTAAAAAAATGCGACCCAAGTCCCATATTCGTGGCTACAGATTTCTTTATTTGCGGATCTTATGGGTACGTTGGTACATATATATAAATAAAAAGAATTCGGTATCCTTTGCCAACGCGTCCTGTTGTTTGACTGGATCGGCGGTGAAGTAAATATTTAAGTAAAGCAAACTTATAACTCAATACATAAGTATATTATTAAATGCTACCACATATCAGACGTTCCATCCTTTGGTTTTGCATGTTTTATTGTTTCATCTTTCTATTCGTTACAAAAATTGTAATCTAGTAAAAAATCGTAGTGTAGGTATAAAAGTGGCAAATAGGAGGTTTGTGATTTCTTTATGATTAATCTAAAATTGATCCATCTATGGAACGAGGTCTCATTTTTAAGAGGAAAATTGCTAATGCCGAATATCTATATATACTATATATATATCTATAGATAAACTGCTGAATATCAGTCTGAATCGAAGGAATTTTAAAAATTTCCAAGCAAGAAAAAATTACAAAATTATTTAAACAATTGCTGAAGATAATATGTAATTACATAATCAATATGGGCAAAAACTTCAATTAAATTGTTTTTTTTTGTATATTCGGCTTTTATTTTCCCACCTAGGAACGTATCCCCTATAAATTACGATTCCATATTCACGGTTTCTGTATTCGCATATTTACGGAACAAATACCCCGCGAATAAAAATCTTTTACTGTATGTTAAATTATCAGGCACTTTTCCCACGAAACCTGCCCATTTACCAAGATCAAAAGTCGCCAAAGTTACGCTCAAACTCATTCGCTATCTCTATACAAATATTCAAGCTGACCCATACTTGGGTTACAACGAGAAATAATGACATTTGTAATATAAGTAGATTCCTATAGATACAGTAAGAACAATTTAAAAGTGTAAACTAAGTAGGGCACGTCGGTCAGACCGACACTTAAAGCTTGGTTAGATTTAATTTAGGTGGAGAGATAAAAGTGCGCCAAACCAGTAATTTAAGTAATGTGATGTTAACGCTTGTTTCTGTAGAATTACAACGGCTATAAAGTTTTTTGGAACCCAAGTTGTTGATAAGATGTATCTAATACATCAAGACTACGTTAAAAAGGTAACTTACTTCAACCTCGAATTAAAAGTTTTATTACATACTCGGAATTCGTTTTGAAAATGTAAAATGATGCTCAGCCCAGTGCGATTTTTTAGTTTGTTTTTAATTCTTATAATTCTAGTAAATTTCAGAGAGTAGAAAAAAATGATTCGTACCGAATAACTGAATGCTTTTGAAGTTCACTTACGATTCATGTTAACACAAGCTACCTCCCTCGTATATGAAAAAAATATTTTATTCGATTCGGAATATATTATTTTGACCCTGAACCGAAATGGCTTTTGGATCAATAAGAATTGTAACACTTTATATCGATATCTCTACAAGTAACTCCGCTTTACTGCAGAAAATATTATAATTTTACATGAAAACACTCTTAAAAAAAGAATGTAAAAATGATTCTGCTGTATGTTTTTACGAGTAATGTAATGTAATGTAAGTGGGCTCCTGTTTCCGCACTTAGACTCCAAGTCGGTCCATTGTGCGTGCAGGGATGACTAGCTATAAGAGCCAGCCCAGCTTCTTCCAGAAGCGCAGAAGTTTCCTGGGAACTTCACAGGCTTCTTGGAGTGACCTCATGTCCTTGAGGATTTGTGCCCGTTGTGTGGCGACGCCCACGCATTCCAGGACAACGTGGGCAGTCGTCTCTTCCGCTTGCAGACAACCCCTACAGATAGGACTGTCAGTCAGGCCTATGGTAAATAAGTGTTTGTTGAGTCGGCAGTGTCCCGACATTACTCCTACTATTAGACGAAGATCAATGCGTTTCAGACTGAGCAGTTTTCGGGACAAGGTCCTTGACAAAGCAGGGACGGCTAGTTTAGACTGTCGACAGTCTGTTGCGTTATTCCATCTCGCGTATCTAGGGTGAGCTGACGCAGCCATGAGCGAAACGTGCTAAAGGAGAGAGGAAGGTGTGGTACAGGGCCTACCACAGTAGTCATGGATCCTCTCCTCGCCAGCTCATCAGCTGCATCGTTACCTAGAGATCCGCTATGCCCCTTTATCCATTGTAGGACGACCCTGTTGACTGCAGGAATGCGTTGCAGTGCTAGGTGACATTCGTATATGAAGCTTGATGTGATGGAATTACTACCAAGCGCTTGGAGAACAGCCTTACTGTCAGAGATAATCCGGATTCCGGAATCAGTGATTTCTTTCTTAGTGATATATTAATATTCAGATCCATAGAGAAGACACCTGCTTTTGTGCCTGAATCCATTTTGGAGCCGTCTGTGTATATATGGTACTCCAGTGTCTTCAAATGGTCTTGTTGATGTTCGAACAGTTGTATTCTATATTTTCTCTCAAAAATTTGTCTTTTGGGAATCTTGTCACTGGGTGCTATTAGGAGTGGGTGAGAGCTCATCATCTCCTTCCATAGTTTTGTGTGAGGACTCCCTTTGTTTTGCCATAGGCCTAGGTGGTTTATTCGTGTTGCTGCCATGGCCGCCTCCTGTTGAATAAACACATCAAGCGGTGGTAGTCCTAAGAAAATTTCAATGGCCGCAGTGGGAGTTGTGCGCATGCAGCTTGTAACAGCAGAGCACACCAGTGCTTAGTTTTGTCCTGGGCCACCAAACTGCGCCGTAGGTTATGATTGGTCTTATGATAGCAGTGTACAGCCAGAGTGTAATTCTAGGTGATAACCCCCAAGTCTTACCAAGGAGTCACACTGCCAAAAGGTTATACATGCTTTTTCAAGCTTGTGTTCTAGGTGCTTATTCCATAACAAGTTACTGTCGAGTATAACGCCTAGGTACTTGACTTCGTTTGTTAATGTAAGTTCTGTGTTGAAGAGTTTCGGTAATCTAAGATTGCTCAATCTCCTCTTATTGGTGAACAGCGCGAGTTCCGCCTTAGTCGGATTAACTGTGAGTTCATGTCTGTTGCATTATTCTTCTACGATCTTAAAGGCAGTTCTCATTCTGTCGCAGAGTACGTTTTCGAATGGTTTATTAATGAGTATAGTTAGGTCGTCTGCATAGCCCACTGTGTAAAGATTTTGCTCATTGAGGCGGGATATCAGCTCGTCCACCACAATGTTCCACAAGAGCGGTGAAAGAATGCCTCCTTGTGGACAACCTCTACAAACCACACCTCAAATGGTGGTGTTAACAGTGAATTGGATCGCCCTATATCGAAGCATGCTGTCTATCCATCCGGCAATCATGGAATCAACATCATATCTCTCAAGGGCAAGGCTTATACTAGTGAAGTATGTCTTGTCGAAGGCGCCTTCAACGTCAATAAAGGCGCATAAAGTTGATTGTCCTGGTAGTAAACTGCTCTCAATCTTCGTAACAACATTGTGCAGTGCGGATTCTGTTGATTTGCCCATACTGTAGGCATGTTGGTTAGCATTAAGTGGTTTGTTTCGCAACGTATTGTTCCTAATCTCCCAGTCACATAACCTCTCCATTGTTTTCAGCAAGAATGATGTGAGGCTGATTAGTCTGAAGGATTTTGGTTGCGTGTAGTCAATTTTGCCGGGCTTAGGTATGAATACCACTTTAACTTCTCTCCATTGACGAGGAACGAAGCGGTATATAAGACATCCTCTGTATATATTCGTAAGATGTTGATGCACTATTTCCTCCCCGCACCATTGGAGTAGACCTGGGAAGATACCATCCAAGCCTGCGCTTTTAAAGGGCAGGAAACTTTTGATTGCCCATTTGACTTTGTCTCCAACGACAATGTTATGCGCTATAGTCTCATTGAGATGCACTGTTTTTGATTCTTGTGCCGACTCCCACTTATGGGATCCCGATATTCGGCACCCTGGAAAGTGAGTCTCTATCAGTAGCTCACAATATTTCCACTTCAGATTTGGTGAAGGTACCATCTGGTTTCTTTAAGCTGCCAAGATTGTGCTCGGGTTCGCTGGCCAAAATTTTCTTGACCTTCACTGATTGATTAAAGTTATTGATTTTGGTACAAAACTGTCTCCAGCATTCCTGCTTTCTGAGACGAATTTGTTTCTTGTAGAGATGTAGGGCATTTTTGTATTCATCCCAGTCTTCCTCTGCACGAGTGTTCTTCGCTTTGTTGAACAGCTTTCTCACCTTGCGTCTAAGTTTTCCTAGCGAGGGGCACCACCATCCATGCCCTGGATTAGGTCCCTGTTTAGGTGATACAAGAGGGCATGGCTGTTCATAGCAGTTGAAAAGTTTTGATGTCAGATTTTGTACATGGTTTTCGATCTCTTCCGCGCCACTATAACTAGTGGGCAGGTGCAGTTAATAATAAAACGAGTAAACACTCGTCGCCATAATATTGTACTTTTGGCGATCGATCTTTCTGGGGTTGCGACTTGGATCTTTTGGTGGTATGTTAATGTTCAATTCATAGCGGATCCACCTATGGTCTGAGCATGACGAGCTGTCATTTTACGAGTGTACATGTTATTTTTACGAGTATATATGATTATATTTTTAAACAGTCGTATAATATGTACGTACTGTCTGTACGTAACGTAAAGGATCCGTTGATCAGTAATCCATTTGGTTCATATTTAATATTCAGATCACAATCTAATTATGTATCTAGCCTTATACGAGATGTAGAAACATTATGTTTTATGGACCTTATAAAAACAGAACATACGTTTTTGGCGACCACAGTTATGCTATTTTATTGGTTTTGGATGTCTATCACTTCGATTTATTGGTTTTGATACAAATAGATTTTACGCAACGCTTATTATTAAAATATTTCGTAATTCTCGAGTGTTTAGACTATGAGGATGTAGATAAAATATATACACTACTAGAATGAGGAGAATATAGAATCTTTTATATAACTAAACCGTACCTTGGACTTGTGACCTAAAGACGTCTTTGACGTTTTCTCTACTGCTTAGTTCCACTGTTTAAACCTAAGGTTAGGCAAACATAAACCTAACCTAACACCAGGCTGACCTAACCTAATGCTAACCTAACGGTTTGTTTACATTAATACGTGGCAACTACATTGTAAGGCACTCCCAGCACTAACACAACACTGCACTTAACACTTTCATTAGCACTACTAAGATAATATCCACTTATTAAGACCATGAGTAAGACTGAGCTCCACTCTCTTGGTACGAGAATATAAAGGGATGAGACTAACTAGAATTGGGTGGGGCAGACGGAAGTGATTATTATTCTACTCCAGCGCCATAGATGGCGATGTCGATTCGATTATTCGATTAATCACAGTGGTATTAAGCATTAAAATAAAAAAATAAAAATTGTAATTTTAGTGCATGGTAATTATTCTAAAATTGTTTATAAATATTTGAAGTTTCAAAAGGTTTAAGTTCTACTGCTCATGTAAAGTTTGTATTAATACTTTAAAAATAAATGCAATTTCTCTTTAAGTCATCACTCCTCAAACAATCATCAAATTAAATACTAATAATATATACGTAAATACTTTAAGGATTTTTATGAAGTTCATTAATATTATTGGACTAAAAACTATTTTTATGATATCATGAAATTTTGCTTTCTCGTTTTTTTAAAAAGAAAACGGTAATTTCAAAGACACTATTTATTTTTAAAATTAAATACAGTAATAGACGGAAAGATGGTTAACAAGAGAATGTCTGAGTTGCATAATAAGGTAAAATGTAAATAAGCAATCTATTATCAGAAGAGAGACAATTTGTATCCAAGCACCTAACAGACGCTGTCTTCACGGATTAGGTCGCATTGAAATTTATGTTGGCGTAAATTTTAATGAGATTTAGTCGAGCACGACACAAATATAGTATAGATGTTGGAAATATTCATAAGGGATTATGTATGTCGTACCAAATCCTACTAAAGGTTGTCTTTGGGTAAGGAAGCTTACGATCTACTGTTTAATACTATACGTATATGTTTTCCCTCGAAAAATCTTCTTATATCTATATCATCTTACATAAAAGTGACTCATTTTTTTATTTATCCCTACAAAACAATATATGTCACAAGATATCTTAAAACTAAAGTAAAAAAGCATAATAATTTTACAATCGAAACTCATATTAACTGTAATACTTAGTACGAATCATGTCTTCCAGGATTGGTGGGACGAATTCTAGTTGTATTTCTTTGGTGAATCTTTATCATATAATGATAAATAATGTTTTAAAGAAAAATGTGTTTAGTTTGAAAGTACATCAGAAACAAAAAGTACTTTGAAGTTTAAAGTACGACAAAAATTTAAATTACTCTCGACAGAAACTCTGAATTAATTCAGTCACCAAGTATCGATACTACGACATTAATTTGTATAAGTTGATCTTTTTATATTGTTTAAAACAAACTATAAACTTAAAAATAGTCAGCAGTCAATACAGACTAACCAAATATTCATAAAATGCATATTTGTTAATATATTAATATTGTGACGCAGCTCTTTTCAGTTAGAAATGAGTTGATATTTTTCAAACGTCTGACTAAATCTTTACAAAGTCGTTGTAGCTTGTGGTACTCCTAATTTCGCCATAGTAGATAAATTATTTAGAAACTTAAACACTACGGTTTAGCAAATAACATAAGGTCATCTTTGTAAACTACAAGAGTAGTCCTAGAATCAGGATTTTATAGTTTAAGACGTATATTAGTATTAAAAGGGAAAATGAAAGATGTAAATTTCTAAATACACAATTAGGAAACATTCCTAATTGTTCATTTCATACCTTCTAAAACATTTGGATCATTGCAAGAATATTTCTCTATTTTAGGCACTTGAAATGATAAACACAGATAGATCAAGTAGCTAATACAATTTTAAACACAGCCAAAACGCATGTTTTTATAAAAATGATTAAGATATAACTACTGTAATAAATTGTATTTAAATCCTAGTAATATTTATGTTTCAGTAAATATAGTAGCAACTCAAACAAATGTGTATATGTCATACATATTTCATGAAGTAAAAATGTTTATAATAACATTTGTAAAGATATTTGAATTGTATATTGCTGAATAGCCGTCTGTTTACCGATGTAGTTTAAATGATGAATAATATCATAGTAATAAAGATTTAAACTTATTGCATTTAGTTATGTATAACTTTATAAGTATAATATACAGTAAATAAAACCTTATGGACAGATTTATTGGAATTGCTTTAAATATTTTTTTACCTGAAAGAAGTTTGAAGGACTGAATGGGACTGAAGTTTGTACTTTCAATACAAAGGCACAGTTAAGTTAAAATAAAGTAATCGTGAGAACGAAATAAATAATGGTAAAAATTGGTTCGCCATAATAATTGAAATAATTGGTTCCACACAATCAGTGTAATAATTGGTTTAATGCAATTTATGTAAAAATATATATGGTAAACATATTTTATTTCTATCCCAAACGAACTCTGAAGTTTTTTTGGAATAAAAAAATTATCAATTCAGGTTATAAAGTATTTGTGTGTCAAATTTTATTAAAATCAGTTCAGCCGTTTATGCGTGATTGGATATTAGATAGATTCGATAATGATTGCAATAATTGATTAATTATTTATCAATTCAATTTAATAAGTGTAATAATTGGTTCGTGAAATAATTGTAACAATTGATTCAATGTAAGAAATGTAACAATTGGTTTGCACACAAAGCGCTTAGTATTGGAAGTAAGGGTTAGTGTACATTGTTAAGAGGAAATCAGTCGACACTTTTTTCATACAAACGTAGTCCCCTGCTTCCTCCTAGGATAATGAAGTTATAGAAGAAGAAAAAATACTATGCGATATATCCGTACCTCAGCCATGACTTCACGTATTGTTTTTTTTTATTATTTGATTAATATAATAGAAAAAAAAACTTTTAAAATTAAAAACTGTTTTTATTTATATTGGCAAACATCCAGCAAACTAATTATTACTAACATAAACCAAAAAAGCAAAACGTACGAGCATAGCTACTGCATTAGACCCTGTACTGCATTTTAACGAAATAAATATTTAAATCGGTCCAGATTTCGGGGATATAAGAGTCTCAATTGTCTGACTCAAAGCTTAACTATATCTTTGTAGAAAATTAAGAAACTTATAATTCTATTTAGATTCGAGTTTATTTAAATGGAGTAAGAATTTCATTACACTGTAAATCAATGGATACTGGAACAATATTAGCAATTGAAATTGAACTTCCAACCGGTTTAAGAAGAGACCGTTAAACTGGATTTGTGTTACACCGAAACGAACTATTTATATGATAATTTAATGTAAAATATTTAGCCTTATCTTCAAGTGTACTAGATGTCTGGAGTTTGAATTAAAAAAGCAATTTTCAGCAAAGGACAAACTACTTCAAAAATTAGGTCACTTATTTAGCTTCAATTTGGTTGACTAATATTATTTTCTTTTTGCAATTTAATATCAAGCTTAGGGGGCGTTCATAAAATACGTGAGATGTTTAAGGGGGGGAGAGGGTCGAGTCAAATCTCATCTAATCTTACGTTAGAGAGTGGGGGGTCTCGGCAAATATCACGCAATTTTTTTTCTGATTGAAACGAAAAAAAATTATACTATTTTGGTCCAGCTATTATACATTGCACCAGCTAAGCAAGCGCGTATGATCCGCAAAGTGCGACCCTCACGAATCACAAGACGAGCTGATGAGTTACGGCTTAGAGTGGCTAGATCAGAACGAAGTTGAAGGAGCAGATGATTTTACTGAAAATCATATGGACATGTTGGTTCCAATAGTCTCTCTTGAGACCGCGCATGATTCTCCATAGACTGAATTAGAGTAGATATTCTTTTTTTAATCACAGTAGTTACGATTTTAGTAATCTATTGTTTAATTATTATTAAACTTATAATTAAACTCTCAGCAATATTGATTACTAGTCTTAACTAGTCGTAAATAAAAGCACGAAGCAATTTTTTGTTCATTTTACAATAACAATCCAACGCGTTTACGTAATAAAACTCACATTTTGAAAAATCTCATGTGAGATTGGGGGATGGGGGAGGGGGTTGAATAAAATCTCACGACATCTCACCAGGGGGGGAGGGTGGTACAGAAAATTTAAAAAAACACCTCACGCAATTTATGGACGCCACCTTAGATAAATAGTCTGTTACTGTTGATAACGTTTGTTTGACTATTACTTTCTATTGGTTTATTTTAAAAATTACCCTCACCGGCACGATAATTTATAAGCTGTTTTTAGAGAGATACGCAGCAGTTTGACGAGTGTTTTAATAGTGTGAAAGGCCTTTATTCATGATCACCTGACTCTTTAATACTATTGCTAACATGGCAAGCTTGGTGAGCAAACAAAAAATGTTTGTAACCATCCTCGTGAGTTTATAAGCAGTTTCGATAGATACATGGCAGTATGACGAGTAGTAGGTATATTGAGGAATACGTTAGTCTTAGACATTGTTTTAGCTTGTTTAAATTAATTTAATTGTCTTTTGTTACTGGTTCTTATAAAAAGTTTCTTGCTTGAAATTAAAACATCTTAACCTATAAAGTTTTACAGAACGATATTACACCACAGTGTAATCTAAAGACTAAATCACACAAAGAATAAAACCAATCTTCTTTTCAATTCCAAGATATTTTCCGTTAGCCAACAAAAGACTTTCCACCTTGAATAGTTGAAAGTAAATTAAATATTCTTACTTTTTAACAATGGCCGCTCTTTTGTAATTTTAAATTGTACTTATTTTATTACATTACTTTCCATGTTTTTTATTTTTTATATAAAAGATTGATAATTACGCCGCTGGGAGTGCAAATCGTAGGAGGTAACCAACCCAGCGCCCCTTGGTAGTAGGGGATCTGTTCCTCGACTGAATTGCTACCACTAACATGCGAATCCTGCAGAAAAGTTTCTGTGACGCGTTCCAGTCGCGCCGCATGTGCGCCAGACTTAACAACTCCCGCTCACATCCCATTAATGCTGCGGATCTAGCATAGATTCCGTGGTTCTGCTCAAAGTTCGTTGAAACCTTCGTATTTTTTCTTCACTTCGATAAACGAATGAGTGGTTTATGAAGGCATAGAGACAGACAAACAAACGTTTCTATGTAAATAGACGTTATGTAGACTCAGTTCTATATAGTAAAGGAGATCAAGATCTTAGGACTTGGATACGAATAATAAATGTAACTTCAAGATAAGAAGACTTTAATTAAATGAAAAGTTCTTGATGAATAAAACTAGATTTCATCTTAGTTTTCCTTTAGCTACTATCCAATTTGTCATCTTAACATTCTAGTAGACCATTCTAGCTTCGCTGAGGTAAAAAGTCCTAGAAATAAAACTGCTGAAATTTTATTTTTTTTTCTTTTAAAAAGTTTTTGTTTTAAAAAAAACCTAATAGGCTTTTGTCCTTCTACTATCTTTGTGTTGTAAAATGTTTTGGAAATAGAAAATGTATTATTCAATTAATTTTAAAGTTACTTTCCATTACATAGCTAAGCTTTACCACCAAAGGATTTATCCAATGAATAATAATGCCTTGGTCTTAATATAGCATAATTACACGGAACTTGTTATGCATTTAAATTTAACGAGTTTCTTTATTCTAGTTTAAGCGATATAGCTTTCTTCGACGTTCCGTCACGAGACAAGGATTTAATTAAGACTGAAGTGCAGATCTTTGAAATGCGCTGCTCATCTATATTCATATTTGAGTGGGTATTATTACATAGAAATATTAAAATATTCTAGAAATATGTTCTATATTGTTTATAATTGCTAGTTCGGCTGAAACGTTACTATGAACATATTGTTTTACCACAACACCGAAAGCAATATATATAATCTTTCTAAAGTTTCGTCGTCGTCGTATCAGCAGTGGGACATTCGTCCATCTTGTCCGAGGACTCCCCACACTTCGGCGTCCTGTTCATGGTCTCTACTCGAGAACCTTTCTGCTCCAACGGCCATCGGTTCTAAGGGCTATTTGCCCAGCCCACTGCCACATAAACTTGCTAATCCGTTGAACTATGTGCTCTACTGATCTCATTTCTGATTCGATCACGTATACAAACACCCAACATAGCCCTCTCCATAGCACGTTGAACGACTCGTAAAGTCTAAAGTTTACATAAATACAATTTAATTTTTTCCACATTGGTTAAATATTTATCAAATATATAAAAATACTCGTTTCACTACGAATTTGTATAATTGTAAAATTTCATTTTAAGAGGATGTATTTACAATAGAAGTATCAATTTTTAAGAGGATTTAGCCACATAGAAATAATCTTCAAGAGGACTTTACCTCATTAAAAAACATCTTTTACAGTATATTATAACAATGTTGGAAAAAAAATTCAAGAGGATTTAACCGCGTCGGAAAAATTTAAAATGAAGTACATTTTACAACATTGAAGAACTCTAGTTCCAAGAAGATTAACTACATTATAATAAAAGATGATTTTGCACATTAAAATCAAACTTTATAAGGAGATAAAATAACTTGTCATGAAGATTTTCCCTCGTTTTAGAGTTCCGTACCCTTAAAGGAAAAAGAGACTTTGTTATGAAGATGACTTCGTTGTCCGTTGTGTGTGGTGGGGTATCTAGTTGGAACTTATATCAAACATATAAGCCCCAAAGGGCTATAAAAAAATCAAACTACTGAGTCAACCTAATCAAAAGATACGGTTGTTTCCGTCGTTCCTGATAAAATTGTAGGGTCAGTCCCGTTGACCTAGCATCATGAAATTTGGTAAGAAACAATGTGTTTCAGCAAAAACTGTAAAATTACATTAAATATGGTATAGCAGTTGCAATCTGATTGTAACTTATGTTGATATATGCGAATAATAGATTTCCGGCGGTAAAATTAAGTTTTTCCCCCGAATACAAATTGTACGGAACCTGCAGTGTGAGAGTACTGCTCGCACTTGTCCTATTTTTTTTTTAAATTTTGAATTGAGTTTGTTGTTGTTCAGATATTACCAAGATATAATTCGAAATAAAGTCTGGGTATTCCGTAGGCAATTTTAATCCCTTTATTAGCTTGTAACAGTAAGTCATGCAAGGGTCAGCTTACCCGGTAACATTAGTTTCCCTTTGACTTCAGGGATTAGATCCTTCAGTAAATGAATATGTATAAATAATGCAATTACTGGCGACATATTATGTTGTTTTGATGTTTTTATCCTATAAATTCATGAAAAACTCTCAAAATTAGTGTTTTTGCATATCTTCTTCATTTAACAAATATCTGAATTATAGACTTAATATTGTCAGTCAGAAGTTTCTTTATTTATTTCTCTTAAATAAAACTTTATTTAAAAATGTATTCTATAATAAACACTTACAGCTTTTTTCTACTTTTTAGAGATTCTAATTTCTACTTGTTTTTTGGGGTTCTATGTTCTTCTTTATATTTTTTTTATGTATGTTCACCGATTTCTCCGTCAATTGTGGACCGATTTTCAAAATTCTTTTTTATTCGAAAGAGTGCACTTCGCATTTGAACCAAGTCAAGATCTGATGGAATCTGGAGAAATTGAGGTAAACCCTCAAATTTCAAAGGCACTTACAATGTTTTTCACATATTTTGATCTATAAAATAATCAGATATCGACACAGCTCCTCAACGGTTAGGAGTTAGAGGATACTTTAAATATTGTGAGGACGTACTGATAAAAAGAGAAAAATAAAATATAAAAAAAAAATAGTTTTTTGTTAGTGACTTTTTGTGTAACACTTTTTAGTAAGTTCATTACTAATTTTTTGAAGTCGGTTCAATTTAAATCTTTATTTCAAACATATCAACATGTAATCTAGATAGAAGCCGAGCAGTGCCTGAGACTTGAGTCTCTTATAACCGTAAACTCTCACCTTCACCGCTCGACCTTGCTACCAAATATTAAAATAATTAAGTACATTACTCACGTGCGAGGAGCATAAGGGAGGACTAGCACCACGCCACCAAACAAAACTACACTATTAGTCCCACTACTTTAATATGTACTGCGCGATATCACTTGACCGACTAACTCAATCCTTTTGGAATGAATGTCTACTCGATATAAGATAAAATGAACTACCCGCGAATTCTAATTTATAAACGGTGTTGCTAACTTTCTCTTTTAAGATAATGGATATTGTTTCATTACTACGTAGGGTAGTAGATAAAATAACAATATTCGAATTGGATAACAGCTGTCAACAAAGTTCATTCGTTTAGGAAGAAGACACTTTATAGATAACGCAATTTTAACTGGAGTAAACAAAATTAAACGACAATTTACTTTCTAATCGATTTTGTTAGCTATTTACTTCCTTTCTATTGGTTCTACAAGTTTTTTACTTGTTATATTTATACTTTTATTACTAACTAGAGGGCTGCCCTCGCTTCGCTCCGGGTATTTAAACAATATTATAATTAATGTCCTTAAATTGTCATTCTGTATTGTGTAGTTTTTAATAATTTGAAAAATTAAAGAGAGTAAGAAAAAGTTATAAAAAGAAAAATAATAGAACCAAAATTAAAGAAAAGCGACAGATGATAAAAGAGGGAGGACAGAACTAAAATTGAATGGGTAAAGGAGAGAAAAAGAGAGAGAGAGAAAGAGAGAAATTATCGAAAGAAAGAAAGTAAAAATAGGCTAATCATTCTGAACAGATAAAAATAAAAATTAAAGTGAGAAAAAAGAGAGAGGATAGTATTATAAGAGAAAGAGAGACGGAAATACTCTAAACTTCTCTCTAATTTTATCTAGCAATAAATATAGCCTATGTTAATCAAGGATAATGTAGCTTTCTAATGGTGAAAGAATTGTTGAAATCGGTCCAGTAGTTTTTAAGTTTATTCGTTACATACAAAAATACAAATCTTTCCTCTTTATAATAATAGTATAGATAGTATAGACTAGCGACCCGTCCCGGATTCACACCAGTAATAATAATTATAATTTGGGTTTGTAGAGTATTTATTTAATTTTTATCGTCAATCAATCCTTCTAGCATTTAACCAGATTCTAATGACGGCAATTTTTAACAGTTATTTGCTTGATGGCTGTCAAAAAAGCTTTATCATAATCTGCCTATTTGCATTTCTGTTTATGACCTAATAGTTTCTTAACTAGGCAACGGATTTTTCTAAGATTTTCACTAGTATAAAAAGCGAGACAAATGGAAGGTTTCAGTATATCATTTCTAGATATTTTGATAAATGGATAAATTAATTTAAATAGTTAAAAAATTCACGGTACTTGTGAATTTTAATACACGTCAAACAAATTTAATTTATAATAATATAAACATAAAGTGCCTTAAATAATATCTATATAAAGAAATAAGAATAGCCTGTATGTATATACCCGTATAACTTCTGCACAAGATCGGATGATTCTTTCTTTGTTGTGTTCTTCATTGTCAGGACAAGGTGTGTGCAAAAGAAAGAGTGAGTGAATAAGACAGAAAACAGTTAGTTAGATGTTGGTGTCCACTGCAAATCAACGACATACGCATTATGGAATATAAAATTAATGGGAAATACCATATTCATAGTTGCAAGTTAAATCTGTGAGAGTGAGTGATTTGAATACACCTTAGCGAAGAGAAAAACTAAAAGTCAAACGCATAAATTAAAAATTGTTTTAGCCCCAGTAAATGAAATCTCAAAATACATTCCTTGAAGCCATTTATTATTGATTATAGCAAATAAATAATGTTTCTTCACTTCAAAGTGATTTAATATTTATCTACTCGGTTTTATGATTACACTGAGTAATTGATTTTACTTATTTATTGCCAGTTATCGACAGCTCTTGCCTGTTGTGCTCTGCTCTTCCATTTTATTTTATTTTTAGCTCGCTCTCACAAATGTAGATCTAGATCTCCTACAGTAGCTAACATAAAATCAGTAATAAGTTTACAATATAATCACTAATTCCCTATTTTATTTATTATCATTAAAAAATCAACCAGTCTGGATTGAGCGACAAACTTATCTGTGCCGTTTGAAATCTTTTGTCCCCATATATCATCATAAGACACTTTCAGTTTACCAACTGAAAACTGTTTTTTTTAATAGAAGCTTACAGTTCTTACTATTATTTAATTTACGTGTTATTTACCAAATCCTATGATTCTATGTCAACAGGAAATACTCTATACTATAATAGGTTTAGATTTCTTTGCAAGTATCAAAATATCCATAAACAGTCGGAGGTAACTTTTGGTAACGGTGACTTCAGAAGTTTGATGTTTTTACTAGAGATGCCACGAATATTCGGCAACTAATCGGTATAAGGCCTATTCGACCATTTTTTTCAATATTCGGTATTCAGCCGAATATTGGGGACTATTCGAAAAATTATTAAATATTTTTATTTTATCATGTTAATTTAAATAATACTTAAAATCTACCAGTAGTAAGTAATCATGAATGAAAACAATTTATTTAGAATTTGTTGATAGCAAACGTTTCAGCATATTTCGTGAAAAAAAATATTTTGTAGAAGATAGAAATAAAAAACCAAAAACTTGGTTATTTGATTTTTTCTCATAAATTTTGAGGTTATGTGAAAAAAGCCTACAACTTTGCCAGTTAAATTTTTTCCATAAAACTTGTAGTTTTTCCGGAAATCGAGATAAACAGTTTTTTACCCTTAAGGGGAGGTTCCCCTATTTCTACTTCCCTATTTTGTAATATTCTCTTCCTTTTCTATTCTATTATAAACACACAAAAGATTCTAAGTGTTGCCGAATATTCGGCTGCCGAATATCCAGCGCTTCGGCCAAGAGACTCGCCGAATATTCGTTATTCGGTATTCGGCCAAATCACTATTCGTGGCATCTCTAGTTTTTACATCATTTTTTATTAATGATATTTAGAAGAAGAGTCATATACAGACAAACGGATAACGAAGTGATCCTACGAGAATTCTTTTAACATTTTTTTCTAAAAATATATGAATGTTGGTCTGGAAAAATTCCATATTATAAATGTATGATTTTATAGTTTAAGACCGAGAAGAGTGTTGGTGCCTCAAATTAAATTTTAAGTCTCTATTATTAGGTTGCGTTTCTATCAGAGAGGAGGGCAACGCAACGATGGATGGATGCGAGGATGTGTAGCGAGAGATATGTTTGTTAAGAACCAATACAATCGCTTCATTTACCTACCCTCGTTCAGAGTGTGTCAATAGAAGCGACATCGATACTCATCCTCGCTCATCTGTGGTAGAAACTTTGCATAGATAATATAGCTGGTCTATTGAATCCTGGTCTAAATTTTTTTCATACGATTGCAAAGCTATGTCTAACATTATATTATTAAAATCAAATCGAAGCGCAAGCAGGTTGGCAGTAAATTGTAAAATTGAGATTGGATTGGCTGAAGCGGTAATAGCATAATATTACAGCTGTAATCAAATTCTACCTGTATTTCTATTAAATTTTCCTGCAATGCGCTTGCTGGGTTGCCAGTTAATAAAATATGGCCGTAATATTTAAATAATAGCGAATTTTCTGGCCTCGGTATGTATGATACTCAGGTAAGTACGAAATATAAATATATCGATCAATTCTACTCCATTTTCTAGTTTTCAACATTTATAGAGAGTTAACAAAAATAATAACATTTTTACTTAAAACGTCAGTTAACGTTTAGGCAAGAATGTTATAATAAATTTATAATTTTTTAATTATAAATTTATTATACAAAAAAAAATGTCCAGAATTTTTTTTTTTTTTTTATGTAACTAGGTCGGCAAACAAGCGTACGGCTCACCTGATGGTAAGCGATTACCGTAGCTTATAGACGTCTGCAACACCAGAAGCATCGCAAGCGCGTTGCCGACCCTATCCCCAATTCCCCCCAGGAGCTCTGGTCACCTTACTCACCAACAGGAACACAACACTGCTTTAGAGTAGTGTTATTTAGCTGTGACCTTCTGTAAGGTCGAGGTACTACCCCAGTCGGGCTGCTCCATATTTGAGCAGGAAGTTTCCTACTGTGCCCTACCTCAGTTAAAATAATATATTTTTAGCAAAGTTAGATCATCATAGAATCAATTTTCAAGAACCGTCATCATAAATCTTCGTATATGTCTCCTTATAAAACTTCTAAGTTACTTTTCAGAGTAAAATAGGCAATACTTTCACTACTTATTTGATAGGTACGTTTAAATTGAATATGTGTCAAAAAGCCTAAATTTCCGTAGGTGTACTCCATGATAAGCAATCAGTATCATATCATCAATTTATTATCAATCCAGTTTAATTAGTTGCTCAAGTGGTTCTTGGTAACCGTATTAATCATTACCTACCTACCTACCTAGCCTTCGCTTCACTGAGGGTGGATTTCCTATCATGAATCCCCATTTCACACTAAATTGGATTTTTTAAATTCATGCAAGAAAAAAATACATGATTTTTACAAGCTTTGGTTTAGTTACTTTTATCAAGTCTTGCAAGTTAAATTAGAACCACTTCCCGGTTTCCGATTGAGCTGAAATTTTCCATGCATGTATAAATCGGATGATAATGCAATATTATTTTGATATAGAGCAGATCTGATGATGGAGCTGGAAGGTGGCCATAGGAACTCCGTTATTAAACGACGCAACCTCATCGAGTTATGATAGCAAGAGGAAAAAGAATTTGCTAAATGTTCTTAATTATACCATCAAAATATAACGCGTCTTTATTTAAAACTGGGATTGTGATAAAAACGGGAAGATTTAATAATAAAGGTGTAAAGTTTTAGTGTTAAAAATATATAATTATGTTCGATATTTTGCCGTAGACGAAGAAGCTTTAATTATCGTTAAAGGTTACAATGAAATTATAAAGTGTTATATTTCTTATTAGACTTACCTAATTGATTTTTAACTTTTTAGTTAATTTTATTAACCAATTATAAAAGCTTGTTTAAAAAAAAGTTTTTTTATGCTCAAATTTCAAAATTCTAGTTCTGCACAGTGCAAGTACTTCAAAGAATAATATAGTAATAGTAAAAAACGTTAAATATATTTTTTTCAGGATCCAAGATCCAAGAGAATCCAAGATCTTATATATATTATTTAATATTATAAAGAGGTAAAATTTGTGAGGTTGTAGGGGAGTAATCTCTCTACCTACTCAACCGATTTTGAAAATTCTTTTACCAATAGAAAGCCACATTATTTTTGACTGTTGTAGGCTATATATTAATCCGAAAAATGAAAACACATTATCGTGGTAGTCGGATTTGTAAAGGATGGAGAAAAAACAGTCGAACGAAGACAGTTCTAACTAACGCTGCCATAAAGATGAGAGATATATGATTCATAGTTGTGAGTAGAGTATGAACGAATAAATTAGTGAGTGAGTGAGTGAACAGTATGAATACATCACAGCGAAGCGAGATTTTTTGAGTAAAATAAACGTTAAGATGGTTTTTGAAATTTACATAGATAATATAATATCTCAGTAATATAAATAATGTGAACGTTTGTATGTTCGGATGTTAGTTATTCAATTACACAAAAACGGCTGAACAGAATTCATTGAAATTTGGGATACAGATACTTTATGACCTGGATTAACGAATAGGCTACTTTTTATACCGGAAAAAAACATAGTTCCTGCGGGATACTAAATAGTAAAAGATGTTTACCGATATAAGCGCCTGAATATTTTTAATCAGCCAATGTTTATTGATATGTTTATATTATACGTGATAAATTGCACCCGTGCAAAGCCGGGCTCATTGATTAGTAATTTTATATATTCTTAAATTTGTTTCGAGAAAAATCTCGTACCTACATGTAAGGAAGTTCAGCGACATAATCGGATTCGTTGAGGAGAAAAAACCAATAATGCTGAGATCAAATTGAGAAAAAACATTTTTAAGTTTATAAGGAAAACGCTTGACATGAATAACTTCGGCAACCGAAAGGAAAAGATAACATCTGAGCAACGGATCTGAGAATTGAATGTTTTCTGAACAGGATTTTTTTACTTCAAAGATTTTCAATTCCACTGTTTATATATTATTATAGTTTACTAGTGAGCCCGCGCGACTTTGACCGCGTGTAGCTCCGATTTAATTGGTTGTAGCGTGATGATATATAGCCTATAGTCTTCCTCGATAAATGGGCTATCTAACACTAAAAGAATTTTTTAAATGTGACCAGTAGATCCTGAGATTAACGAGTTCAAGCAAACAAACAAACAAACTCTTCATCTTTATATATTAGTAAGTTAGTTAGAAGAAACGATTTCGATATATCTTTTTATTGGTACGGGATATCATGTTAGAATTTTTTTCGTCAGACCCGGTTGAATTTTTAGTAAAGATGATTTTCATAGAGATTTCTACGTGGTTCTATTTTTTTATTTACTTTGAAAATACGCGAAAAATACTCAACAAAAAAGAAAAGTAAGAGTTATTCAAATACAGTTTAATACAAATTAATTTAAATCAAATTGATTTCCTTCATTTATGTAAGTACCTACTAAAGGCTGAATAAATTTCAACTTCCTACAGCGATTTGAAATCTTGTAATCTTACTAATATTATAAATGTGAAAGTTTGTTACTTAATCACGTAAAAACGGCTGAACAGATTCCTTCTTTTCGTCTAACACATAGACTTCTTTTTATCCCGAAAAAAAAATAAGAATTCCTGCCGGGATAATCTTAATTAAATATGTTTACTGTCTTAAGCGTCTGAATATTTTAGCAATGTATTAAAAATTAAATGTTTATTGTAAATCTAAGTATACGTGGTAAATTGCACCCGTGCGAAGCCGGGGCAGGTAGACTAGTATAAAATATAATGGTCTTGCATGTTTATTATAGCAGTTATTAATGTAATTATTTCCGTACCTTTAGGTAAGGTAGAGGAACCTTGCCCAAATTTAACTTAGACATAATTAAAACTTAAAAGCATAATAACTTGTTAACGCGTAGGAGTTACGGAGTTAGAAATTGCTAACGAACCTAACCGATTTATCAAAAGTTTCAAAATCTATAAATTGAGGTATAACTATGTATCATTTATGAATTTCTACAATTTCTTTTGAATTATTATAACTAATCAAATTTTTATGTTACAGCGAATGATATCATTTGTGTTTTGTAATCGTATAATCTTTCTTATAAGTCGGGTTTATTTATTATTATTATAAGTCGGGTTTCTTTGAACACTTATAACTCGAGTACGGCTGGACATATTTTCATGGGGGTTTTTTATTTGTCTCCGTTCCGAATAGCAGAATAACTATTAAAAAAATTGGAAAATTGTGGAATAAAAAAACATTTTCCCATACAAAATTTCGTAACTGTCAAACATTTAGTGTTCACTGTTCATCCCGTCGATACGGTAAACTCTCCCCTCAAATTAAAGAACGCATTTAATTAAAGTTTCCGAATCGATAAGTTATATCCACAATATTCGAATATTGTCGTATTTTAGTTGACATATATATTAGTTATCAACAGTTCAGCTAATCTGTAACACGACATTCATTGTCTGTTAGTCGGAAAGAAGTTCACCGGGCTAGCAACTAATGATTTAAAGGATGGTGGTGAAAGTTTGATGAATTTATTAAGTGTGTAGCACTGAAGGTTTGCAGGCCAAAAAATGTTTTTTCTTGACTAAATAATCTTAGTTTTACGATTACTCTTTGTTGTATTTAAGTATATTTTATTGAAGTTACAAAATCAATAATTACAGATAGAAATAAATACAAACACGGCTGTTGGTCAACATTTAATACTATTAGAAATAAAATGAAAAGTTGGAAATTAGTTTTGATTTAAATGTGTTTGTTAGATAAACAGAATATGTATCAAAATTAATATGAAAAGAGAAAACTTTGTTCCCCCTAGTTTATCTAAACATGTGACGCATAACAAATGTGGGCTACTTAAAGTTACGTTTTCACCAGAGATGTAGCGAGGGATGTGTTTGATGGAATCAAATGGAATTGCTAAATTGACCTAGCCACGCTCAGATTGTGTAAAATTAAGCGACTTTATTGGTTCTTAACTTAATATTGTCACTGGGACAGAAGATTTAAACAATATAAGTTGTTTTTCAACAAATTAGTTTAAAAAGATTGACTGAATCTTATTCACAAATTTTTATTTTCTTTACTCACATAGTTCGTACGAGTCTTGACAGATGGCGCTGCAATTTGTTTGGTGACAAAAATAGTAGATGTGTGTGTTTATTTTAAAATCATTGATGCTATTCAATATTAAGGCCTACAAAACAATCTAAATTATAACTGTAACTTAATCACCTAATTTAGTGTCCTAGCCATCTATCTGGTTTAGATTTAAGCTAGGTAAGCTATGTATTATTCATGTTTAGGGCAAAACCCTTGTACCTGAGAAATCTGAAACGAATCATGCGATGGGTGAATAGGAATGGTATATTCTTGTAAAGTAGGGTTGAAAAATCGAGAGTAAATCAACGTGGACTACAGAATTGGGGCTTAACTATATATGAGCTATACTATGTATGAACTTAGACGGAAAGTCAAGCAGTACTAAGAGCTAGAGACCCTAGCATTTTACGAAGATAATAACAATATTAAACATTAGTTTGTTCTCAATAAAATAGTTTTTACTTAAATAAGTGTCATTCTATTGTATTTGTAATTTTCTTGTACATTTTGGTCTGGTTTAGTTTATATGTAAAAACATGATTAAGTAGAACTCAAGATGCTAAACATAAATTTAAATGTTATGAATATTCAGCAGCTAAAAATTAATATTCGTCGCATCTCTAATAGACAACATATTGACACTTGCTAAATCTTTACTCAAGTTTATGCAGATTAGAATTTCATTTAAATCAAATAGATTCATATACCTATATAACTCGGAGAAAATTATGACAAGGGATAGAAGGAAAGGGGGTACATTGAAAACGTTAAGAGGGGGGTGAATATGAATGGACTATTTTGACAAGAGCAACGTAGATACTGCTACTAAACCGATAAATAACTAAATATTATGATCTCTTACGATTAC
This sequence comes from Limenitis camilla, assembly GCA_905147385.1. Lineage (NCBI taxonomy): Eukaryota > Metazoa > Arthropoda > Insecta > Lepidoptera > Nymphalidae > Limenitis > Limenitis camilla. The sequence goes on from LR990248.1 coordinate 6,073,193, forward strand.
GGCAGGAACCTAAGCTGTGCCTCTACTGCCCAGGTTCTCTATTTAAACGTAAGGTTTGGTTAACTTTTTCGTACGTGTTGATATATATATATATACTTATTTAGTGAAAAGCATTAAATAATAAACATACCTTAAAAAAACGATTATGAAAATTATCCTAAAATATTTTTCTATCTACATTTATATCAGCTGTTTTTGTGTGAGTAATATATTCCGCATAAATTCTGTTTTCTTTAAGATAAGAAGTGTCCCCATATTTATCAAACTGAATATCAATGCAATATATAAAACTCGCGTATCTTATAAGTGATGGTAAAAGAAATGAAAAATATACAAATTACCGGAAAAAAGGTCTTAAAAATACAAAATAATATCCTAACTGTTGCTAAACAACTTAAAGTTTAAAGAGATTTAGTGTAAGATTTTTGTAAAGCTTTTGAACAACCTAATCTAAGATTTATTACAGCCCTAACTTCTTTAAACTATTTAATTACACAATATTTTCTACTTTTACGTAACTAGAAATATTAAGTAGTATCGCTTAACGAAAATAAGCTCTTACAAATTGAAATCACATTCCTAGAAATTACATTGTACGTATTAAAACGACCAACCGTTGTGTGGGGGTCAGGGAGTCGAAAATAACAGTCTGTTTTGGACACCACCCACCGTCCACCACCCGACTTACTGGTATTTAGGTAAACCCCTATGTCACTGTTAATCCTATTTACTTTTGAACGCCATGAAATATTATGTTGAGTACCTCAGGGACGGCTTGTTGGCCCCGCGTTACTGTTTAGTATATTAATTACTGTTAAGTTAGTGGTTTTGCCTAAAACACTATTTGCTTTTAGTGAGATTGCAGAAAGTATCAAAAGCTTTTAATATCACGTCACAAGATCTAAAAACAATTATTTATTCTTTTTAAGACTTCGAAATAGCGTGACGTGTTTTCTTTATCTACAAGTTGTTAGATACCATCTTTTACTTTATTTTAGTTACGTGTTTTTTTTTTGTTACACTTTTTTACAACTTTGAATGATGGGTCTCTTCTCACTTCATAAGGTTTTATTATCTTCAGCTATATTTTAATTGGAATTATTTGCTGAAAAATAATCAGCTAATTTCTATTCCATTGAAGTTCAATCCGCCACTTGTAATTTACATAAAAACTCTTTTAAGAACAATAGCAAATTTAAATTTTAGCCACACGGACGTCAAAATTCATTTAAGGACTCTTAAAGCATCGTTACTTATGTACGATAGTTATCATTCAGGTTAATAGCTGTGCATCCATATATGCTATCTAATGGGCAGTTTATATTTTAAGACATCGTTAAAATGCGCGAATGGGTGTTGTCGCTATAATATGAATGTTTTATAGTTTGTCTCTATTAAAAATGTCTGACGTTAACATTACAATAACGTGCAATTTTATGTAACATTAAAATTTGTACTGAATTACTTCTTAATATCTTTTTTAGAAATAGTATGATTTGGCAAGTGTTAATACATATTTAAATACCATTTTAATCATTGAGGTAAAAGAATTAGTATTATTATTCTATGATATGGTATTTAGATAAACCCCTATGTCACTGTTAATCCTATTTACCTTTGAAAGCCTTAAATTATTATGTTGAGTACCTCGGGGACGGCTTGTTGTGAATTACAATTTATTTATTTATTCAAAACTTTATTGCACACAAATACAGTAACTTAATATCTTGAACTTGATTATTAGAAATAGTATTTTTATTCTATATTACCTAAATACTGTAGACATTTCTAGAAAAATAAATAAGTGAAATGAAATATCTTTCTTTTCTGTAAATGATGTAAAAGTATGATGATGTAGCAAAAAGTTTAACATACCTACGTTATAGAACTGTCAGAGATTTTCCATAAATATTTATTGGTATGAACTAAAAAAACATGAAACATGCCTACAATATTTTATTAATGTATTTTTCTTATCTTTTCAGATTGCATCAATTCTACACCAAGTAGTGACACTAATGAAGCAATCCAAAAGCAAACTAGCGAACTAGCAGCGACTCGAAACGTTTTGCACTGGAATAATAAAACACACAGAAGATAGAAGCAAATATAAACTTTATTATCCACACCAAAAAGAAGCTTTTTCTTAATATACATACAATCCAATGGCTCTGCGCGGAATTGGAAGGGCATTCCAGGCAATATGTCAATTAAAGCCAATATTGAATTGTAATCAATTGCGTCACTTTAAATCGAAGCAACTTCACGACGAAGTCGTCTTTCAAACCTGACTCAGAAAAGATATTGAATTTTAAGTTAAACAGAAGTTGTTATGTTATAGGAAGAATATAAGAAAAATAATACTGAACCCAATGAATGGTAACAACAAAACAACGAGAATAATCGTCACCCAAGCCAGGGACTCGTATGGCGGCTCAAAATCATAACTTTTACTGTTCACGGCCTAGCTTTGTTACTTTACCTTCGTGTCTTCTCATATTCGTCTCTTTATTATTGCAAGCAAGTCTGGTGATCTCCATCGATTATAACGAATCAGTTCTCTCATTTAACAGTACCAATCCAAATTCGACGTCAAACTGGTCGCTTTTTGACACGAATACGACCATCCCCAAAGTTCCTCATATCAAGCATTCTAAATACTCCACAATAGTTACCATACTTTTGGCGGCCATTTTTGTCTTAGTTATATTCGGAACGATTGTTGGTAACATTCTAGTTTGTGTTGCCGTTTGCTTGGTGCGAAAATTGAGAAGACCCAGTAATTATCTGATTGTATCGCTGGCTGTGAGTGATCTTTGCGTTGCCGTTATGGTCATGCCTGTAGCTATGGTCTATGATTTATTAGGAACTTGGCCATTTGGGCCGATTGTTTGTGACTTCTGGGTATCCAGTGATGTTTTATCCTGCGCAGCAAGTATTCTTAATTTATGTATGATATCAGTGGATCGATATTACGCCATAACAAAGCCTCTGGAATATGGTGTAAAGAGAACACCGAGACGAATGCTTTTTTGTGTTTTTATAGTGTGGATGAGCGCTGCCTTCATATCGTTGCCACCTGTTTTAATATTGGGAAATGAAAAAACAGAAACCTCGTGTTCAGTTTCCCAGAACCAAGGATACCAAATTTATGCAACGTTTGGTTCTTTTTATCTACCATTAACAGTAATGGTTGTTGTATATTATAAAATATTTAGTGCAGCCAGAAAAATAGTGAAGGATGAGAAACGTGCGCAGTCGCATTTAGAAACACATTGTTACTTGGAAATAAACGTCAAGAATGGCGGTGCTGCTGAAGCGAAGCTATTGGGGAGTCAACCTACACAGCCTCCTCCAACTCGTGGCTCGACTGCTAGTACTAATACTACGGTAAGATTATTATTTTATATATTATTAAATTAAATATTGTATACTTTATAACTAAGAAATATATTATATACCTATATAAAATGAGCTCCTTGGACTTACGGCTGATTATTATAAAAGACTACATTTATTGTAAAAAGTGTTTTTTTATTACATTTTCCACTTTCTGTAGTAAACCTATTTCTTCAAGAGAAAAACGTGTAATTCATTTTTATTTACTTTTTTCTCCTGGGACTTGCTAAATGACATAACGAAATTTTATTTTAACATAAGACTTGTGTACTAGGTTTTTATATCGCTTTTCCTAATTTGTTCAACATATGTTTACGACGCAGTAAAACTACTACACATGGGCTAATAGGTTTTTATTATTTGTTACAGTGTAGTATAGAAAAAACAGAGAGCTCGATAGGAAGATGCTTCATAGGACAACGGAAATCTAATGAGTCACAGTGCCCTATGCTACAACAAGCACCCAAAACACCTACGAAGCCAATTCACACAATTAATCGACCAAACTCACAAATGGGTCCCGTGCCGGAAATTAAACACCCTCCCAAGGAAACTAGACGAAGGCAATCTTCCGAAAGTAGTAACAAATTAACCACTAGTCGAATTCGATCATCATTATCTAGTTTCGCTCAAAAAAGTCATTTGGCGAAGGATTTGTTACATCCAACTCACTCGCCTCATCAGAAAAAATTAAGATTTCAATTGGCAAAGGAGCGAAAAGCATCTACTACACTTGGCATTATCATGTCAGCATTTATAGTTTGCTGGTTACCATTCTTCGTGCTTGCTTTAGTGAGACCATTTGTTCAAGAAGACGCAATTCCTGACGCTGTTAGCGCACTCTTTTTATGGTTGGGCTACATCAACAGCCTTTTAAATCCAATAATCTATGCAACTTTAAATAGAGACTTTAGGAAGCCATTCCAGGAAATTTTATTCTTCAGGTGCTCTAACTTAAACCACATGATGAGGGAGGAGTTTTATCACAGTCAATATGGAGGCCCTGATCAACATTACTGTGTAAATAATTCGTCTAGTAAAATGCCTAACTATGACGAGGGTGTAGAAATAGTTTCCGCTGTCGAAAGAGAGGACACGCGAGCGTCTGAGAGTTTTCTATGATCGTCAATGTTAAAGGTCGAATCTAGAGACCTTGATACTGTGATTTAATTAAGACTTAATATGGTGTGATAGTGCTAACAATCAAAAAGTACTGCAGCGTCGTCGATCGAACTAGTCGTCATCTTTATCTTTTTGTTTCTTGTCACATATTCTGTCCGAAGACTTTGTAAATATAAGCTAATTGTAAATCATAGTGAAATGTAGATTTCTATATCAGTTATCGTATCAAAGATATTTATGTAAACGACCAAAGAGTCTAATATAAATGAATTTATTATAAATGTTGTGAATTTATTAGTCTTGGTATTATTTTGTATTATATGAGTGTACTGACAAAATAGTAGCCAGTATTAGTACATGTGATAGTAGATATAGTCATTTCATTATTTTGTTTTTGTAATATATTATTTGCGTTTCCTGTTGTTGCCTTCAGTATACGATTATATTTATTTTCATTTTATTGATGTTATTGTAAGTAAAGTAATATTTAATGTCACAAATCTAGAATGAAATAATTGGCACTGCCAGATAAAGTAATAATTATATAATAAATTTTGTAAAATAAATGATACGTATATTGTAAAGTAAATGAATTATTGAAAATTTCTTTATATCTATATCTTCTTCTATTTATGTATAAAATTTATTTATTTATGACTAATACTTGTTACTATGTTTAATTTTTTTATGCTTGATAAGATTTTATACTACTTGTATGATACGTTAAACGCCTACTTTATATATTTTTTAATACTTTTTATTGATACTACTAGAACCTTATTTCTTCGTTAAATGATACTTTGAAACCTATTAAAATCTCAGGTTAAATATGAAAATAGACACGACCGCCGCCGTCGGCTAACACGAGAACAATGACGCATTAGCGTTTTCTCGGAATACCTACACGTGGCGTACCTCATATACTACAAAAATTTAGTAGGCGTTTAGCAGTAGCCTATAACTTTAATAATTTTTCAAAGGTTGATATAAGAGTTTAAGAAATAGAACAAAGCCAGTATTGTAAATAACAACGTGTAATTAAACCAAATATAAATGTATATAATATAAGTAAGTTAAGTTGAACATAACGCAGTAACCGTGTGGGGAAACTACGCTTGGAAAAAAAATTATTTGACAGTTCAATTCGATGTTGTATTAATGTTAAAAATTTCTTTGATGTAGTTTCTTTCCATAGAATATTGTGATCATGTGTAAATAATTATTAGATTTCCTTGTTTCCATCAAATACTATTTAGATTAGGAGCCGTCGTATATTGCAGACTTTTAAGAAGTGAACGTTATTATTTTAGTGGTGGGTCTTCATACAAATATCACGTAAAATTCTCTGAAGTCCGCTCACATGAATAAATACAGTTCTATAATAAAATCTTTAGAAAGAAACCTTTATTTGAGGCAAACCATTGTTACATGTATGCTAATGTAGTAAAATAATTATTTATATAATATTAAACTTAGAAATATCTTATTTAGGTATATCTTATTGAGTGGATGTTAGTAATAATGATAACGAATTAAAACGATAGAGTTTAATATTAAGTTTGGTTTTTCATAGTTTTTGTGTTATTTAAATCAATTCAGATATATAACTTTTTCCGGCAATACTCAAACTATATTTAGAATATAGTGCGAAATTATTACCTGCGCTCATGGAGATTGTTGCGAAGTGACTAGGAACCCTAGGTTTTAGGTCCTGATTGTCTATAGTATGAAAGAATTATAGTCACATTAGACTTGCTTACTATATATTACACACACAATTTTGTAAAGTTTCCAGATATCTCCAATATAAAATAGTCATTAAAATAACCTTAAACGAAAAAACATATAAATCTATTTATTAAAGAGATAAATCAAAATATAATTCAAGTCTGCAATGTACGTCAGCTCAGTGTTGCCACAAAGTGGAATAATGATATCAATTTGAATGTGATGAATATTTTTCATTAAATGAAATGATATATACCACCGATCATTATTCTAAAATCAACTTTGGCTAAATTATAATGATAATATATTCGCTATTAAGATATGTAAATAGTTGAAAAATTTGGAGAACATCCAATTTATTTAGGTTCTTATATTTTTGTGGATAGCTTGTTTGTTTTTTTTCGGCATTTTAAAGGTAAAATAAATTCGCGCATAGGCTTGTCCAAGTATTACATAAGGATGGTACGAAATCTTAACAAAGCACCATTTAGTAGATGACAAAATATGTTGAAGTATCCTGTATAATCAATCCACCGTACACTTGATGGGGTTTTGCATACCCTACTGTTATATATGTCGGAAGAGAGCCGATTTAAACGAAGGAAGTGATCGAATAACACGAGTAGTTTTTGGACAGGAACCCAGGCAGTGCCTTGGACTTGTGACCAAGGTGTAGGCTTAAGGATATCCTTTAAATGATCATAACACTCACCTCCAAAGCCTGGTCTCACTGTTTGTCTTAGGTTAGGTTAACATAAGGCTAACCTAACACAAGGTTGTGTCAACACATCTAAATACAATGTCATGTTAACATGTCCCCTTTATTACTATCCTATCCTAACTGCCTAACCCGGCACGGCCTTCATTACTATCTTACCCCAACTATACCCCGACATATATAATATCGTGCGTTTGACGTGTTCCGGTCGAGCCATATGTGGGCCACACTTACACCCTCCTCTCCCCTCCATTGCTTCCCATTCCGTTAATGTCGCATTTCTAGTGAACTCTGGGTTCTCGTTCAGGGTCCACTGAAACCGTAGCATTCTTCTCTTCATTCCCCATTACTCACTCTATCTTTGAAGTGGCAATGCAGCGGCAAAACAAGAGTCACTCTCTTGTCTCTCAGATGTCTATGGGCGACGATGGCCACTTACCATCAGGTGGGCCGTGAGCTTATTTGCTACTTAACTACCATACCAAAAAATAAAAAAAAATCAATAAAAGATTATTGAGACAATTAATCGAGATAAACACTATCTAATATCTCAACTTCTCTCTCTCTGCAATTAATTAAGCAGAGTTCGACATTATCTCGACTCAGGGCTTTTACATACTTTTGCTGACTTAGGGAATCTCCAGTGTTAAAAAATAACCAAAAGCCTGCTTATGTAATACTTAAATGATTATCCTTATCGGTCGGTAAGATGAAATTGTAGAATCATAATTTATGTAGTTGAAATATTTGCATTTTTAGACACTCAGCGTAGAAATACGAACCACGAATAAAAACTATTTTTTCGATAGGTTCTAGTCAAAAATACGTATTTTAAAAATTTCTTCATGATATTATGTTGACTAAGTCCAATTTCTGTGCAATTTTGATACACGTTTATTTATTTTTTTGCGCTGAAAGTCTATTTAATAGAACTGGTAGAATAAGGGTTGAGGTATAAATTGTAAATTAACCTACTACATATATTTAGGTACTACATATACCTAGTGAGACTTTAGCCTTAATATAATGTGCAATATTTATTAAATAAAGTTTAAAAGGCCTATTTATTTGTTATTATTAGAAACCTCTAAGTTTAGAGTTAATGTGTAAAGTAGCGTATATCATCTTTTTCTGACCATAGATTAGAATTAAAAAGAAACAGTTTTTTAGGAAAATATTTTGTAAATTTTATTGTCTTTTGAAGTAGATTATATTTTTAAAAATATAAGATCTTAACTTCTAAATCATTGAGAGTAATTTCAATACTAGTAAAAATATTTCTATTTATTTTTTTGGAAGAACTTTATATGCTCAACTAATAATAGTTTATAATTACTACTTAAAATAGATACATATGTGCACCATCTACGTAAGATAAATTTACATAATTATCCTTAACCTCCTATTAACTTCTTTTTAAAAAATACCAAGCAATACTGATAATAAATGAAAAAAAAATAGAAATCCAAATAATTTATAAATGTACCTTTCATTTATCCATGTTATAAAAACAAAGAAATATTTTACAGAGAATTTTTAAATTTTAAAAAAGCATTTTCCAACAAGAAAGTTTAAATATGAATTTTAATATTTCCAAACCATATTTACACCTCACAATAAATATAGGTTATAATTTAGATATAAAAATTTAAAATTTGAATAAAATAAAAATCAAATGTTATTTATATTAAATTGAATTTGTAGATTCAGTTTGTTAACTTGTAAAAATAGTCTATCTAAGAAATATCACAAAAATATCCAATGTTTTGAGAACATTAGTTTTAATGTCTCTTCTATTGTCAAATTCTTATATATTTTTATATCACTCCAATAAAGAGTTCTTTATTTGACACTTTTATTATTTTATATTACACTCTATAAAATTTCTATTAATATACAAAGAAACTTTTAAAATCATAACACAAACGTAATAGTCTTATAATCTTTTTATTCTTAATTTATTTTCAACATTTCCTTCGATCATATTAGAATTAAATACACAATTAGGTGCATAAATATCGCAACCATACTAAACTCATTTAAACCTTTGGGTTGCTGTTTAATGTAGCATTTTACAGGTGTTGTATTGGATGTTATATTGGAAGAAAACTATCATTTCTACACAATATCAGAAGACAAAAACATTTTATAAGATTAATTTGTGTACAGCTGAAATAAAATACATATATAAGTAAATTAAATTGTACATGCACTATACTAGCCAGCAGCTATGTTCATTGTTCATGTTTGAGTAAAAGTAGTGAGGATAGTTGCACATAGTGAGCGCGCTGCGTGCCTGTATTGTTAGTTTAATCTACGACGTTTACTATTTTGACAAATCGCAGGCACGCGGGAGCAGAACCGTCACGTAAAAATCAATCACCTCGTGTGTTCTTGCCTCATGTTGCCTGCTAATAAGGCTCTAATGTGACCTCTGCAAATTCAAGGTTAGAAGTATACTTAGATGCCTTTAACTATACCTATATCTTCTTCTTCTTAGTCGGGCACTCTTGACAGAGTGAACGTGGTTAAGGTGACAGGGTTCTCACAATCGTTGACCTTCTCCTGGGTTGCTGCTTGTTTAGCGATGCTTCTCCATTTTTGGCGGTTAATAGCGTTGCGAGCACACTGCACCACGGACTCTGTGGCTTTACAAATAAGGTCGGTCCAGCGTGTTGGTGAACGACCACGTGATCTCTTACCTTCCACTTGACCCTGAACTATACCTATTTAGGCAAATTATGTAGTAATACTAATTCTACAATAATAGTTTTGAGTTCTTTTATAAAATATATATTTTTCTTGCTTTCTACCGGCGATTTTTCTTTACGATAAATAAAGAATTAAAGATAACGTGAATTGTAGCCGATTTTTGCGGTGCATGTATCTAGTTGTTTAGTAATCAAAGGTACTTATTACAAAATGCGACCTTAAAATGTAACGTTCTGTATGTTTGTTGTTTATTTTATATTAACATCGCTTAAACTAACGTGTAGAATATTTTAATAAAAAAATTTCATGCTTTGACAATTGATGATATACGCTAAATTACCTACTAAAATAAGAAGAGCTCTTTACAGTACAAAATATAATTTATCAGTTTGTGTTACAAAAGCTCATGGAATCATATAACATTGTAATATAATGTGACACAGTAGTGAACAAAACATTTATCATTCATGTATTTTTCTTATGTAGAACTCTAAGTGATAATAAAATAGATTTGGGGATCGTTTGATTTTTATTGTCTAACCATTTTAATAAATTATCGCTAGTTAATTTTTTTAGGGTTGTGTATCATTTCGTAAAAGAAAAAAAGAGACTATATATCTACTTCACCCAGTAGCTCTCTGTGAAGATTCTTATTCTCATTAGAATTTAAAGAAATCAAAATTTTAAAAATTAATCAAAGATATGTTACTATTAACTATCACAGATATAACATGTCTATGAATCCCAGAATCATGAAATTAAATTTTAGTAATCAAGAAGAATTTTTTTATAACATAAGTAATAGAAAAAATCCAAAAACCGTCACATTTATAAAATATCATATTACAGTTGTAAATTAATTGCGATTTATGTAGATAAATATATGGAGGAAGAACTTTTCCAACGGCTTAGTTATTTTTGTCACTCAATTTAGTTTTTACTGAACCCACTGCGCATAAATGAGCGACAGTATGTCATTGGTTGAGACGTTGGATCCACGATCGATAGTTAACACAGGCATTTTAGTTAATTTGGAGGGGTTAAGAAATACTACTTGTATGTGATCCATGCTCCTAGTATTCTTTTTTTTAATAAGAAAAAAAAATCAGACACACTTGCATATGAAATAAGTTTTATGTAATAAAAAGATATAGTGTAAAAATAATATCTTTTTTTTTGTTAGATTTCTTTCACTTATAATAATAGTATGTATATTAAAAAGAAGGGGGTAATATAATAAATACAAAGAGTTTAAGGGCCAAAGTTTGTAGGTGTGTCTGAATATTTGGATGTTCAAATATTCAGACACACCTACAAATTGTTAATCAATCACACAAAACTCCTAAACGAATTTCAATTAAATTTGGCTCACAGTTAATTTTAAAATCTGATTTGTTACATAGACTACTTTTTATCCCGGAAAATTCATAATTCTTGTGATATCACTACTATAGTATATACTTATTAAAAAAAATATTGAACGCCTTAACATTTTACAACATATATTGAAAATTTAAAATTTTAATTTTGTGAAACTTTTATATAACTGCACCCGGGCAAACCCGGATCGGGACCGCTAGTAAGTTAAATTTCCTTATTTTTATCACAGTATACCGCTACATTTAACTGAGTTTAGTAATTTAGTCAAGTGTTAAACTTAAACCTACGCACCATTAGATGCAATCAATCATCTGATAACTCCCTGGATATACTGTAACTGATCCCTTTACAGTAATATTCGCGTTCAGCTTAAGTTATATTGAGGAAATTAATCTATATATCTATATAAACCGTAATCATATTATTGAATGGTAATGACGACAGACGATTAAAAAATGATTGATTTTCATGCACTTTCATCCCTTTTTTCACCACCTAAAGTGTAAAAAAGTATAACCCGACTACGTACTTCTTGTTTCTTCCTATTTAGACCACTTTTTTACGTAGTCGGGTTAAAAAAATTTTAATTTTTTTTATTTAGTAGTTTTCCGTTTCCGATCGAGATAACCTTTATAATCTTATGTTACGTAATGTTGGTTTTTATTTGCTTAAACGAGTGAATAACTGCAACGACTGGCCGCGCGGACTATAAGACCGTATTTTAAACATTATGTTGACTTAAACAATATACATATTTGTAACGTGCTCACCAAAACCTTTCTTTTGATACCAAACACGTGATAATTATCTCAGTTTAATTTTATTCGAGGTTAGAATCTCAGGTATTAATTCCGCCATAAAAAATCATAAAATTTTTATAGCTTATGCCACCCGCGCCATTATTACGAATCTATTGACAACTCATTCATGAAAATTTGTTCAGTAGTTTAGGCACTAGGGTGGAACATACAAGCATAAATACATACATAGATAAATACATAGATTGACAAAATCATAACCCTTCCTTTTGGCTTCGCCGTAGTCGGATAAGAAACCCCTGCTCCAGGCCCCAGGTGTTTATGGCTTGATATGTTATCCTCCTAAATATTAATAGTAGAACGCCCCTGCTTCGTGCGGATGCTTAGTGTTAAAAAGATATTTTAATTTTTAAATATAATTTTTGCATAATTTTTGCTATATAAAAATATTTAGGCATTCAATAAATTCATTTTATTATCATCCCGCAGTAATTATGATTTTTTTTGGGATAAAAAGTAGCTTAAGTGTTAATCCAGGTTATAAAGCATCTGTGTGCCAAATTTCATTGATATCCGTTCATTTGTTTTTGTGTGATTGACTTAAAAACATCTAAGTATTCACACATACAAAGTTTCTCATTTATAGTATTAGTAAGAAGATGTAACCAAATAATATCCACCAAAACGTACCAGTAATTTAAATCCATTTTTATGGTAAGTTCAAATGTTCATTTACCGTTTGTAGTTTGTATATTATTTTATAGACGAGACTATAAAAATAAATTGTGATAAATCTGATAGATCTGGATCTTAATATCAGTTTTTAATGAAGAAACTATTAATGTATAAAACACGAAATAAACTCAAATAGTTTATTTCAATTAGATTTTTAACTAAATACTTTTGACACGATAAAATTGGTCGGTCAGTTAGTTTGTCTGAAGCTAGAAAGAGGTAACCTGGTAAAAAGAAATCACAAGGGACTCAACAGTCGCCATTGTTTACATCAGTGGCTATCATGGCCATGAAGTGGCCTATATCGACACCCAATAATCAATGACAAGCCAATCGAGAAAAAAATTGTGGTCTTTATTCTGTATTTAATTTCGATAATCCAGTCAGAATATAATTTTCAAAGTCACCAATGATTTCATTGTATAACAGTCTTGAGATCGATATTGTGTAAATAATTCTCAATGTGAAATAAGTTTGAGAAATTCTGGTTTGAAGCTTCGCTTCTATATGATAGAACACTTCTTTTGAACATTCTCAGATAATACAATTTTATTTTAGTTTAATTTTTTCGTTCATTAATGCTTAATTAATAACTAGATCATTAAGGTTGATTATATATTTGTAATGTCTCGGTGGCTTCAAAAAGTGAAGAGTTGTCACCATTACTTTATTATATCATAAGTAGTTCTCATTGAATTTTATCTCATTTTTAATTGTGCAAAAGCAATTTACCACGTGTGGGGTGAAAACATTTAGTATTCAATATATAAAATTTTCAGACCCTTATAACACTAAAAAGATTTTATTATTATCCCGCAGGAACTGAATTTTTCAGGTATAAAAAGTAGCTTATGTGTTAATCCAGATTTTAAAATATCTGTGTACTACGTTTCAATGAAATCCGTTTAGCCGATTTAGCGTAATTGTTTAAAATATACAAACTGACATTTATCATATTAGTAAGATAATCTAACTGCCACACTCATAGACACTCATTAATTTAGGACTAATGGTTACATAACAAATTCTCATTAAAATTGTTAATTGTAGAAACATCCTAGAGACAAAGTTTAATCGTTACATAGTTAATGACAAATTTGACAAGTATCCGTAGGGCGGACATTCATATCGATAATGCCGTAGTGTGGCCAAACCAAAAAAAAAGTTTTATAATTTTAAAAAAGTTATTTTAAATTCATTTAAAAACTATAATTAAATGTATTATGCATAAATAAGTTGTTTCACTGCTAGTTTTTAGTCAGAGCTTTTGATTTTTTGTTTTTATTCCTATAACAATACTCCCATATTATGTCATCTATAAACAAGTTTAGAATGTCAAATTGTCAATTAAATTCGTTTTGGGTTTAAAACAAACCTAAGACATATCGAAATATAAAAGATTTTCTACTATATAATAAAATAACAATAATATAAATAAAATAAAATTAAGGTAAATTGGAAACAGAATATCAACTAGAGTTAATTAACTGAATAGTCATTCAGATTTTGCTTCATATTCCTTTTTCATTGAGGAACCGCAAGTTTTGAATTTGCTTTTATGAGTGACTATGACTAATTTCACGGCGGGCGAGAAATATTTATTTACGCTACTTGTCAAAAAGCGATGGATTTTAGAGTGTAAGCAAACGGATAGGACTGCACAAATAAATCTAGAAAATCTAAGAATCCGACATTTTTTTTTCAAATTTCTACATTGTCAAATCACTTATTATCAAGGTTAAGTGAAGATTTTGCCTAGACTTAAGTTTAATGGTCATTAAAGGGAGTTAATTGATCATTAACTGACTCTAGGAGAGATTAATTATAAATTAATCTGGGTGTGGCTGTAAAATATTTAAAAGTTATAGAAATAAAGGGAAATTTGGTGAAATTCAATCAGTTACCCACCAACCAGTTTTGCGACTATACACTATACAATAGAGTTTAAATTCAAATATCTTGTTTCTTTTTCTAGAGTTCACATTTTTAGTGAAGTTATTTTAACATGTAACGTGTGTATTTAAAACCACGTAAAACTGGCACCTGATCATGGGTTCGGTATCTTTCATAATTGGATAGCTTCTATAATGAACAGGGATATTTCACGACATTGTGTTTATTTTTAACCACCCAGTTGACGTTAGTGTGAAAGAGATTATATCGCGTACCCTTGTTACTTTTTACTTAATTGTGACAGCTGAAAAAATATTTAAAAGAAATTGGGAAAATGGCTTTATTCTAAAGGAAAAAAAGAAAAAAGTAAAATTAATAAATAAAAAATGTGTATTGGGGAGGGGATGAATATAATAACGTCGCTTTATAGCCCGCTCTCTCACTCATATGCACAAAACAATCTATACGTCTTTTTTACTCATAAGGTAAGTAAGAGATAAATAAAATAAAATACAAAAGAAACGGCGAATGTTTGATAATTTTTTTCCGTCTTTTCATAGTATTATATATAATTCGTACATCTATACTAATATTATATAGAGGAAAGATTTATATTTTTGTATGTAACGAATAAACATAAAAACTACTGGACCGATTTCAAAAATTCTTTCACCATTAGAAAGCTACATTATCCCTGAGTAACATAGGTTATATTTATTACAAGAAAAAATTAGAGATCCCCAGAAATTCTCACTAAAACCAACACAAGGTGCAAAAAAATTAGCCATAAAATATCTTCCACCGCATGCGCTGCGAAAAGTATTGATGATAGAACAAAAAAATGTTATACAATATTATAGAACGTATCAATATCTACAAAAAACTCCGCGAGACCATATGTCCAACTATTGTAGTTAAATCACTATAACTACTTTTTTACATTTTAAAAGTTGATAAAAATGCCTATCAAAATCAGACCATGTTTTCCATAACTTTGTATTAATTCTTATCCAAATAAATTATTTCGTAATGAAGACTGTTTCAATACCTGTTAATTACTTTTTGAATTATTGAAATCGGACATTCCAGTCAAAAGATATTACGAAATAAAAATATCAAGATAAATAAACAATAATCCCAGACGGGCCGCCGGCGCGGCGGTGTGGCGTGCCTCGCAGCGCAGCGAGTAACGCGGCGATAGAAGGAGCGACAGAATGCGGGAGCCAAAATGTTAAAAAAAAATTATCCACCCGTGCGAAGCCGGGACGGGCCCCTAGTCGTCTATAAATACAGAAAAGCATTTTATCTACAATATTAAAGAATTAGAAAGTAACGTATAAGTACCGGCAACACTGTCTGCTGTGTAACTCAATAAAATAAGCAAAGTTCCCTTAATTTTACACTTCTATAAACATCTTGGGGTTTGGTTAGGTTATATATAATGAGATAAAATTCAATATCTAGGAACAGTGATTGAATCTGGCTTAGCTATTTGTTTCATGAAAAGCTTGGCATAACAGCAGATAGAAAAACATACCTACATTGATTTTTAACTGAATCCAAATGAGTATGAAAGCCGTTTCTGAGATATTAGTCACAAATTTGGGAGTATTGATTTTCATTTTCATTTCAGATTCATAAAATTTTGGTTTCTAAGGTTGCTAAGAGAGGTTGCTAAGAACTACACTTCTTACGAAATTTCCTTTGAATATTTATAACTTCCTTTGTGAGTTGTGACGTGGTGGATATATATTTGTTTTGAAATTGATTTGAATAGCATATTGATTTCGAAGAAAGAAGATAAATACATTAACAGGACGTTTTTCTTGTTTTCCTTCACTATTAAAGTAATTATATTTAATTGCTTAAAAAACAAATAACTCCAAGAAAATGGCTGAATGGATTTGAATAAAATTTGACACACAGATACTGTATAACCTGGATTAATATATATGCTTTTTTTAATCACTAAAAAAGAAAAGGTCGTGTGGCAAAGGGTGTTCTTGAAACAGGAATTAGTCAATGGATTTAAATGAAATATTGCATACAAATATACCTAAAGGATAGTTTTACTCGAGTGAATGTCAGCGAATGTCTTTCGATTCACTATGGACATAACACTTGTTTAAAATTACAAAATAAAGATATTTACTTGATTGGGAGATGTAATCCATTTGGAGGCAAAATTATGAAATATGTCTTTGGCCTGGTGCTTGCGATACAGATGCAGGTTACAAGACTTTTTATAATCGTCATCAGTCCTTGTCATCTGCCAAAATTGATTTAGCCCACGAATTGAGTGTTTCCAACACTAAATACAGTGTATTTTGTATTTTACACCACAAAAATAAACTCAATACATCATCATACGGCGGTCTTATGGCTAAATTAGCTCTTCTCTTTCTCTCTTTCAGAAGATATAATTGAAGAAGATGGTGTAGCTAGTCGTTGGGCGGACAAAAGAGTGAAATATCTTTGCAAATATACAAATATTTACATTTTAGATAACATAAAAAATACTAGTCGACTCACCCCGTTCTCGCCCGGGTGCAATTTACCACACATATTCAAGTTTTGATTTTACATTTTAACTTTCAACGTCAACATTATACCTTTAAATTAATATATGACTAATTCCCAAAGTCATAAACAGTCACACAGTTCAAACCTTTTTTTCTCGATAAAACGTATATACTTTTCCAGCTCTACTATCTCTGTACCAAATTTTATCGACATCAATATTCAATGGTTTAAACATGAAAGCATAACAGACAGATAGAGTTAGTTTCGCATTTATAATATTACTATTCGATCCGAGTGACCGAGTGAGTGGTCCACGTAGAGATTGTTTTAAGATAAAGGTATATTCCCTAGTAGCTGGGTAGCTAAGTTAGGTAACGATTGCTAGAAGGCTAGGTAGCCAGGTAGCTAGGTCGCTTTTTTAAGCGTAATTGAGTAACAGACACACAGGCAGAGTTACTTTTCGCATTTATAATGTTAAATTAGTAAGTTAGGATATATGTTGGGGATTTTAAAAATGACCAAAGTTAAAGAAAATTGAAAAGAAAGCAGTCGAGAACTGAAAAATAATGTTCACATTTGGCATCTGGCTTCGTACTTGTTACTTATTTAAGAGTTGCTTTAAACCTGCGGCTGCTACCCACCATAATGCGAATTGGTAATATTTATTTTAAACCAGCTGTGCCTTCAGATTTCTTTTAAAAATGTTGCTAGATTTTCTGTATTGAATTTTTAATATCGCCACTGTTGCATCACATTTATTAGTTAGCAACAAAATAGCCTTTGTTCTGATAGGATCAAGAGCCAGTCTGGCAGGTCGCATCACTCAATACATATTAAAGTAATAAAACTAATAGTGTAGTGTTGTTTGTGTGGCGTGGTGCTAGTAGCTAGTAATAATTTACTGTCTGCTACGCTCTCACGCCTAAACGACAGACCGATTTTGAGAAAATTTGGTAAAAAGATACACTAGGTATTAGTAAAGGACATGGCCTATTTTTATTGAAAGAAAAAGCTTGTAGGGGTTGAAATAGGGAATGAAAGTTTGAGACTAAATTTGAAAATATGTTGAAAATTAAACCTAAATAGACATAGTATGTTGCACCCAGGCGAAGCCAGTGCCACTATAGATAAAATAGAAGAGATCATTAAACAGGAAGGATGTAATAAAATATTGTCCTTGAAATGTTTGGAGTGTATCCAACAGACAAGTTTTGGCACTGAGAAGTAATTAAAGTGGATACTAATTGGATGGTAATAATATAGTATTTTTAGTAAATATAGAAAATAGCTTCTTCTCTATATTACTTAATACTGTATGAGATTATTTTTTACCTACTTATATAGAATATTAACCTTATAAAACCACGATCTCGAGGTATTTATAAATATATTTCTGAAGAAGATTTTCGTATTTCAATTGCAATTCAAATTTCCGTTTCTTCCGGTATTTGAAACATTAAGTTTAGAAATTTAGATCATTGGTCCTCAGGAGATTATAGCCAGTGATCCCTACTGCTGGAGCTCTACCCTCATAGTCAGTTTTATTATTATTGGATAGACTTAAGAGTGCATAAAATTGGATACTATCGTTAAATATAGTTTAAGTATTTCCAAGTACATAGATAACGAATATAATAATGTAAAATCGGGATTGCCTCTAATTTTTATGATTTAGGAACAAATGTTACATTTGGTACACGTTCTCGATAATCATCTAGAATTATAAAAATTATCTGGAAATTCATAAAAAAACTTACGCCAATATGATCGAAGAAAAGTCTTAATGTAAGTAAAATAATATTTTTTAATAAAAATTTTATAAAAAAAATTTAGCCAATTTTCCAAAACTGTGACCCCCGGGGAGAGCACAGCCCGCGCAAAGGTGAGAAATTAAAACCGCAACCAGAAGACACCACACCAAAACACCACACGAGAACCAGACTCGTACGGCACAACCCAGTAGAGCAAACCGCCACCAGAAAAGTGAGATATGTGAACCCGAACCAAGACACCACACAAGCAGGTCGCCCGACCATCAACTTACGTTTCTCTCCGTAACTGAAGCATCCTCAGGAGTTGTTGACTCTACAAGCGTCACTTGTGGAAAATATGTGGCGATTTTGTGGAAATCACAGCCTTTTATACCCTTAACTCGATAATCGATACTGAAATCGATACTCGTATCGAGTGGACTTAGACACGTTTTTTTGTTCGTTCAGCAATTCAAATGTTTGATTAGTGTTTTTTTTATTATTTCTAATTGCTCTAATAAAATAAATTTAAAACCTTAATCGATTATATGTAGTATTTTGTAAGAATCAAGTGCAGAAATTAAATTATTCGGAGAAGTTATTGAACTCCTTTAGACAAACACTTTGACAGGAGATTTTTATACATAAAACGTAAAAGGTAAAAACATATGAAAAGTGTCTGCAGCAGTGTAGTAAAGAGGTCTATTTATAACGTGAAGAACGAAGGGTCAACGAAGTCTATTGTCACTGATAAACGAGGTAAGACTATGAGACGTCATAACGAATGATGGAAACGACTGAGGAGGAAAAAAAGGGTCCAATTGACTATTTGCTCTCAGCCGTAATCCGTCATAGGTTTTTTGACCCATGAAACTATGGATTAGAGGATTTTAAGTTCAAGTATCTCAATATAATAAAATATTTCCCAAATTAGTTATGATTCTGATAGTTGTATTGCTGCAGAGGTAACTTAAATCATAGGCTTTGGTTTATTTATATCTTATTAATAATTAACTAATATCAATATAATTATAACTTGCCTTTTTACCGATATACTTATAAAAAGTTTTAAGATAATTGTGTTGTTAAAAAATATGTGTCGAGATTTTTTTTCATCTAGGAGTATCGAGCTTTTTCAAGTACGTTACAATATTTAATTATATATTTTTTTATTTATAAGCCAACGGTGATGTGAATTTTACTGTCATTGAATTAGAAACATCAAAAAACTCCTCAAAATCAAATAGGAAATGTAGTGTATATAACTTGTAGGGAGTATTACAAGTACTTAATTCCATCCTACGCAGGAAGTTAACATCCAAATCGCTTCACAGACTATATAACCTTAAGTAAATGTTCTACTTTGTCTCATAATTGCACGTTTTATACGACAAATCTGCTGGAAGATATTATATCACAGTTGAGATAGTATTTACTGCAGTTACCAAGTGGTTATTTTTGGACAAATATTGAGACCTTTTGGAAGTTCGTTCAAAATTTTACAAGTTTTTCAAATGAGATTTTTTTGGCCAAAATATGTGTATGACGTATGTGTCGACTCTTACGCTAAAACTATCGTTTTTATTAATAAAACTGTTATTACGTAAATTGTAAGTAAATTTTATTTATTATTGAATATTTTTATTATAAAATGAGTAGGAAAGGAGATATTGCTAAAATATTTAGGAGCTAATTTTTTCAATATGGCAAAGCGTTAGCAAATATCAACCTCACCTGCACGCGGTGCACCCTGCCAGACAACAGACGGGGCTCTGACCACTGAGCAATGGCGGAATATCCATTACAGCCTACCTGGGCTACTGGGTGGATGAGACTGCAGTGGCCTTGGAACTCTAACTAGCTCCTAAAAGGACTGGTGCAGAAGACAACGGGAAACCACTGCACTATTCTGCCATGAAATAGTTATCATGTCTTCATAAAAGTCATGAAAGACATACTGTTGTGCGCAAAAGTTTTGGACCAGTTTATTTTATATAGCCAGATGTATATCAAACAGAATTATTGATGTTGGGAAAAAAATATTAATTGTAATACGTTATTACTTATATTTAATAACACTGAGTAGTAAACATTACAATAACTTATAAATAATAAATTGCTAAAACTTTCTTCTTTACAAAAGTATGTGGCCTGCGCTAAAATATAGGATTAGAAAAAACGAAATAGGAATAAAAAAATCATGTTTATTTGCATTTACTGCATTCAACACTTTAGCAGCAATGATTGCAGTATAACGACCAGGCGAAAAATTGTTTGGCCTTCTGCCCGCCACCGTATATGAATTCCTAACTAGAAAATTGTCATCAGAATAAGTTTATTATGTTATATTTATTATAGTCCACTATGGTTATTAAAAAAACTACTATCAGTAGGTGGCAGTAAACGAAGTTCAAAGTCGAACAAGAATCTCATCAAGAGATAAGTGGGATGTTGTATTTATAGTGGAAAGTTTCATAAAGTAACATCGTGATTTATCTAACCATTGTTGTAAATACAATATTATTTAACATTAAACACACTTTTTTCACTCATTTCCAGCATAATTTTAATACACACCTAAATTCATGAATGAAAATCATGATTCATCTCGCTGACGTCAAAGCGAAAATTAATCTTCGCTTTTGTATTTGTATACATTCGCTATACATAGTCCGTTCCCGGGCTTTGTTTAGAAAGAATCATTTGTCAATGACAAGGCTTGCCGAAGAAGTTCAAGGGTATGCCATAAATAGATAGTATATCCATCGTCCGAGTATGAATTATTCATAACGTGACATTTGATTTTTGATGCTACTTAGGGAAATGTGCTATAAAAACTGATTTCATGTATCAAATCGCTTTCGCTTCCCTGAATTGTATTCAGATCTTTCAGTCAGTCACACACCTATTGAATTTTATTCAATAATCTATAATTTTTCAGTGATTTGCAGTGGACACCACCATCTCACCGACGATCTTCTGTCTCACTCACTTTTCTTTTATACAAATCTTGTCCTGACAATAACCAACACAACAAAAAAAGAATTATCCGATTTGATGCAGTCGTTTCAAAGTTATGCACGTACACATATAGAGGAATCATTTTTATTTATTTTCGGCCGATCCAAACTCTTTGTATTATGGATTAGAAAACATATTCCAAATTGAAATTTGAAATATATTTTCAATCTGTAATCCAGGGGTTTTGGATTGAGATTGACTATTGATTTAGGCCGATAGACTAGTCAGTCAATCGAATATCGTACGGGTACAAATTACCAAATGATGTGTGAGTAGTTTAAATGGGTAATTTTTATTGAATTGCTAATTATTACTGATAGGCGCTTCCCTTTGATTAACATTTAATGTTAATCCCAAAATCTATGACAATATCGCTATTTAGTATTTGAATCGAAATATATTATTTAATTGAAAATGTTGAAAATGAGGTAAAGTTATGAGGTTGTAGTATATCTCTAGATCTCCTGAACCGATTTTGAAAATTCATTTACGAATAGAAAGCTACTTTATTTGTGAGTGTCATAGGCTATATATTAACACGAAAAATGAAAAAAAATTTCCGTGGAAGTCGTATTTGCAAAGTAAGTCGGAGAAAAAACAGTTGAAACGTTTCATACGAACTCTGCCTTAGCGGTGAGAGATATATAATTCCTATTTGCGGGTAGAGTCTGAATGAATAAATTAGTGTGTGTGAGTGAGTGGACCGTAAGAGGACCGGCTAGTTTGAAATATTCTGCATGCTATGGACAGTATTTATTATTATAGTGAAGAACTAGTTTTGCACATTATTAAGTTAGTTTTGGAATTTATTAATTTAGCTCTAAATATTGAATTAATAGATTATAAAAGCAAGCACTTTAGAGAAGAAGCTAAACTGTGTGACATGTTGTGTCGTGTCGTAGTTTTTGTATTTAAATTTCAGATGGCCTAAAAGAATCTTTTAATCACAGTAAGAAATAGGATTGTTTGGCAATAAAAATATTACGAGTTGATTTATCGTTTTTCAGTACAAAATGTATGGAAAATGTTTTTGGCGACCTTTTTTTTGGATTTTAGCATTTTTTTCGCTAACTGTACATTTTCTCAAAAATCTGTGAATACAGTTCAGAATATCTTAAAAAGTTATGGATGGTCTCCTAAGAACGTTTTCCTGTAACTATAATGGTTAAGGTACCTGCCCTTACTGACTCGTCTCAAAAATCCAACCTGTATATACAAAATATTTTTTTGTTCCCTAATTGTAGTTTATTCTTATGTCATAACTGCGTGCGAACCTAGCAAAATATAGAGCAATAGGCTATCTTTGATCCACAAAAACTTCAAAATATATGTCATTGGTCTTTAGGATTATATAAATTATTTTCAAAACTGTATTTTTAGGAGAACGATTAGATCTCAAATGCACCAAAAGCTAGGTTAGTTTCGAGATCTTATAGGTCTCCAAAGCACCAGCTGAAAGTTCATTGAAAATGATAGCGCAGGGAACGTGTTAACACATATGCTACTTTTATCCCGAAAAAAATCCTAGTTCCTGTGAAATAAAAAATTAAATGTTTTTTTGCTAAGCCTAAGTACCTACACGTGGTAAATTACCACACCCGAAGCGAAGCCGGGACGGGTCGACTAGTAGTATAATAAGTGTTAGTTCTGAGAGTAATCTGTTTTTTCCGATGTTTTTCAGTCTGAGCTTTTTATAAATGGCGCCAACAAAATCGCTTTGTTATTATTAATGTTCTGTAATAAAATATAGTTTTGCTAGTTTAATTTATAGCTGTTCTAAAAGAAAGGATTTAATTTTGATTATCACTAAGAACTAGTTGCAAAATGTATTTCAACCAGATGACCACCCATTTAATTATAAGGGTGGTTTAAATTAGAAAGTTGATAGTAATAACAAATGCTCTATAAAATAAATTATCATGAAAGATAATGAAAATGAGCCATATCGAGAAAATGGAGAATTTCAGTTTGTAGGAAGTACAAAATATTACATCAGCTCTACTGAGTACAAAAGTAGTTCTTATTCCCTTACTAACGAAAGCTCCCTTCATCCCTATAGAAAAATTCAAAAGTAAAAAACATATTCCCCATATTCCTTCATCTCCAGTATTTTCGTTCGTTTGTACAAACATTAGCTTCACCAACATACAATGTTTGTTTAGTATGAAATTGATCGAGTGCCTGCCGACGGAGCCATCGATGAGTCGTGAAATATTATTATTGACTAAACTCAACGTGAACAATAGACAAGATACGCCCGAATCATTCATCTATGTATATTTAGTGGTTTGTTATTCTAACCTGAATGATAAAGAAAACATCAAAAACACTTTTATGTTTGTTGACAAAGAGAACCTTTAAAAGTAATGGCGTAGTAAATCAATCGACTTAACTGTCCAGTTTTGATTGTAGAGACAAATACAATCTCGTGCATAAACGTCACTTACACGAGAGTTACAGGATAATTCATAAACTCACGCTCTCCTCGATCAGAGAATTTGGTAATCATAATACATTATACTTAAACTACGTTTGATACCGTTAACGGTATATATAACGGTAGTAAATTAATTTACTACTTAATTATTAATACGAATAATAAATAAAGCCTTTATTCCAGCTACCGGCTACAGATACCGGCACGTAAGTATAGGTTTAACCTTGAATGCGCAGAAGTTACTATTAGGGCCTTTTTTAGTTTCCGCGTGTCTTCCATTTGTCAAGATAGCGAACGTCACGGATGGAACTGCCAATAGAAAAACACTTACATTGCGCAATTTTCCCTCACTATTTTTTCTCAGACCTAAAGTTAGCTGCCGTCTATTATACTTGGCTAACTAAATAATTAATATTATAAGAAAAATTATTATCATTAAGATACTACAAAATTAAATTATAAAAATGTCCATATTCTATAATCAGTTAATCACACATAATATTGTATGCGTTTTCTCCGTTGTATGCTCAGCTCGTTTTCATCCTATTTTCTTAATGCCCAGGGAGGATTACTAGTTCGTAGAGCTTCACTTTCCAACTAATGTCAATGTCTTTATTCTTCATTATTTCTTCATAGCTTCAATCATTTTTGCACGGAAAACCTACCCTTGTGCTGATTTATCCCTCTAGTATTCGAACGAGATTAATTGCTCCTGATAGATAGATATGTGTATTCGTTAACATATTCTACTAATTCTGCATCAACTCATTTTTTTAATATTAGGATTTCCGTTAGTAAAAACTTTAGTTTCGTAGGTATTTATTAATAAACCGATCTTCTTGCTTGCTCTAGTAGGTCATATGAAAATATGTAGTTTCGTATCGTATCGTTACGTTATCCATTTTGGCCATAAATAATATTTTAATATTTTTTTGTGCAAACAGAATTAAATAAAACATCATTTTACGACACAGATCTTTCAGCAAAAGAATAAATGCAATTCAATTAACTTTATAACCCAGTTAAAAGTTTTATAGTTTTCTACGTATTTAACTTTTATTGAGCATGCAAGTCAATACACGGAATAAAAGATTAATTCATTAGCATAAGTTTAAAAACAAAAATTAACAATTTACTGATGTTTCTTCCTCAGCTCTCAGCAGAAGCTTCTTTTTCAAGTGATTTCAATACATGAATATTATAGGAGATATTATGCGTAGCCAGGGCGGTTTGCTAGTTTAATGATACATTTTTTCTCTCTTACAGATCTAACTTCTAATAATAAAACAGATTTATGAACCTGAATGTAAAATAAATAATATAGAAAATGTATTAACACTGTCTAGGTAAAAAACGGACTATACGTAAAAAAATTACTTGACAATTCAATATTACCGCCTTTATTGTTTTGGCAACACTAATATGAGTAGTATCCTGTTATTTATGATTAGGTCGAATTGGTATGAGTAGCATTTTTACTTTGTTGAATGCTAGACATGACTGATAAGTATCAATGAAAAAAGTAGGGATTGTAAAATAAATACGCCGTCACTACAGAATAATAATTACTGCATCGCGAGTATTCTAAGAGTAACGCTGAAAGACTGTTTCTAAAGTATACCCCTCCATTAGGATATTCTAGTCAAGCCATACTGTTAGTCTGCGCATAGAATATGGATTACCGACACATAGGTATATTATTGTTTACAGCTATTAAGCAAGAGATAGCGTTGTGTTAATCTAAACTGAATCAGAGCCATCAGCCATACCGCATCAAAACTCACATGAACCTCGAAAATAACTAACCTACACTAAAATAACTAACAGTAATAGAACTAATTGTGGTTAAGTGATCTTCATAAACCGGATGTAGGGACATTAAAATGATTAGGACCAAAGTTTTACTGTTTTAACTTTAATATTTTATTTCAATGGCTAGTCGACTTCCGTTTATTTAATGGGCATGGTAACTTACGACTTGCTTTTCCTAATTTGCTATGTGTTTGTTTGTTTCTTTTTCATGGTAGATAAGGGACAAACGAGCACACGGTCCATCTGATGGTAGAATGGCCACCATCGCCCAGAGACATCGCACAAGAGACCTCTTGTATTGTCCGTGCTGCTGCTCTAAAGGATCTAAAATTAGAACTCTGAGTCCACCGAACAGCGGCATTATCAGGATAGGAGAAGGAGGGGGAAAGTCTGCCCTACATGCGACTCGACTGGAACACGTCACAGGTTTCGCATGCTGGTGGTCACAAGCCAGTCGGGAAACAAATCCCTCAACACCACACCCAAGGAGTGTTGGGTGAATCATTCCGGTTTGTTTGTTTGACTGAATCAGTTATTTAAAAAAAACCTCACACAATTAAAATCCTTCAAGAATATTTATTAATAATTTTGTGGGCTAAATTGAATTGAAAATAGTGAAATGTGGAATAATTTTTATAGTATATTATAGTTATTAATCATTTTCGTCCAATTAGGTCAGTTGAAAAATATAATATTTTTTGTAAAAAACCCATTACGTAAATTCCAAAAAATCCTTTATATTATTAAGTTCTATAACGGAATTATTTGAAAAGGAAAATGAGACAATATTCTTATGTTTAAATTGATCAATTCAATTGTAATGCGAAAATAATTTCTTATAGGCAGTTTATTTAGAAAGTATTAAATAAATTAGCGAATAACAGAGTTGCTGTTTTGTTTGGTATAAAATTTAAAATATGTCGGCAAAAGTATTAAACGATAAGCTAACTTTAATAAAAACATTTCTCGATATAGCTTACAATTTCAAATGTACTTAAATCTTTTAAGAACTGTCCATAAAAATATTTATAAAGAATACCGTACACCTATATAAACTTTGTAGACGTAATTGATATTTTATGGATCTGTTATCCTCTCTTAAACATTTTTATAGCTTCGGCTTTATAAGGAATATATTTTATTTCTACTTAATAAAACTTTCACTGATAGACATTGCGAAGCCTAATCCATAAGGAGACTCAAACTCAATTTTTTTTATTTCAATTACAGTTTATTACAAAAGTACTTATGATACATCAAACATTGGTCGGTCTTTAAGAATTTAGAATAGAATCTAGAATCATAAAAATATTTTTGCTAAAGGTTAGTCTGATTGGAATGTTCTTATATGAAAAACCACCTTACTCGACCGCTCTGGCCTATGCCATATCTATTACTAGTCGACCTGCGTGACTATGTCCGCGTGACGCTCAGCTCCTATTTGTCTTAATGTAATTATATATAGCCTATAGCCTTCCTCGATAAATTGGCTATCTAACACTGAAAGATTTGTTTAAATCGGACCGCTAGTTCAACGTGCTAATCTCAAGTACTACTACTAATTAATGTAATATCAAGTCAATAGTTCGACTTCGACTCCGTTCATTAACTCGCGAAACTCCTGTTTGTAAAAAGTTACTTAAATGGTAACTGTGATTTTGCTATAAAAAATCAAAATGGTCAAGCAGCCAGCTGACGTATATTCCACCACGTTATGGTCAGCTGACTTTATTTTTCCTTCAAGATACTAGGTAAACTATAATCCGACAAATTTTCAAACGGGAGGAAATGGCTGAAAAAAAAATTTTTTTTACATATTTGAGAGGCTGCCACTGCTCGCCCTACCCACGGAATCGCAGTTGACGGTTACGAGTAATCATAATATTAAACCCTTATGCATTTCACGAATTTTCGCTTGGGAGGGACTTGGTCATGAAAATCTGTCACTGGCTCCCGTACCATTACTACATTGCGTTTACCCAATAGTCCATTCAATATCATAGAGAGAGGGGGGCTCTCTCCTTCTCTCTTATTTTCTCCGAGTAATAGATAATAAAAACAGGATGATAATTGAATGATGATTGAAGTAAACGGTTTTATCAATGTTACTAATACTTTCACCACATTGTAATAGCTCCTTGGTGAATTGATTTAAAAAATCAGTCTTTAGTTCTCATTTACGTGCCAGAGCTAGATCCGCACTTCCAGGCAGGGTAGTAGAGTGTTTGAAGGTATCATAATTCTGCTGATATTGAAATGTAAAAGTTTGTATGTCGATATTTGGATATTTGGGTGTTTAGATGTTTGTTACTTAACACACACGCAAAAACTGTTGAATGGATACTTTATAACCTAGATAACCATATAGACTACCTTTATCTCGGAAAAAATCAGAGGTCAGATAATAATAAAAAATATATACCGTCATAAGTGCATAAATATTTTAATTTAGCAATATAGTTTTTTGATAAATCGTGGGCGGGACGACTAGTGTAACATAAATCATAAAACTAATACATTTTCTATAACTAGTACGGACTATGGCGTCGTCTCGGTCTAGACAGCTAGGTCATTGCATCAGTTGGCCGAATTAGGTCGATGATATTGCACAAATGGGTATCCAATACATATAATAGAGCTGATGAATGATTGTAATAGAACTACCGCTTTGTAACAAATCGTTGGTATATTTACTACCGATAGATTTTTATACTTTAGGCCGTTTACAACTTAGAAGCAGGAAATTCTATTAAAGGTGACTTTAATAATCCTAACTAATATTATAATTTCGAAAGTAACACTCAAGATTATAAACTAAACAAACGAAAGTTCCATTTAATATACTACTTACTCCATCTATTGACGGATAGATTGCCTGTCTAGTCTGTTACCCGTTCAAGCTTAAATCACTGAACTTATTTTGGTGAGATTAAAATATAAAATTATTAGGTGATATACTGATAGTGATATAACGATGAAAATGTGAAATTAAACCTATATAGACGCGGTACATTGCATTGATATTTCCAACAATTAACAAACAATTAAAGTATATAAATGAAAGATACTTAAGTAATATATAGTCTTTATCTGTGTGTATATATGTAACTGTTTGCATTGTTATTTTTCACCCGTGGGTTAGAATACTATTCCTCGTTGCCGCCGGGAGAGCTTCTCGTAAGAGCCGAGTAACCCAGCACCCTCTTGGTGGTAGGGGATCTATTCCCCAACTGTCTTGCGATCACCAGCATGTGAATCCGACCGCCTAGTGTCATAGACGCTTCCCGGTTGAGCCGCAAGTGAGCCACTCTCACCCCTCCCTCTCCCATCCCATTAATGCTTCGGATCTCGTGGACTCTGGATCCGCTGAAACCGCAACATTTTTTTCTTTACTCCCCCTTCCCACATAGAGTGGGTGCAACGAGGATGCAACGCATCGACAAAACAAGAGGGTATCTCTTGGTTTGCCGATGTCCATGGACGATGGTGGTTACTTACTTAGATGAACAATATCTACCATAAAAAATGTTCCAATAGTTTATTTCTTTAAATTTCATAGGCTTATACAATGTTAAAAAACAATAGATTTGCTCATAAAATTTAATCGTTGGAGTTGAGATTATTAATTCATACGAGTATTATAAACATAGTTTTGTTTCATCTCAACAAAATGAATAATACTTTTATGAAAGTTTTCGCACTCATAATATAATAACACTGTCTCTTTTATATTTATCTCTTGAAGAATTTAATATTCATTTTAAAAAACTTTGATAAAAAGCTTCGTATTCTGAAAACGACACATTTAAATGAGAAAGATTCTTAGCCCTTTAAAATTATCACCATACTTAATTTTCAAGGAAGACAAATTTAAGAAATAAAAATGTCAGTAACAAAATATAACGTAAACAGGAAATATAAACCGATAAATGTTTATTTACACTCAATTGTGCAGAATTCATCGTGTCCTCATTCTATGGAAAATCTCTCGTGTTCAATATATCTTGCAAGTAACGATCATGGGGTGGGAAAATCGAGTATTTTGTGTATTTCATAAGCACCATGCTGTGATTATGGTAGAAATACAATTTATTTTATTTTTTATGGAAGAATTTATCTTTTGTTAGCAACACCGTCTATAAATTACTAGTTCATTTTATCTTATTTCTAGTAGACAATAAACAACTTTTATTCATTCAATGAGCCCGTGAGTATTTTAATATTTGGTAGCGAGGTCGAGCGGTGAAGGTTTACACTTTACGGATATAAAAGACTTCTTTAAACCTGCTCCTGGACTTCAAGCCCCAGGCAAAGTTCGGCATCTACCTAAATTACATGTTAATATCGTCATTTGAGTGTTACTGCGCAGTATCTTACTAATATTATAAACGCGAAAGTTTGTAGGAATGTATGGATGTCTGGATGTACGGATGTATGTTTGTTACTCTTTCACACAAAAACTACTGAATGGATTTTGATGAAACTTTACAGTTATATAGCTCATACATCAGAATAACACATAGGCTATAATTTATAATGATATAGTGTGAATTATCCAAAATATAGCGGGTGAAACCGCAGAACGCAGCTAGTAGAAACCGATCAAATACTGTCACACTCACGAAATCCTTTACAATAGAGTTCCAGCATTACGACACCACACCACCACACCACACCACCACACCACACCACCGAACTACTCGGGAATACAAAGTTATAAGCGGTGTTGCTAACTTGAAGTCATTTTTGATAAGTACTTGTCACTGCTTGATTCTAATGGTCCCTCGAATATCCCTCGAACGCCAGACCTTCGTCATTTTATAAAAGCTGTGATAGCAACTATCAAGTTTAGATCAAAATGCCTATGGCAGGTAACAGATATCAAAAAATACCTGTTACCTGCCATATCTACACTAATATATAAAGCTGAAGAGTTTATTTGTCGTTTGCTTGAACGCGCTAATCTCAAGAACTACTGGTCGGATTTGAAAAATTCTTTCAGTGTTAGATAGCCCATTTATCCAGGAAGGCTAAAGGCTATATATCATCACGCTAAAACCAATAGACGCTGAACATCACGAGGACAAACTCGTGAGGGTTGACAAGTGCCAACATAATTTCGTCAAATAATAAAGTTTTACCATCGTGGAAACTTTAATAAATTATTGTAACCATACTTACGCAAGAGAATAAATGCTAAATTTTATATAAGTTATTACTCAATTGGAGATAGTTCAATCCATGAAGTCGTGGATTAAAGTATGCGCAAAACACAAAGGGTGCATTGTTTCTGGTACGTGGCATGGGTACAATGGGAGGTATTATTACAGCCTTGGCAACATTGACGATATCTTACGTGTAAATGACGTCTGGTTTAGGGGAAATTGCAATTAATACTACTTAAACTGTGTGTAAAATCCTTACTTACTGAAAATTAATTTATAAATTGAAAAGTAATTTAGTAATTTTCGTTATGATGACATGTTATTTTGTTCGTAAGCTAATTTGGACATTGTCCTTTAATCAAGATTGTTAGATTAGTTTCTTATTCACATAATTTGATCACCACTAACAAAGCTACTGTGACAAGCTATAAAATAATTTAGAAATTGTTATAAGTAGAATAAGGACAAAAGCTATTAGTTTTTATTAACTTCGAGATAGTTAAACGCAGGGATCAATGATATATGTGGTAATTGTAAAACACCACTGGAAATAGAAGCCATTAATATCCTTCTATAAGATCCTTACATCCTATTATATTTTAGGAAAATGTAATAAATGGTGTATTAAAAAGTGAAACAAGACAAATAATAATATGCACTTAAAAAACCGAGTAACCAATGTTAAAAACACTCCAAACCGTTTGACAACTAGCTGAAGTCTATCAGAACAGAAATTATAAATTGTCTTTTTATAATATATTGTTACGTGGGTATAATTGAAATAAAATTAAAGTTATACACGGTGTTGATAACTTATAGTGTATATGATTGATCTAAAGATGCATCTATGTTTGAAGATTTCGGACACTTTTCATATTATTATAGGATATGAAAAATAATCTATTACGTTACAGTATATATTAATAATAAAAAATACATATAATATTCAGAAAGCGTTTATCGTGAATATATGTTACACGGATGGTTACACAGAAGCTTCTCGTGAGTGACTCCATTTCATCGCCACATTTACTATATTACTATTTATAAAATATATGGAGAAATAGGTAGTATTGAATGGTTGACTTAATTTAAACGACGAAGCGGATTCTAATGCGGTTTTCAAGAATAATTAATAAATCACCAACAGAGTGATTCAAGAAAAAGTGATTCAAGAAACTGTATGAAGCCAGAACGGGTCGGTACTTTATAATATTTTTTTATAGCAGTATAGATCACATATCGATCGTGAATCCAACGCCAACTATACTAATTAAAATACTACTTCCTATAACGGTGAAGAAAAACATCGTGTGGAAACCTGCACTCCTGAGAGTTCCCTAAAGTTCTCAAAGGTGTGTGAAGTCTGCCAACCCGCACCGGGCCAGCGTGGTGAATTATTGGCCCAACCCCATCTCTTTATTCTGAGGAGGAGACCCAGCTCAGCAGTTGGCCATTATCAGGTTGTAGTGATGTTGTATAGTAATATAAATATCTCTACATGTCATGCTTATTACACATTAGCGAAAAATATTACACTCATCCGTCATCGCACACCATCAAATAATTTCACTATTATGTGTCACGCGATTATTACTTTTTTCCTTTGTTAGTTTCCTTTCCTTTTGATATATCTCTTAGCTTCTCTACGGTACTAAGTCATTGTGGACTGATATTTTTATTCTCTAACTACTCAACCCACCACTGCTTCACACTGATCTAATTTACCATCAATACTTAGATTTAACAAAAAACCTTTTTATTTTCAATTTATTGCTAATAATATTTAGGCGTTCAATAATATTAAGAGTATGAGAACCATACTGACTAGAATCGCTCAACCTCGCTACCGGATATTAACATAATAAAATACATAAGTCAGGCGCTTCTCGACAATCGAGGCTTAGCACCACGCCACCAAACAACACTACAGTTTATCAGTCTCACTACTTTAATATATACTGCGCAACATTTGACAGACTGATTATTAACTGTGTTGCTAATATAAAAATATTTTTCCGTGATAAATAGTAAATTATATGTTAATTCAAGTTATAAAGTATATGTATATGTTTTTACATAATTGAGTGAGAAACTGACAAACTTTCGTATTTATAATCATCATCATCATCATCACAACCCATCATCATCATCATTAATGGCCCACTGCTTAGCCTGGTCTCGTCCTCAGAATGATGAGTGCGGGTTGGCAGACTTCACACGCATGTGAGAACTTTTAGGTAACTCTCAGGAGTGCAGGTTTCCTCACGATGTTTTCCTCCACCGTTAAAACAAGTGATATTTAATTGCTTAAAACACACATAACTCAGAAAAGTCAGACCTCCCGATTAAGACACCGATGTCTTAACCACTGGGCTATCACTGCTTTTTTGGCGACCGTGACAGACATTTACAATATTAGTACGATTATAAGATAAGATCTTAACATTAAATTTTCAATAATTCTTACATCTATTCTAAATTGTGATAAAGTATTGTTATAAAACCGGCCAAGTGCAAATCGGACTAGCTTAAGTTACCATTTTAACTGGCAATACTTGAATGCTTAATTATTAATTTTAGAAAACTATAATCCTGACTAATAAACGTGTAAAAGACACTTTGATCATAAATACAGATAATTACAACATCTGAGAGATTTGTGTTTAATATATTCACTTCATGAATTAAGTTTAGGTTTTATCATGTTAGTCAGTTTATTTATTACATCATAATTTACATATAATATTACACATAAAAATAGGATACCCTTTATGCCGAAAAAACTACAGTTCTCGTGGGATAGGAGGATTTAAGAAAGTGGAATTTAATAAAAAAAATAGATAAATAAAATTACTAAATTCGACGTAGACAGACAGGCGGGTCGGCTGGTACATACATATAAATAACATTGGAGTGTCTCTTTGTAATAATAAAATAACCGCTTTTTACTTTTTAAGTGCACATGGATGTATACACGGTACACATACCAAAATATCAGTCTTTCTGTCTTTTTGATCCGGGTAATTTCTGAAATGGCAGGACCGATTTGGACGGGACTTTCACTGACAGATAGTTGATGTCGCTACGACCCATAGGAACGGAGCAACACGCGAATGAAGGCACGCGGGTTGGCTAGTTTCTAATATAACAATCCATATGTATTCTATTGACGTTAATTTCAGTTATACCTAATGTGGAAGTAAATAATTTATTTACCATGTCCTAAGGACTAATTATAAACGTTTGTAAGCATTTATATCCATCAGAATCTAGTATTTAATAATTAAGTAGTTTACAGTAAGCCTTTAGCCGTCAGCAAAGATTAATTGCGTGCAACGACGCTTGAAACGCGATTAGGCACCTTAATGTAAAAGCGTCTATATTAATATTAGGCGTGAGCTCTCACAGACCGTGCTATGTTAAATATTCTTTTTTAGCTTCTTTAGTTTACAAAACCACAGCTGTTTAAATAAAAAAGGAAACCAAATAGAAAAACCACAATATCGCCAATTTAGATTTTTGCCGCGTAATTTAATCATAAGTTACATATCGGTGTATATATATGTCGCAGCGTCACTACCTGTGGCGCCATCTCTAATAGAAGAAATCGATTAAGGAAACGTCAAGTAGTACACTTGGGTGAAGTCGATACAACGTTGGCATCAATTTTGATGGCTGTCAATGTGCGACATGACAGTTGACGTTTGAGATGTCATGAGGACACGGTTACCAACTTAGGAGTTTTCCTCCCCAGATTTAGGGGGTAAATAAGTGAGATGAAATTTTTTGACTGATACCGCCAAAAAAATAGATTAAGAATATTCTTACGACGATTGTTATTTTGATTTTGGTTTGTACTTAGTGTCGATAAGAAATGTGTTAATGATGCCTAAAAATTTCAAAAAAATCTGAATCTTCAGATGAAGACGAAATATTTTATGTATTAAATAACTTATAATAAAAAGACTTTTGAAACATTTACAGCATAATATAAATGTTTACCCACTATATATTTTTAGGGCGACGACTAAATAATTAAGGCGATTGTAGGGGTTTTTGACACAAACTTTAGGGATGAATATTTTTGTGAGTTGGTAACACTGCATGAGGAGCGCTTAGTTTTGGATTCACTTTGGAACGAGACTCCAGTGCGAGCGGTTGTTGCTGCCACGTTGTGTAGAAATCACCGCGTTTCCTAACCTTATAATTTATTCGTCGGCATCCGCGTAATCAGCAGTTATTTTAGAAAAGTGTTAATATTGATTAATTAATACAATTTAAACATAGCTATGAGAAGTATTATTTCTATTCCATCGTAATGTGTGACCCTCGGATAGTGAGGTGATGCATGAACCTCCTATTTACAATATGTAATCTGGGAATTTTGGATTAATATTGTTTATTATTTCAGCCGTTAGTAAAACAAGAAGACAAAAGATTTAATTAATATACAAATTAAATAGAACCAAAGATTTAACAAAAACACTGAGGGTATGTGTTGTGTGCCTAAGGTAACATAATGTACTGTGTGTGTGATTTGTTTGTGCGTATGGTATGTGTGTGTGTGTGTGTGCGAATAACCACAGATATCTTAGTAGTTTCAATTTCAGCTAGCGCCGTCTGTGTTGGTGTATCTGTGTGCTCAATTTGAGAATTCTTTATTTTCTATAAACGAACACTTAATATGTTTAATGTTTACATTTTATATTATTAGATTTTTGTTTATCATGATTAAAATCTCGCTTATAATTATTATTTCTCTGAAAACCTGTTTAGCTTGTTAATTTAATTATTAATCTTTTTAGGATAATTAAACATTATACTTAAGGTTTATTTTAACAAAACATAAATAACGTGTTTTAAAAAGGATGAATTTTAATAACACATCCTGATATATTGTGGCCTGAGAGACCAGTCTCATTGTTATAAGAATTTGATGGTAAAGATTTAAATTACATTAATTTAAGTTGTACTACAAGTACAAAAGCGACAATAAAAAAAATAATACGTACAGAGATACAAGAAGTATTATATTAAAAACCACACATTTATTAAATAAATATTTCTATGGCAGAATAAATCCAATTCCGTAAAATGTTATTTAATAGTTTATTTAAATTATACTAAAATAGAAATGTACTTCTGGGATTTTTTCTTACATTAGTATTATGATAATGAAGCTAAAATATACAGACCATAAGTAGTTTAAGTCCAAAAATATATTCTCATTTTCATCTACTTTATCTCTCTTGTCTAAAATAATGCTAGTGTTATTTAGTATGATGATTATATCTTTACCTTGTCAAGGACCTCTCTTATCTCTCTGGGCCACAAGGCTTTCCTGTCTAAAATATATTAGTACGTATTGCTACCACAACTTTTATAGAAGTGCAGTCAAGGAGTAGAAGCGGATGTTGTAATAAAGTAAAAGGACCCTTAAAACTTGCATCTAGTACATGTTACACTACAATATACTTTCTTATACATAGCTCAAAATGTTAGTCCATAATAATATTCAGATTACGAATATTCAACATTGTAAAATCATGTATAAATATGAAAACAAGATTAAGTTTTTCACACGACTCGGAAAATATCTCATATTTTTAAATTTGAGTTTGAACGCTGAGAAAACGTATTCATAAAAGATGCAGTCACTCAGCAAAATTATAATAAACCTGAGCTGGCTATTTTTGATTTACTGCAGTAAGAAAACTACTTGTGGAATTGATTTCATAACTATGCGCTATGAGAAAGCGAGTTCATTCCTACAAAAACATAAAATGTAAAAGATGACAACTTTTGCAATAAAAGTACGTGTAATTTAAAACTTACCCAGTTGTATAGTTTCTATGGAAGCCCTTAATCAACAACTTTGACCACATTGTTATGAGGAATCTCTATATCTAAAAGAAGATTTATTAAGGTGTATTTAATATTTGTCAATCATAATATTAGTATAATTGATTCCTAAGAAATATTAAAAATTGTATAGGACATTAAGCGTGCGATTACTTGTGTGTCAGACACAAAATTTGAGAACTTCGACTATTGATAGATCTTAGACTATAAGTTATAAATAGTTTATCAATTATTACAAATTTGTTTAACAAAAAATTACAGGGGGTCAAAAATCTACATTAAAGAAAATAAGAATCATTACATTAAACATATTTTCTTATCAACCCATAGGAGCTCTCAATTTTTCAGGGATAAAAATTAGCTTATGGGTTCCAGGCAACATCCGTGTCCCGTTCAGTAGTTTTGCGTTATTGAGTAACAATCATCTAAACATACAAACTTTTACATTTATAAATTAGTAAGAATACAGAAGGCATTTGCTCTAATTATATGTTTACTATAACCTTTTACTCACGCACTCTATAACCAATAGTCTTTTCATACGATAAGAATAGCCGTGAGCTACGGAAACTACCATTTTTATGGATTACTTGTTAAACTTATTCGGCTTGCATGACTTGACTGTGCCACTATTGCGCCGCCACTCTTTCCATATTTTACAAGCAGTTCTTAACAATTTTAATAGTTCCGTTTCTTCATTGTAACATTTTTTGTGATAATACAAACAAACTATATTACGAAAAAAAATTCATCCATCTATTACCATATTTCGAACTGAATTTGATATTTCTTGTTATTAACTCCTTTTTAGAGTTCCGTACCTTTAAAAAAAGCAACGGTTGTAAGATAACTTCTGTATGTATGTGAAGACACTATTTTTCAGGATGCTTAGAGGTATCAAGTTGAATCTAATATACAAGCAGCGAGCGTTAGAGTTGCAAAAAAATCAAACTTCTAACTGAACGCAATCAAAAGATATATCAGGTCAGCATACTGTTCCAACGGTTATAATCCGTAAACTATAAATTAAAAAAAAAATGGTAAACTGCCTGCAACCTATGTTGATGAACGAATACTTTTTTGAGACTCAGACGGAGTTTTCCGACGGCAAAATGAAGTTTGTCCCTTGTGACATTTCTTTTGTGGGTATTTCAAGTATACCCAAAGTCTCGATGTCATAATAAAACCTCTGCCCCGATAGATTTGAAGCAGTCCGTCAAGCGATTTCACAGCGTAAACATTATCCAGTCTGTATTATCGAGGATCACGCGAGTATTTGATATATTTGTCGGAAACTAAAGAAGGATGTACAATCATTAATAAGCATCGTATGTGCACAATGGACGGCCTATCATGAAAGCTACGGGCGCAATTCGGTCAGGATAAAACGAAACGTTATGATCTCACACTATTCAGACAGGAACTATTATGACAGGAACCCAAGCAGTACCTTGGACTTGTGACCAAAGTATAGGCTTAAGGAATTCCTTTATTCGATCGAGACACTTATCTCCACAATTTAGTTTCACTGTTTAAACCTGAGATTAGGTTAACCATATTTATTATTTTAGTTACATATTTATTATCTTAGTTAAACGTTTAATAATGAATTCGAGCAGTATAGGCGAGTGTTTACGTGTAGTAAAATAATTCTTTAAACCTACTCCTTGATTTACTGAATGGTTTCCTATCTAGATTACATGTTATTATTGTCCTTGCAAGTATATAAGTATAACTCATATATTCTTCAGAAACACATGACTCGTTGTTATATTGTGTTAGATTAGTTTTTTTTATGCCTTTTAATCAGCGATCTCATGGGTCTTAAGACTAGAGATGAGTAAAGTACTCGGCTTTTCATCCACATATTATTTTGTTTTTATTGAGTGTTACTGTGTATAGTTTATTTCATTTAGAGTTTTTACAAATTAATTTTGGGACGTCAAAATTAGACAGTCAGTCATTTTGTCTGAAGCTACCACCAGTTCGGAAAGCCGTTCTGATGAGAAGAACTGGAAAGAATCTCAACTAGAATGAGTGATCATTGGTTTTTCACCAAAGAAGAAATGTTTGTATATTTTTTTATTCGTTTGATCCCTCAGACGGCAGCGCCTTTTAGTTTGGTAGAATTCGTATTTCTGCTCCATTAGATTTGATTACAAAATTTGTTAAAGAAATAAATTTTTTCGTTTTACCTTTAATGTATTATGGTTATTTTTATAAAGGGGTTTTAGTCAGAAGTTATTTATACATTATTCTGTCTTTATACTCTGGAAAATATATTATTTTTATTATAGAAAATGGAATACTTTGCACATAAATAAATAAATTTGGTTTGAAGGACTTTGAATCATTGCGTTTTATGTTATAATAGCTGGTAAGTATGTCTGTTTTTGATCGAGTATATTAAAATTTATTTCTTGTCACACAGGAACAGCATAGTAGTAGGAGGAAAGAGAGTAGAAGAGAACGAAATATTTTTTAAAAACCTATTTTACTAAAATAACCTTGAAATTATTTTATGCCGACTATACTACAAAGGTTAGGGCGCATATTTTTTTTATTTAACTAATATTTCAAAAAGAAAGTGAAAACCCCAGAAAGTGTTCCTTATGGGCACTAAAATAGAAATATGTTTCTTTCATCAGACGGCTATGTGTCTATCCTTATTTTGAGTTTATTGCCTATAAAAATATAAAACTTCGATATACCCTACAAAAATACGAAAAAGGACCGAGTGAAGTCCTTAGAAAACTAAGATATCATTTTATCGTCCCTCAGCACTTCAGCAGTCAGTATCACATCGCTGGCACTTTATCACGTCGTGACAGGAACATGCCTTGTCCATCTATTTGATGAGCCCCCAAAATGGCTTTTATTAAAAATACCATCGTTATGTCATTATGTGTATCTTTTCAATACTTTAGCTTCACTTATAACATACATGTAATTGTATTTTGAACTTACGGATTATTTAAAAGAATGCAAAAATAACTTTAAATAAAACTTTCTCCTCCTTCTCTTTCCATTTCTCTGAGTTATATTACTACCGAAGATTGAAACAATCACACAGCTTGATATGTACTTTTAACTTAACGCCTTGTTTCGAGTTAAAAGTAAACTTTTGTATTGTATTAATTTCATCAAAAATTGACTTTAAAAAGATATAAAATGAAAATTTACACATTTATTTAACAAGAAGAGAAAAACTTCTCAATTCGTAAAACTGATGATTCAAACTGGAGTATGATTTTTAATTTGTTAAAAATTGTAATTCGAAAATTTATTGTGTGATATAAACATTTTTGATCAGGTTATTTATTTGTAGAAGTATAACCACTATTAAATTAAAAATTTAAATGACCCCCGACGGAATCTAGTATAATACAGTATATTAGCATAATATTAAATTACATAAGTCGGAGAACAGATCCCCTACCACCGAGGGGGTGCTGGGTTACTCGGCTCTTACGAGATGCTCTCCCAGCGGCAGAAGGGAATGGTATTCTAATATTCCGTTCCCTCATAGGACGATGATAAGAACTATCTCGATTAAATATATATAAATTAAAAACTATATTTTTCATTTCCAATGTTTACATTACATTTCTGGACCTCCCTCCCGTCGTTGTAGCGTTGGGGGTTAAAAAAATTAAGTAATGCAGTACGCATTATAATATAATAAATCCGTTAGTTATTATTATCGTTTTTACATGTTTTTCCAGCTCCATTGTAACTATTTAAAGCAGACGTCTGATTATACTCCCAAATGCAGAGGTCACCGTAATTCTGCTACATATTAATGAGTGGCTATTCGTTATTTCATGTTACGTACGAAGCCTACCTGCGAGAAAGTCCTAATATATTCCAAAGCTTTTACTTTCTATTTACCTTAAATAAGAATTTTGATTCTATGTACTCTATAATGTTTTATTAGGTATTACACGAGTATTGTTAATTTTTATCCTCTAAACAACTTTATAAACTATATATTCCGTACACATATTTTCAGACTCTACAAATTGACACAAAATCTCAAAAATTCAGAATTATTTTCTTACAATTGATGTTCTATATGTTTGTCTAAAAGAAGAAAAGGAAGACCGTATACAAAATGGAATGATAACCTCTCAAATGTGGCAGGACAATTCTGGATTAGACAGCAAAAGATCGCGAAGAAGATTAATAAATAAGTAACAAGACTAACAGAAAAGTGTTAATATAATATATAAAAATTGAAGTGAAAAGGAAAATAAAGCTATCTTATCTTATTTTTTTAGTCTTCAACAATTCTTCTTTATTTCTAACATTTACAGGTATTTACGTACTCATGGTATCTTTTTAACGAATATTAAATTAATTATTAGACGGAAGCCGAGCTGGTTTTGAGACCCAGGTGCAGGATTAAAAGGCCTTTCTGCAACCAATAAACACTCCTTCATCGCTCGACTCTAATATTTAACACTTCTTCAGCAAAATAGCAATTATACTAATTATTTAAATATACTGCAAACTATCTTTAAATACACAATACTGAATTCACACGAGTTCCGAGAACAAC
This sequence comes from Limenitis camilla, assembly GCA_905147385.1. Lineage (NCBI taxonomy): Eukaryota > Metazoa > Arthropoda > Insecta > Lepidoptera > Nymphalidae > Limenitis > Limenitis camilla. The sequence continues at coordinate 6,114,773 of LR990248.1, forward strand.
TAAACCTTATTGTGTAAACGTCATTCTTTTTATAATACAACTAGCTGACCCAGCAAGCATTGTTTTGCCACGGTCGGCCAGTGTTATCCCTTAGGGGTATAAAAAATAGATGTTGACCGATTCTCAGACCTACCCGACATGTACACAAAATTTCATAAAATCGGTCGAGCCGTTTCGGAGGAGTATGGTAACTAACATTGTGACACGAGAATGTTATATATAAGAAAAACCCCGCTTATCTATTCCTACTATAATGACAGGTGGGTTCGTAGGCCTTTGTTGCCAAGATACTAATTAAAAACAACCTTTAAATAATTTATTAACGCTTACTTGATTAAAATATTTTATTTATATTAAATTTGTTTTTTTTTTTATACTATTAATATTTGAATAAAACCTAACAATATGTTAAAAATAACAATTTAATAAATACCGATACTAACCCCGTCAAAGGTCGAATTTCTTTTAGAAGCTCTAATATCACACAAACTATTTAAGTTTTTCTACATTTTAGGAGTTTTCAAAATAATTCACTATTCAAACAAAAATTGTTGTAATAAAGGTTTAATTTTCCTTTTTACTTTCACGGAAATATTCATGTTTTTATGATAGTAGGTAGGTTTTGTTTTATTTTACAATGCTTAAAGATTATCGATTATGAAATCAATTTTTAAAACTCTTGATTAAAAGCTTGTGTAGTTATAAAGAAAATACAAAATTGTATTGTCTAGTAAATCAATAATTCCGTACAATTTCAATAGCCATTAACCAATTCAAGAAACATTAATAACGTCAATTCCCTTCAAAAGCACTTACCACATCCATTCACAAAATCAATAGAGAGCAGTCATTAACCAATATAGGGAATTAATTTACTTCCTCATTTGGAACTATAGAACTCACTGCAAGTTATACTTCCTAAAGTTTCTAAGTAGTTATATCAATAACCCTCTATAAACTTGAAATTGATTTACAAGATATAACTGTACAAATGTAACTGTTAGCAACAGTTTAGATGTCTTTTACTGTCGGTAGTTGCTATAGACTATACTGTATATAGTTTAAACTGGTGCTAGTGGTCTAAGGTTTCAGTAAGGGTCTTCTTTAGTGACAAAAAACGAAGACTTTAGAATTAAAAGCTGTTTAAGCTAAAACTACACAGAACCGTAAAACTATTATGTAATTTAGCACTCAGGTATTATTCTGATAACTTGGTAGTTTCCATCTCATTCGACGATCAACTTCAGCTAGAAGACGCGCGCGCGGTGACGGTTTGAAACGAAACTATAGTAGTTAGCAACACCGTTGATAAATCTATATTCGAGGGTAGTACTTTTCATGTTATTCTATGAACTGTATATAATCACTGTTCCGATAGACTTAAGCCAGTTGTCAAACGGAGCTCGCCTGGTGAAGATTATGGCTGTTACTGTGCGATATCGCTCTCATGTAGATGTTACAGTACCAAGTTACCAGAATAATACGTGATATAATAATAAGCTTTAAAATTACTAATTGCCACGCAAGTTTCTGTACTAAAATTATGTAAAATTCTTTATATAAAAGAGTCCATTGTAAAAATGTAGTAAGTTCAAAAATTGTTTATCTAATTTTGATGAAGTTTACCTTACATCATTTTAGTCTTAAAATAAAATTTTAAGATCACCGCGTCTCATGCGATGTGGAAAGTATTGATGATAAAAAAAATGTTCCGCAATATTATAGAACGTATCAATATCTACAAAAAACTTCGCGAGACCATACGTCTAGCTATTGTAGTTACGTCACTATAAATACTTTTTTACATATTAAATGTTGATAGAAATGCCTATTAAAATCAGACCATGTTTTCCATACCTTTGTATTAATTCTTATCCAAATAAATTATTTCGTATTCAAGACTGCTTCAATACCCGTTGATTACTTTTTAAATTATTAAAATCGGACACTCCATTCCATAAACAAGAAATACACGCCAATGCGTTGGTGTGGTTCCACGCAGAGCAGAGAACGCGGCGAGAGAGGGAGCACCGAAGTGCGGAAGAACCAAAATGTTAAAAAATAATTATCCACCCGCGCGAAGCCGGGACGGGCCGCTAGCTTACATATATTTTCCACCTACGACAGTTTTATTTGTGTATGGTTGAAGGGAATCAATCAATCTAATCGCATTGAACTCTAAAACAAATGAACTAAAACTAACGAAAACGCTAACTAATCCTTTTTTGACATAATACTCGAGTGAAGCCGCGAAAGTCGCTAGTTAAATATATATTTTTATGCGGGCCTCTGCAAGGGAAACACTTATGGGAAAATACGAAGCAATTTCCATGAAACGCGATGATTACTTCTGGGAAGAACAAATAAAAAAGTGAGAGTCAAGTCACATGAAACTATATATGTTTATATTTACTTTATTTACTTAATATTATGATCATTTTTAATTTGTGAAGATATGGTCAGCCGTTTGAAGACTATCAGCTCATTCCTAACTTGAGATCTTATCGATATTCAGAAGTTTGTTTAATTAAAAATTTAGTTTATTATTACCTATTTCATCATCACGACCCTTCAATGGCCCACTGCTGAGCCGGGTCTCCTCCTCAGAATGAGGAGGGTATTAGGCCATAGTCCACCACGCTGGCCCAGTGCGGGTTGGCAGACTTCACACATCTTTGAGAACTTTTTGGAAACTCTCAGGAGTGCAGGTTTCGTCACGATGTTTTCCTTCACCGTTAAAGCAAGTGATATTTAATTGCTTAAAACACACATAACTCAGAGTCAGAGGTGTGTGCCCAGGATCGAACTTAGACCTCCCTCCCACTGGGCCATGCTTTTTTTATTACTTATTTACTTAGGTGATATATCTAGGACATGGCAACCATAAGATGATATCGCAGCATTAAGTAGTCTGTGTTACGTTCAACTCCTCAGACACTTACAACAGATATTTCGTATTTAGGCAAATTAGAATAGCTTTTTTGATAGTATTTCAATTATTTATTCCATATAAAGCTTAATAATATGAAGATCATCTTAGGTAATTCAAAATATAAAAACTAGCAGAAGTTTACTATTCCAATGCCTACATCCTCTGTTCCAATAAATCAGAGGCAACCTGACAAATAATTATATATAGTGATTATTGTCTATTGTAGAAAGAAAATTAATGTGTAATGTAGTGTAATATTACTAAGTCACCCCTGTTGAGTATCACTTCATATATTACACAAAAGAACTCCGACTCTATACCTGAGTAGCAAGGCACATACACTGCTCTGGTCTCTGTATAGTGTCAATTGTACTGTTATTTACTAGATTATATTATAGGTTTTGGTATTAACAGAATTACTTTTCAAATGGTTAAACTGCTCAACAGTAGTTTGTCTGCAGTTGACATAAAAATGCTTTCATATAAAATTAAATTAACAATTTATGATTTTAGATGCCTTTTATTTTTTTTTTCATATTGCTCTGTGATAGGCAGAAAATAAAATTAAGGAACTTTTTTATTGAAAAATATTTTGTTTACATTAAAACCTTCCTTGTGATTATTATAAAATACCAATAAAAATTTGCTTTCAATGAAAAAACTTGGCTCTAATGCTTGAGATTATTATTGAGTTTGCAATTATTTATTAAGTTTATAATAGTTACAAATTCATATACATTAATATATATATTAAAAATATCTAGAACAACAATTTTCTAGCTGTATTTCGCAAAGTAAATCGAAAATCTTTTTTGCGGTTCAACAGAACTACAACTGACGTAACCAATATCCCGATTCCGACCAAATTAGGGATACATCCACCCGAGCGTTTCCCAACAACTATATTCTGCTCCAAATTACACTGTTTGTTCCTTGTAAACATGAACATAATTATTTCCTATAGGCATAATTCTGGTTTTCTTGTTAAAATCGATAGGTATATATACTTAAAGCAACAACTTTGTATAAATTATCTAAGATCATAAGATATAAAAGAAGATTTTTAAAATATAGATAATTTTTATCGGTCAGATTACCTAAGTACGGTTGCCAATTTTACTTGTTGGTTAGTAGATAATCTTGGAACACACCAACAAAATCTAAAATAAAGTAAAGAAAACTCTTGTAATCTAATAACAACAGAAAAGTTGAAAACTAAGTAAAATGGATAATGACAAATGCGACAACTTTCAAGGATACTATCTTCAAGCTAATGAGGGAAAAAAGGGACAAATAAAGTATAAGATATCAACTTTTGAGGTTTGTTTTGCATCTATTAATTCTAAGGTACAATTGTTATCAAAATCCAAATCTTTCGAGTATTATATTAAAAACACAAATAAAATTCAACAATTCTTAAATTTTAAATACACGAAAATTATAACCGGACAAATAGAGTTTAACCGATACATTAAAACAGATTAACTGACGGATACATTTAATCCGTCAATTTGCGCGTACGAGTACGAGTACACAATAATACGTGATTGTGCAAGCCAAACGGATTTTGGTAACCACAATTGGAATATTACCACAGATCAAAATTTACTGGTGAAATGGCCACACTGTTGGTAGTTCTCGAAGTGAGGGGATGGGTTTTGATGCTGAGAGAGCATCTCCTAATTCAGCCCCATCTGGTGATTCTTGGTGGTCATGTATACCAGACTTTTCCCTTCAATCTACATAACACTGCAGCTTCAGTAGACTGTAAGTTTACACCTCAGGTCCGCCTTCATTCCCTCTTCTTTTTCTATTACGGAGTGGCAACGAATAACGATTGGTTCAGGTACGTTCAAGAGGTTGACGTTCAAGAGGTACTCTTTTGTATAACCGATATACAATTCTTCAGATTCTATGTTATTATCAGCAGTGCCTCTTTCCAAGATATTTTGTGTGGGTCTGTGTATAGTTTTATGCTAAATTATCATTTCTTGGCTGGTACCGAAGGACACATTAACATCAAGTATTTCATTTTGACACGGCAAAATTGATAATCAATCAGTAAATTTGTCTAAAGCTACCGCTCATAAATAGTTACAGTATATATTGAGAAGAGCCGGATTGAAATCATTTAAGTGATCCCAAACAGAATAGTATGCTTTGTTTAATCTAAATTAAATTCTAACCTTCTCAAGGTATAAATTAATAAATTAATTTGTTATAAAAACCGCTTAATCCCACTTCTGATAAATCTTACTCAGCTAGCATGAAAACCAAACCTGATTTTCACTGAACCTCATTTCATATGAAATGAAGTTGGACCAATTTGCGATAAATAATATTATATCTATCTCATTTAATTCGACAAAACTTATTATATTTAATGTATTTTATTTGAAATAAACTGAATTCATAAATAGTAAAAAACAATGGCATTTATGGATATAAATGGAGTCATAATTTATCCTTAAATACGAAAATAATCCTTTGTAACAATTATCCTTTATAAGTAGAAAACCAAAGAACATTAATTCAAGAATTTACGAATTATATATTGTTCTCATATCATACGTGAGCTTAGTATTATAAAATAGCCTATTTTGGTAGACTAGTAGTTTATCCTTATATTTTAAAAATCATGGATGAGAAAATAAATTACGGATGATCTCGATACGTCATTAAAGACATTTACGGTAACTGAGGGAGATAAGTGATACACAGAAATTCTCTATTAATCACTAGGATACACTTTCTTTAGTCGAGGAAGACCAGAGGTTCTGATATACTTTCCCCATAAACTACTATACTTTCTGTGGCTGTGCTACTTTTTGGTTTATCCATGAATTAGGCGTCTCCCCGATATCTGAGCTATGGAGATACTTTCTTTTAACTGATAATAACTACTAATTATAACATCTCCCTAAACCACGTGTCTGGAAGATTCATGATTCCATAAAAACAATATTAATAAATAAGGAATTTTATCCCATCTTCTGATGATAGATCTTTTCTACCTCAGTTCTCTCCGATTGGTAACTTTAATTTTAAATCTAACTTATTTTCAGGTTCAAGTAAACAATATGAAAGTTAAAATTTATAGAATTTTAAAATAGCGCGAACTCTTGTTTTTAATCTTTACTAATAAAAGGTAGAAACCAACTCTTAAGTGTGAAGTTGTCGAGACCTCGCAAACAAAACTTAATTCAGTTACACTTCTAATAAGTTGTCTTTGCAATTAGTAACTTGTTTGTCAACTGTAGAAATTTTCAAGGGATTTCTTATTAACTATATATGATGTTTACTTCACAGTAAAACAAAAAGAGCCTGGGGTTTGAGACCCGGAAGCTTTAACTACGAGCGAACTCGTTATCAAACATTTTACAAAGCTAACATTAATATCAAAATCCAAGTGATTTTGATAGAGTTAGGGCAAAGGAGGGTAAAGGGAGTCACTTAAGCAAGATATAGAATAAAACACACAATTTTTACTTTTAATCAACTTTTAAAGTATTTCAATCATTACACTATCAGTCTCAGACAGTTTCATTACCTTTGGAATCATATATTAATTAACATTAAACTTAAAAAAAAACACATCATAGACCACCATTGTCCATATCTTAGGGTAATTATAGTCACTATGGGGACAATAAGAGTCAGCCTAGCCTAACAATTATCACAAACGTAACCTTTTGGCGAGTCCCATCCTGTGCAACTAGCGTGTGCCCATAAGCCACAAGAAGTGCATCTGTACAATAACTCATTGTTGCGACCAAACTCATCACATACTAAACATTCAAGTCGTCGTCTTCATCATCGTCACATATCTGATTAATCTCTGATTCTGAAGAAGTGTTCAGATGTTGAAGTAAGTACGCGCATTTTGGCCTCATTCGTAATATCTTTCTTAAGTTTCTGCTTCTTGCGAGCTTTCGGGATAAGGTATTTTCCTTTTTTGCTGCTCTAGATACTTTTTTATTTTCTTTTTCTAGAAGACTGTCTTTCACGGTGTTGATGTCATAATTTTAGCGTGCCGCTACGTAGCGAGCGGGTGACCGCGAGTTGACTCTTAACTTCTTTGTTTAGCTACTTTCTAGGTCTAGGAACTAGATCGCTGACCACCATTGCGTCCTCTGCACTCTCATTGCCCATTGCTCATTGCACTCTCATTGCCCTCTCAATTACTCGTCTGCTACCGCGGGTCTATTAGGTAAATAAATTGTCGAGTAACTAGTTTAAAAAATAAACTAATAGATACCACTAGCTAATCATAAGTTTGTTGTCCACAGTGTTGCCAGGATTATTTAGGACACGTCCTCTTGGGTCTACGACTTGTGCGCTACTGTCCATTCTGCCACTCTCGTGGTATGTAGTACCCGCGCGGCCGTCCCAAAACAGTATATATTATACTTGTATACTACAAGGAATTTAATTCGATACCCCACAGTAACACCCCAAGATTAATATGCACTTCAAACAGAAACCGAATAATCAATATTAAAAACTTACTTCACACCATTATAATAGAGACCCAACATCACGATACCTCACCACTGCATAGCCATTATGATCACCAGGCGAGCTTTAGTTGACGATAAGTGTATCGGAACAGAGTTTATATACGGTCTTGGAATAAAAATAAAAGGTACCTTTGAATATAAAGTTATCAACGGTGTTGCTGTTTGTAACTGTGATTGTTTGTTCTTGTCTCATCGTCTATTTCTTTTATTTCTGCATATTGTGATAAATACCTTATATAAAGGTATAACAGATTAAAGTAGTTAAATGACCGAAATCAAACTTTAGACAGTAATATAGAAATTACATAATTTAAAGAAAAAGACAATTTAAAGTTGGAAATGAAATTGAAATTGTAATCGGGACCCGAATCCCTTTAGACCCTTATAATTAGCTGTAACAACGCCGTCTACAGGAATAAAGCAAACAAAATGGGAGATTATAATTATATTTAAAATGTAATTTACTTGTAAAAGAAGGAATATCTGAATTTAAATACAAGGAACTTGTTGGGTCTTTTGTCTTTCTTGGACGCAACGATGATATGGTCGATCCTTATATTTAAACCAAGATAGCTTAAGGTACTATGTATAACATATATATAATATAAACTACTTTTTAAAATGCACATTTCTTCCGAAATATAAATATAGTTACGAAACAAAATTGCTTAATATTGCGAGTGGCTTATAATTCCATTTATTAGGTTAAAAATCTCTAAACCTATCTAGACAGCGGAAGCTTTTTTTTTGTGTATTCAAAAGCAAGGAGGATTATTTGTTGATGACTCTCACGTTTTCACATCTTACGTAAGATGTGAAAACGTGAGAGTCATCAACAAATAGTTATTATAGCTTATATATTTTAGCTATAGTTGTTATAGATTAATAGTAATTAGACAGCATTCGATGAAAGGTTCCAAGCGGCTTGACTTTTTTCGACATTTTCAACAATTATCGTCATATTTCAACTAATTTCCACAAAACTTTAAAAAGTAAAGCCGTCGTTAATGACTCTGTTTATTGGTAAAAACCACATGGAAATTAATTCGGTAATTTTTGAGTTTATCGCGAACAGACAGAAAGAATCGACGTGGGATTTTGTTTTGATAACGAAGAAATGTTTTAGTCCAGTCCAAGCTAGGGCGAGACAACTAGTCGATGAGATGGATTTTTCGTGATTCTTATTTGCTAAAGACACTCACGTTTTCTCATTCCATTCTTCAATAACCATTTGGCAAACTAAACACCCGATCTGTGTAACAAGTAATAGCGTGTCGAAGCTGATGCTGATATAATCTACATTAACGCGCACTTCGCACGTTCCCAAGCTCTTCTTGTATGGGTTTACTTTACGCGTTAACATATCGAATATCTAATTAACTTAAAATGTACTTTAATAGATACTTTACGAATTTTTAAGGTTTCGTACCTCGAACCTTAGCCATCTTTAATACTGTTTATTCTGAATTTCTTAAACGATATGAATGCTTGGAAGCTCAGAGACGTTGAATTAAAAATTAATAATTCTGAACTCAAAAACTCATAAAATCATAAAGGCAAGTTAGTATGAATTATATTCAAACGGTCACGCAGCTCTTAAATCAGAAATGAGCTGTAGTCTTCAAACAGCTGAACAGATTTTTACAACTTATAGTTAAGAGACATTTCGATTTAATCAGCTTTCAGACTAATAACCCTATAATACTTGAGATACATAGATACACAATTACACACGTTATAGTTATAACCCCCCTTTGTTTTAACGTTTTGATACTCGTAAGAGAATCTATTTCCAGTTGATTTAAAAACATAAAATTTGTTAAGGAATAGTATTTTCAACAGACTTCAAAAAAAAGGAGATTATCAATTCGGTAGAATTTTTTTTTATGTTTGGTATCTCAGAACTCCGTCATTTATAAACCGAATTGGAAATTTGTTTTTTCTAATTCGTAGGAGATGCTTACAAATTGGTCCCATTTTTTTCAAAATCCAGTTCTGTTGATGGGATCCTTGAGGAATTGAGAGAACTCCTCAAAAATTATAGGCACAAATATAGTTATTTTGATATTTTCAGAAGGGTTTTTGCATTTTATATCACACGTATAAGAAATAATCCGAATACTGTATTTGCCAGTCTGTAAAATACATTCATCATCACCCTTCAATGGCCCACTGCTGAGCCGGGTCTCCTCCTCAGAATGAGGAGAGTATTAGGCCATAGTCCGCCACGCTGGCCCAGTGTGGGTTGGCAGACTTCACACACCTTTGAGAACTTTTTGGGAATTCTCAGAAATGTGGGCCATCACTGCTTTGTAAAATACATAATAATTAAAAATAGTTTATTATATATTGTCTAGTAGATATTTTAAATATGATGCTCACAAAAAATATAATATAATCTTTTATTATCTGAAGTAGTGTTGCGTAGAATATGTCAAAGGAAGGTAAAGTTAAACTGTGAAACAAACTTTTCGTCTACATATTCTTTTATTTGATTTTTTTTTTATGTTTCGTTCCCAAATACAAATATTGCTATTCGATTAGGGACAACTTGCGACCACGTATATAAAAAGTCAATGATGCAGACTGGATTCCAAGTTCCAGCACACGCGTGTGTTTGATGGCGGGTTCAATAAAATCGCTCAAATGAAAAATTCTTCAAATACCTACCTTTTCTGCATGGCGTCACTTTACTTGATGCATTTTACTTGTCTATGCTTTAGATTATATAGCCAAGATTGAAAGTAAGTGCTTGAATTGATAATTTATATAAAACTAGCGACCCCTCCTGGTTTTACACGGGTTTTGTATGCATGTATAATACGTATAAACTTGTCTCATTAAACACTGTCTATTGGTAAAAACCATATTGAAATCCGTTACGTTGTTAAAAAAATCTGAATTTGTGTATAAGTATTTATGTAAAAAATTAATAAAAGATCCATATTAAGACTAAAACCTATTAATCTTCATCCAGACAAGTTGGAAGTCGATGACTGACATTTAGGAAAAGGACAGCATTAGGCAAATTTATGTGTTCAAGTGGGATGGGTATAAACTCTAGATCTTTCTAGACCAGGGGTTGTCAGAATAATATTTTTTTAAATTGCTAGAATGAAGTTGCGAGAAGTTTCTATATGAAAACTTATATAAAGGGTTGTACGGATTATTGCAAGTGATTACTCGAGAGTGAAAGAGGGAGTTCGAAGAGATATTGAAGTGCAGAGAAAGTGGTGCCTAGTCGTAGTAGTGAAATATTCTGAAATGTATAGCGACGAACAGCGTTGGAAATAGTGTCTCGTGAAAAGCGCAATAAATGTGGAACTCAGAAGATTACATATAAGAACTGTAAATACCGGGGACCTGTAAATAGTGCGAGAACGTAGTGTAGGGTTATTTTTGTTAATATTTAGTTGGACATTTATAAACATTTTAAATAAATCCTTTACTAACGAAACATCTATCAATTTCTTCCAATCCAGAATTCAAGCTCGTAACAATACCACGAAAATAAAATTGTTTGTATTTTCTCAAACATTTAGTAGGTTTTTCTAAGATATCTTACAAAAATACATTTTTCGCTTATGTCCTATTTAAGAGTCATTTATGCGTGATTTATTTCCATATTTCAGCATAAAATCAAGCGAATAATGTATAACAGCCACGCAATATTAGGAATACGAAAATTATATTTAAGAATAATATTCTTTCACATTATTATATGTTGTTCCTTACTAGCGACACGTTCAGGCTTTGCTCGGGTAGTAGATCATATTAAGCCTAAATATAACCCACCATTATCTTAAAAGTGATTAGACAGCAGATCCCAGGTAGTTTCCGATATTTTTAATTATTACAGTTATACTACAGGCAATTTACTCAAAACCTTAACAAATTATACACTACATTTTCGTTATGAATGATTCTGTCTATTGATGAAAACTGCATTAAAATCCTTTTAGTAGTTCTTGAATTTATCGCAAACTGATAGACGGAGTGAGGGTTTGTTTCATAATATGTATTGATATCATCGTCATCACGACCCGTCAATGGCCCACTGCTGACCCGGGTCTCCTCCTCAGAATGAGGAGGGTATTAGGCCATAGTCCACCTGGCCCAGTGCGGGTTGGCAGACTTGTATGAAGTTAGAGAACTTTTAGGGATCTCTCAGGAGTGCAGGTTTCCTCACAATGTTTTCTTTCACCGTTAAAGCTAGTGATATTTAATTGCTTAAAACACACATAACTCAAGAGTAAGAGGTGTGTGCCCAGGATCGAACTCGGACCTCCCAAGTAAGACTAAAAGTCTCAACCACTGAGCCATCATTGCTTTTTCAACCACTGGCCCATTGCTGCTTATCATATTAATTCCTTTGTATAAATGTAAGATAAGTTTTGCGAACAAACAAAAAGTTTTGTGTTTTATACCCCTATTTCCATGAACAATAGATAAAACATAGCTGTCAGAAACTCGAGGTCAACACAAAAACAGGAAGCGAAATCTTCATGTCACTAGCAAAAGGGTCTTTTATAATGTTGATGTTTTTGGCAGCCTGTAAATGATACCTATTATGAATGTTATCTATAACTAACTATAACGATATGAATAATAGACGTGACTGTTTCTACATATAGAGATATTTTAAGTTAGCAACACCGTATATAACTTTTTATTTGGGAGTAATTCCTTTATTTCTGGTATATCTACGTAACAATTTATAACAAGACAATATATTCCAATACCACAGTTCTGATAGATTAGAGGCAGTTGTCAAAGTGATCTCGCCCGGTGATCATTAAAGTTGCGTGTCCTTTTGCTAGGACTCCATTACGTAGCTTTCGTTTAAGAGTTTGGTATTATTTGCTCGCTTTCGTTTTCGTCTTTTACGTGTAACTGAGTAGCATAGCTCCCATATTGATAATATCTTAAATGTAAGAAAGGAACCCTTATAGGATCACTTCTTTGTCTGTCTGTCAAGACCCTTTTTCTAAAGATCGCGTGGAGGTATCAAGTTTAAATTAATATCAAAACTCAAGCCAGCGGTCCCTTGCGGCTGGCAAAAAATCAAACTTCTAATCCACGCGTTAAATAGATATAACCGTTAATATGATAACTCACTAAATTATAGGGTACTTCACGATCGTGAAACTTAGCATGAAGCAAGGTCTTATAACACAAGTAATGGAAACTAAAAAACTGTATTTTTTTTCTATATCACTAATTAACTTTTTTTGACTGCCACGCAAGATCCTTTTTCTCTGAAAAACGAGAAGATATCAAGTTGAAATTCATATCAAATATTTAAGTCTCTATTTTCTCAGATATGTAAAAAAATCAAACTGCTGAAATAATTAAATGAAAAGATAAAGTCGCTGTTATCTCATGTATTGTAATTTTGATTTTCGACAAGAATCAAAAAATCATGCTCCTAGGTCAAAAGAATCAGGCTTTGAATTTTGGTAAGAACCTGGTCTTGTAGCACCAGTGTAAGGAAAAATCCGGAAATTGGCAATTTGATAACTCAGAGTCAGAAGTATGTGCCCAGGATCGAACTCGGACCTCCCGAGTAAGACATTGAAGTCTCAACCACTGGGCCATCAATCATCTCAACCACTGTTTTGCATTTTTTAGTTTGGAGTCGGTTAATTTTATTTGTTAAAAATATTTTATCATGTTCTTTTTGTAAGTAATTATATCAATTCAAATACGAATCACTAATGACGGGAGCCCCACAATACTACTTTTGATGATATTTTGACCCGAACACGACAATCAAAATTTGATAATGTTAGTCCCTTTATTGAAATTGTACGGAACCCTCAGTGCGAGAGTTTCACACTCGCACTTGACCGAATTATTTCTGTATACTTCATGCACAGCTAAAAAGCTTAAACTCTTATTATTATTTGTTTATTTCTTTCAAAAAGAAAGTTCAGTAAATCTATCAATAAATGTATCATTAAAGTATAAAAATATAAAATACTAGCAATTCCGCGTTTATCCGAAGAAATATCAGAATTTGGTTCATAAAGAACTCATCAATCACCCATCGAATCATTCACTCACTTAAACCTTTTACAGACACTCAATATTTATTTAATTGTAAGTGAATCGTACTCAGTCTTAAATAAAAAAATTAGTTGTGTGTGCGATTCACACACGATAGAAGTGAAACTTCAGTAAATCGACAAAAGAATGAGATGAATATATATAATAATATAAAATAGTATGTATATTTCTGTCTCATTCTTTCCTACACATTTTTGTATTTGTGTCTCTTACCTGTCGTTTTTTCCGTTGCATCCGGTTTGAAATCACAACGATTCTAAAGAAGTTTCACTTCAAAAGTATTTCATGCATAAACGTGTGAATAATTCCTGATCCTACAGAAACTATATTTTGTAGGGACATAAACTATGTTATAATATGATAATCCAGATTATAAAGTAAGTATTTTACTTTTTTTTGAGTTAATGAGTAAAAAAGATTTTAAATTAATAATGTTAATAGAGTATATATTACTTTTATAAAAGAAGAACCTGACTGACTGATGTATAACTCACAGCCGAAGTTACTGCGGCTAGGACCTTGAAAGTTTGCATACTGATTCCTTTTATACTGCAGATAAGCATTAAATAGGAGTTTTTGGTGCAAAGGAAAAATAGACACATATTTTTTTCATAAAATATAATAACAAAATATGATGAAAAGTAAAATATAAAATGAAACCCAAATACGCTCGCAAAATTACATCCGGGCAAAGCCGGGAAGAGTTAACTAGTTTTTCTATAATAATATTTTAATAATTTTAAAAAAAGTGGTAAAGTTCAAGAATCAGTCACTTACACGTTTTAGTAGCGCAATTTATAACAAATAAGGTGTTAGGCAGTTTTCAGGTGAAATCAGGTCACACCGAGCCCTTCCGGTTCACGAGGCAGCAAACAGATGGGCTATTAGTGATAGCGTCGAACATTCACTATACTACATGTTAACATAATAAAAATGTAACTTATCGAATGTGTGTATTTATATTTTAATTTTCAACACCAACATAATTTGTGTATGACTAATTCCCAAAGACATAAGAATTCACAGCTCGATATGTACTTTATCCCCTTTTTTTTAATGTGGGGAATGCATTGATAAGCGCTGGACTACCGCACTAAAACCCATCATCGTCCATGCCGTATGTTAGGCGCCGCAGGAACGCGTTAGCATATTACCGAGGAGGGATGCCAGGACATTTCTACTATAACACCCAGCCCCTGGAGGAGTCAGTAGCGGCCCATATCCCACGAGACCAGGTCGCTCGCAAGTCATCTCTGCAAACATTTTTGGACATTTGTTAAATCAAAACGGGCTGTTCAATCCATCCCTGATACAATCACTTTTAGGAATCAATCTGTGTTTTAGAAATCAATCTTGCACGGGTGAAGATGTATGTAATTAATGATTACTTTAAATCCGTTTATGATAACGGTAACCCGAGTTTATCATCCAATTATGATGACTTATCTCAAAACCACGTGAATGTTGAATTTTTGCAGGTTTCTCAAGTAACGGTCGAGAGTTATCTTAATAAACAAAGGTGCTGGACCAGATAATATTCCCCCAATATTTCTTAAATCATGTAGTAAATTTCTTTCATTTCCATTGTCTATGTTATTTAATATGTCATTAAAATCCGGCAAAATGCCGTATTTATGAAGACGCTCTTACGTTGTGCCTATATTTAAATCAGGCGACAAACACAACGTTGAAAACTATAGGCCTATTTCCAAACTTTGTATAATTGCCAAAATGTTTGAGAAAATTATATTTGATGTTCTTTTTCCTATATTAAGACCAATAATAATAGATCAACAACACGGGTTTGTCAATAAGAGATCCATTGAGTCAAATGTAGTTGAACTAGTTCATCATGTTTCTAGAGCTATGGATGAAGGATACCAAGTAAATGTAGTGTATACAGATTACTCCAAGGCTTTTGAAAAAATTTCACACAATTTATTACTCCGCAAACTTGAGGTAATCGGTATACACGGCGATCTGTTGCGTTGGCTCGGCTGGTATCTGCGTAACCGTAGCCAAGCGGTGACTGTTAATGGGTTTTGTTCCACATTCGTACCCGTTAGCTCTGGAGTACCGCAAGGATCCCACCACGAGCCATTGCTTTTTAATATATTTATTAACGACATTCATAAAATCGTAAGACACTCTTTTATATTATTATATGCGGATGATATGAAGCTGTTCAGAAAAATAACCTCTATATCTGACAGTATACTTCTACGAGAAGATCTCGATTCACTATGTAGGTATTGTAAAGAAAACTTTTTACATCTTAATGTAAAAAAAATTAGTGTCATCTCATATACCCGTAAGTTGAAAAATATTATATATAACTATTCGCTTAATAGTGACTTCATAAGTCGGCTTCTAGAAGTGAGAGGTTTGAGAATTCTTCTGGGTAATAAATTGACGGAAATGAATCAACAAGACGGTGGGTAAATCACTTAGTATTCTTGGTTTCTTGATTAGAACTTGTAAGGATTTTCAAAACTATGTGGCTACTTTATAATTTACTCATACGGCCAATCCTTGAATATGGATATGTAGTTTGGAATCCGCAGTACAAAGTGCACATTGATAATATAGAAAGAGTACAACGTAAGTTTCTGAAATACGTTAACTATAGAAGAACGTCTAATGATTTAAATTTTAACCATATAATTTACTCAACTCTTGCCGAACGCCGATTAATTAGAGACCAACTATTTCTGTACAAAATTATTATGAATTTGATAGACTCGCCATATTTATTAAATCAGTTAAGTTTCAAATGTCCTAGATTGTCCTCGCGTAATAAATTCCTTTTTCCAGTTCCTGTTACAAGGACTAATTATGCAAAAAACAGTTATAATGATAAGTTTTATATGTATGATGTATTTTTGAATTATGATATTAATATCAAACATATAAAAAAAGATTTAATCTCTTATCTAAGTATATCTAATTACTGTTTGTTGCCCCTTGTATCTTGTTTCATTTTTTTTTCTTGTAATTTATAATCACTTACAATGTTTTAATTTTTTTTTAATTTTTGATAATTTCTTGTTTTATCGTATTTTTTTTTGCTCTAATTGTGTGTTACGCATAAGTGGAAACTTTATTGGTGTATACTTTAGTTATAATTTTAGTTTGTAACAGATATTTCACTGTTTGTTTCTCAAATATTAATAAAATAAACAGAGGAGTACTCGGAACGACCCGTATCTCCGGCCACCGAACCCCCCGTACTTAACCGCCGTCTGCGCGCCCAGCGACTACGTCATGAACGGAGTCGCAGCGGGCCACTCTGAAGCAACTCTCCGCTGCAACGCAGCCACCGTCCATTGCGCCTACGCGCCCCTCACCTGTGGATATTGGCCTCCGGATAGTAATAGTGAAAAATTACCACCCGTAGTTGCCCAGGATGCACTGGCCCACAAAATGGTGGGCTCTCGAGAAAGTTTCACAGCTAGCACAATTAAACATAACCACCGAAATGCGGGAGAGCAAAAATGTTTCTAAAACATTTGTCCACCCGTGCGAAGCCGGGACGGGACGCTAGTAAATAATATTCTCAAATGCAAGTACAGCGTTGAATAGTGAAGTATTTCTGGTGTTTCTGGTAAATGTAACAGGAACTGGTGAGAACGTAAAGCGCACTTCAGTCTGACTTGAGAGTCTTGTACGGTGCTTCAAGTTTCTCGTGCAAGTTATCCTATGAACAAGGTTGAGAGGGATCTAAATTATTCAAACTTGTATAATTTTAGTTAGAAATACGATTATATATTTTGTAGATAAATTAGAATGATGGACTATACTATAAATCAAAAGATTATCAGTACAGTGTCTCTATTCTTTTGGCCAATCCGCCGCCAAAAATGATCAATGTGACGTTTTGGAAACTGAAGATATTCATGGAAGAGTATTCAAAATGGGGGTTCGTACAAAGAAAGATGTCCTCTAAAAACAAAGTGACAAAGAATTTATTTAAAATTATGATGATTGTGATAATATCGAGTAGGCACATATAAATGAATCCCTATTTCCCTTGGTCACGGCATCACGCGTGTATGGCTGAACCGATTTTGCTAATTATTTTTTGTTGTATTTGTTATCTACTGTGGAGAAGGTTCTTATGTAAGAAAAAAATAAAGAAAGTTGCGATGAAAATAGAAAAATTTAAGAAAACTTTTCAACCATATAAACTTTTCTAAGATAACGTTTATGGCGTTCGAGATAACTGTCAGTTATTTGTAGTATGGGAGCCCAAGAGGGAATTTTTTGGATTTACTCGAGCGCGTCTGATTAAGGTAAGGTGGGTTAATTGCATGATAGAATGCGTGTATTCTGAAAATCTGAGGATTTGGGCGTGGCGGACCGCGGACGAGCTCGCAGCATCATCACACCGCTTTCCGACGTCATAACATCATCACAGATAATCACAAAACAACGCATTCATGTCATTTTATGTATGTATGTATCACTTAATATCCCCTCTGAATATCTGACGGCACTTGAATACATTTATTTTCTACCCTTCTAGATGGCCACCCCCACAACTCAAATCGGTAGATGAACATACCGTCACATCAGTGACAAGTCGGACCATCTTAACTTCATCAATATCTGACTTTTGGCTTATTATCTTCATGTAATTTTTTAATTTTACAATTTTTGAATAGGTATAGATGTTTTTCGGAACATTAAAATGGGAAACGTAATATAACCTTTTATTCTCACCATCATCTAATCTACCAAATGTTATATGTTCCTAAGACGCTCGAGTAAATCCCCATTTAGCATCATGTCCTCCCCTACTATTGAACAATCTTCATAGTTATGTCAAGACAACGTCTGTCGGGTCAGCTATTGTGTGGAATAAACATGTATTTCAGCTGATACTGAGTTTGATTTATAAAAATAAAACATCGTAAAAAGCTGATCATTAGAAAGATGATAGGATTTAGACATTAAAGAATACAGGGGTACATTAAAGTATGAAATTTAAAAAAAAATTAAAAACATCCTTTAATAAGTAGTAATTTTAAAGAAAGTTAATGTGTAAAGCTGCAGCAATTTGGGATTGAAATTATGTCACAGCTATCAAGAAAGAAAGAATGCTTTATTAGGATATCACAAATTGTAATACGAGTATGTTGATGAGTTGAACAATAAAAATAACAATAAATATAATAAAAAGAACATAACATTTGTGATATCACCAATATAACACATATACATATACCACTCAGTTTGTGTTGCAAGGTGAGATACAACGCTGATTTTTAGGGAAGACCACTTAGTGACGTACGTACGGTAGTAACAGCTATACTAAACCTAAGTAAAGAGAAAAAGTATATATATAAAGCATACTGCGCAGTGCTTGAGGCTTGACACCCAGGAGCAGGTTTAAAAACGTTTTTTATATCCGTAAATTGATCTTAATATAATAAACTACATTACGCACGTATTCCTCGATAACGGAAGCTTAACACCACGCCATTAAACAACACTACACTATTAGTCTCACTGATATCTATATATAGCTCATCGCGCAATATATATTATATTGCGCGATATCTCTTAACAGACTAACTCAATTCTATCGGAACGAATGTTATATATATTATAAGCATTATTGATTGACAGAATCGATTATAAGGCAGAATTACTGATTGATGGAATCGATCCCCACCACTGCCTATATAAACGAGCACTCGGTCGCATACACTCATTTGCTGCTCAGTCGTCGACCAGTGCGTTTCCATACTGTAAGCAACTGTAAGTTCGTTCCATGTACTTATTTTAATTGTTTTGTTACTTGAAAAATTAGCGGTTGTTTGCAATTATTTATGTTGTTGAATCTTTTGTCGATTTATTGTTTAAAATCAAATTGGCCTATAATTAAATTAGTTTTAGATCTTGAAAGCTTGTTTTTTTATTTGATTAGCATTTCTGGTACCTAAATATATTGTCTAATAAGATAAAATGAACTACCCGCGAATACTAGTTTATAAACGGTGTTGCTGATACAAAGTAAAATATATTATTATCGCTACTTACAAATTTAGACCAATAGTTTCTATAGGGTCCCTACCCTTTTAAGCATCATTGTCTCCTAACTATTGATAATATAAAGTAAGTTAGAACCAACAGTGACCTAATTGATAGTGTACACATAACTCATATTAAATAGTTAATACTATTTACCCTTATAAGCTCTTTTGTAAGTAAATATATGTAATTTTCTATTATATCTAAATTAACATATATAGGTATAGACAATCTGACACTAATATTTTTTAAATTAAACATAGTTGAACAAGTATATACTCACTAATGACAGCTATAGCGCAGTAACTGGACCTAGAGAGGTCGTAAAGCGCCCTTCAGTCTCCCTTAAGAGCCTCTCAATCCACTCCAGAACCTACAGCGGATACGGATTTCACATCACTATATTTAGAGTATAAATAAAAAAATAAAAGAAACCATTTATTTGCTCGGTTTTAACTCTAAGGGTATGTCGAGCACTTTCATAATGAAGATCTTTATTTAATCTCATAGATTGATGATAGAATTACTCGTCAAACTGCAGCTTATCTATCGGGACAGAGCTTATGAGTGGTCGAGCCAGTAGTGGTTATAAATCTAATTAATAAAAAGGAGTAGGTTTAAATAATATTTAAGAGCTATATACTATACAGTACCTAATGAGTAAAAGTGCCTGGAGCTTCAGACCCAACTGCAAGTTTAAAGAATACTACGTCTATATTACTAAAATTTTTTTTATAAGAAGGTTAATTCAATAGATTTTTAGCATAACTGTAACAATATCAAAACTTTTTTCCTCCTTATATAAACCCTATAAGGTGCTTAACAGTTTTGACAAATAGCCTCATTTGCCTACAGGGTGGAAAGTAATAAGGTGCCATATCGTGCCATATTTGAGCTATAACGAGCGCATATAGCATTTTAAATTGCCCTAAAATGCGATAAATTACGCTTTTGTACTAAGTATTTTTGGAAACATTGCAAAAATAACGAATAGCATGCTTTTAAGTATTCATATTTATCAAATGGCTGTAAGTTTGAAGCTTCACATCTGAATTTGACATCAACTCACTCACTCATTAAACCTTCCACTTAAAAATTAACTTAATCTCTCACGTACATACATTTCTATACCACACTATGCTTATTTCCGGTATATTGAGTATACTATAATATGTTATTATATGTTATGAAATTTCTAAAAAAACTAATTTAGTGTCAATAAAGGTTAAAAAGTGTGTCCCAAATTTCGTTATATTTTGTTCAGCCGTTTTTGGGTGATTAACATACATACAAACATAATTTTTTTTTTTTTTACATATCATAATAGAATTATAATAAGTCATTACATACAGCGAATCTTCTTCGAGTTTTATTATATTACACTTGTTTGTATAAAAATTATTGAAATCAAATCAGTAACTCCAAAAAAAATATTGAAATCAGATCAGTAGCTCCAAACAAATTATTACTTTTCCTCTTTGTAACATCAGTCCAATTCGAAGTTTCAGTAATTCCAACCCAACGAAAAACCTATTAACAGACACAAATAGGTATTTTCCAAAGTTATCTAATGGCAGTCGCTTTTTGCATGGACCCAAAATATTACATTAAAGGTCTAAACGAAAACCACAAAGGTTTAATTCTCTTTTAGGACTTGCAAAATGAAAACATTAGCACAAAAAGTGATTTAATAATTGCCAGAAGTTACTTAAACATTCCCTTTGGCGGTCTCGAAATAAATTTGACGACGGATGCTAATAAGTGCTTTTTAGGGTTCCATAGAAGCTTACATATTTCATGAACTGTATTTCGAAACATAATAAGCAACTGAAATATCATTGAATATGTCTTAATATAATAAAATGTATGTAATTAAAAAGAACTGCCTCTATATATGTACGCTAAACTTCACAACGACTGCATGATATCAGGTAATTTTTTTTTATGTTAGTTAGTATCCGGACAAGGTTTACATAAAAAAGCTAGTGAGACAGAAGATAGTCAATTATTTCGAAATACTTAAAAAATATAAACAGCAGGATTTATTATATTTATATAATAATTTCTAAGAAAAATATGTTAGATAGACCAATTATTTTATTTTAGCCATAAATAAATCATTCTTCCCTGTTTCCTCTTTTGGAACATGGATTTTTTAATATGAATTATGCATCTACACATCTATACATCCATTGATATATGTATGATATATATGTATGTGTAGTTTATTGTATTTTAATATTTTATGTAGTATATAGAAAAATGGAATTTAGTATTAAATTATAATATATTATGTTTTCATATATAATAAAATATTAATTATTTGTTATATCTTGTGCCTACACCACTTTTAAATGATTTTTTTTTTCTTTTCCTATATTTACTCGGGGTTTCTGGAAGAAATCTCTTTAAAGAGATAAGTCATCCTGTGTACACAATATTTCTTAGTATAAAATACTTGTATTAGATTTTAAGGTGCATAAATAAATAAATAAATACAAATTTTTTAATATAGAAGCGCTCCCAAATGGACTCAAATTGAAATTGACATTTTTTAATGAAGCATTTTTTTAATTAACAATATACACTTATATATTCTACATATAAAGGTGGAATAAAGTTAAAACTGCACTGCCATCGTTATATAATAATATGACGGTTTAACACTTACGGGGAGTAATACTCCGTGATGATGGGAACCGGAGTTTCCCGAAACATGTCGAGCTAAGCTCGATATTAACCCCGTAAGTGTTAAACAGTCATATTATTACATAATGAGTGTTTACGAAAGTTTTAGTGATAAAATAGCCATCTTTATAGTCTCGTAGAGTTACAGAAGTAACTTAACAAAGGTTTATACGGAATCCGCAATATTTAATGACATCTCTAACTTGATCAGTTTTGTTTTCACCTTCATTTCTAAATTATTAGGAAAGTCCAAGGTGGAATAAAGTTAAAACTGCACTGCCATCGTTATATAATAATATGACTGTTTAACATTTACGGGGAGTAAACTCCGTGATGATGGGAACCGGAGTTTCCCGAAACATGTCGAGCTAAGCTCGATATTAACCCCGTAAGTGTTAAACAGTCATATTATTACATAATGAGTGCTTACGAAAGTTTTAGTGATAAAATAGACATCTTTATAGTCTCGTAGAGTTACAGAAGTAACTAAACAAAGGTTTATACGGAATCCTCAATATTTAATGACATCTCTAACTTGATCAGTTTTGTTTTCACCTTCATTTCTAAATTATTAGGAAAGTCTAAGTACGTGTTGAGTTGAGAAACTTAAGCCTGATTATAGCAAACAATGTATCTTAGCGACATGTGTTACCGGACGAAGTTGTTTTAGCCCAGTATTAAACAAACTTAATGTTTGTTTCATATTCTGTACACACAGACGTTCTACTAAGATGAATCATACATAATTCGCGTTATAAATGTTGCTTCCCTTTCTTATATTACATGGAGTAAAAGCTGTAAAACATGTTAAATATTTTAAAAAATCCGACGATGCTCTACATTTGGGATTGATGAACAAACTTAACTTTTCCGTTGGAAAACTCTTGTAGCCATAAATCGATATAGTCAACAGTCTATTTATCAACTACAAATAAATATTTTTAGTTAGTAAGAAAAAGGTTTGCCTGTTATAAATGACCTAATTTTATGATTTTTGAGGGAAACAAAAGTATTACAATATTGATAAAAACGAACATATTTAGATTATGTAATATATTTTGTTTAACTTAATATTATTTATTGACAACTTAAAAACAATTTTCTTAAAGTTCCAGAAGCTCATAAGATTAATATCTTCTAACACAAGCAACTTATATCAAATACACACAGTATCGGCTTTAGGGGTAGGAAAAGCGGGTTACCGCCTGGGGCGCCGACCTCTGGGTGACTTTTTTTTGGGCGTCAGAAATTCTAGAAAAAGGCACCAGAAACATAACTCACCCAGGGCATCTAAGTGGTTATTGCCGGTCTTGGATACATATAGTTATATAGATACTCGTATATATAAAAATGATCTTAAAATAAGCATCATAACAAACAAAATAAATACAAAAATACCTGTTCCTAATTTTAAATAACAAGCATAACTCAACTCAACAGGCGGATATGAAAGCGGAAGTCTTTGAACAAAACAAAACAATGAAATACGACGCAACTCTCAAATAATCCAGTAAGAGTATCACAATTATATTCGAAATAGAAAAAATGAGAAAGAAATGTTTTAATATTTTTTTTTATTGCGGAAAAGGGACAAATTTTGTCCATGGGCATCGGCAATATGAGAGTGAGTCTTGTTTCAGATGCGTTGACACTTCGAAGATAGAATGGAAGGGGAATGAAGAAAAGAATGCTACGGTTTTAGTGGACTCTGAGCAAGAAGTCAGAGACCACTAGAACCGCTGCATTAACGAGATGAAAAGGGCGACTTGTACGTAGAATTTATGATACAAAGTGGAACAAACAGATAACATAATTGATATTCTGAGAGAATAACAGAGAAGTGGGTCTTCCGAAGAAATATCTTCGTGAGGAGTATTTTTGTAGAATAGGGTAAAGTAAATAAGATGAACAAAGCTAGATATAAGGAATCTTTGGAACGCTATGGGGAAGGCCTGCGCCCAAAAGGAAAACCAAAAATCACTATAATACATATATTAATCTAATAGATGAAATAGGTGCAGTTAATACATTTTAAGGTTTAGATTGTTAAAAGACACGTTGAATGTGATTTGAAAAATGTCAACAAAGTAGTTGAATAAAGGCTTATTTTATTTTTGTTTCTAAACGAAACGAATTATTACTTAAGTAAATTAAAACTTAAATGAATTACATGTTTTATGACCTGGCTTTAATATGATAGTGATTTCAGAACGATTCAATTAAACTATTGGTCTCCCAGTGGCAAGTTACAAGAATATTTCATTTAAATATTAGATTTGAACGTTATTAAGGCTCTATCTTTAAAGACCTGTAATAATCATAGTTTAAATTATTATGTAACTGTTTTCTTTGTAAATTAAAAGGTAAATTGTCAAATTACGGTGACAAGCAAAGGTGGCAATGTACAAATTCGGAAAGAGCAAGAAGATGATTAATTCACCAATTTGCAAAACTCCTGGAAAACTTTCGCTTCTTAATCTATGCTTTCAGACTATGCTTAATATATATATGTCGGAGGTGTGAGTCAGGTTAAGGTTAGGTTAGCCTTGTGTTAGGTTAGGTTATTGTTAGTCTAATCTTAAGATTAAACAGTAAAACTAAGCAGTGGAGTTGAGTGTTATGATCATTTAAAGGATATTGTAACTATATCGTGCTAACTCTATAAAATATATACATAGAATACATAAAAATATACATAAATAACGCAAGAGGAAGACGGCAGGTCTGTAACGGTTAAAGCATTTATAAAATATTTAATCAGGCATGTGATCATCTAGTTATGACCCTTAATACGTTGTGTAAATAATAACCATCAAAGTTATTTTTGAGTATCAGAGGCATGAGTTCAATAGGTCATCGAAGAAGATAACTTAAACTAAATAAAGATCGATTTGCATTTTATTAAATTAATGTAATAACGATGTTGTGATGACGCATAGACGTATAATAATTTTATAAATAATGACATCAGAAGGATGTTAGTGATAAAGAAGATAGCTGAAGGAGTCTCTCCCTTCCTCTTATAATATTTAAATATAAAAGAGAAAAGCGGTCGGCAGCCCCACACCGACTGTAAGGAATGCACATATTCATATTCACATAAATGTGTTATCGTTGCCACCAGAGTGGATATCGTTGCAGCCGTAGCTGATATTATAATGTGTTATGGTCCACCTTAGTGGAATGTGAAATATGAGATATGTACAACTCGCTTACAAAAAGCAACACTCCCATCGAGCATATGAGTCAAACAAAGAGACGTAATACGCCAGTTCATTATTTTACGTGGCAAGCCACGGAAGTACAGAGACAAAGTAGGCCACACTGTCCTATATGCTAGTAAACATCCCATAAGGATAATTCACCAGATGCCCTAGCACTATGACATGCTACACTGTCTATTTAAAAGCACTAAGCTAAGGGATAGTCCTGACAAGGACTATTGAGGCCACTCACAATGTCCATTAACAAAATCCACGGACAATGTTCGTGGTCGTACCCAACATCGCTAGAACGTACCACTTCGGCTTACAGCCTCCGCACCGCTCAGCAGCTGGATACGATGGTGTGATAGACACAACGATATCAACTGAGACGTCAGGACGTTGAAGTATCAAATCACAGTGAGAGTCACAAACAACATCGTCTGAGCCACGAGAGACCTCGGAGTATCAAATCAGAGTGATAGACACAGCGATATCAAACAGGACATCAGGACGTTGAAGTAACAAATCACAGTAATAGACACAAACAACATCGTCTGAGTCATCAGAGACCTCGGAGTATCAAATCACAGAGTGATAGACACAGCGATATCAACTAGGACATCAGGACGTTGAAGTATCAAATCATAGAGTGATAGACACAAACAACATCGTCTGAGTCACCAGAGACCTCGGAGTATCAAATCACGAAATATTCAAGACAACTTGTCATGGGGGTAGTCTGCTAGTAGCTGATGTAGCCACAAAGCATACAAACCAGTCCACAGCGCATCGTCAAGAATAAAGCATATCCGGCACCATACACAAGAATTCTCCAAGTAAAACTTAATCACACTAAGAGGCATCTCGCGTCCGTACCACCAAGATACGCAAGGCTCCAGCGACAGACAGATGGACTTCTCAAAGAAAGTCAGAATCATCTAAGAGTCACCTTCCGTCTGTATGCCAAAGCTCGTTCGAAATAAGGCGGTCCTGCAAGACTACTCTCACAGAACACTTTTGTAAGAAGGCTGATCTAAACACATGCATCACCATCACATCGTAACTACATAAGATATTATTATTAAAACATATTTATATTCATTATTTAAGAGGTTCATTATTATTACATGCATCGCCCCTATACATGTATTGTATTATTATAATTCTATAGATAGTCACCCACAAACCTATATCCTATATCTGTGATAAATACTTTTTATGACCTCTTATTATATCGGTATCATATGTAGTACATGAATGTGAGATGCTGTGCCGACGATCTCACGATGCCTCCCTATATATGCTGGGCAATCAGTCAGACTATCGGCAGTTTCCATACATTCTCCATACTAACTAATACACGAACCGTCTGCATTATTTTTAAATATATTTATTATTGAAAATTATGATCGATTATTATTTCTAATGTATTAAATGACGTTTTAAATATAAAATAAATTACTTTTTATGTTTATTTGTACATATTATGTTATAATATTTATTAATTACTACTTTTTTACCTCTTTATATTATTTATTATTATTTTAAATTTTAAATTTTGAATTTACTTTATGTAAAGTTTATAACCGTCACAATATCCTTAAGCCTACACCTTGGTCACAAGTCCAAGGCACTGCTTGGCTTCCTGTCATAATAGTAAGAGATCGTAACGTTTAGTTATATCCTGACCGTATTGCGCCCATATAGCTTTTAAGATAGGCCATCCATCTATATCCTTATTTTAGTTTCCGACATACATATATCTGAATATACAAACAATATCATCGCTAAATAAAGTACAATTTTAACAATATGTGGAAATTTACTAAAAGCTACCCTTTTGCAGTTTGAAATATTATATTAGTACATCTGGCTTATATTATCATTTAGTACGTAATAAAATCTTATATAAAAGTCCGTATATCATATTTCTTTTTAAGGACATCAAAAAGGTAAGCTCGGAAATGGATTATGTGACAACTATGTATTATATTTTGTTTGTGAAACTTGACCCAAAACACGAGGCCTTTGGTGCTTTGTACATTAATAACTAAACCGGAATATTAGTTAGTTATGTGGTTCTAGGGTTCATTCATGCATACATATGATTAAAATTTAACAAATCCAATGTATGTAGAAGGCATATCCAATGTCTGTATGGCATATTAAATTGCCTCAACCTATTACTAACTTATTCTATGACGGACAGCGTCTGGAAAGAGTCCAAAATAAAAGTACTTGGGTTGTTGTATTGACGATTAAGATGGCCACAATGTGGAGATCAGCTGCAGAATAGAACAGGCCCG
Organism: Limenitis camilla; assembly: GCA_905147385.1. Taxonomy (NCBI): domain Eukaryota; kingdom Metazoa; phylum Arthropoda; class Insecta; order Lepidoptera; family Nymphalidae; genus Limenitis; species Limenitis camilla. The sequence continues at coordinate 6,142,530 of LR990248.1, forward strand.
AAATGCTTTGAAATTCTTCCATTAAGCGACAAAAGCTATAGTTCCTCGGGCATATAATGCGCAGTCCCAAATATAAACTGTTACTGCTCATAATACAGAGAAAGATAGTAGGTAAACGAAACCTAGGAAGAAGAATGGCGCCAATGGTACAAAAGAAGCGCACGTTCCCTGTCTAGAGCTGCTGTGTCGAGGGTCCAAATTGCCATGATGGTCGCCAACCTTTGATAGAAGATGACACCCAAAGAAGATATTTAAGTAAACATTTTTAATATGTTTGTTTGTTTGTACATGAATTGTAACATAAAATATAGACTTTTATCAAATTACATATTTACAGATGTCAAGAAAAATTATTGTCATTCTAGAACGTAGTGGATTATGTGACTTAATGAGGGCTTCAATGAAAACAACTGTTGAAATTAGTCATGGGTTGAAAAACTTCGCATGTTTAGAATTACCTGATTGCTTTTAAATCTAATGACTGTTTTAACATGTTTATACCGCTTCAGCATGTGTACGCGATGTGTACAAACTCACTCACACACTCTACGCCCGATTCACTCCGACAACAATTAATTAGAAGATATTAAAATACAAGTGCGTTCAACACTTGAGTCGAAGACGAAATTTTAGTCCGCGGTGATTGTCGTGAACATTAATTATTATTGTCTTTAAGTATAATTACATTTTTGTTCTAATTTTTAGTATAATTGTGTGACTTGTAATTGGTTTTAAGAAACAAAAAAGGTGTGTGTGCGATTCACACACGATAGAAGTGAAACTTCAGTAAATCGACAAAAGAATGAGATGAATATATATAATAATATAAAATAGTATGTATATTTCTGTCTCATTCTTTCCTACACATTTTTGTATTTGTGTCTCGTACCTGTAGTTTTTTCCGTTGCATCCGGTTTGAAATCACAACGATTCTAAAGAAGTTTCACTTCAAAAATATTTTTATTTTATTTTTATACTAATAGCTGTAGCTAAGTTTCAGCGAATCTTTTAGCACAGTTTTTCTGTAATAATAAAGTAAAAAATAAATATTATTTTCAACCGACTTCAAAAATCATAAAGCATAGCATAATTATAAAGATATTATGACAATTATGATGAGTGTCTAATTATGGAGCTGGGACTGGTGGTAACAGATAATAAATATTAGAACAATCTATTTTGGCCTTATATCTTTGTTGTTTGCCTTAAATTATTGTATTATCTATATGTTAGATGCACTGCAAAGCAATACTTCAATGACAATAATAATATATACTCTAGATGGAAACCGAGCGAACAATATCACAGACTCACAAAATCCTTCAGAATGGAGTCCCAGCATCACACCTTTTCTACAGCCATAAAGGTCACCAGGCGAGATCCGTTTGGCAACTGGCTCAAGTCTATCGAAACACAGGTTATATATCACATATGCCGACTGTCTACACGTCGATATACTTTAAATAAAATAAAAATAACTATACGCTAATATGAAGTTATCAACGGTGTTGCTAACTATTGTAACCATTTTGTAACTAGAATGTGTCACCAGTTACCTATTTGTACAGTTGTAAAAACAGCGAATATGCACCTTCGTCTGGTCTGTTGAGTTTAATGTGAACATTTAAATGCATTGCCTGCTGTCACAATCAACAGTTGGCTTTGTTGGCGAGAGCTGTATACTTTATATTTTACGGCATAACCAGAGCAGGATGATCAAATATTTATATCTGTAATAGGTGGATATTACATTTTTAAAATTTATAGATACAACTTCCTCTCAGACTTCAAATACTTTTCTGGGTCGGAGATGAAGTTAATAATATATACCTAATATTGAGTCTGAAATCAATTTTTGCAATAGAAATGGCAAAAATCGCCAAAAACATTTCGTACTGAAAAACGATAAATCAACTCATAATATTCTTTATTGTCAAATAATCCTATTTCTTAGTGTGATTAAAATATTATTGAAGGCCCATTGAAATTTAAATAAAAAATAAGAATACAGTTTGTAAGAGTTTCTTCAGTGATATTGCTCCCGTGGTCATGTGACCTGAAGAAGCTGACTAAATTCTTATTACAATATAATAAAAATCAAAACTGTTACACATCAAATCCAAACGGAGGCCCTATTTCTGCTCATCAGTCCTTTACGCGGTCCGTACTAGTTGATTATATAACTATTTTCATCGTCAAACGTAAAGGAAAGGAGATATTGCCTAAGAACTGTTCATAGGTGCCATTATTCCGATGTAGTGATGTGAGCACCGGATAAAATACGATTCGAAAAAAAAAAAAAACTTTGTATAGTTTAAATTTTGAAAACTCACGAATATTATCTATTTTTCAGTATTCAATCTATTGATTGCTTTTATTTTAAAAATCAGAAAACATTGTTTATACAAGCGATGGCTATGACTATTTTATGAATCCTTTTACTCACTCGATTAATTTAACATTTCCATGAACTATAATCGACTATGTAGTCAAAGTCACGAACATTCAATATAGCTATAATTAAATACCGTTACATGTATACTTTCCCCGATGTAATCAGTTGTCGGCGATATAATTTCCGTTCTATAGAAACATTTATAGCAAATGACACAACAAATGATGGAATACAATGAAACACAATGTATTTTATTTAAAACTAGGCATTAGGCAGCTTTCTTTTAACTTTTTCTAACTTTTTCATCAAAACCTTAAAGAATTATATGCCTAAACATTTCTCATCAATCATTCTATCTATCAGTGAAAACCGCATGAAAATCAAATGTTCAAAATAGAAACTTTCACATGTATACTATATTATAAAGAGGTAAAGTTTATGAGGTTGTAGGGGAAAATCTCTGGATCTAGAAAGCCACATTATTTGTAAATGTCATAGGCTATATATTAACCTGAAAAATAAAAATACTTTTTCGTGGTCGAAGACACAAAGTAAGTCGGAGAAAAAATGGTCGAACGAAAACCTTTCTTACGAACGCTGCCTTAACGATGATAGATATATGATTCATAGTTATAGGGCAGAGTATGAATGAAGAATAAATGAGTGTGTGAGTGAGTGAACAGTTTGAATACACCGCAGAGAAGTGAGAGCGAGTCGGCTAGTTTATAATATTAGCAATAAGTAAAATTTTATTGTAGTCTAATTTAATTGAAATCATATGGACACAAAATATTTCTAACACGTGTTACGTTTTTTCGTAAGAAAGCGATTGGTACTGTTTAAAACAAAACTTTTATTCTCAATAGAATACAGCACAAAGGGAAAACGTAATAGATATAAATTACTTTCTTTCGTCCCTTTTGTTGGACGTGAAAAATTCTGCTAATTAATTAAAAGTTACAACCTTATGTACTACAGTTTGGTTTAGAGGAATTCGTTACTTCACTCTGCTTTGTGGCTAAAAAGAACTAATTAAATATAGCAACACTGTAGCTTAATTTGTATTTTGTTATTACAGTTGTTCCTTTTGTATTATTTCAAGATTATCTGACAGGACTGAGGCACTCTATCAATTGATTTCAGAAAGTAAATAATTTTCGAATACAAATTACATCCTTATTCTGCTACTGAGTCACAAGCCCTTAGCATTGATCGTTTCCGGTGTACAGTAGGAGGTATCATCATCTATTTAAATATATGATACTCCAGCTAAAAATGCCTATTGGTGAACACTGCCACTCGTTCAACGACTCATAACTAACTTTCAGTTATAAAAGTGAATATACAAAATTTTAGTTACTTTATCACTTAAGTTTAAAAATTTAAGCTAGTTCTAGCTCAGAAATTGCTCAGCATTCTGTTTCATGTATTTAAAAAATATATTATATATTTGTGTAAATTTCTTTTACCTTTAAAATTTTTGCGGAACAAAAGTTGTTAAAGCAATTGTTGAGTTTCAAGCAAATATTTTTGCAAATTCCAGACACGCTTTAGAAAAGTGAAAAGAAAAACTTTAAGAATTTTCCTTTTTAACGTTTAATTTGAATTTATAAAGCTTTTAGAGCAATATAAAAGTGTTAATAATTAAAAGGGATTTGATACTGCAGTGGGTTAAAATCTTTACGTAGGAGATATTTAACAAAACTCAAGAAGATTTATAATAACAATAGAAGTCAAAATCAATTATTTTATAACGTCACTAACGTTTGTCTATTTAAAATATATCTGACTTAAAATCTTTGTTTATAATTTCAATAAAAACGGTGTAAAAAACATTTTCTTTTTGTAATAAAATAAATATTTTACCCGTCGCAGAATTCTTAATGAGTTTTTTTAACATTTTATTATTTAAAACTAGCTGACCCGCGCGACTTCCACGTGGAACTAAGTTGTATTTCTAATATATTTAAAGTAGGATTACTTGTTATATATTTCATTCCTCATCTGGAACTCAAATAAACTGTATTATGCGCACTAAATTTAAGTTAACTCTTTTATTTACAAAAACAGCTAAATAACTCTCTGTCTAACAGATTCCTGGAACCTTGCTTGATTCTGATAAAAAAAATAAAATAATTCTAAATTTTATATTTTCATTTCAAAACATTTTATATCCTACGGGAACTGTATTTTTGCCGGAATTAAAAGTATAGTTATTTGTACAAAATTCCATTTAAATATTTACTTAGAAGAGTATTTCTTTAGTAATAAGATAAAAAAATCTTCATTTTAATCTAGGTCAGTCGATTTTGCGTGATGCGCTTATAAATCTCGAAAAGCGTTTTTTTATTATTATCATTTTTAATACCATGAAATTCAGTATAAAGATACTTTTTAAATATTGATCACTTCATCTTGTTAAATTGAACTGAAGCGGAATTTTATTTCACACAAGAGAAAACCGAGTCGTCACAAGAACTATTTGACGTCTGTATATTACATTTGTTCTAGGAAATTTTCACTGAAAAGAAACACATGATATATCTTTTCTCGTAATCATAGAATACTAGTCGACCAACCTAAATTTCGTCGGACTAAAACATTTTTAAAAGAAAAATAACCTTTTCCTTATATGCTGTTTAAATAAAATCCAGTCTTTTCTGAAGTAAAAGGATTTATTTTTTGCTAACACCATACAGTTGTTTAATATAATAAAATACTTTTAAATCAAAAATATTAATATTTTTAAATGTAAAAGTTTGTATATTTAGATTTTTGTTACTCAGTCACACAAAAGCGGCTGAACGGATTTGGATGCGGCATACAGATACTTTATAACCTGGATTAACACATATACTACACGGCTACGCCTACTACGGCTACATTTTATCCCGAAAAATTCATAGTTCCTGCGGGATAATAATAAAATATTTATTAAACGCCGGAATATGTTTATACCGAAATGTATTGAAAATATTTTTTTTTGTTAAATCTAATTAAGTAGGCATCCGTACGAAGCCGGGGCGGGTCGACTAGTTATTAATAACTTGCTTTCATAATGGAGCTTTATTCTAAGTTGCTTTAATAAAGAATTATGAAGCTTCTTTGTCTATAGTTCTTAAATATTTTTCTACTTTTTGGAATGATGGATGACTCCTTGTTCAAACTCATCTAGAAATTGTCTAATTAATTTAATGGAAACGATGTTTTCTCTACAAACTTTGTCGAAGTATATGAGAGCCCTCACCTCATTGATTTTTCAATGAGAATTTTAAAGCCATCAACGGTAGTTTTTAGAAGATACTGGTTAGACAGAAAATTAATATAATTTACTTAAATAAGTTTACTGAAGTATTGAGAAGCGAAGGTAGGCTTGTAAACCTGCTTCTGTATCACAAGCCCTAGGCACTCTTATCTAAAGTGTATGTTGTTAATAAATAATTTCTCGTTATGTGTACTCGCAATATCACCATACAGCTGAACCTATTTAATGAAATTAAGCACACAGGTACCTTAAAATCTAGATAGAATATTTTTTATCCCAGAATAAGTACTGATCTTGAAGGATAGAAGGGTATTAATCATACGAAACCCACAGGTTTAGATTTGGCAGAAACACATTGACTGAAATGTGAAATACTTTACTTTTTATTCCGGAATACAGTACATACACTATTCTTTTGGGATAGACGGACATTTTTTACACAAAAACAGCTTAATAGATTTGAAAAAAATTATTGAGGTACTATATGAATAAAGGTACAGTCCTTTAAATATTATATAAAATTAGGTTACTTAAACTTAAATTCCACACGAACCTAATTCCACAAGTTACGTTGGTAGGCTTATATATAATAATTTAAATTTAAAATATTATTAGATTCTTTAATATAAATATAACCATTTATTCCTCCACAATACAAGGTAAATTTATTAAATAATTTATAAAGTTTCCACGCATTATAACCACAAGTGTAATCCATAAATTAGTAGCGCAAATGCGGTTTGTGCTTCAAACTAAAACCAATCAAGCGCTCTTGTGTTAAACCATTTGAATTCTATAGTGTGGTGAATAAGGATACGAATTATTGCTAACACAAAAAATAGTACAATGTGGAAGTCTTCATACTAATATCACAAAAAAAGTGTCCATTTTGTTTACTGTATCTATACCGCAAGAAGTATAAGAGTTAGATTACGCTTGCTCTTTCTTAAGAAAGAGAAGAAAAAGACAACATGAAATGAAACATAAAAAATTAAAATTACTATTGTCTACACTATTATATACAAAAAAGGTGATTTAGTGTTGCCATATACATTTTTTAATTATTAGAATATGGCCATTTTGTTGTTACTAATCCGATTTTAGAAAATTCTTTCACTGAGAGAAAACTACACTATTCGTGAGTGACACGAGCGATGCAGTGTTGCCATATACATTTTTTAATTAATAGCCTCAGTATTACCGTCTCTCTTCCTCTTATATAGGTACTATCATTCTCACACATCTCTATTTTTTCTCTCTTTGTTTATTATCTCTGTTCAGAATTATCAGTCTCTTTTCACTTTCTTTCTTTCGATTATATATATATATCTCTCTCTTTTTTCAAATAATGAAAAGCTACACAATTGCAGAGTGACAAATTAAGGACAATTATAATATTGCTTTAAATACCCGAAGCGAAGCGAGGGCAGGCCACTCGTAGATTAAATAAAAAGAGAAGTGTTGTAGTCTATACACAGACTCACAATGGGACGTCTTGAAAAGTATATCCTCTTATATATGTAATGGGACAATATATGTAATATTTTATGATACAACTTGAACATTTCATTCAACAGTTTATTCAAGATTTTTACAGTTCGGGAAGCAGTTTCTGGATGAGAAGAACTGGCAAGAAACTCATCGGTCGCCCTTTTCAAAACGCCATTGTTAACATCAGTCTGTTTTACAAAGGCATAAACATTCTGATGAGATCAACGTCATTTTGATTCCGAGCTTTGTCAAAATTACGTTGATACTCGACTGAATGAAGATTTCAAAAATATATTATATTCCCCAGAAATTTCTCTAAGAGAGCCACATATTTACAATAATATTCCGACTCAGTGAACGCTCTACTGATATTTTCGACGCGAAAATATTTGAAATTCTAAAAGATTTTCGCTGACGATAAGCTCGTCGTTTCCGCAATTTTATGCGAAAATCATATCTTTCTATTAACATATTTTCAACTTTTCGATATTCAATAAAAAAAAATGTATGATAAACAGTATGTAAAATTTTATCTCAGTGAAACAAAGATTAAACTTATTCAATATTAATTTATAATTTATTAGTCATATACTTTATTAGTTTACTTTATACATTAACGATCACACAACTAGAGCCTGAAGCTTGCAACCCAGATGCCGGTGTAAGTTTATTCTTGTTCTCTATTTTTTACATAGATATAAAAGTTACTAATACTCTGAAATTTATATGTTTATGAAAATTTATAAATTTGGTAGTGGGATTGTAAATGAGAGAGTTGGTGCATGAGTCTCTTAAGCAAATTTGTATATTGTATTTAAACGTTAAGTTTAGAGTAAACAATGAGATTTCTATTATGCGCTATTCTTATTAATAAATGTGCTTGTTGGCTTATCTATTTAAGGAACAAAGACATTTTAACGAGAAAAGAATGACACGTGCTACTTTTTATCCCGAAATCCTCAATTCTTATGAGGATAACCTCATTAACATCAAAGCGAAGTAAGCGCGGAGAAATAAAATATTCTCATAAGAAATACCAATTGAAAAGGTCCATTAAAACTTCAGGAAATTTAGCTAAAAGGCTAAGCTTTCTATCCTAATATTTTGAATAAAAGCTCCATTTACAGTTCAGAGTTTTGCTAAGCTGAGTGCGATTGGATGTCAAAATGTCAAGTTGGATAACTTTGGTATAATTAAATATGAAGAAATCATCGTATTCAGTTCATTGAATAAGTTTGAAGAGGCCAAATTCTTGGGTTGCCGCTCAAATAATTTTGAACAAGTCTTTGAGTATTGATGAGACTTTAGGCTTGACAGACGAAATTTCAAACTTATTCAACAGATAATTTTAAGGTCTACCTATTCAGGTTATAATATTAAATAGAGTCTGGATATCTATACAGATCAATAATAAATAAGACATAATTTACAAACGAATATTTTGCAAAAATGGTTGTATTATCACTAGTACGTCGTAGTATCCCTGAGTCTCGATTTACACAAAACTAAAAGTCTAACTGTCTTTTCGTGATAAACTCAAAGACTACGGTAAACTGCATGAATGGATATTCATGCACATGCAAATGCAATGGTACATGAGGAAGGTTTAGGTGTATTGTTGACTGTATGAGAGCTTTCATCGATAACGCTGTCTAGCCCTAAGTTAAACGTGTAAGATAGGACATATTATGCCTATAATATGCTCTTCGACCCGTGCATGTCACTACTATAGTATATTCCGTATCGAGTTTAAAAAATAATTATGGGAAGGAAGCTAAAGAGAATGCTTTCATTCCGAAATTCAAAAAAGCCATTTTTCTTTCTACTGCCATTAATGTTGACTACTATTACATAAACAACTACTTTCGGGTCTATACAAAATATTGAACGAAATTCCATTTTCCAGTTGGTTAAGTTTTTTCTCAAATTTAATTTGGAGTTAGTAATGAAATGTATAGTGGTACAACCACCATGTGGTGTATCATCCTGATAAATTCTGATGATGTAGATTTAAAAGCGTCGTTAAATATTGTCACTTTACCAAATTTCTTGTCTCTTGCCAAACGATGATGTATTACAGCTTGTTCATACAAACGAAATAATTTGAAATGAAAAGCAAATGTATAAGAAATGCACAAATGTTGGCTGAAAAAGATTAAATAGTCAACACAAAATTTAACGCAACATGATATTGAATTGTATCAAAAAAAATACTTATTTGAGCAAATTTGCTTAAATAATGTAATGTTAGTGCAGCAGACAGTGTTGCCAACTGTTTTCAACAACAGCACATAACTGGGTTAATAACTTAGTATTCGCGAATCGTTCCTTTAATCTTATTTAGATCGGTCGTAGTAAGAACAATCGCTTCCAATGGAAGTCATATTTTTATACCATAAACATTTTATGTCACCTTCAAAATACGTTCATAAACTCGATAATACGACTAAACATAATGAAGCGAGGGTAGATTAGCATATTACATTGTTTGCCAATCTGTCCTCACGGATGAAATTTAGCAATAAATTGCACTTTGGCCTCTACTGGTACAAGGCTGCAAATAAGTAATATATAATAATAAAAAAGTAACCTAAACTGTAACTATAATTTATAATATTGAAAACATTTCTTAAGTGAAAAAATAAAACATGATTTTTAAACTTTTCTACCACATCGGTATGAATTGGTGAATTATTTTATATTAAATATTAATCATTGTTCAGTAATTAAAAGTCAGAATTTAGCTAATAGATGCAAAATATGTCTTCAGAAAATGGGACCTAAAATAGCAATTTAGGAAATAGGATCGTATTATCAGTACGTATCTCACACTTTATTAATTTCTTATTTAGCAATTTTTTATTACTTCGCTGTCATCGAACACCAAGTAAAATTAACTTTTTCGATGCTTTTTTGCAGCATGTCATAAAATAAGAGAGAGGAATGATACCCATTACTGTACAGTAATCGTATACACCTACAATTGAGACTGAGACGAGCAGTGTCTGGGGCTTGAGAGCCCCATATTACCTCTCACCTCCACCACTCGTCCTCACTAACGACAATAGATAATAAAGTAAACTTACGTGGACCTCAAGACGGGTGACCTTTACCACGAAACTATAATATTAGGGGTTAAAGTATGAAATTGCCGATTTGCTTTGAAAAATTTAAATTCGTTTTTTTGTATTTATTTAATCAAAATAATTACCATTATTATCTATTCATTGCTGCCATCTAATAGGAAGGTCATTTATGCCTTGGCGATGGAACTCTGTACTGTTTCAATGGACCCCGAGCAAGAATCCGGTGTTCATTGGAACCGCAGCAGTAATGGGATGGGAGAGGGAGGTGTAGATCTGGCCCACACGCGGCTCAGCCGTAACGCGTCAGAGACAATTGGCGGTCAGATTCGCATGCTGGTGGTCGCAAGCCAGTCGGGGAACAGATACCCTACCGCCAAGAGGGTGCTGGGTTACTCGCCTCTTACGAGATGCTCTCCCAGCGGCAGAGTGGAATTGTATTCTAACCCGTCCCCTCACGGGACTAGGGACTAGCAATATAAATAATCTTTTATCTATATCTATACTAATATTATAAAGAAGTAAGATTTGTATTTTTGTATGTAACGAATAAACATAAAAACTACTGGACCGATTTCAAAAATTCTTTCACCATTAGAAAGCTACATTATCCCTGAGTAACATAGGCTATATTTATTAAAAGAAAAAATTAGAGATCCTCAGGAAATCTCATGCGCATGCGCTGCAAAAAGTATTGATGATAGAACAAAGAAATGTTCTACAATATTATAGAACGTATCAATATCTACAAAAAACTCCGCGAGACCATATGTCCAACTATTATAGTTATGTCACTATAACTACTTTTTTACATTTTAAAAGTTGATAAAAATGCCAATCAAAATCAGAATATGTTTTCTATAACTTTGTATTAATCCTTATCCAAATAAATTATTTCGTATTCAAGACTGTTTCAATACCTGTAAAATACTTTTTGAATTATTAAAATAGGACATTCCAGTCAAAAGATATTACGAAATAAAAATATCAAGATAAATAAAAAATAATCCCTGACGGGCCGCCGGCGCAGTGTGGAGTGCCTCGCAGCGCAGTGAGTAACGCGGCGATAGAGGGAGCGACAGAATGCGGGAGCCAAAATGTTAAAAAAAAATTATCCACCCGTGCGAAGCCGGGACGGGCCCCTAGTCAAATATTAAGTAATCAAAAGTGTTGCTAACTATCCTGTATAAGCTAAACAAAGTGTTAACATCTTAACCAAATAATTTAAAACATTTAAACTAATAACAAAGGTTTATTGACTTCTAAAGTAATGTTAATTAAAACTAATAAACTGCGAAACGTAACCGTATAATGAGTTACAGCCAAAGTGTCTTCGTCTCAGAAGTTAGGCTTTGACATCTCTTCAGACGTAGATTTGCCGAAGTTTCCAACTATACGCATATATTATTATTAGTTTAATTTACTTTAATGGAAAATAGATGTTAACACATAGGTGATGTGTTTAATTTAGAAATTATAATAAAAGCTTTAAAGCAAAGCCTTAAAAAATATGACTAATATACTTTAGTCGATACTGCTCACATTACTGTCTCAGATTGTGGCGCGTGGGAGCCCTATTTACTCATATCTATCTTAGGTGCAGATCTCGCGTTGTCAAGTGTGATCGGTGCTAAGTTTGACAGCGAGAGGTGTTCGAGAGCGATGGCTTCTTTTTGTGAAGATGTGATGAAGGTAAATGAAGCCACCGAACGAGAGAGAAAGGCTAAGGCCCTAGTTAAACCTATCCGCAGAAACAAAGCAGGACTTAAGAGATGGCGTTACGCGCTCATTATGTCTCCGACATAAGAGTTTGGATTTTGCCAACCTGGTGCTTCCTATCTTTCCCGGAGGACAATCGTCATAGAATACAACCGCAATCCTTAATATTCCTTTCTGACGAAGAATGGAAATCGCTAGGGTTTAGTGAGTAGTATGGCATTTTCGGTGAGTCCCACATAACTTCCACTTGTGGAGGCATGCATAGATGCATCTACCAGCGTCAATATGAAAATATATAAAATTAATATATAAAGTTACGGTACGAATTACTAGGAATTTCTTATCACAGGTGCAACTGTTGTTGTAGATAATAGTTAACAGAAAGTATAAATTGAAAATCTTATTTTTAGCATATTTTCCGTTAGTATATTTTCCGTTTTCGAATACTATAAATATGTTATGAAAAGGTGCTCCTAAAAAAAGATATTGTTTTGAGATAGATAAGGGTCTATATTAATTTCAAGCTCATCTGGCTATCACTTAGTAAAAAATATGTCTCCGTAGTTCCGTTAAAGCGAACAAAAAAGATAAACAACCAAACATACTTTCGAATTTATAATATAATTTCTATGATTATTTGAAATTAAATTAAATTTGATCCATCGCGTGTTATATAACTATCTAGTTAGATATAAAATTAATCTCATCTTTTAACGATTGAAAATGCATTTACGCATCCCTTCCTAGTAGAGAGAGTGGGAATCATTTATCGTCCAGCTACTGTATGTAAACTGTTTAAATACTCTAATGCAGTTATTGTGTAAATTAAATTCAGCTAAATTATAAGGGAATTGATCCTGTTCTTTTGGCATATCGCATCGAAGTTTTATGTGGAGTATTTTATTTCTTTGTATAAAAATAATAAACCATTCGTGATTATGACATTTCAATCACGACCTAAAAAAACTAACTACCTTAGAACAAATCTGTAAATAAATCTTAAAATGTTTTCGTATTCATAATTCCCGAGAAGTAATATATTTTATCAAGTAAATACCGCACAAAGCTTTTATTATAAAGCTTTGTGCAAAGGACAACTTGCTTAACGAATATTCGTTTATTATTTTTTATTTCAACGTTATTTATTAAAGAAAATACGCTTTGGTTATTCTCAAAAAATTAAGCTATTATATTTATACTAGCTGACCCGGCAAACGTTGTTTTGCCATATAAATTAATTTCTGTAGGGACACCCTTATCAGATAGGTGTATAAAAAATAATCTATAACGCACTCTTAGACTTACCAAAAAATACACTATAAAGTTTACAAATATCAGTAAAGCCGTTTCCTAAAAAGTGACAATAAAATTCTTATACATAAAATAATTCAACCGTACTTTTAACAATTTATAACTCGGAAAAAATGAGAAACGAGAGAAGGAGAGGGGATATATTGAAAACACTAAGAGGGGTGATTATAAATGGACTATCGAGTAAACGCAACGTAGACACTGCTATTGAACCGATAAACAACTAAACATTACGATCCCTTATAATTACTACAGGAACCTAAGTTGTGACCAAGGTGTATATTTTAAAGATCCCTTCATTTAATTGAAACACTCGTCTTCACTGCTCAGTTTCACTGTTTAAACTTAAGGTTGGGTTTACCTAAGCCTAACTTACGGGCCGACATACTCGTATATTATGACTATAGTGCACTATAGCATTATAGTATGGACTTGCAATTACACTCGCCTTCACTGCCTGATCTTGCCATCTTACATTTAATTAAATAAAGGGCTAATTACGTCACTATTCACTATATAAAATTGCTCGTCATACTACTGATCTTTTTGGACAGAGATCTGCAACATAGTAGTACTGCTTAATCTCTAGTATAAGCTTAAAACATCCACTACTAGTTTTAGTAAAAAAAAACTATTTTGATGTCCGCCATGTCATAGAGGAAATTATACACAAACTCATTTCCTACAAAAGCACTAGTGCAACTTTTGTAACCAAAATAACAATCTAAACATCGTAGCGGTATTTACTACGTAGAATGTCTACAACTTACGTAGCAGAGCTACAACTGAAAAAAAGCTACAACGGAACCGTCCCGAGTTCGCACGAGTTACTACCCGACCATATTAAGTCTACATGTATCCCACCATGCATTGTTTTGTTATATGCCAAAGGGTCTAAGCAACAGCTCCCAAGCGATGTGACTATAGACGACATTATCAACAACTGTCGTGATTTTACACAAAAACTTAATAAATTATACACCTAAACCTTCCTCATGAATAACTTCCTGTCAAAGACCGTTCTGTAGTTTTTAAGTTAATGGCGAATATATAATGCATTTTATAGTGGAGACTAAACTTCTCTTATTAACAAAGTACAAGATTTTATAAAAATAATCCCACATATAACATTTGCAGACATTTAATGAAATAGTGTTAAATAAATGGAGGAGTAAATAGACACAGCAGCAAACTCACTAATTAAATAATTCCTTTAGAATACACAACGTTGCTCAATGTTTATATTCCTATGAGGAACTTTATAAGAAGTACTTCATAAACTTATATATGTTACAGGAAATTTAGGGCTACATTTCCTGAGTAATTTAACTGTACACTGCTGTTTTTATATTTTATAGAGAATAAGAGTTCTCTCATATTTGGGAATATAAAATAACTATATTTAGATTTACTTAATGTTTATATCTGACAGATAAAAATATGGCGTCAGAACATGAATTACAAAATAATTTATTTTACTGGACCATTTTAACACTATGTCTTCATTTCGCAACATTTGTTTGGACATATGAATTTTGGGGTCAGATGTTGCAATTTAATTTAAAAGTAGTTAACATCAACCAAATGAGATGAAATTTTGTATACATCTTTAGATTGGTAGTTAATATGTGATTAGTTATTGACGTTATTCTAAATACAATATGGCGATCCGCCCAAGATGGCGGTTTAGTTATTTCAGCCACTTCTTGGTATTCCATTAACCTGAAACCTGACATGTATATTACGCGTGTAGGAACTGGAACTGTCTCGTGGTAAATGGTAGACCAGACGAATTTTTTGAAAATTTCTGAGAAGAGAGTATAAACACAGACCACTACAGCATTAGACCGTCCATCTTATCATTATAAAAAGAATATACTATAAAATAGTAATAAAGCTTCAACATACTTCGTGATCCGTTTATAAAATACCACGTCCGCTATATAGATGATCTCCCCTGGGGCGTATCATGTCGGATCGTACCACAAATGACTCCCACGATAATAAACTTTACGTCGATGAAAATCGCATCAAAATGGCTGACAGTGGATTATACGTGAGCTGTATACAGAGCGCGGAAAATGAGTTATTTTATAAAATTTCGTACCTTTGTTTGTCCTTAACCTACGTTTCTGTGGTAATAAAGAAATTTATTTCATAAAACCAGAATTTTTCCAGAATAAAAATAGTGAGCTGGCTTTGGTGCGGCTTAGTAAAAAGGAACGAGTGATTGTATAACACTGGTTTATTGTAGTGGAAGTCACAACTTTATAATATTTAAAACTTTCCAGAAAAACAGATAAAAATACTTGATACTTGATTGCTTGATACTAGCGCGTAATTAAGAGAAAGTCGCAAAATTGAGTGGCAAAAACCAGTAGCAGAGTGGGACCAGAAATCTAGTCGCAGAGTGAGAGTGAGTCCGCAGTCCGCTTATATACCTATCGTGCAGAAACATTGGTCACGTATATGGTCATCCACGGAGACGACCAATGAGATTGAAGTGTGAGAGAAATTTGTAAAATCATCGGTTTTTTTGGAGATTCAATTCAAATCGACAGAATAAAATAAAACCAAACATAGTGTGAAATAAACATCAACATTTCTTGCTATAAAATATCTAACACATTATATTAACTAACTAGTAATTGTAAGTAATATTATTTTACATATTTTTAAGGATATTTATTATCCCTATAAATGAAAGATTTTGTGCTTACAATTATTTTTCACCGTGATCCAAATTTATATTTCTACTAGAGACATACACAAAGAATCTTTTCAAACAAACAAATAAACATACTTTAAATATATTATGTAATGTATAATTTGTAATCCCTTCTCACCTGTTCCCTATATATAGAGTGACAGCGGTTAATTGGTCTGCCGCAAACAAGAGATATTAATTATAACACTCAATTTACTGATTATGTATAATCCTATTGAAAATAAACTATATTACATCACACGGAATTATTAATGGTTTACATTGAAAACTACAGGCATAACAATGCACATTAAATTTGGTCAATACTAAGCTGAAAACTGATAAGTGGAACTCCCATTTATGATCTCTGGCGTGAAGACTCAGCTCGGCAGATTACAAAGTAAGGAAAGTAAGGCACCTAACTGAAATGGATACAGCTAGACTTGTTTCTTTTGTTTAGTTACTTTCACAGTATTATGTCTTAAGGCATTTTGTTTTATCATTCAATAAAATATCAATCCGGGCTATTTACAATCTAAAACCTAGAGATTCTCTTCGAGACGTATTTGTAGTCTAGTCGATAAGTTGGATATGGTCTAAAATATAGATACTCTTAAAATTATATAACTTTATAGAACATTTAGCATAATTACATCTTCATTATTTTTCTTTTGCAATTACAATGTAACTTTTAATTTTTTTTTTAATTTTTAGTACTAATTTATGTTTTAATAAGTTTATATGCCAATTAGTTATGTAATTACCGGTTACTATCTAGCACCAAAGTACTCGTCAAGACGACTCAAATGAGCCCAAACTCGATGAGGTTAGGCTAGGTTATCTACCAACTCCATCATCAGATCAGCACCTTGTCTTCATAATGTATGCAAAATTTCAGCTCGTTCGGTAACCGGGAAGTGGATCAAATTTAATTTGCAATATTTGATGACAACATCGGGATAGGTAATATTAAATAAAACTTTGTAAAAATATTGAATACGCAAAAATTTATCAATGTGCCGTACTCGCTTATGATGCCGCGCGCGAAACCTAAAAATATCGCGCAGAGACCCATTTTTGGTAGAGATCCGGAAGTTGAAAATTTCCTCCTCCTTAGGAATCTTTTTTAAAAATTTCTTAAATATTAATTTCCTATGAAATATTGCGAAAAACGAAATGTGTTTTGAAGTGAAACTTCTTTAGAATCGTTGTGATTTTAAACCGGATGCAACGGAAAAAACGACAGGTAAGAGACACAAATACAAAAATGTGTAGGAAAGAATGAGACAGAAATATACAAAACGACAGGTAAGAGACACAAATACAAAAATGTGTAGGAAAGAATGAGACAGAAATATACATACTATTTTATATTATTATATATATTCATCTCATTCTTTTGTCGATTTACTGAAGTTTCACTTCTATCGTGTGTGAATCGCACACACACCTTTTTACATCGATGTATCCTAATTTCTTAAAACAAAACTGTCATTATAAATATTTTTGTCTCCATCTTTAATTCTGTATAACTTTATTTCAATTTTTTATATGCTAATACACACTTTTAGCACATTGAGCTACTATTATCATACATTATCAAACACATAATTTTAAGAACAATATCTCTATTTTAAACCATTTTCAACCAAACCTAAACTTGTAACGCCATAATATCGTCTCCACAAAGTGAGTAATTGTTTCATGCGGCTTGGTGTTCGCATCTATAATAACATTCCACAGCCTATATTAGATTTGCCATTTAAACGAGTTTAAACTCACATTAACACGTTCACTGCGTAAGGATTTTTAGAGTCCTTTTTGCTGGTGCGTCATATGGTTATATTGACTTATAGAGGACCTTTAAACAGTGCGTCGTGTGGTCAAAGAGCCCTCATTCAGTTCTGTTTTGATATACGTTTTTCTCAATGGTGATAGTTATTATTGAATATATTTTATTTTGACCAATAACAAAGCAATATATACCTAGCTGCGTTTTTAGGTCGCTTGTTTCGTTTAATTTGTGGGATCCGTTTGACCAGACAACGCACTGAAGATGTCAAAATACTAGTGACGAGAAACACCTCTATTGTATGTGCTATACAACAGAGGTGTTAAAAAGTGTTTAGTAAATAAAGCTTACTACTCTGTACCAGATTACTTGAACGATGACAAAGCTTGGAATCTAAATGACATTGATGCTCAGCTGAACGATCATACCTTTGTAAAACAGACTGGCATTTTGAAAAGAGCTATTCTTATGGACATATACCTAACAAATACATTTTTTCAAAAGATTTACAAAATAAAATTATTTAATTTGGTTTTCTTGTTTTTACTTCGCTGGACCACATGACACGTGTACGGAACGAGTACGAAACGAGTATATAAAAACATACGAAAACACGCTAAAACATATGAAACCGTGCGAAACCAAACAAAAACTTGCTGAAACTTTACAAAATCATACGAAACCTTACAAAACAAATAAAAAATTAAACACATAAAAAATTGCGAAACGAAACCGTACAAACACGTATGAAAGGACACGAAAAACACTAAAACATACATTTACAAAAAAAAATATGCATTACTTATTATTATATAATTAAATGTAACTGTAATTTGTGTTATACGAAACCGTAACAAACCGCACGAAACCATACGAAGCCGTACAAGTTTACAACCATATAAACCAACATACGTATATGCAAACCTACAGAGAAACAACCATATAAACAAATACACCTACAACAATTGGACTATTGGGTAAACGCAACGCAGACATTGCTACTGAACCGATAAACAAACAAACACTGATCTCTCGCAATTACACCAATTACGCACTAGTGCAATAATGTAAAGTAAACACGCACGCATTTGTTATGGAGCTGCTTACATTCACAAAACAGCGAAGTAAACGACACTTTACGAGAAAGTGTGTTGGAAATATATATTACTACCTGACCCAACAAACGTTGTTTTGCCATACATATTACCCTAATCACTTAGGAGGACGAAAAATAGATAGTAGCCGATTCTCAGACCTTCTGAATATGCATATAAAATTTCATAAAAATCGGTCAAGCCATTTCGGAGGAGTATGGTAACTAACATTGTGACACGAGAATTTTATATATAAGATTATCTTTAATATAAGTTACATTGTAAAAATATTTTAAATTCCTTTGTATTTAATTCTCGAATAAAATATTCTCACACCTTATTAATGATGCAATTTTAAAGCTACGCCCTTATAAAATTACAGCAAACAGATGGCAGATTTTGTTGTAATAGCAAAACAAGTAAAATTAAAACCGCAATTCTCCATTAAGACGATACAGCGAAAGATTTAAAACAATTCACAAATTGGTCCTATCTAAACCGCTCTATCCCTAAAGACCCAAAGATTGTATTGAGAGTTTGTCTCAATTTGCATTATAATGTTGTAAACAGAATTGGTTGGTTAATTTAAATTGGGCTGAGATATTTGTGCTTTGAACCGTTAATGGCCCAAGTGACTATTATAATTACTCAGAAAGTCCATTTTGTGGCCCATGGGTAATTTACCTAAACCTTAAAACTTACGGTTAAATAATAAGCAGTGGAATAAAAAAAATGGTTATAGTACATAAGCTTACATGTGTATAAATTAAAACTTGAATAAAATACGAAACAATTCAACTAATGGTTGAACAACTTATGAAACCGTGTAACTAATGTTTCAATAACATACAATACAGTTTAACTAATACTTGTATAATACACGAAATAGTTTTACTAATGCTTAAATAACAATTAAAACGATTTAACTAAGGCTTGAATAGTTTAACTAGTGGTTGAATAACATATGAAACTGTGTAACTAATGCATGAATAACATACGAAACAGTTAACTAATATTTAAATAATTTTTTACCCGTGAGGGGCCGGGTTAGAATACAATTCCCAGCCCAGTAACCCAGCCCACAGCCATTGGTGGTAGGGGATCTGTTCTCCAAACTGACTTGCGACAATTAGCATGCGAATCCGACCGCCAAGTGTCTCTGACGCGTTCCGGCCGAGCCGCATGTGGGTCAAATCTGCCCCGTTCCTCTCCCGTCCCATTACTTTCCAATGAACACCGGCTTCTTGCTCGGGGTTCATTGGAACCGCAGCATTCTTCTCTTCGCTCCCCCTCCCCACTCTATCTTCGAGGCGGCAACGCATCAACAAAACAAGAGAAACCCTCTAGTTTTGTCGATGTCCATGGGCAACGGTGGCCACTTCCCATCAAGTGGACCGTCTGCTCGTTTGTCCCTATTCTATTATTAAAAAAATAATACACAAAATAGTGTTTACTAATGCTTGAAAAACAATTAAAACGATTTAACTAATGCTTGCACAGTAACTAGTGGTTTAATAACATATGAAACAGTGTAACTAATGCATGAAGAACATACGATACAGTTTAACTATTACTTGAATAATACATGAAATAGGTAGTTTTATTAATACTTGAATAACATACCAAAACAATTTAAATAATTCTAATATTAATATAAACGAACGCACACGTATAACTAATAAGGAAACACTAAATTACAAATTATTTATAGTAAGTGCTAAAAGGATAGATGTTGATATGAGTTTAAATAGTTAATTATGCAATTTGAAACCACTTAACGGAGTAACACAATGTTGTTAAATTCGCTTCCGGATCCGGAGTGAGAGAAGTTTAAATTGCTTCTAAAGCTATTAAATAATGAATGCCATGTGAAGCGGTATTATACCACTTTCTGCTTTATACTAAGAGGTAAAAAAAACTATCTTTACTGCATATTATAAAACAAATTTCCACGTCGCGGCGGTCTGTCGGTTTATTCACATTAAACGTCTAAAGTAGAGAACGGATTTTCATGTGATATTCATCAATAGATAGAGTGATTCGTGAGGAGGATTTATGAGAAGGCGTATAATTTTTTATGGTTTTGTATGAATTGTTTGAAATAGGACGAATCAAAAGGTTACCTTGCTATAATCCGCGGCAATCTGAACAACCAGACTCGTATGGTACAACCCAGAAGAGCACCCTGCCCACATAAAAGTGTAACGTGCGAACCCGAACCAAGAATTCCACATTTTAAATAATTATAAACCTTGATGAAGTTGTTGGCACTTCCAGTATGATCTTACTCTGTGTATCCTAATCATTGTATGAATATTTTTTCTATATAATTTATTGTCAGCTAAAGTCAAGGAGAATAAAGAAAGGCATCGAAGAATAAACCTTAGCTAAATGATTATAAGTTCATTTTATAAAGTAACGTTTGTAAGTAATTACAATATTTAGGTAAACTGTAGCGCCATTTAAAACTAAGCCTTATGGGATTCAAACTAGTTCGTCTTAATGTTTACGTAAAAATACCCACTTTTTTGTTTTTATTTTTATTTATTATTGTTTTAATAGAAACTAAGTACGCTACTTTCATTTGTATAATATATTCATATGTTAAATTTCTCATGTAAGTGAATTTAATGTATAAATTCTTGAACCGGATAACATCAACAATCAATCAAATATGTGTCTAGTTACCATGAAGAAGGTTCTAGACAGCAAATCCATGCAAGCTCTATTGAATTTGTAGTATAATTGGAGCATTACAATTTGCTAAGCTCCTGTAGTGGATAAAACCACAGCGCTATGAAATTTATGGCTACAATATTAGTTTAGACGTACATTGTACTACGTTAATGGCTCGTGAAATACCACTTCTGATATTATGGATTATTTATCTGTGATAAAATTGTACTGTCATCTTGTCTCTGTGATTTTTAGGTCATATTTACCTGAATTCTTCAAATAATCACTTTCAATAAATGTCGAGTAAAAGATTTATCAATATCTAATAATAATCAAATATTTCCAAACTTTAAAGATTTTTAGTATCAGGTATACTATCATAGTATGTTTATCCATCACTTTATTGACATTCAAAGTATCTTCCAATGACGAAAATATCTTAATATATTGTAGAAATCCGGAGACAGTAACTATGTCTGTCTGTCTGTCGCGCTTTCACGCCAAAACTACTGAAGCGATTTAAAATAAATTTGGTATACAGATAATCTAGAGCCTGAGAAAGGACATAGGCTAATTTTTAATGTGATAAAAGGATTGTAAAGGGGCTGAAAGGGTGGGATGAAAAGTTGAATGAAAGTCGTCATTTTTAGAGCTATTTTCAGGCTGTTGATTCGATACAGATAAATAAGTCATTCAAAGTTTGTTAATGTTTTATCCTCAAGGGTGTAAAAAATAATAGGGAAAAGGGGATGGAGGTTTGTATTAAAATACTTAAGGCTCATTTTTTGAATAAGTCCGCATTTGTACACACATTATTTGTTTATATTTATGTGTATAATAAAGTGAAAAAAGGTTTATGTGAATGTTTTATAAGTTTGCGAGAAAACGTTCGTATGTCTTATTTGTAAAATAATTAGCCTAAATAATTAAAAATGTTACCCAAAGATACTATTCCACGCGGACAAACTTGTGGGTACAGCTAGTTCCATATAAATAACGAAATCATTAAGAACGATAGAAAGAAAATTTTAATGTAATAACTAATGATATTGCTATCCTTGAAACTACATAATAAAAGAAGCCTGACAACGGTACAGACCATGTGAAGTAATTATTCAGTGTGCCTTAAGAACTAACGCACTATAGTTCAGTGTAATACGTAATAAAGACTTTATTTATACTAATTAAATAACAAAAATATATGAGAAAGTGAAAATCTGAACATTATAAGTGAAAGTTTAGTTTGTGTCTAAAATGCGCTGGCAATCTTTTATCAAATGTATCCCAATGAAAACAAAACTAATTTGTATAACAACCACAGTTGTATTGATATATTTAATTTCTTCTTATGCCTTACTAGAACACGCATCTTTTAATTCTACTGAAATTAATAATAATGCTCATAGTCCAAATAAATCTGTGAAACTGCAAAATGTTATTGTGCATTTAGATTTAAAAGGATCTCCACCTAAATTGAGTTATCTTGAGACGATTTTACCAAAACTTCAAATGCTTGGTGTTACTGGGCTTTTAATCGAATATGAGGATATGTTTCCTTATGATGGAAAATTGGTGAATTTGAGTGCAAGAAACTGCTATGAAAGACATAAGGTAATTTTGTTTAGTAAATACTTACCTACATCTACATCTAAAAAAGTTAAATTGTTGCGGTCGAAATTTATTGGGATTTAGATTTAAGTTTTCTGTTATAAGTGAAGTATAATTCTTTTAGAGAAAATAGGGATATATTAAATTCTTCTTTAAAGGAAATACAAAGCAACCAATACAAATTAACACACGTCATATTTGTAACAATATATTATAATAAAGTAAATCAAAATATACTAAATTTAACTTACCTTTAGTTACAGGAGTTTCTAACCCTCGCAGTACACGTCGGCTTCGATATAATTCCACTTGTACAAACATTTGGACATTTGGAATACGCCTTGAAGCTGCCAGAATTTAGGAATTTACGAGAAATGTTGCAGTTTCCCGACTCTATTTGTCCTAGTAAATATGGGAGTCTGTTACTTATCAGAGAAATGTTAAAGCAGGTAAATTCTATCCTAGTTATTACTATGTAAGTGTACTTTGAAGTGATAAACAGTTTTAAATATTTGCATTACGTGGATTTGCCTAAGATATTTCTCAAATCAATATCTCAAAAATTTTGCTTCTCATACGTACATTTCTTTAAAAACTTTCGCTTTTTTTTCTTCTGTTAAAATTGTTTAATTAGATTGGAGATAGAAAATTTACTTAGCTTATTGTTTTTTTAAAACCGTCTATATTAAGACCTTAATCTTCTTTTTTATAAATTAACTAATGGTCTTCAAAGCTGATATTATTAAATGTTTAAGTAAACATATCAACTATAAAAGGTATCAGAATTTACATTTCCTTTGAGCTCAGTTGTATAGCTACGTTCTCATATTTCATAGTAAATAATTAACATAATACCTGACGCAAAACTTAGGAAGATTTTCTATTCATGCATATTCCATGATGTTACTTCACTCGACCGACTGAGAGGAAGAGTAACGATTTTTCATTACATCGTCGAGTATATGAGAATTATTAATATCACAATTACTCTGACCTGGATTTAAAGTATCTTTTGTAATATTTATAAAAGCTGTCAAAACATATATCTTGTTGTCCGCTAAGTATTCAATGCATACGCAAATACATCCCTCGCTACACATCCTCGCACATCTCAAATGAAAATGCAACCTAAAACTACTTAACCGATCTTGATCTTGTCAAATCTCTGCACACTGTAAATTGGATCAAATTTAGAGATAGGATAGTTTTAATTTTAATTAATGACTCAATATTCTAATATTAATTCATTTTTTAATACAAAATATTTATAGTTATAGATAATTTCCATACGTTTCTAACAGATGGCGGTGTAGCTTAGTTTATTAACACAACACTTCAACATCTAGGTTGCATAATCATCTAATAGATGGAGATATATTAAGATTTCTAACGTTTATAAAATGTGAGGTCTTAGAAAATCTCTAGTACAGTATACGGTATATAAAATATCCGGCCTTTCGGTAATAATAGTAAAAATATTATTATAAATATTTAATTGGTTCCAGGTTATTGAACTTCATCAAAATATAGCTCCATTGAAATATCTACATATTGGCTGCGATGAAGTATTTCATATAAATAAATGTCAGCAGTGTAAATTACGGAATCATACGAATACGTGAGTTTTACTTCACGTATTAAATATTTTTCCTTTTTGATCTCTGAACTGTTTTTTTTTATATGTTTAACAATTTTTTATTATTATAAATTCCAGGAAAATCTATCTGAGCCATGTCAAAGAAGTAACAGATATTGTGAAAGCTTTAAGTGCAAATACTACAGTTCTAGTTTGGGACGATATGTTTCGAAAAATACCAGTAAATGTGTGGGACAGCACCAAACTTCCTGCAGCCGAACTAGTTTATTGGGACTATGAACCTGATGTTAAAGTTTCACATATAAACCTGATGAAGTATCACAAGACCTCCAATAATATTTGGATAGCATCTGCATTTAAAGGAGCAGACGGTCGGACCAAAACTTTTCCAGATATGGTTCACCGATTTTCAAATCATTTTAGTTGGATGAATTTTATATCAGACTATAAATTTGGTGGAGAAGCCAATGTTTTTGAGTTCAGAGGAATTATACTTACAGGCTGGTCTCGCTACAGTCACTTGGACCCGCCTTGTGAATTACTTCCCACTTCTTTACCAAGTCTATATCTTAACTTGCTTTTAATAAAACGTTTCCAAGATGGAATTAGTTCTGAAGAATATAATTTAGCTGATGTGTTTGATAAATACTTAAATGACAATTTAACTCACAGTTTACATTGCAGTGGGTTTCTGAATCTTGAATATATTGATACAAGTCAATGCTATTTTGATGGAAATGAACTTTATCTAATTTTAAAGCGTTGGGAAATTATTAAAGGAGATATTTTAAATGCCATTAATGACGATGAAAATGGACTGTATAGTATAGATTATTATTCTAAGTCAAAAAATGTAAATATAAATAATTTGCAAAGGAATATTGATTGGACGAATGATTCGCTAAATCAAATAGAAAATTTGAAAGTTGAGATGGTAAAAGCGTTAACGCATTATTATGATATGAATTTTGTTAGTGAATATGTCGATTTTAAATTTTATAATACGCATAAAATGTTGCAGGATTTGATTAAATCTCTTAACAGTATGTTGAAAGTAAGAAGCTGGAGTCGTAGACCTTATAGTTAAATAAGTCAAAATATTTTTTTACCTGTTGTTCTGTCTTCTAATACCCTCAAAAAACTTCATTTTGAAAAAAATTCTGAGAATCAACTTGTAGGCAATTACGCTCTATTCCTGCAGGTTCTACAGTAACTGAAGGCTTAAGCAAATATATCATATATATATTAATCATATATAATATATGTATAAATATACATGTCGCAGGTGTAAGTTAGGTTAAGGTTAGCCTTATGTTAGGTTAGATTTATGTGGATATAACCTTAGGTTTAAACAGAGAGGCTGGACAGTTAAGGCGAGTGTTGTAATTACATAAAGGTGCTCTGTAAGCCTACACTTTGGTCACAAGTCCAAAGCACTGCTTGGGTTCCTGTCAATTCTTGTAGTTCTCTGTCTTTTTTTATTACATCACTAGTATTCAGGCTGTAAAACTGAAGTTCTATCAAATCTAGCTTTCATACTGGTTTGCATATAAACTATAACACTTTAATTAACAATATATAGACACATACATGTATTGTTCTAATGCCATACCTATAAGGAAATATATATGTATATATATATATAATAAAGAAGTAATGTCGTAGTATAAATAAAACATAAGTCAAATACGATCACATATACGCTCAGAATAACAATGTATAAGTTAATTGGATTCCTTTCGTCATTACAGAAAGCTCCTATCTTATTAGTGAAGTAGCATTTTTATTGCTCTGAGAATAACTTAATATTAAGATAATGTTTATACAAAGGCATTGTACTTAATGTACATTCTTTTTGATTTAGCTTAAATGCAGCTTTAGTATACGTTAAAAATACTATTAAAGATTCTTTTATAATATTATTTATTTAAATAAACTATCGATATGATTCTTATATGAATTGATGAGTTCGAATTAGGGTTGCACAGATTATAGAATTATTGAGACAGAAACCAATCCCTAATTAATCCTACTAGCTATATTTTGTATTTTTTAAGTTTAAAAGTCACAAATGAGATTATGGTTCTTACGATAACAAGACAGTGGGTAGAAATATCGATTATTTACATTCTAGAAAGATAATATCAGGAGAACAAAAGCAAATAACGACATAAAACACTTATCTTACATATGACATATATTTAGAATGTGTATGAAATGATAACCATGCATTTTAACACTATAGTAAATGTGTTTGTTACTAACCTAACTACCGTTTATCGATTAAATCAGAATCTAAATAATTTAATTAATTCAAGTGGCATATAGTACTAATGGGTACACTGAACAACACTACTTCCTAAACAATATTCATGTTTTAATTTATCTATATTAAAACTGGAAATTAAAAGCTATCTTAAGTAATAAATGCATTAATTGGTAACGAACGAAATTGGATAATAGTGATTGAGTAAATATATATATATATGTCGGAAACTAATTAAAAGAAGGAATGGAATGGATGGCCTATCTCAAAAGCTATACGGGCGCAACACGGTCAGGATATAACTAAACATTACTTTCACTTACTATTATGACAAGAACTATTATGACAGGAACCTAAGCAGTGCCTTGGACTTGTGACCAAGGTGTAGGCTTAAGGAATTCCTTTATTCGATCGAGACACTCACCTCCACTGCTTAGTTTCACTGTTTAATCTTAAGATTAGACTAACATTAACCTAACCTAAGGCTAACCTAACCTAAACCTAACTCACACCTCCGACACGGCCATTCTGACGCGCGACAGTCCTCGGGCGATACTGAATTTCTAAGCCGGAATATCACAAGAACATCCGCTCGTCCTTCCTGACATTAGTCTACTCAACACAAATTTGCACAAATAAATTCGGTAAATGTACTAACTGAACTGGACAATTAACTAATCACGGTCTACAACTCTACACCGAACGGCATTAAGGAAACTATTGTCACAGTATCACAATCGAAATAATATCATTTACATCAAACCGCTGAACTGGCTAAACGCTAATTTAACGATTAATCATGATTTAAAGCAAGTTGTATCTTCAACGTACCGAACACACACGTTATACTGTCTAGTCATTAATTCGCACCGATTCCTATCAAGGTACTAATTCTGGCGAAACAAACACTGTGTTTTTGACCGGACTACTACCAAATTAAGATAATGGCAATTTTCTACTACACAAAAACAACATCATCAAGTAGAGCCATGTACCAGAACTGTTTATTCCAATTTTCAAAAGCAACACACTTCTACAAATCCTTGAGTGATACCCTCCATCACCACGACTCTCACAGCCAACCGGTAATCGCAACTACCATCACACGCGCATCCACCTCGTGGATCGCAACTCTCACGCACATCCATCACATGGACTGCTACAAATTTCAATACGGTCGATAGATTCTATCACTCAAGAAACCAAAATCCATTTTACTAATCATGATCACCATTAACTTCAATTTAATTTGGTAACTGGTACATGACCTACAATCATTTTTTTTTAATCGCACGGGTTTATA
Organism: Limenitis camilla; assembly: GCA_905147385.1. Classification (NCBI taxonomy): domain Eukaryota; kingdom Metazoa; phylum Arthropoda; class Insecta; order Lepidoptera; family Nymphalidae; genus Limenitis; species Limenitis camilla. The sequence goes on from LR990248.1 coordinate 6,170,837, forward strand.
TTTTCTAAAAATCTTTCAACGTCATAATCTAATAACGATAATGCTGATAGACCCCATGTGAAGCGAAGGTCTATCCCACTTCTGATGTCGGAAACTAATTAAAAGAAGGAATGGAATGGATGGCCTATCTCAAAAGCTATACGGGCGCAACACGGTCAGCATATAACTAAACATTACTTTCACTTACTATTATGACAAGAACTATTATGACAGGAACCTAAGCAGTGCCTTGGACTTGTGACCAAGGTGTAGGCTTAAGGAATTCCTTTATTCGATCGAGACACTCACCTCCACTGCTTAGTTTCACTGTTTAATCCTAAGATTAGACTAACATTAACCTAACCTAAGGCTAACCTAACCTAAAACTAACTCACACCTCCGACATATATATTTTAAAACTTGCTGCTTATATTACTTATTCAGTTATAGAAAACTAATTTAGATATTCTATTAAAAATGTAATTATGCAGTTATAGTAAAGAATCCCATTGTCACCACCCTCGTCTAATCTACCAAACACTTAAATGTCTGTTTACGATCTACACCAGTCGTGTCGTCGTAAAACTCTAAATTTCTCTTTCTCTCTATAACCAACATGCGAAAATGTATTTTTGTGTAACCATTTGTAACTATAAACATAATATTATATTAAAAACTAGTCAACCCGCCCTTTAGCTTCGCACATGTGCAATTTACTATTAATATTATAAAGAGTAAAGATTTGTATTTTTGTATGTAACAAATTAACATAAAAACTACTGGACCGATTTCAAAAATTCTTTAGCCGTTAGAAAGCTACATTATCATGAATAACATGGGCTATATTTATTACTAGAAAATATTAGAGATCCTCAGAAATTTTTACTAAAACCAACTCAAGGTGTAAAAAAATTACCCATAAATTGTCTTTCATCGCATGCGCTGCGGAAAGTATTGATGATAGAACAAAAAACTTTTCGGTATAATCAGTACAACTATTGTAGTTATGTCTCTATAAGTGCTTTTTTACATTTTAAAAGTTGATAGAAACGCCCATAAAAATCAGACCATGTTATACATATCTTTGTATTCATTCTTATCCAAATTAATAATTTCGTATTCAATATAGTTTCAGTACCTGTTGATTACTTTTTTAATTATTGAAATCAGACATTCTATTCAAAAGATATTACGAAATTAAAAATGTAAACAAAAAATACACCCCGACGCGCCGGTGTGTTAAATATACAACATTTCCGTGTTAAGTGTTCAACAAAATGTAGAATGTTAGTCTTGGAATTGATTTCTTCTTAAACTTCTATATCTTCCTCAACACGTTGGGCCAAAAGATATTTAAATAAGGACAACTACTTTTTGTTGAAATCCAACTCTAAATACTGTTCCGAACCTAATTTGTAAAAATGAATGAAAATATCACGTTTTGAAAAAAATGTTAATTTCTTTCAAGGATGAAGTGTTTGTGCTTCTCCAGTAATAGTCGAAGATTATTTTTCTTTACCTACACAATTTTATACAATAGGTAAGTGAACGTCAGAAAAAAAAACTACTATTCAAATGACTTTATTGTTAAGTGAGTTAAAAATATATACAAGATTGACAAAACCCTATATTTTTATCCATCTCCACAACTTTTAATGAATCTAAGAACCATAGAAACTTATTTTTAGTAAGCACTGCTTACTAAAAATAAGTTTCTATGGTTCTTAGATCACTTATAATCGCTTTAATCCTTTCAATATTATTAGAAGCGGATAAGCTAGTTGATATTATCTTCACAAGGTCTTTCTCCAATATCTTTAAGTTGTATGTTGCTGATATAATAAAGAGCATCATTATATAGAGTGCTACATGATCAATCAATGAATGTACAGAGGCGACAAAGCGCTTCTCTTCATGGAATAAAAATACATTGAAATATACGTGAAATATTTTCATAATTTAGGTTCCATACACAGTGTGTGGTTATAGAGCGTTTGTTTGACTGTTTTTATATAAGTGTAAATATTTGTCTATGTTAAAGCCGGTATTTTAATTGAATTCGTCATATAAGAGAAAATATTTTGATAATAAAACAATACTACTACTTACAAGTAATATTATTTTTATATACGAACATTATAAGGTTATGTCAAGCAATGAATCCGAAGTATATATAGGCCCCCTGTACAATTCTCCACCCATCTCTCTAATATTTGACCCTTGTCAATATGGTGCCAAAGTCATGTCAAAATAAACGAGATATGAGTAGTTAGTTCTTCTAAATTTCCTTTTTCACTAAATACTGTTTTCACAGCTTTTTCTGTAATTAATTGTTACGCTAGATAAGCTTTGTTTTAGACGCTAGGAGCTTAATATTTCTGCAACAATAAACCGCTGTATCCGTTTAAACCCTAACATGAAAGGTGTGATACAGTGTTGAAACTCTGTCTGGATTACAGCGAGCATAATTAAATTCCTCGCAAAGCTTTTGAGGTGAGCGCTATACGTCACTTCCATTACCTGTAACAATGTTGGAAAAATATTGTCAAGCCATTTCCATCCAATTGTGTGGAGTAGACGCTGGAAATTGAACTCTTTGTGTGAATTCTGCTTTATTTTGGCCTTTTAATTTCTTTGTTGTATTGATGGAATTATTAACATTGTCGAAGAATATTATTTTTTTAAAAGCCATTAGTTAGCCATTTAAAACGAGTCTCCTTTTGAAAAAATATTCTTTCAATAGAGATATCATCTTTGTTATTGGTTGTTGCTAAAATCGATTATTAAACTACTATGGATTATTATTATCATAAGAATTGTAATTTTAAATTTTTAAAATCAGTTGTAGCTTCCATTAGTGGATGGAATTATATTGACGTTATGAAAATAACAATAATTCATATTTCATAATAATATGTAATTTTTTTATAACACCGAGAAGCGATCGATTGATTAACTAATTTCATTGTTTTTTCCTGTACAATCAAGTTTAGAAGGTAAATTAGTGAGTTGTTCTGAGTGGAATGAAAACTTGTGCCTAATTGAAAACGGGATCACATGCTTTATGATCAACAGTAAACTTAAGATTTTGTTATCATATTTCAACTCTTAAAAACTTTTCAAGCAAGTTATATATCGAAATATTTTAATAATCTTTAAACTAATTACCGTTGAACAGTTGATGGACCTAACAATTTATATTAATCCCACTATATTGAAGAGGGTTTAAAATAAAAAATAAATTGTAAAAATCTTTATTTACACACACGGTAACAAACGTAAAGTTTTGTATAAAATTATATAAAGTATGTATAATTAACAGTATCACTTATATTAAATCACACGTTATCTATAACAACCAATCTCACAACTCATGCAGTTTTAGGTTCGTTTTCTTTTCCTTCTATATTTTCACTCTCTTTCGCAGACCTCGGTTTGTGAATTGCTGGTATTTCTATCGGAGGTGGTGTTATTGGTACTAGGCTGCCATCTTCTTCAGCTACTTTAAGCCCAATTGTAGCACCCAATTTAGCGCTAGCTTGCTTGAAAGTATCCGACAATTTTACTTGGACTACGTTAATGCACATAGATGTCAAAGCAAGACCAAATACTAAATACAAAATTGACGCCATCATAAACATAGGATGGTCGGGAACCAAGTCTCCTAAGCCAATAGTAGACATCGAAATAAAAACGAAGTAAAACGACTCAAAAAAGTTCCATGTCTCCCAAATGGTATATCCAACTGCGCCAATTATAATGTAAACGACTAAAATAAATATAGCTACTGATATTGGTAAGTTAAATTCGTCATCTATTTCGAAGACTGAAGGCGCAGGAGTGTCCGGTTCGGTTATGTTTTCAACACTTAAGGTACCAGGTTTTGGAGGTAGTGGAGGAGGTACATCGCTCGGTTTTCTTTCTACTGGCGGTGGCCGTTCATGAGAAACGCCTTCTACATCATCTTCGGAAAATATTTGAGAGGGTCGACGAACCACGTCGTAAACTATGTTCAAGCCCTTCATAACTTCCTGAAATTGAAATTGTTCCGAATTATCTCTTTTTGACTGTTGAAAATTATTTGATCCACAAAAAGTATAAAGAATTATAAAAATATAAGGCAACATACGGCTCGAAGCGAAATCATTATTCATTTCCGAGTAAAAGAGAAATGCTCGCTTTGTTTCCTTTCTTAAAGCAGTAATTTGAAACATTTCCTAAGGAAAACGTGATAAGGCAAGTTTTCTGTAAGTGCCTTTACATTTCTTTAAATAAAGAATAAAATTATCCCATCAAGTAAGAAACATTTTATACTCAGAAATATGATTACTTATTTTATATTTATTGCTTTAATTTAAGATTCTCCTATACGAGATTGTGGTTTTAAATGTCCGTATATTATAGAATCTTGAAATAGTAAACGTCAATACCAGAAAATTGAAACTTTTTTAAGATAAAAATAATTACCTGTACGGGTCCTGTTGTTCGCACTCTTCTGCAGCTTCTTGTGTAATAAAATCGGCGAATAAAGGCCCAAAAAAACTTTATGATCCTCGTGAATAGCTTTCCAAAGTCAGCTAAAACAATCAGGAACAACGGTATACCTATAATGGCATAGACAATAGTAGCCACTCTACCCGACGTTGTTTTAGGAGCAATGTGACCGTAACCTGTAATTGACATGAATCTTATTATTTTCTTTATCTTAAAATAATATATAATTTGACTTTGGTTAAAATTTGCTGATTGAATTTAAAATAAAAAATGCTTGTAGGTGTACAAGTGTGATATTTATTTTATTAATATCTTACCAATAGTTGTTACTAATGTTAAGCAGTATACAAATGAGTTCATAAAATTCCATGATCTTTGTCCACTATAGGATGTCACACCAGCTTCATGAGCCGTGTGGAGCTGTTCCTCAAATTCGTACAGCTTCCTTCTTGCCAAAGATTTCCATTCTTCCTCCCTCAAACGATAGCTTTCACGCCAAAGGCTCTCTATAAAATCTCTTTTGACACTCCTAGTACCGCATTTATATGCATTTTCAAACGATCCTTCAAAATGTTTAAACATCATTCCGCCTAAACCACACATTATAATTAATAATAACAAATCAGAAATACATTTATTTCTGAGTAATTTAATCTTATCATAATCAGCTTTATATTCGAGTTTAAAGTCTTGCCAATTTGCTATAAACTTCCATCGTGATCGAATAGGACCCTTACTCTTGGTGTCTTTTTTAGATTTAAGTGACTCTTTTTTAATAATTTGCTCTTTCTCAACTTTCTTTCCCAAATTCTTATCAGCTATGGAACGTTTCCTTAGAGTGGGTTTGGGTGCAATATCCTGGCTATCTTGAACTTCAGGACTTAGAATAATACTACTTTTTGTTTCTGTATCTTCCTCTTCTTGACTTAACTGTCTAAGTTTTCGGGTCAGTTCTGCTGATCTCTCAAGCAAATCAAATTCATATTCGTTTTCGCTTGGTGAACTAGAGTAGCAACTAGATGTATACTCTGACTGGCTGGCATCAATATATCCAGAGCTACGTCTGCTATGTTTTTCATAGTCACGTCTGGCTTTTTGTAAATGAGGTGTTTGAGATGTTAAACCGGATAATATTTCTCTGTCACTTATAATTTGTATAGTCTTTGGGCATGAAATACCCCTTGTGTGTCTTAAATTAACAGGTGTTTTGTTTGGCGTCTGCAATGTCTTACTATACTGTTTATACTGGGGTGGTACTCTAGGATCATCCTTGGGGATGGACAAACTTCGAGCTCTAGCTTTTTGCATTAACTCTATTATTTCTCGACTTGTCTCACTCATTCCGACTCTGGTTTTATCTAATACTTTTGTGTCTTCAATTCTAGTAACTGAATGTGATCGTTTATCTCTTGGAGATCTATTTTTAACAAATCGACGAGGTGTAGGCACAACTTTGCGTTTACTTTCATTAATATTAATATTACGTTGGCATATTTGATCTTCACTCATTTCACTCTCACTAGTTTTGCTCTGTAAATGTTATTATGAATGCTTATTAATGTAATCTTCATATTCTATTTTTACGCAGTATTATATTTATATACATATATTTTCTTTTATTAAAATAATAGAAAATATAATCCTATTAATAAAGCAATGAATAGTAAAATCAGAAATATATTGAATGAACTGACCACAAATCTTGTCGAGGATTTACTCCTTGCAGGTTTTACTGGTGGAACTTTACTTTGAGGTTCGTTTACTTGTTTCGAAGGTATTTGTTTCGTTATCACGGGTTTAGAGTCAACCGATAACTTTTTGCTTGGTGTTCTTACAACCCTCTCTCTTACTTCTACGACAGGCTTTTGATCTTGTGACAGTTTTTTGCTAGGTGTTCTTTCTACTTGTATAACTTTTGTAACTAGTTCTCCAGGTGCTGGAGGGTCTGGTTCCTTAATCGTTTTCGTTTTTGTGGCCTGTTTAGCTTCCTTTTCATTACTAGAAGCATCTTCTTTTTTAGGAACATTTTTAATTTTTTTGCTTTTTTCGGTAATATCTTTCATCTCTTCAGGATAAACAGCTTCCTCTAATTTTTTTGGCGGTGCAGAAAAAAATTGGGGTTGTTGTTCTTTTTCCTTTGGAGAAGTAGGTGGAGACAAAGAATTTCGTGCATCATTTTTTTCCAGTTCATTAACCAAAGAACCACGACGATTAGAACTTTCATCTTTAAGACTCAGAGTATAATTAGTGCTTAGAAGCTTATTGTTTGGATCAATAAAACTTCCTTTTCGTTCCAATTTCGCAATTTCCTCCTTCTCTGGAACAGCGAACGGTGAAATACTCCTTCGTCTTCTTTCATTTGCTGCCATCGCCCGAGCTTCTAGAATCTCATCAGTATCTAAGTCATATACTGGGTCCTTAACATTAGCTTGTTCTTGTACTAGTCGTTTCATTTCTTCGTAAGTAATGTCGGCTTCGATTTCCCGAGATGTACGATTTGGATGATCATCTTCATCATCAGATGTAGTATCTTCATGAGGCACAGAAACTCTACCTGGTTCTGGAGTTTTTTCTCTTTGTCTGGTTGCTTGTCCCCTATTCTTTGATACATTTCTTCGTTTCCGCAAAGCCATAGATTGTAATTGTGGTTCAGCTTCCATTTTCTTTCTTTTGTTTCTTACAGGCGATCTTGAAACTACTCTTCCACTTGTTTGAACGCCAGATTCTAACTTAATAATAGGAATTTTAAGCGTGACTGCTATTTCATGGTCACTCTCGTCTTCACTCATATCCAAATAAAAATTCTTCCTGAAAATATAAAGAAGTACTTTTAGGAGTTATTCCGATTACAAACTGATCTTATAATTGTCAATAAAACGAATGATATCAATACCATACTTGTGCGATGTATGTATATTTGGCAGTATTTTACGCATCATCTGCCAATAAATTTAGTGATGACATATAAGGGTAAGAACATAGAGCTAAAAGTTATAAAGATTAAAATCTGACTTACCATTTTGAAGAGCTTCTGCATACATTGGGGTCATCACCGGTCTATAAAAAGATTCTATTTTCAGTTTCTCGTCAACGAAACGTAAACAAACACACTCTGGAATTCTCACTTTTTGATTTGAATCAATCACTATTGAAATTGTTGTTCTTAGGCCTAGAAATTTGTTAATATTGTAATTGTTACAAAAAGTGTGTTTAAATAAACGTTTTAAAACGCGTGAAGACTGAGCTCAAGTGCGCGAAGCTTTGCCGGGCAGCGATCCAAAATTAAAACAACTACAACTATGCATTATACGTTAGTGTGAGTTAAAAATACAAATGTCAGACCGATCAGAGCTAACTAAAAGAAAGTAAAACATTTCAGTATATACAATAATTGATCGTTACTACCTTACAAGTCTTAATACGTCAGTTCGTTCTTTTGTCTATTATTAGATGAAATATTTGTAACAGATGTGCTTAATTACACTTGAATTCATATTGTGTTTGTAAAACTGTTATTTTTAAATAGTTCTCAAAGCAGTCTGCAAAATAGCTAATATTTAGAATGAATTAAAACTTCACTAACCTCGGGCAGTAAATTGATAAATTGAAAATATTTAAAAGAAGTTTGGTTTTATTATATTTTATTATATATTCAAGTTAAATATTTCATCGGCATCACATTCGGGTGATTATTTACAGAGTAACTGATGCAGGCGTTATGCATGTTTTATTTTCTTTCAATTTAAAAGTAATTTTCCATTTTATTTACAAAAAATCGCAATCTGAATGTTTTTAGTACTCGTGGATAGCGACTTTAATTTTTAGTACAAAAGTTAGCTTAAAAATAAACCTAATAATTTTTTTAAATAAAATAAATGATGTTTTTCTTATTAATAAGAAAACAATGAGAAACAATCTTGAGTACAATTTCAGTACAAACACTTAATCTAATGTGTCCGAGGCTTTAAAAGCCTGTACTGAACATTAAAGGATTGTGTCGCCGGTGTTTACTTTGAAAACAAGAAGAAATAAAATTACTCCATTCTCTTTGAGCATTTTCAGCAAGTGCAGGAAAATAAAACGACAAATCATTAAACGAGATCACTCTTTTTTACAGATATAATAATGTGCCTGTGAATTTATGAGAGCAATAACTGTGTAGTGAATTTGTTATTTTTATACTACAGGCGCTTATTGGATAATATTGCGACCTTTTATATTATATTCAGGAGAATTCGTATTTGTTTCGGACTAACTCGTCGGACTCGAACACGAAGGGTTCCGTACCAATATTTGGCAAAAAAATCACGTTTGTGTATTGTATTACTGTTGTTATAGGGGCAACTGAAATACATCATTTGTGAAAAATTCTGTTGATGAGATACAGCCTGATGAAGGACGGACGGACAGCGGAGTCTTATTAATATGGTCTCGTTTCGGTACGGAAGTCTAAAAATGTTTTTGAAGTAGAAGTAGAAATTACTACAAAAATAATAATTGTCTAATTATTGAAAGGATTCAATAACAACCACTGCTAGTAGCAGTGATGGCCCAGCGGTTGAGACTTCAAGTGTTACTCGGGAAGTCCGAGTTCGATTCTGGGCATACACCTCTGACTCTGAGTTATGTGTGTTTTAAACAATTAAATATCACTTGCTTTAACGGTGAAGGAAAACATCGTGAGGAAACTTGCACTCCTGAGAGTTCCCTCGAGTTCTCAAAGGTGTGTGAAGTTTGCCAACCCGCACTGGGCCAGCAGCGTGGTGGACTATGGCCTAATACCCTCCTCATTCTGAGAAGGAGACCCGGCTCAGCAGTGGACCATTGAAGGGTCGTGATGATGATTCAATAACATAGGTATGCTTTATTAATTTTAGGTTAGGAATTTTACAGCTCCATTTTATGTCAACGTTATTGTTCTTATGTAAAAATATAAAAACACACCAAATTCTACGCCTGTAACATTTTTACTAGTAAGTTCATAAGTTGTATTAAAAAGAAAAAAATGCGATTTTTTTACGTTTTAGGTTAATTTAAAAATAAGCAGAGCTAAAGTTTAGCCAACAGGGCATGTACTTTTGGTGCGTGTTACATTTTTTATTTTAATTCACTGCACATTGGAATAATATAACATTTTTTATCTGAAAAGTACATAAACAATAATAAGAAATAATTTGATAAAAAAAATATAGGAAACTCTTCATATTCCCGAAATTAAATCATCAAAATATTTATCCATAATACCGCGAAATAGAAATTCAAAGTTACCAGCCAAGTTGTGGACAAAAGCTCGCCTTTTGTTTGTTTTTAATTACTTCACTCAGGAGCTGGGTCACAAGTCAGATTATAATAAAAGATAATAGAAAAGAGGTTATCTGCTAGAGAAATTTTATCCCTGTATATACTGTGGTGTTGCTTTTAACATTTTGATATATTGAAACTTACTAGTGAAATACTTTCATAGCTTTTTAACTGACTTAAAAAAAATAGGTTCTCAATTCGATTGGTATTTTTTTTATGTATCTATACTCATTACGCTGAGATTTATGAACCTATTTACGTGATTCTTCTTTAGTTAGATGTGCAATAGTTGCCATTTAGTCCAAAAATTTAACATAGTTTGGCACTGTAGTTTTCATTTTATAAACATTTTTCCAGTTTCTGTTTCTTGGGGTCTATATAGTTTAAGGCGCGCGGCACCTACCCATAGCTACCTAAAATAAAATATTCAATATATGACAATAAAAAGCAACGAAATAATATAGTCTACCTGATTTACAAAACAACCTATTACAGACACTAAAAAGTAAAAAATAAAAAAAAACTACGTTTAAAAAAACCGACTTCAGACTAAAAATGCACTAAAAAGTAAGAAAAATTCCGTTATTTATTATTCTCTCCTTATTAATACAATAATATATAATAATTGTTATTTTTGTGTAATAAAGACAACCCTTACGTGCTGATGTTAATTTCGTTGACTAATGGTAATGTGGCGACTTAGAGAGAGTATAATCTTGTAAGCAGGTATTATTTAATACGTAAATTGTTGTACGTAAAATATGGGTAAAATCAACATGACAGTTTCTAAAGGCTCGTCAAAATATAACAGTCAAACGTAATGGTACGGGTGCAGATTCAAATTCGGTCAATCATTTCCTCTCGAGTGAAAATTCGTATACTGCATAAGGAATATATATTATGATTACGTAAGTAGTGAATGAACGGAGTCGAAGTCGAACTCACGAAACTCTTGTATGTAAAAAGCTACTTAAATGGTAACTGAGATTTTGCTATAAAAAAATCAAAATGTTAGATGTTCAAGCAGCCAGCTGAAGTATATTCCACCACGTTATGGTCAGCTGACTTTATTTTTCCTTCAAGATACTAGATAAACTATAATCCGATAAATTTTCAAATGGGAGGAAATGCCTGAAAAAAATATATTTTTCTACATGTTTGAGAGGCTGCCTGCTCGTTCCACCCACGGAATCGCAGCTGACGGTCACGAGTAATCATAATATTAACCGCTTATGCATTTCACGAATTTTCGCTTGGGAGGGACTTGGTCATGAAAATCTGTCACTGGTACCATAAGAAACTGGTTTGATAAACAATACGATTTTTTAACATTATTAAAATATTTATAATGTATTAATTCAACTTTGCAGTAAGGGCTCTTGAACTTTCAATTTGATATACTTTTACACGCTTCAATAAAAGTTTTATATGATTTTAGTTAAATATTCCTAATAATTTTTAGTGCATGTGCATAGCAAATGTGAAAAATTCCCATAAAATATATATCTTTAAACTTGTCTGAAAGTAGTTTTAGCCCATTCAATGCTTATAAATTTAGACATCCATCGTATACTTGGATAATAATGTATATAAAATAAGAAATCTAGAAATTAATCTTCGAAACTACGAAGTTATTAGGAAGCGCAGGTACAAATTATATAAAATGTTGAAATAAATATCAAATTTGTATATCTTTGCAAAAAAAATAGCACTAATGTAAAAGTATATGTTACCAATAGTTGTATAAATGGTGCCGGCATAAAACATTGAATTCCAAAATGACCAGGTTTTGTTTTTGGTGTCATTATTGTTCACATGTTTCAGGTACTCCTTGAAGCTTTCTTCGTAGTCCACCAGGTTACTCTCAATGACCATGATGAAGTTTGGACTATGCTGGACAGAAATTGATTGTATTATCTACAAATGTCACTTATTGATTTTCTGTAAATAGAAGCTTTAACGGTGAAGGGAAACATCGTGATGAAACCTACACTCCTGAGAGTTCCCTAAAACTTCTCAAAGGTGTCTGCCAACTTGTACTGGGCAAGCGTGGTGGGCTGTGGCCTAACCCCCCATTATGAGGAGGAGACCCGGCTCAGCTGTGGACCATTAATGGGTTGTCATAATGATGCTGATGATGACATAGAAAATATGTAAGAAAATTGAATGTAAGAGGGGTTTATAACTAATAGACACTACAACTGTCATTTTATTTTTGAAGTGAAACTTCTTTAGAATCGTTGTGATTTCAAACCGGATGCAACGGAAAAAACGACAGGTAAGAGACACAAATACAAAAATGTGTAGGAAAGAATGAGACAGAAATATACATACTATTTTATATTATTATATATATTCATCTCATTCTTTTGTCGATTTACTGAAGTTTCACTTCTATCGTGTGTGAATCGCACACACGATTTTTGAAGTGAAACTTCTTTAGAATCGTTGTGATTTCAAACCGGATGCAACGGAAAAAACGACAGGTAAGAGACACAAATACAAAAATGTGTAGGAAAGAATGAGACAGAAATATACAAAACGACAGGTAAGAGACACAAATACAAAAATGTGTAGGAAAGAATGAGACAGAAATATACATACTATTTTATATTATTATATATATTCATCTCATTCTTTTGTCGATTTACTGAAGTTTCACTTCTATCGTGACCTTTTTTTTATTATAGTGATAATTACCTCTATTAAACTATGATTTTTGATAAGTTTGTCTTGTATTTTCACAGCAAACTCTGTCCGCACTTGTGTGAGGTTTTTGTCATACTTTTCTTCATGAGGCCCTGAAAAAATAAAAAAACATAAATATGAATGAATACGATAAATAAGAAATAATTAAAATGTTGTCCTAAATCCCTATTTTCCGACGGTAGTGAAAGAAATTATCTATTTTATATTTTTAAATATTTTTAGAAATAACAGATGTGAGACATTTTTTAATATGTTAGGATTTTATACGTGTCTGACAATGTATGACATAGTTTTTAATATTATTCCAAATAAAATATATAAAATCTGAGCTTTACACATTAACGAATTTGATATACAATTTTATACACCTTTGCTAGCTTTCAAAGGAACCTCATAGTTGAGGATCGTTCATATCTCTATTAGGGTCATTAACAGAGAAACTTTCAGGTTTTATAAATTAACTAATATCTGATTAGGGATCTTGGGTTAATACATATATTTTATGGAAAAAATTAGCAACTGAGATATGAAGATAAATGTTTGTAATATATCACTACTCATATCGAAAATTGAAAATTCGGGAAATACAAAACTACCTTCAAACAACATTTTATCAATTCGATAAATGGTTTGCCATAAACAACGAATTTAGATTCGAATTTACAGGTTTGCAAATTGAACGATAACTCAAGTCGAATAGAAATATTGCTACACTTTTAAAGTTACAAATCGAAAACCTAAATTTATATCTTACTATCCGTAAACCCGCCCTCGCTTCGCTGAGATATAAAGGATAAAAATTATCAAAATCAGTTCAGCATTTTGCTTATGTAGTAACCTTTACCAGCTTCACCAACACTTTCAACACAAACGAATTTACATTTTATGAACTACTTGAAGTCACACATACAAACATTGGTTTTTATTTATAGCTATAGATGGAAATAATAGGTTGGGGAAAAAGTCTTTTCGCATTATAGTATGTATGAACTTGTAATAAAATCTCTTTGGCTATACTATTTATATCTGGCTGATTTTGGTATCATTTAAAGATTACATTTTAAAGAAGATAATTCCAAAATGTGTGGTTTTTATTTGTTTTTCGTACTGTGAAGATGAGTGAATCTAATGAAGAAATTCGATACATTTTAAAATTTTTCTACAAAAAAGGTAAAAATTCAATGCAAGCCGCGAAAAAAAATTGCGATGTTTATGGACCTAGTGCAGTGTCTATGGTAGTAGCACAAATTTGGTTTAAACGTTTTCAATCCGGAAATTTTGATGTCAAAGATGCACCTCGCTCTGGTCGCCCTATTAAGGATAAAATGAATGCCATTTTTGAAAAAGTGGAGCAAGATCAGCATATCAGTAGTTACGACATAGCTGAAGAAGTGGGAATTGACCACAAAACAGTATTTGGCGCATTTGAAAAAAACTGGGTACATAAAAAAGCTCGATATTTGGGTACCTCACGAGCTCACTGAAAGAAACCTAATGAACCGTGTACTCATTTATGATTCTTTATTACGACGTAATGAAATCGAACCATTTTTGAAGAAGCTAATAACTGGTGATCAAAAGTGCATCACGTACGACAAGAACGTGAAAAAAAGGTCGTGGTCAAAGGCCGCTCAGGTTTCACAGACTGTGGCGAAACCAGGGTTAACTCGCAACAAGGTGATGCTGTGTGTGTGGTAGGATTGGAAGGGCATTATTCATTATGAGCTGCTACCACCAGGCATGACCATCGATTCTGAACTCTACTGCGAACAACTGATGAGATTAAAGCAAGAAGTTGAGAGAAAGGGGAAATAATCAACAGAAGGGATGTGGTTTTTCATCATGATAACGCTAGACCTCACACATCTTTAGCCACTCAGCAAAAATTAAGAGAGTTTGGCTGGGAGGTGTTAATGCATCCGCCGTATAGTCCTGACCATGCACCTTCAGATTTTCACCTGTTTTGGTCTCTTCAGAATCCTTTAGGCAGTGTCAGGTTAACATCACGAGAAGACTGTCAAAACTACTTGTCGCGGTTTTTTGATCAGAAGCCCCAAAATTTCTATAGCAATGGGATCATGTCCCTACCTACAAGATGGCAAAAAGTTATCGAACAAAATGGTACCTACATACTTTAGTTAAATGTAAATAAACTATTTTAAAAAATGTTTTGAATTTTCTTAAAAAATGCGAAGAAACTTTCCCCAACCTATTATGTAGAAATTCCGTATACTCATATATTTCATCAACGATAATCTTTAGACCTCCCTTTAGGCCTATCTCGATGAAACTTTACTGACTGTATAATTTGGACCAACTTTAGAGATAGAATTGGATTGTCTCGATTATTATTGATAAGTTCCATAAATTTCTAAGAGACAGCGATGTAAGTTTTTGACTGAACTTATATCTGTTTTGTTGTCTAGGTGTGGTAAGCATTTAATAGATAACGCTGTGTTAAGATCTCAAAAGTTTATAACTTCTAAGTTCTCGAGTTATCAATAATATGTTTTCCCTACAGGGATGGTCCGTATTCGTATTAAAAAATAGGAAATAAAACGCCAAAAATGCAAGATAAGCTTTTTTATTCGATTATATTTTTTTTGTTGTGTTAGTTATTGTCAGGACAAGGTTGGTATAAAGGAAAAAGTGAGCGAGGCAGAAGATAGTCAGTGAGATGTTGATCCACTGCAAACTAGTTACATAGTACGAATTACAGAATAAAATCCAACGAACGTGTGAGTGAGTGAACGATCTGAATACACCTCAGCGAAGCGACAGCAGGTCGGTTAGTATGTTATAAAAATGTATATGGATTTTCAGACATAAGTTATGTGTTTATGAATCAGAAGAGTTTTTTATTACAAAAGGGATACCTTTAAAATGTTGTATAAATTAAAATGGAAGCTACTGAAAGAATTTAAGTAAAAATTGTTTTTTTTTTGTTTCATAAATAAGGTCACTCTGAAACCTTAAACACTAAGCTACCTAAGGAATAAAGTATCGGGAAATCAATGAAAACTCTACAATGAAACGGTTCCCAATACAATCAAAGTGGATTCAATATAAATACAATTAAAATGGAGTGAATATAAATAGCAGTCCTTTTCTCAGATATTTTTTGGGTCAGTGGGTCAAGACTTGACTTTTATTTCGGGGAATGACAAGAGGTTTGTCAGCCACAACAATTTGACAGTGCGTCTCTTATTTCCCTATTGTTTGAGGAAATTATTAAAACTAAAATACAATATAAGCGATATTGTATAACTTACACGAAATATATGTAATCTAAGAAATGTGTATTTTGCCTAAAACTTTTCCAAGGAACTTCTAGCTTCTAACTTTATCTACCATTTTATGTACTCAAAATCCATTTTTATAAACTCTAAAAGTCCAATAAAAAATTATTCTATTGTCAATGTATTTTCTATCTGTAGTCTTATCTATCGCGCGCGGTCTCTCAAGGAGTGAAGTAGTCCCTGGATAGTGTTAGTGTTGTGCAGTGCAGTGTTAGTGCTGAGAGTACTGTCCGATTAAGGTCACGTAAGTACCTTACAATCTAGTTGCCACGTATTGTGTTAGGTTAGGTTTATGTGAGTTTAAACTTGGGTTCAAACAGTGAGCTTGAGCAGTGGAGGCGATTGTCTCGATCAAATAAAGGAATTACTTAAGCCTACACCGTAGTCACAAGTCGAAGACACTCCTTTTCCCTCTCGTCTTTCCTTCTCATCATTAAAATCCCCAACTTGTTCATAAACCTAGATTACATCTATGAATATTTCAGGTAAGGAAATGTATGGAATAGTATTATTTTTTCTCCGTGATGGGAGGGCGTATTTTCAGTATTTATTGCAATATATTTCACCTTTTGCCATTTTAAATATAACAGTATAAATAAAAATGTGTTATTTATACTCATTGTTATTTATACTGTTCGCATAAATCAGTAATTTTTTGAGAGCAATCCGCCTTAAATAAAATCAGCATATCCCTTTTCTCCAGAATATCTTTATTCTGCGATTTATCTGGCGCATGTTTCCAAAATTGAGTCTGAGCCAAACCCGTATAAAAAGTCTCTGATCCTATTTGATATTTGGGTATTATCCGAACAGGAGTCTATATATAAAAAAATTGCTTTCTATTATGAAATAAAGATAAATGAGAAATATGTAATCTATTTAGCTTTTAAGCAATAATTTAAAGGTGAAAATTGTATTAAGTATATAAGAGCTATACTGTACAGTAACGTGCCTGGGGCCTGAGACCTCCTCTTACACCAATCAACCTCCACCACTCAACTCGCTACCGATTATTAAAATATTAAAGTACATTACTCACGTATACGCGTAGTGTATATATACCATATACACTACGCCACCACACAACACTACACTATCTTTGACACT
The DNA here is from genome assembly GCA_905147385.1 of Limenitis camilla. Lineage (NCBI taxonomy): Eukaryota > Metazoa > Arthropoda > Insecta > Lepidoptera > Nymphalidae > Limenitis > Limenitis camilla. Next base: position 6,187,726 of record LR990248.1, read on the forward strand.
ACTTTAACATGTACTGCGCGACATCACTTGAGAGACTCTCACTTACCGGTATGTTTATTGTCTACAGAAAGACAGAAAGTAATACGAAAGGAAAACTTTTATATCAACTGTGTTTATAATTTGCAAATTTTAATTTGAATGAAATAAATTATGAATAATATTAATCTTGATATTCTAAATCTAAGAAATGTAGAGAATATCTAAGGCACAAAATACTTGCTAAATTTAATGTAAAATAATTATTTTAGGAATAATTTCATTTGGTTTGGAGAGTACCTCATTTACATTTACGAACTAAACATCTCTTACATAAAACTCATTACTTAACTTACATCTAGATTCTAGATAAATAATCTAAGGGCTTTGAGGCCGTTTTTAAATAATTACAATATATATTTTTGTAGGTGGTTTTCAAATAAAGTATCGTTATTTATCTTAGAAACGTTTTCACCGTACCATTAATGATAATAAGGGTCTTATAATAATATATAACACTAATAAAAGCCAAAATATTTATTTTAAAAAAATGTTGTCTGTCTATCCGTATGTTTTACGAGAATCTCGCTATAAGTACCTACGCCACAATTAATTATTTTTCAGCAAGTTTACCTAAAAAATACGTTTTATTTCATCTAAACTGAGTTTAGTTTAGACACAGTTTAAGATGTAAATGTAGCTAGACATTTTAAATTCCATAATTTCATTATTACCTTTAAAAATAATGAAAATTGCCACTAATTTTACTCAAGACTTTGTTGTTCTTAAGACTTCCTAAGAAATATATAATTTCACTAATGAACAATATTTTTTATTTTCTAAGTTCCATACTTTCCTGCTTAGATTCCTAAGAAATATATACTTTCACGAATGCACAATTTTTTTAATTTTCTAAGTTTCATATGTTCGTGTTTAGACTTCCTAAGAAATATATAATTTCACTAATGCACAATTTTTGTCATTTTCTAAGTTCCATACTTCCCTGTTTATACTTCCTAAGAAATGTATAATTTTACCATAAACTTATTTAATTTTCTAAGATTCCATTAATACACAAAAACGTTGGAAAGATAGAACTAAAATGAAATCTTCGTAAGTCAGATAAAACAATGAAAATCCTCCGCCAGAGCAATCCTCGCGAATCCTCTAAAGCTCGAGGTGACGTTTATGAATTAAACGCAGACTTACGTTTGCATCTGTGATTTACACTTTAGCTTACTAGCTACTTACCCTGCCCTCTTTAGCTCTAGTTATACATTTACATCAAAGTTTCAGTAAATATATAAGCTACACTATAACTTTGGGTTATACTATACACGCAGATCTACAGTATCAATGCTCGTTGACTAGAATTCTTACTGGTTTTAATCGCGATGTAATAATGATGATTTCAATTATGGCGGCGTATTTATTTGGTTACTCCTTATGGTACTGGATCCAGATTCAAATTCGGTCAATAATTTCCTCTCGAGTGAAAATTCGTATACTGCTTAAGGAATATATATTATGACTAGCAGCGCCCCGCGGTTTCACCCGCTATAATTTAGATAATTCTTAGTATATCATTATAAATTATAGCCTATGTGTTATTCTGATATGTGAGCTATATTATTGTAAAGTTTCATCAACATCCATTCAGTAGTTTTTGGGTGAAAGAGTAACAAACATACATACTAACCTACCTATGTAATAATTAAAATAAACGAAGTAATTCCTTATTATTTACTATTATCCACAAACAAATTACGTTTTCGTTCTTTATTGTTTAAGTATATTACCGTAAAAATCAAATACCAACCTCAGAAATTAAAAGAATAAAAACTAACTCGTTACATGTAACAACCACAAACATTTAAGCTGTCGTTGAATTATTGAAAGCAACTGTTAAACAAATCGCTATTGCCTTGAAAATTCGCATTACGGACACAACCGTCAACGACGTCTGCCCTCGCACGTCTGCCCGCGTTCGGGTCGCGTACTCAGCCATGGCCCATGAGCGACCTCCTCCCCCACCCCGCAGGCGTGCGCCCGCCGCCGCATCATAATATCGCACTCGATTGTTTATCGTCATAACTATATTCAAATATTTGTCTAAATGATGTAGTGTCAAAATTTTATCTTTCTTTTGTTTCAACTTTAAATACCAGATGCGATAAAATTATTTGTTTTGGATATAAGGATTAATTTGTGACTACTGTTATTTATATGATTCAATATTTTGGCGATAATGGCTTACACATAAAAGATAGATATATGCTCTCGCGGGCTTTTTGGTAAGACTATTTATGGACGGACATTTCCAATATACATTATATATGTGTAACTCCAACGGTTTTTGCGGCGCACGCCAGAATAGCTCGCGGATGAAAGATTTTTACCTACTTACTTGACACTTATCGTTATATTTTGGATAATTCACATTATATCATTATAAATTATAGCCTATGTGTTATTCTGATGTGTAAGCTATATTATTGTAAAGTTTTATCAAAATCCATTTTGTACATTTTGCGTGAAAGAGGAACAAACATTTATTCAGACATCAATACATTCTTACAAACTTTCGCGTTTATAATATTAGTAGGATAGGATAGTAGGATAGGATTACTCGTGACCGTCAGCTGCGATTCCGTGGGTGGGGCGAGCAGTGGCAGCCTTCCAAACATGTAGAAACATTTTTTTTAATATTAATCATGGTTACCATTTAAGAAGCTTTTTACAAACAGGAGTTCCGTAACTAAATGAACGGAGTCGTGGTCGAACTCACGAAACTCCTGTTTGTAAAAAGCTACTTAAATGGTAACTGTGATTATGCTATAAAAAAATCAAAATGTTACATGGTCAAGTAGCCAGCTGACGTATAATGCACCACGTTATGGTCAGCTGACTTTATTTTTTCTTCAAGATACTAGGTAAACTATAATCCGACAAATTTTCAAATGGGAGGAAATGGCTGAAAAAAAAATTTTTTTCTACATGTTTGGAAGGCTGCCACTGCTAGCCCCACCCAAGGAATCGCAGCTGACGGTCACGAGAAATCATAATATTAACCCCTTATGTATGTCACTAATTTTCGCTTGGGTCTGACTTGGTCATTAAATCTGTCACTGGCTCCCGTACCATTACCTTTTCGTTGGCACATCAAATTCAGTTTGTGTCATCTTCGAAAGCCAAATGGTACACAGGTCAATGTTGCCAACATCATAACTAACAGAAGATACGTATCGTTAAGAGAAGCGTAGGGTACGCTTCTCTTAACTATACTTATACCTACTCATTTATTATATTAAAACTTATCAACGGATTTCCACTATAAAAGATTTTCTGGACATCTCTATCCTCTATTAAATCGTCATCGTCATCAAGATATCATCATATCCAGTAACTAGATAGTCTTATATCAAAAACACACACAACAGCAACTCATATATGTCGGAGCATAGTAAAAGATTATCGATTAATCGAATCGTTATCGTTGTCTATGGCGTTGGAGTGGGGTAGTAGTCACTTCCGTTGTTTTGACAGTCTCTACCCTCGACCCTTTATATGCGATCGACAGTCTAACTGAAGTCTTAGTCGTGCGCGGTCTCTCAAGAAGTGAACATCATCTAAGTAGTGCTAGTGATAGTGATAGTGTCAAGTGCAGTGTAGTGTGGAAGTGCTGTCCAACTAAGGTCACGTAAGTCCTTACAATGTAATTGCCACGTGGTTAAGTAAACACAATGTTAGGTTAGGTTAGCCTTAGGTTAGGTTAGCCTTGTGTTAGATTCGGTTTGTGTACGTTTAACCTTGGGTTTAAACAGAGAGTCTAGCAGTGAGTGTTATGATCATTTAACGGAGCTCCTTGAGCCTACACCTTGGTCACAAGTCCAAGGCTCTGCTTAGGTTTCTCTCGTAATTGTTAGAGATCATATTTGATCATCTATCGGTTCAATAGGAGTATCTACGTTGCGTTTGCCCAATATTCCATTCAATACCATCACCCCCTTTTAGTATTCCCCATCTTCCTCCTTTCACATCATTTTAAATTCCCGACATATATATTACTGGTACTGGAAATGTAACGTCCGTAAGGCTGAATTTCCACAATAGATGTGCAACGATGTAACTTTTAGTTGTTAAAATTAATGAGATTCCTAGCTTACATACCTACTAGGTATATATTTATTTGTTAATAATTAATATGTTCTTTTCCTAGGCAATAAAAAATGCCGTAAATATCTTAACTAGTTCATGTTACAGTTAAAAACCTAACTTAATCCTAAATGTGTATTAGTATTTATTCCCAGAAATTCTATTGTTGTAAGAAAAGAACAAATTTTATTCGTTTCCTTGTACCATTTTGAAATTCAGACAATTCCTAGAAAATACGTAAATTTTACATATAATTTGAAATATTTCCTTAGCTGATGTATATAATATTTCCTAGGATTATAAACATAATTTCCAGATTTCATACGTTTCTGATGACATATGTAAAATTAGATTGTTGTTACTTGAGATGTTTCTAAAAATTTTGAAAAAGACATCTCACATATTAATTTTTAAAACCAATCTTTCTTCCTTCATCTTTCTTCCTTTACAATGTTCTTCATTAGTAAAGATAATTCCGGTTTATTCAAAAATGGTTTTCAAATGAAGATTTCAATTTCAGTGAACAAATTTAACAAAATTGAATAATAAAGTATTTATGTCCTTTAAGGAAAATTGTATATAAAAACAAGGAAACTGGTTGTTTGTTCATACTAGCTCTTCCCTACGATTTCGTCTACCTCTAGGTAAGTAATTAGTTCTTCAAGTACGCTTCGTATGCGTATATCCATTTATGTACCTTATGTTTTCCTCAATTATTTCATCTATAACTATACCAAAATTCATTAATATTGGTTCAGCAATTACCGCGAGAAAACATAATCCTACTAAAACTAAAACATATTATAAACGCGAAAGTTTGTAAGAATGTATGGATGTTTGTTAATTTTTCACGCAAAAACTACTGAATGGATTTTGATAAAACTTTACAAAAATATAGCTTACACATCAGAATAACGCATAGGCTATAATTTATAATGATATAGTTTGAATTATCCAAAATATAGCGGGTGAAACCGCGGTTCGCAGCTAGTCAAATATAATGGTATGATTAAAACATTTTAACCGAAACACGGATAAAGTAAAGACATTAAGGTAATGATGTACAGACATTTACATTTAATTTTGTAGATTGGATTAGCAAAGAACGTTGACACACTCCCACGCAATACACCAGCAAGATTGATTACTTTTTTAAATTAGAAAATCTTGATTTATTCTTGCTTTAAATCCGGATACTGACGCGGGTGAAATATGGACTGTCGCGCAATATTGAGAGAATAAACTTTTAAATAAGTTACCCTGACTTTGACCTTAAAATTATTATCTATTTGGAAGCTATTCTCCACAGTAGCACGTTAAAGGACAATAATAACATATAGTGTACTTCAGGTCCGTCTTGAGTAATCAAAATATTGGGAACAGGAATCTACATTTACTCAAGACGGATCTGAAGAGAGGGACATTTAATTTAACTGATGGACCCAAAGAGAAGCTAAGGTCCACCCCACTTCTGATGTCAGAAGAGAGAGCCAATTTTAATTAATTAAGTAATCGAATAACACGATTCTGTAGTTTTTGGACAGGAACCCAGGAAGTAAACTACCCAACGAATTTTAATGCGGTTTTCACCAATAGGCAGAGTGATTAAAGAGGAAAGTTTATATGTATAATACATGCATATAATAATTGAGAAAAGATGAGAATTTGGATAAGTTTTTGTCCAAGACAGTAACATAATATAGGTCAGTAGTTATTTGGGTTGTTCCAGTAATATGTAAAACAATATCAATATAATTTATGACGTATTTATGAGTTATTAACGATGTATTTAGGAGGTGCTTTACGATGTATCTTACTTTACTACTCATAACTATACCATTAAATCTTAACAGTTCTGTTAACTCACGTCGTTCACATGTAGAAAGCATTTCTAGATATATAAGTCTGTAAAAATCCCTACATTTTATAAAACAAAGTCGGACTCTGCCTCTGTCTGTCTGATAGCGATTAACTCAAAAACTACTTATCGGATTTTCATGCAAATTTTACTAATAAACAGAATGATTCATGAGGAAGGTTTAGGTTTAAAATTTATTTAAGGATTTATGTGGATTAGTTGAAAATTTTGGGTTACTAGACTCACATATTATAGAAATTAGATAAAATATAATGAAATAAATGTAATAGCAATACTGTTAAAAACCTTCGATTGGCTTAGCTCTGTTCATCTGAATCTATAGATTAGCGGCAGTTTGACGAGTTGTATAAGAAATGAAACGTGTTATTGCATATCAAGATTTAGGAAAATGTATAAATTTCGAGTTATCGAATATCTAGAATCTATTCGGTAGGAAGTTAGATGAGTGTAAACGTAGCTTAATAGTGTGTAATGTTTACTATATTATGTATTTCATAATAATGTGTATGTTATAATATAATTACACTACACTTGCTATAATTACATGGTTTTATGTATTGACGATGTTATTATAGAATTTATGTCATAATAAATTATAGAAGCGATATCAATCATTTTTATCTTCTATATCAGTATGTATAAATCACTGTGCCTATAGTTTTTGAATTTATAGCAAACATTTTATTATAAGATTATGTAGTGATATTTTAATATATTCTCGTTTTAATTCACACTAATTAATACGTGAATCATTCACTATATATGAATCGTAACCAAACGAGAAACGTTTACACAATTTAAAAGATTTACATATTCATTTCATTCGCGTGTTTACTGAAAAAGACGGCGCGATTTATTTTTAATACAATAACCATTTATTTTTCAGATTTATAATAATAGATGACTTAAATAGTATTGTAACGAATGATACCTCATTACTGTACAGCAGCTTGAACCTTGTGACGCAGATGGTCTACAATGCCCTTATAAAAATCATCTCGACCTTGCGTCTATCGAGATGATTTTTGAAAGCTATATTAAATTATTTAAAGAGAGGTTTAAATATTAATATGGCATCACAGGCCTATGACACCACCTGTCCTCATATGTGGAAAGACGAGTAATTGTATTACAAAAAGGATGACTTTTACGCAAAAAGTTTTACTTGTTCTCGGAGCTTCTTCGACTTCAGTGTTGTGTATTTAGAGATATTTTGCTAGATCTTTAAATAATTTGAGTAAATCTGGGTCACAAGCCCCAGGCACTGCTCGGCTTGTTTGTATATTATTGTAATCTTGAGTGTTATTGTGGAGTTAAGCTATCGTGTAGCTTACACAAATTAATCAATAGACTCACTTGATCCTCTTTGAAGGACACCTAGCACCAATACACTAAACTACACTAGTAGTACTACTTTAAACAATATTTGTTTAAAATTACTTGGCGGACTGTCTTAGATCCATCGCGAAACTATATTGTTAAGACAGTGAGTAATTAAACTCAATCCACTGTATATCATAAATAGAATATTTTTATTATCCCTTAAATAATCATCCTTTTTTTCTACAGAATTAAAGCTGCTATGCTTTAATTTAGAATATAAATAAACTCACTGTTAACTAATTACATACAAATGTGTAAGAAAAATATTTTTAAAAACACTATTTTTAAGTATATAGTTATCAATACATAGTAAATTTTTAAAAGTAAGCAACGGATTTTGATGCGGTTTTTTTAATAGATAGAGTGATTCAAGAGGAAGGTTTATATGTATAATACATGCATATTACAGTCGAGAAACACTGATAATTTTAGAGGTTTTTAATGTGATGTCGTAAATAAACACATTTTTTTGCGCTTGCATTGCAAACGCTGGCTGAACCCTACAAGATAGATCATAATAATGCACTACAGTATTGTAAACCTTAATAAGGTCTACAAAAAAGTCTGCAATAGTATATGTCTATCTCTTAGGGATAACCCACATACCCATTATTATCCTTTACTTTCTACGAGAAATAATGACTTATTTACAAAGCGATTTCAAACAATACAGCATTAATACTTATCCAATTAGGTACCTTAAGTACCTACATTGTGCATTTTATATAGATCAATATAGCCTCTTACAGCATGTAATTTAATTGAATATTTTCGAAGATATTACAGATTTTTGAAAACATGTTTGTATTGTCTAATGACATAGTGCGAAGCCCGGATAGGTCGCTAGTTAGTTATAAAATACATTTAAACCTCGTGAATGAAACTCCACCTTAAAAAAATTAAATAATGAAATGAATAAACGATAGGACGTCGGTTGAATATGTGTATTTTGATTGTCAAGCTTTGAAAATACAATTGCGTTATGCAAACATTTGTTCAGACGTAGAATTGATTGAACGAAATGGCTACGAATATATTATTGGGACAACGAAAATACTGTCTATTTGACATTTTAGAATGATCTCAGAATTCTAATGGGAACAGAACAGTCAGGGAAATAATATCTTTAGCAAGAAATATGGACCAAATCATCATGCTGTTACACTTATATAAATTGTTTAATAATTTCCAAATATGTTAAAAGAATATTTAAAATAATCCGGACAAGTGCGAGTGTGGATCTCACGCACTGACGGTTCCGTACAATTTCGATTCAAGGTCAAACATTATTAAATTATTTTTTTGACCATGACTTTACTTCATGCTTAATTTTATGATTCTAAGTGATCGGGAAATATCCAATAACTCGGCAAGTAACGACTTCAACAGCCATATCTTTCATTGCGTGAACAGAGGAGTTATATTTTATGACAACACCAAGGAGCGTTAGTATTTGATATTAATTTCAGCTTGATACCTCCGCGCGTTCCAGAGAATAAGGGTCTTGATAGACAGATAGACGGATAACGCAGTCATCCTATTACCATTTTAAGGTACGAAGCCCTAGCAGTGAGAATTATTAATACGAATTGAGAAACTTGAGAAATCTTGGAAATTCTAAGTAATTTGAACTTTTACAGTTTTCGGATTATTCACTTTACGTTGCTTCTTACAAAATTTCATGAGTGATGATCAATGGGAAAAATCTTATAAGTTTAGATTTCTTTGCGAGTATCCCTATATGGACAAACAACCCTACCTTTGTATTGCTTTCGCTTACTCTGTCAGACAGATAAATAGATGGACTGTGATGTTATAAGTTTTCCTTTCTAAATTTTGAAGTATTGAACCAAACAAATTTCATCCAAACCCAAGGTAAATTAACCATTGACCACTTAATTAACAACTAATATATCTGGTGAAATATTTTTACTTACCTACACCACATCCAATGTCAATCACAACTTTCAAGCATGATTGATATTACAAGAGCCAAGAAGATCTAGACCTACGTCAAAAATCTAGAAATTTTCCCCGAAAACATAATTTAATAATAAATAAGAATCGAGTATAATGAAGAAGAGAGTAAAATTTCGTCATAATTTATAACCAGATTTTTGTAACTTTGAACAATATCCAAGATGCCAGACACTTTCGATGGTTCCTATGCACAATAGAAATGCAGGAATAATTCCCGATTAGTACAAAACTATTGTAGAGCGATGAAACAAAGGAACTGAGCTATAGATAGAAATAACAATGGAATGGAAATGGAAGAAATTATTACATTTGCACAATTTATGGGTGACAATTTTACGTAAAATAACAGAATGCGAAAGATATGTTAGATTGCAGAATAAAACGCTTACAATTCAAAAATAGACAAAAATCGAATTGTGTTTTTTAAGATTGAGTAAAGACGTTACTAAAAAAATACCAGATAAATTAGTTTTTACGCCATTAATATATTTTTAATAAATTTTGCATCTTTATAGTAATTAGAGATGAAATTCTTTGTTCTGTTAAAAGTTTCTTAAAATAGTAGTTAAAATAAAAATTATATTGTTTTATTTTAATGTATAGGTAGCCAATGTCTTTAAATTTTTTTATTCAAGTGATTTATTAAAAAAATCCCAATATTTAGATATTTAAGAAACTATAAATTCGTTTCCCTATTTTACATACTAAGGAAATTTAATTTTAAAAATGCAGGGATAGCTTATAGAGTGTTTATAAAGGATTTTTATTTCCCTCGCTTCGTGTATCCCTTTGGGGTTAAATTAAAAAAATTACGTTTTATGAAGTCTCTACCATAGAGAAATAGAATTTTTGTGAGGCAGACATTATGTCACTTAAAGTCTATTAAAATACTGTACTATTATCAGTAATTCAGTCAACCAGCTTCTTTATATTAACTAGATACAAATAACAAACAGAAACGGTAATTTCAATATTAATTTACTCAAATAACGAGCGAGACCGTAAATGTTTAAGTGGCAGTTAAATTCTTCGCTATGTCGTTCTAAACTTAGAAATCTTATTTTAGAATTGGCTGGAATGTTAAATATTCTGTTTAGTCGCCTCCCTAAGTATTTGTGGCTGATTTATTTCAACTTCTGGAACTATTATCTTTGTAATTATTTACTTCATCTTTGTTATTTTTTTCGTCTACGAAAATATTTGTGCAAATTGAGTCTAAATTTCTTTAATTATTAATTTTTTTTATTATATACTAGGTGCGCCTCGCGGTTTCACCCGCTATATAGTAGATAATTCACACTATATCATTATAAATTATAGCCTATGTGTTGTGTTATTCTGATGTGTAAGCTATATTATTGTAAAGTTTCATCAAAATCCACTCAGTAGTTTTTGCGTGAAAGAGCAACAAACATACATCCAGACATCCAGACATCCATACATTCTTACAATCTTCGCGTTTATAATATTAGTAGGATAGATGAGAGAGGAATGATACCCATACTGTACAGCAACATGTATGTACACATGCAATTTAGACTGAGGCGAGCAGCGCCTGGGACTTGAGACCTGGAGCAAGTTTAAAAAGCTCTTTTATAATTTATTAACTCTCACCTCTACCACTCGACCTCGACAACTACAATAACTAACTTATGTGGACCTCAAGAAGGGTGACCTTAACCACTTTCATGTACACTGCGCGGATACATCAGAGGGACTGAGACTGAGAAGGAAGGAAGAGAATATATTGTCTACACGTCGGTATATTTGACATAATATAAAATGACCTACCCACTAATATTACTTTGTAAACGGTGTTGCTAACATCAAAAAGTAGTCGATCCGCCCTGGTTTTGCACGGATGCAATTTATCACGTGTACCTACTTAGATTTAACAAAAAAAAATGTTTTTTTGCTTTATTGCTATAAAAAAATATGCAGGCGTTCAATTAATATTTCATTAGTATTTCGGGATATAAGAATAAATATAAGATAAAAGTGTTCATCCAGGATCTGTTTTATGTTTATGGGATTAATTAATAAACGTATGTACAAACTTTCACATTTATAATATTAAACATTAGTAGAATTTGAAAGTAAAAGTATAATATTACCAAACAATAGTACCTGCAAGTAATAAGAAGCCAAGAAAATAAATAAAATCCCAGATTAAAGGAAAACAGTGAAATTGAAAACATAAATAATGACGACGCCTTCACAATACAACGATGAATTTAACTCATGAATCTAAAATTACAACCTTTTATAATAAACAACAAATAAATAAATAAAGTACAAATAAGAAGCCACGTACCTGGGGATTACGACTGTTAGCAATCCTAATCCTAACTTAATATTATAAATGCCAAAGTAACTCTGTCTGTCTGCCCCCCTTTACGCCAAAACTACTAAGCCGATTTAAATGAAATTTGGTATACAGATAGTCTAGAGCCTGAGAAAGGACATAGGCTACTTCTTACTGCGAAGAAAGGGTTGTAAGGGGTTGAAAAGGGGGATGAAATTTGTACAGAAGTATCGTAGTTTTTAGAGCTAGAAGCTTGTAACTTATTTTTTAGGCTATTGAATCGATATAAATAAATATGACATTCACGTTTGTAAAAGTTTTACCCTCAAGAGTGTAAATCCAATAGGAAGTAGGGCATAGTCGGCTTTCACGCCCAAAGTACTGAACCTATTTAAATGAAATTTGGTATACAGACAGTCTATAGCCAAATAGCGTAAGTGTTTGAGGTTAAAATTGGCTAGGTTAAATGTTAATTAATGAGATTGAGTAATGTAAAGAGATTTTTCATTCTAAAAGGGTTTAAAAGAAATAAAAATTCTTAAATCGCATAATGTAAATGTTGGTTTCAAGACCAATAATTCACTTAGACGTATATGTAACGGTAAAGATAAACTGAGTAACAACCTAAAATCAGGAGTATATGAGCTTCAATGTTCTGACTGCAATGCCAAATATGTAGGTCAAACGGGTCGTAGTTTTGATATTCGGTATAAAGAACACTTAGCTGCTTTTAGGAACAATAAACCTGAGAAATCCCATTTTGCTAAACATCTCTTAGATAGCGGCCACAATATGGGCCATTCTCACAAAATACTACATATTTGCGATAAAGGTTTTAAACTTAATTTGTTAGAGCAATTAGAAATAATTAAAAATACCAATCAAACATTTGAGCTGCTGAACGAACAAATAAACGTGTCTAAATCCACTCTACTCGATATCTTTAGTTGTAAGAACAAAACACGAGTACCGAGTTAAGTATCGAGTATCGAGTATTGCGTCTCGAATATCGAGTATTGAGTTAAGGTATAAAAGGCTGTTTTTTGAACAAAATTGTCACTTAGCAAGTGACGCTTGTAGAGTCAACACGTCCTGAAGATGCTTCGGTTACGGAGCGAAACGTACGTCGATTGTCGATCGCGATCTACTTGTGTGGTGTGTACTGGTTCGGGTTCGCGCGTTACACTTTTCTGTCAACGGTGTGCTCTTCCGGATTGTGCCGTACGAGTCTGGTTGTTAGATCGTCAAGCTACCTACTTGTGTGGTGTGTCTTAGTTCGGGTTCGCGCGTCTCACTTTTTTGTGTGGACAGGGTGCTCTTCTAGGTTGTACCATACGAGTTTGGTAGTTCAGATTGCCGCGGTTTATAGCAAGGTAACATTTTTATTTCTTTTAAACCATGAATTTCCGCAAAGTAACGCCTGATTCAATTCAATATTCTAAAAGGGCCTTGCAAACCTGCTCCTGAATTTCAGTCCCCAGGGTCTGCTCGTCTTTTGTCTAAAATGCATGTTATTATTGTCTTTAACGTGTCACAGTGCTTTATATCCCATATTTAGTTAACAAGTCGACCCGCATTAGCTTCTTTGGGATAAAAAAAATTTATTGACAATCATTGTTTTCCTGACAACCATTAAACAAAGCCTATATTTTAAGTTAGACCTGCAGCAATACTAATGTAAAAACCATATCGAATTTTGTGCAGTAGTTTTAGCGTCCTGCACGTACAAACATAAGGACATTTTTTAAAAAGAAGAGTTTTGGCTTCTGTTGGTGTTATATGTTCCATGTACAGACAATCGGTTAAATTTTATTATATGTATTTTATTATATGTAATATAGATAACCAGAGCAACATTTCGACAATTAAGTTTAATCCCAAAAGCTTTAATTTATCAGCCATATTCAGTAAAGTTCAATCAGATATCGGGTTGGTAATCTGGCTTGTCACTCGTAAAATGAAGGTGATCGTATTATTGGGATTGTCCAGATTATGAGGGTAGCTTCGTAATGTTCGCAATTTTTCACTTCCTCCTTTATGACTTTTGTTTTACCTTTTGTATTTTATTACTGTAATATAATTTGTCGTTTTTGATTGAATGGATTGAATTAAATTATTTACTTAATTAACTTGAACTTGCTGTTAACGTCCGAGACTAAAGAGTTTCAAAACTCAAAAAAGATCCAATTTCATTTTAGTAGCTTATTTTCTTTCATAATTTTTAATATATTGCTCTATTTTGTATTCAGGCACTTACGATTAGTATAATATTTTATTACCCAATTTTCAGTAACAAAGTAAAATAATATACAAATAAAATAATGTAAAATTTTGTATGTTTGCATTTGTTGCTCATTCACCCAAAAACCTATGAACGAATTTAAGTGAAATTTGGCACACAGATACTTTGTAACCTGGAATAACACATAGGTTATTTTTTATCCCGGAAAAATACTGTTTCTTCAGGATAATATATAATAATTTATAGTGTATTTAACAAAGTATCTGTGCGCCAAATTTCATTAAAAATTCACTCTTATATATATAAGTATTTCGGCAAACAATTACCGCATTACCGTAGCTTATAGACATCTGCAACACCAGAAGCATCGCAAGCGCGTTGCCCTATCCCCAATTCCCCCCAGAATTTAGAGTAGTGTTATTTAGCTGTGATCTTCTGTAAGGTCGAGGTACTACCTCAGTCGGGCTGCTCCATATTTAAGCAGGAAATTTCCTGCTGTGCTCTACCTCAGTTAAATTCAGACGTTGATTTATAATTGAGTAACAAACACACAAATTCTCACATTTATAATATTAGTAGGATTTAATATAAAACTTAAAATTTACAAACAAAAATTAAGTATGAACTTCGAACACTCTTTTCCTGATATTTGCATGTAAATTCAGCATCCATATAATAACTCAATGAATTAGTGAATATTTAGGAATTTTGGATTAAACTAGCTAGTATTTATAACATGGTGCAGGTTTAATTTTCGTTTCATATCAAAGTTTCACAACCTGTCGCCAATCCCACAATAAATTCCAACGCTGTCACTCGTAAAAAAAGTTAATTGAACTATTGACTGTTTTCTAGTTGTTATTGAATATTCGAAAATATATTTAACTATCGACTCACCCTGGATTCGCACGGGTAGTAGAATGGTTTCTTGTGTTTGTTTCGTTATAAGGCAGAGGCTTGCAGACTTGGCTTTTTCTGACATTTTCAACAACTATTGTCATATTAACCAATTAAAATAAAACCTCAGTAAATTAAACACCAAAACCTTCCTCATAAATCACGATATCTATTGATAAAAGCGTAGCAGCGTGATATACACACAGGTAGTTAACACCTTTATAAAAATACTAACTAAACTCGAATTGTAGTTTCATAAAATGTTCAGTGTTTTTAGTGTAGGCGATTGTTTAGTTCTTTAATAGACAGTGCTATAAAATGTTTGGGTGTCTAATATAATATCAAAGCCAACCTCTTTAGCTAAAGTAGGTTAATGTTGAGTACATTACTATATTATTGTCTAATATAAACGTTTTCGTTCTAGAAATTTATTTTCAAACATTCAATTTAGATTAACAAAAACTATACTTTTGGATGTAGTTGTTATATAATTGTGAAAGTGTGTATGTTTGTTAACCAATCAAACAAAGATACTTTATTTTTATTTTTTTTATGGTAAATAAGGTACAAACGAGCAGATGGTCCACCTGATGGTAAGTGGCCACCATCGCCCATGGACGATGCGCTGCATCCTCGAAGATAGAGTCGGGAAGGAGAATGAAGAAAACAATGCTGCGGTTTCAGCGGACCCTGAGCAAGAACTCATAGTTCACTAGATCCGCAGCATTAATGGAATGGGCGACGGTAGGGGTAAGTCTGGCCCACATGCGGCTCGACCGGAACGCGTCTATGACACTTGGCGGTCGGATTAGCATGCTGGTAGTCGCAAGCCAGTCGGGACACAGATCCCCTACCACCAAGGGCTCGCTTCGGCTCTTACGAGATGTTCTCTCAGCGGCAGCGAGGAATAGTATTCTAACTCGTCCCCTCACGGGTAAATCACGGTTTTATAACATGAAACTTAAAAAGTAGCAAATTAAATACGCTACTTTTTATCCCGAAAATAGTTGTGATGTTCACACAAAAACAGCTCAACAAATTTAAATGACCAAGATATGATATTTTTTTATGCCGGAAAAAAGTATAATGTATACAATAGTTAGTTCGTGGAGAGTGAATGAGAAAGTGAGTTGGTGCGTGAGGTCAAGAATAGATGAAATAAAAGGTTTAGGTAAATAAATCAAAAGTTTTCAATGTATTGATAACTTTTTCCTCATAAATCTGAAGTTATCTGTCAAGTGATTTCATACATTAAACATTGTCTGAAGTAGTACAAGCTATAAGACAAGAAGGACATGCCGAAATTCTCAGATAGAGCTCGGCTTTCCATCTAAAACTCTATGAAAAATTTGAGACAAAAAAAAATCCTCAACGAAACGAATTTTATAAAAAGTATTAACACTAAAATATCTAACTATTCTAAACTAAAAAGAATAGAAACTAGCTAATATAAGTGTAAATAATAGAATCTCTTAATGGAGTAGTCGTTTACCGTCAGTTCTTTCAGTTGTTTACACGAGATTGTTTATGAAGCAATTACTGCGAGTATCTAACTACCTACATAATGACGCCACTCTTAATATCTTACTACTATTCTTTGCTTTATTTTACTTGTAATATTGCCAAGATATTAAATTATAGAACTAGAGGATTCTTCTGACATCGTTTGGATGCAACTAACCACAACTTGGTTCAACAGAAAGCATAAAAAAATTTACTTAATTTACTTAAAATGACTATTAAGTTTCTTGCAAATATTTTATCCTTCCAGAAATATTAACTTTAAATAACATGAACGTAAATGAAAAAAGTCTCTATTTATTTAAGTGTCTGGATAAAGTCAAAGACTTCTTAGTTTTTAAATAAATTTAAACATTAAATGCATAAAGCTGATTATCCTACTAATATTATAAACGCGAAAGTTTGTAAGAATGTTAGATGTGTGAATGTATGGATGTATGTTTGTAACTCTTTCACGCAAAAACTACTGAATGAAATTTGATGAAACTTTACAATAATATAGCTTATACATCAGAATAACACATAGGCTATAATTTATAATGATATAGTCTAAATTATCCATAGTACAGCGGGTGAAACCGCGGGGCGCAGCTTGTCCTCTATATATTCTTTATCCACATTCCACACAAAAAAGGATTATCTAAACCTGTTTGTAAACCTACAAAATATATTCAAATATCCATAAAAAGATACAGATTATTAATTTGAGAACCTCCTCCTCTTTTAAAGTCGATTAAAACCTAATATAAAATCTAGCTAAGCTAGGCTTAACTTTGCCTGTCCTTGCTAAGCAATTATTTTTTTGGTGACACAAGGAAAATTTTCGAAAGATATTCGAGTCTTTGAGGAAGAAGCTGGGTCATGTAGGATTACTCTATATCCCTTATTATCCTTTCTCACATCGCCTAGCGGATATATTTCCTATTAAATTTCAATAATTTCATAAAATAACTTAAGAATTTACTCATCAGCAATTCCCAGAATTTGAGAACTAATCAAAATAGTGTATGCTAGCAACTCTATCTTTCGATTGTTGGTAGTTTAGTTATAGATAATCATTGTCGCAATCAATCTGAGGCAGTCGTCCACGTAATTTAATATTGATAACATCTTTCAAAGTCGTGCACATGAATTTACTTTATTATCTTTGTCGTGGTGTTCAAGAATCATGGTCTTGAATCACAGTCCCCAGATGCCGCTCAGCTTCTTGTATTAAATGCGTATTCCGTTCATTACGTGGCAGGTAAAGCGGGTGCCGCCTCCCACTAAAGAAATAAAAAATATTCTAATCGTCAGAATTCGAATAAATTCGCTCTTGTTTACGAACTTTTACTATGGTACAAATCCTGATCCCAAAAAAATTAGTAGCTCCATATAAAAATTAAATAAATCCCACATATTTATCCACCTTCCATTTATATCAACTTGCCCCCCTCCCCTTAGGCAATCGGCTCGCCTTGGATACCGACAATCTTGGTTGAGATGATTATAATTATACTAGCTGTGCCCGCTACTTCGACCGCGTAGAATAGCGATACTTCCATATAACTTTTTACAGCCTCGTTCCCCTCCTCCTTTCAACCCTTTTTTCGCGTTAAAAAGTAGCCTTTTTAGGCTCTATATTCGCATTTATAATATTAGTATGTCCTTTCTCAGGCTCTATCTGTATACCAAAGTTCTTTTAAATAGGTTCAGCAGTTCTGGCGTGAAATCACGACATTATAATATTAGTTTGTAAGTTAGGATTAGGATGGTACAGTGTATAATATTACTGTAAAACCTATTTTTAATTAAACAATATTAAGTCTGGAAGTAAACACTACAAGTTATAGTATAGAATAAAATTATACACAGAAAAACACGTTAGTTTCTTCATCTTGTTAGTACTCTAATTCGTTGGTACTCTAATTTCAATTATCTTATAGTAGATGTACTATTGCTAGATATAAAATATAATTCATTAAGAAGCTAAAATAAAATATATGTAACACTGGAGGCTATACATGAGCTTTATTGTGTAGTACTATTAATCTATCAAGCGGCAACAATTCTCCCCATACATCAAGCCGACAGGCACTGAGATATTGTGGGCAGTGATTTATTCCCTATTTACGATTATCTTGTAAAAGTCGATTAATGTCATGTCTCCCTAACTCCAGGATGAAGAGTGCCAGGCTTTTAGATCTACTGACTTACCTCATTTATTTATGAGGCAATATAATTGGGCTTTTAAAAATGAAATAAAAATATCAATAATCGACTTCTGAGTCAATTTTATGTGAAGAATTAAGATTTAATTTTTTTAACCACGTTTCCTTATATTCATTATATAAGCAAACGCTCTACAATGATATTTTGACCCGCGCACGAAAATCAGAAATTGATGTTTGTCCCTTTAATTCAAATCCTCCACCCTCAATACGCGAGTTTCACACTCGCACTTGGCCATATATTTTTTAATGGATTTTAGATATAAATGCTTTTACGGTCTAATTATTATTAACAGTAGGTCAATAAAAACTATTTTAATTATAATAAACTGGCGAAGAAGACGAAATAATAACTGTCAAACTGTCAACTTTACGTCAGATAACATAATTTTTATTAAAAATATGAAAAATACAAAAAAAAATATAAAAACTAATTAAAACATTAAAAAAAATCATTTAAAACATAACCATGGCAAGTAAGTTATTGTAAATTAATTGTTTTTTATTGCTTTCTTGGGTTTTTAAACTTAACTTACAATGAGTGCTCAAAACTTTAAGGAAAAAAAGTTCCAAAACTCAAAAGGAGATGTAGTTCCGTTTTAGTAAGTTGGAGACCGTCTCATGAGAGCACATCTATAGTATCTAAACTTCATAGTGTAATTGTTACAAAGAGAAATAAATGTACCTATTAATAGTACCCGAAATTTTTTTTTATGTAAAATGTTTAATTTTTAACTTTAACATAATTTATATATGAGAATACCCAAAGACATAACGACGTAGCCTTTATCCTTTCCGAAGCTCTAGTCCTTCTCTGTATGAAATTTCTTCAAAAAAGTGGTTTAAGCGTGAAAGCGTAACAGATAGACAGAGTTACATTCGCATGTAAGTTGGGGTAATATAAGTAACAAAGTAGCAGTTATGTGTGGGCTTAGGACACCTTATCCTTGATAGCTGTATGAAAACCCATCATGTCATCATCCATAATAATCTAATTCAATGACATTACAATAAACATTCGATACTATGATTCCAGGATACGAGAAACAAGAAATATGTAGTGGGAAAAGGGCTAAAAAAATATATTCTTATCGTGAAATGTTTCTAATAGCTACAACATATCTGTGCTTCTGCGTGTTGCGAACCATTCCCTACCTGTGCTACCTTTGCCTGGGTCTGTCTTATATAGTTTGCCAGGGTCTCTGTTGCATTGTGTTTTGTTCCTAAATACTTGTACGGAGATGTTAAATTAAATGTATTATTTTAATATAATTTACTTTTATTTTTTGTAGTTCACTGATTTATACACTTGCGAATGCTAAAATCGTTTTGTTTACCTAGCCTTGCTCAGTGTGTCAAATATAGCGATTTTATTGGTTCTTTACAAACAAATTCCCTCGCTACACAACCTCGCTGATCACTGATGGAAACTCAACCTTAATCATGTATCAACTCCCTTATAAACATTAGCGTAATTTGAATTTTATTATTTCCTAACACAGTAAACACGGAAAAGGTCTTACCCGTCCACTGCCTTATTGCAAATTACTTCTTATATCTTAACACTAGCTTAGCAACGTTACTCCTATGGCTCGCGTAGCGTGATATTACATAGCCTATAGCCTTCCTCGCTAAACGTGCTATCCAACACTAAAAGAATTGTTTAATTCGAAGGAATAGTTCCTGTGATTAGCGCATTCAACCAAACTCTTCAGCCTATAATATTAATGTACACAAACTATATATAGATGAATGTATTTATTTTTAAATACAACCGGTCTTACGATGTACTGCGGCTATGCTCGTATTTCACGAACTCTACCACTTTTACAAACACGGAAACGTAAACAGACATTTTATACATTACTTTTATAACGAGTACGTGTTGATATCCGCGTACTGGCTCTAAATAAACGTAAACGCCTGTATTTATATACACATTTCAGTTTGTTTGTTAAATATAAAAATATTTGTAAGTTTGTCTGAACGAGCGAACCCTATAAAAATTTTAACAACTTTAAGTGATTAATTTTACAAAATATCCGAATACTTATTTTTTTAATTTTCTACAAGTTTTGAAGTTCAGCTTACAACTGGAATTTAAGACCCCTCTCTTCAAAATTGGTTGACATTTTATTTTTTACTTCAAAACGAATAAAATTGTTGAATTGCTATGAATGGATATTTTATATATCATCTTTGTGGGGTATTCGAAATTGTTTTAAGTGCAAAGCTAGATAATGAAGAAAAACTTACAATGAAATATTCATTATAAATAACAAGGCAATTTCGAAACAGAGCATTTTATGTAACAGGTTGGCGCCCTCGATTCATTTTCATTAGGAAAATCGAGATTTTTCATGACAGACGAGAATATTCGTTTAATTAGAGAGGAAAATCTGACTCTAAATCAAAGATTAATAATTAGATTAGCTAAGAAGGGAAATAGAAATTTAATTTAATCTTTACATAATTAATGTATAGGCTGCAATAGCCTACTGGTTATGATGAACCGGGAATTCGGGAAGTCCGAGTTCTTTCCCAAACACACCTCTGAATTTTCTGAGTTATGTGTCTTTTAAGAAGTTAAACATCACTTGCTTTATTGGTGAAGGAAAACATCGTGAGGAAACCTGCACTCCTGTGAGTTCGAAAGTTCTTTCTCGGTGTTGTTCTGCTAATCCGTACTGGGCCAGCATGGTGGATTATGGCCCATCACCCTCCACATTCTGACGAGTACACCCGGCTCATCTGGGAGCCATTGACGGGTTATGATGTTGATGATGATTACATCTATATTTACACTATTATATAAAGAGGAAAGATTACATTGTTTTTAAACCGATTTTTGAAATTTTTTTTACAGATAGAAAGCTACATCCTGCCAATGTGTTGCCATAAATATTCTAATTAAAAAGATATGGCCACTTAAAGGCCATAACGTGGCCATTTTGTAAAGTGAAGGTTTTCTCTGGAACTACAGATCCGATTTTAATAATTCTTTTACCGCTAGTAAACTACGCTATTCCTGAGTGACATAGGTGATGCTGTGTTGCCATATACATTTTTTAATTAATAGGATATGGCCATTTTGTTGCTACTGATCCGATTTTAAGAATTCTTTTACTGAGTAAAGTTGATAGTATTCCCGTCTCTCTTCTTCTTATATGCTTCCATTCTCTCTCATACTTTTTCTCTTTCAACTCTCTTTTTCAATTTTTAACTTTTCCTGTTTTTTTTTCTTTCTATATTTTCTCTTTTTCTTACCATTTTTTACTCTCTCTTTTTTCAAATATAATATTGCTTCAAATACCCGGAACGAAGCGAGGGCAGGCCACTCGTAATATAATAAAAATGTAACTTAAATGTTTGAAAATAGAAGATGTCTAGAAGACTTAATATGAGAGAGGTTTTTATAATACAACATTATTTAAAATGATTGTTTTTAGAAACAAAATCTTTTGAGCAATAAAATCTAATTTTTATACTAATTGATTCTTAGATGTATTTATTATATTACTTAAATGTTAGGTTTGGTTACTTAAATATTGGATTAGAAGGTCGACCAGTGGTGAGAGTTTATATATAATGGTCCCAAGCCCCAGGAAATGCTCAACTTCCGTATCGGTATTATTGGAGACCGTACAGAATTTAGTAACCTGTTTCAAACTTAGTATTAACACTTAATAAAGTATCAACTAGGTTACTAATTTTTTTTGTAAGGATATTCTACGATTGGACATTAGGTTATTGCAAAATGTTTTACCACTTATTTCTTCGAAAAATAATTAAGTGAAATATCACGAAAAAATCATTTTTCAACAGCGAAGCGATATTTTTTATAAACAAAGTGACATTTTCCAGAAAGCAATGTTCTCAACAATTTACCGTCATACACTAAAATAACACAGGGCTCACACCTTCTCAGACTATTAGTCAACGAATATTACTAACTTATACCAGTTTATATTTTTAACTTCCTTTCATAATATATTTTAATTTTTAACAATGTTTAATACTGTTTTGTTATATTAATTATAAAATACTTGCATTTGAAATTATGACAAACACTTTTCAGCTAAGTTTCACTGAATCAGGTTTGAAGATATTCAGATAAAAACTGAATGTTATAATTATTATCATATTCTCACTATGTTAAAAACACATCAAATATAATATGTAAATATATTTTTAAATGGTACAGTAGTTAAAAGTACTGTTACTAATTTAGAATATATTTAAATACTCACTCACTAACAAGCACACTGTTTTGCTCATTTATTCATTTACTTATTTTTCTAAACAAAAATTAAAAGAAATTAAAGGGTAAAAAATATCTTTCAAGTACATTGTACTGTTTTAGATCGAGTATAGGTACCTATATAATTTATTCTACACGATCTGAGCTTATTTTCTAGAATAAAAAAACAAGATTATATCATGTATGTATATCAAATTTCATTTAAATCGATTCAGTCATTTTTATGATACACGCCTTCAAACGTTCAAAATCAGGCAAAAAATAATTCTAAAACTTATGATTTTGTCTTCTGTTAGTGTTATAAAGACCGCTTAACTTAAATTTTCTTAAATATTTTCTATGTTTATATTTACAGACATTAAGCAAATACATTTTTATATATAGATACGTGACCGATATATTTATTATAAGATATTACTGTTAACATTGAAATAGTTATAAATATTCTACCGTGACCATGAGACATTAACAAATTGTGATTCTATATTATTATAGGGAAAAGGCCCTTGGACAAATTTTTAAATTTATAGTACTAAAAACAAATATTAAATACGATGTTCTTATGAAAATAAAGTTATCATATTTAATAACTATAATTTTTTTCAATCATTCATCATTTAATTCAAATGACAGTAGATATGCGCAGTTTCGTCCGCGTGATGCAACGTTCCTATGGGTCGTATCGTGAAATTATACAGCCTATAGTCTTCATCGATAAATGAACTATCCAACACTAAAAGAATTTTCCAATTCGAACCAATAATTTCTGAGATTAGCTCAATAAACCAGATAAACAAACTCTTCAGCTTTATAATATTAGGATAGACTACGGAATGTTTAAAGTTTAAAATTGTAGTTTTAATTTAAATATTATCACAAATATACATATATATCAAAAATACTCTGTAACTTACTGACTATTTGAAATAGCATAACTATTACAAAAAACTCATCTTTTGAAACTTTTTATTAAACATGTATTACACCTTGTATTAAATTATATCTTTAATACTCTCCACTTTGTTATAACTTACCACCAGATGGTGCTGCACAGAAAAAATCCATTTTTCTTCAGTAGAGATTATCTTTTCGCAGTTTTCATCAAAACAAGTGTGCACTTCATCTTATAACTCGTAAACTGTCTAATCACTGACACTGACATCTGACGATTGTTTTCTATCGTAGGAACAAATAACAATTCTGATTCATATAATATACTTAGCAAAAAAATGTTAATTAAACTTGTTTCTTATTTCCTTGATTTTCACAAAATTAGACCATTTCGTTTTTTTCATTTTTTTAATGTAAATAGCTAATATTGTATGGAACATTCTTGCCAACTTTTATAATGGACTTGGAAGTGGATTAGGAGCTAGACTGAAAATACTGTCGAAGGGCGGCGTTCTGTGCCGCGTTTTAAATTTTTTTGTTTCGCAATTTTTTTTCCAAAAATACATTTAAAAATCTCAGTAAATGAAGTAATAAATCAATGGATTTAATTATTTTATATATAATTTTATGACTCTATAATCGGCTTTGAACTACTGCATGCCAACCGGTTGTCGAAAATTTCAAAGTCCCATGACGCTTTAACTAGTCATTATATTACAAAAATATTTGGTACACTTATCAATAACATGTACAGGTAGAACATAATCAAATATTACTAAAATCGGAAACATCAAGTTTTTTTACTTGTCCGCTTCGCGTGGTATACCCCATATGATCGTCTTTTTCTAACAATTGCTTTATTAAGTTTAATGTCAAGATTTTAAAAGAAAAAAATTTAGCTAATAGAAATCTGTACATAAAAGATATTTAAGATAGGTTAAGGGTACTAATAGAAGACAAAGCAATTTATTTTTTATTTTTTTTTATGTTTGCATGTCTGTACTTTAAAGTTAGATTATTTAACAGTAGTATTGCTGCAGGTCGAACTTAAACTGTAGGCTGTTTCATTTAAATCGAATATCAGAAAATAAGTTATTGCCATTTAACATTTTTTTCGTCCAGCAAAGCCAGGGTAGGTTGACTAGTCTTATATATTTACTAGGTTAAGGATTTTAAGACAGACTCAATATATCTTTTATTATTTGTTTGTAAAGTACGAATGTCTGGAATGTCTCTATTTTTACGTACAGATATGTAGTACATTTAAAAATAACAAGTCCAATGTTTAACTCTGTTGACATTTAGTTACGCTGTCACGTCTTTAACCTACTTAAAAAAAATGAGGTTTTCATATCGAATGCATAAATTATTTAAAATATAAAACTATAAAACAATCAGCCAAGTGCAAGTAAATGTAACCTATGTGTCCATTTTTTTCATATCCCTTAAGGTGTTCTTACACGAACAATACTAGTAATACTTTATCCCACAGGACTTTTGGTTTATTGCGGGATAAGTGTAACATATGTGTCAATTCAAGTTACAAAATATTGTTGTAAAGATGTTACTTATATCCTTTGTATGAACAAAACTTTTTAACCCTAGAGGATCTGTGCTTTTCCGGGATGAAAAGTACCAAATTTCATTAATATCAGTCCAGCAGTTCTCAAGTGATGCGTGCACAAATAAAGAGACAAAAATTTTAAAAACTGTTTATATGTTTTATTATTTACTTCACGCATTTTTTTTATAGTATATGGGGGCAAACGAGCAGAAGGTCCACCTGATGGTAAGTGGTCACCGTCGCCCATGGACATCTGCAATTCACTGAGAACTGTACATTCGGCGTCTGAAGACCCCCCCATATTAAAGCGCTCCGGGAAAACCTCCGGTGACAGATTATTCCACAGCTTGCACGTGCGTGGGAGGAATGATCTTGACGCACGTACATTGCTGGTATGCCAAGCATCCAAGTGGTGTGGATGGAATCTGTCCCAGCGTCGGAGAGTACGATGGCGGAAAAGTGTCGAGGGCACTAACTCAAACAATTCCTATGAACATTCTCCATCGTAGAGAACATACAGAGATCCAACGTTTCTCCGGAGACTTAGTTCGTCTAAACCGTCTGTAAGTATGGGATCGTCGATAATGCGAACAGCTCGTCGTTGGATGGATTCAAGAGGGAGCAACTGGTACTTAGGGATACCAGTCTGTTTGGCTTTGCACGCATCAAAAACCTCTAACATTTGTAAACAGCATGTCTACGATAAGTGACTTCAGAGTCTTCAGAGTTCAGACTGTAATTTACCTACTTGGGTACCTTCAGAAGTAACACAAGGGTTGTTTCGTGTTTATTAACGGAATGTGCAATACGTTATGTTTCAGAATTTCAGTGTCTGCAGTAAATTAGTCTAATTCACTAAACTCTTTGTTTATGAAACTACGTGATTCTAAGATTTTTTAAAGTCTAAAAGGAGGTGTGCGAGGGTGGTGGTAACTCGGTCCTGGGGTGATAACCGTGCCGGAAGGTTTCCACCGGAAGTACCAGGAAAAGCCGCTTTGCGCTAGCAGGGGAGCGAGGCCCTGTCTAGGCGCTCACCACCAAGTGCTACATAGAACGTCCCCGTCGTGCATGCTGGTAACGGCTGTCGCTAAACGAGTCCTCGCTGTAACATCTTCCTCGAAGCGGCAGGCGGCGAATCTATGTAGGGCGAAGGCGAACCGCTGGCGCCTTAAAACCGGCTCCCCGGCACCTCCTGTACCTCCAGCACCTCTGTGGCTACGTGGTGGAGGATCTGTCGTCCCGAAGATA
Source organism: Limenitis camilla (assembly GCA_905147385.1). Taxonomy (NCBI): domain Eukaryota; kingdom Metazoa; phylum Arthropoda; class Insecta; order Lepidoptera; family Nymphalidae; genus Limenitis; species Limenitis camilla. The sequence continues at coordinate 6,214,238 of LR990248.1, forward strand.
AGGTAGACGGCAGATAAGGAAAATAGCCACCCGCGTGTTTGTGCCGTGCGTGGAGACCCGTAAGGGGTGATGAAGGAATCCTGGTCGTTGAGTTGACGGTGACCACCGTCAGCAACACGCGGCTTTGGTCTGGAGTTGCTCCGAAACGGGAGGCCTTAGACTAGCCACCTAGGGTCAATCGGCTGCGACATCCCGTAAGAGGGCTGTCAGGCTAGGGTCCCGAACTGGGGGGGGGTAATCGGCCCGACGGAGGGCCCAGCGTGAAATTGTAGGGTACTCTTACCTACAAGGAGCGTTGAGTCCAGAAGTCGGTAACCGGTTGCCAACTGCCAGGGCTGGGGTCCTATATCTCCAGAGTAGTTCTGACGTTCATGTGCCTTAAGCCGTGACGTCCCCGCTTGAGGGCTCCAAGGAGGGTGGAACGCTACTGGAGACGAATATATTTAGTAAACAAGTTATGGAGAAAAAGAGTACTAACACACCAACCAGCCTGGCTGCATCTGACGAGGCGCCAAGGCAACCACCACTGGCTGTACCGCAAGGTATGCCTAACAATGACAAGGATGCCCCTCTAGGAGCAACCAACAAAATAGTCCCGAAAGGTACTAAATTAGATCTAAGTACGCTAAGAGACGCTATCCCGTCGACCTCCTCTGAACAAGAGGCGGTGTGGAGGGTAGTCTCGAAGCCGAAGAAAGACAAAAATCCGCCCATAAACAACAAGGGAGGAAAACGCAGACCGCCGAGTAGGCAGGCTCGTTTGCACGCCCGGGCCGAGGCTCGTAGGGTGCGGAATCTGGAGGGAAAAGAGAGTAAGCACCCTAGTGGTGTTGAAGCTGCCTCTAAGGCGCACGTTGCCCCAATAAGCGAAACGCAAACTCCAAGCACCAATACTGGTGCAGGAGTAGCGCCAGCTGAACAGGCCTCTAAATCTTCCACTTCCGCCAGTGATTCGGCAACACAACGAGTCAAACGGCCCAGGGGCAAGCGAGCTGGCAAATTGGCTAAGTCGAAAGACTCAGCCAAACCTATCAAAAGGGGTCGCCAAAATGACACCTCTTCGCCTAGGGAGGTGAAGCGCGCTAAGCCCTCTTCACCTCGAAAACCAGGCTCAGTCAACTACGCCGACGCAATGAAGGCCAATGACCTCTGTGTGGCGATCATGGCTGAGCCTTTTAAAATGATGACCGAGGCGCAAGCCGCCACTGTGGAGGGAGCGATGGAGGATGCGCTAGATGAATTCATCTATGGCAAGGAGGGAACGTCTAGCGAGCTTCCCCCACGCGCTCCTGCCTTCAGGGGAAGGGCTGTCTTCGGCGAAGGGGTTCTCAAACTCTGGTGCGAGGACAACTTTGCCAAGGAATGGCTCAACAAAGTCATCACCCACATCAAATCACCCTGCCCGGGCACCAGACTGATCGTCAAACGGCAGTCGGAGATCCCGAAAAGGGTTAAAGCAACAGTGTTCGTACCACGATATAAAGGGGAGGATATCGACCACCTAAGGAAGAGATTCCAATCCCAAAATCCGTGGTACAACATTAACCAATGGGTGGTATACCACGTTGACAGGCAAGAAACCAAGGAATCTATTCTCCTGGTCCTTGGAATCCCAGAGGGAGACGTGCCTAAACTGCACGCACGAGAGCGGAGGCTAGCGTATCGACTGGGCTCGGTCTACGTGTCACTAAAGGAGACCGCTGAGGCAGAACCTTCGGGTGAACCCTCACGCGCGTCGACTGCGGCTGTTGTGGCGCCGAAACCTGTCCCCATGGACACTGACACCGAAGGTGTAGGCGCTGCAAAAGACGCGGCTCCTGGAGAGCCTCGATCAGACCCGAACCCGCTTTTGGGCAAGGAGACGAAAGAGGTCAACCTGCCAGAGGCAGCTGCTGCACCCTTACAGGAGCGGCGGGTAGCGCCACTAAACTGGTGGGATCTCGAGGATCCGGAGGTGGACGTGGAGTTGAGCTCTGTCAGCGATGGCCTGCCGAGCTCATCACCCCTCCAGGATTAAATGCCTACAAGCAAACCTCCAGCACAGTCAGACTGCAACGGCTTCCCTACGCAGAATGCTGGAGGTAACACCAGAGACCATAGTCCTGATCCAGGAGCCGTGGATCAGAAAGGATCGTGTCTGTGGTCTGTCTAACATAGGAGGAAAACTCCTACTTAACACTACTGTAAGTAAACCAAGAACATGCATTTTAGCTCCTAAGCATGTAAATACCTTTATAATGACTGAGTTCTGTTCCAGAGACCTGACGGCAATCAAGGTCCAAAGCAGCCACCTCATTAGCCTGTCTGAAGTTGTACTAGCGTCCGTCTACATGCCAAGTGACGCTGAGGTACCCTCACCGGAGCTGACAGCGCTAGTCACATACTGTGAGAGGGAGGCGCTAGAACTGGTCGTCTCTGCCGACTCCAACGCACACCACACGCTTTGGGGAAGCACGAAGACAAACACCAGAGGTGAGGAACTACTAACATTTCTCTTTTCTACAAACCTACGGGTAATGAACAATGGCGCTGAACCAACATTTGTAACGGCTCAAGCCCAAACCATAATAGATCTGACCCTAGCAACTGAGCGGATCTCACACTACCTAACAGACTGGCATGTGTCGAGAGAACTATCCTGCTCAGATCACAGGTGGATCCGATACGAATTGAATATCAAGATACCTCCCAAAGAATCTAGACGCAACCCCCGAAAAACTGACCGCCTAAAGTACACAAACTTGGCGACTAATAAACTGAGAGAGATGCGTCTACCCACTAGTTATAGTGGGACAGAGGAGATTGACAATCATGTAAAAAACTTAACATCAACACTTATCACCTGCTATGAACAGACATGCCCCCTCATTACACCTAAACCCAGATCCAACCCAGGGCAAGGATGGTGGAGCCCCGTCTTAGAAAAACTAAGACGTAAGGTGAGGAAACTGTTCAACAGAGCAAATAACACATATGATGAAGAAGACTGGGACAGATATTTAGAAACCCGACGTCTCTATAAAAAACAAATCCGCCTAAGAAAGCAAGAATGCTGGAGGCGGTTCTGTAACAATATTGACAATGTAAATCAATCAGTGAAGGTTAAGAATATTATAGCCAGTGAACCCGAACGCAACTTTGGTAGTTTAAAAAAACCAGATGGCACCTTCACAAAGACAGAAGTAGAAACCTGTGAGCTTCTGATAGAAACTCACTTCCCAGGATGCCGGATATCGGGATCTCAAAATTGGGAGCCGGCACTGGACTCTACATCATCATACACAGACGAGAACACTGCTCAAAAAATTGTCAATTATGACAAAGTCAAATGGGCAATCAACAGCTTCCTTCCTTTCAAAAGCGCCGGTCTTGATGGAATTTTCCCAGGGCTTATCCAATGGTGTGGGAAGGAAATAGTTACACACCTTGTTAACATCTACAGGGGATGTCTTAAACACCGCTTTGTCCCTTCTCAATGGAGAGAAGTCAAGGTGGTATTCATACCTAAGCCCGGCAAGAGTGATTACACGCAACCAAAGTCTTTCAGACCGATAAGCCTCACATCTTTCCTGCTAAAAACGTTGGAGAGATTGTGTGACTGGGAGATAAGGAACAATACGTTGCAAAGTAAACCACTGCACGCTAATCAACATGCCTATAGTATGGGCAAATCAACGGAATCTGCACTACATGACGTCGTAACAAAGATTGAGTGTGGATTAAAACCAGGACAATCAACCTTAGGCGCCTTTGTCGATGTCGAAGGAGCCTTTGACAAAACAAACTTTACCAGCATAAGCCTAGCCCTTGAGAGATATGGTGTAGATCCCATGGTTGCCGGATGGATAGACAGCATGCTTCGTTACAGGGCGATACAGTTCACTGTCAACACTACAATACGTGGTGTAGTATGTCGAGGTTGTCCACAAGGAGGTGTACTATCACCGCTATTGTGGAACATTGTGGTGGATGAGTTAATAGCCCGCCTCAATGAAGCTCGGCTGTACACAGTGGGCTATGCAGATGACCTAGCTATACTAATCAGTGGACCATTTGAAAATATACTCTGCGATCGAATGAGAGCTGCTTTCAAGGTTGTGGAGGAATGGTGCACCAAACATGAACTCACAGTTAATCCGACTAAAACGGAACTGGTGTTGTTCACTAACAAGAGGAGTATAAATAGGCTTAGACTACCGAAACTCTTCAACACAGAACTCACATTAACTAATGAAGTCAAGTACCTGGGCGTAATACTTGATAGCAAACTGTTATGGAGTAAACACCTAGAACGCAAGCTTGAGAAAGCTTGTATTACCTTTTGGCAGTGCAAAAGACTCCTAGGAAAGACCTGGGGGATATCACCCAGAATTACACTCTGGCTGTACACTGCCGTCATTAGACCCATTATCACCTACGGTGCTGTGGTTTGGTGGCCCAGGACCAGACTAAGCACCGCTATCACCAGACTGCAAAGGTTTCAGCGCCTGGCTTGCTCCGCTATAACAAGCTGCATGCGCACGACCCCAACCGCAGCCATTGAGATGTTCGTAGGCCTGCCACCGCTAGATTTGTTTATTCAACAGGAGGCGGCTATGGCAGCAACACGATTATATCACTTAGGCCTATGGCAAAACAGGGGGGGTCCACATACTAAACTGTGGTCAGAAAGGATAGTGTCACAACCACTACTAGCCGCACCCAGTGATAGGATCCCAAGACGACATATATTTGATAGAAACTATCAAATACAATTACATGAACCACAAAGCCATACGAAGACACTGGAGTATTATATATACACTGATGGCTCCAAAATGGGGTCAGGCACAGGAGCCGGTGTCTTCTCTATGGAACTAAACATCAATTTATCTCTAGCATTGGGTAACCACAGCACCATCTTTCAATGCGAGTGTGTGGCTGTCACCCATGCAGCTAACGCAGTCTATAACAGAGGAATAACAGACTCTGGAATCAGAATCCTCTCTGATAGCAAGGCTGTACTCCAGGCGCTCGGAAGTGAAGTCATCACATCGAGCATAATACACGAATGCCACCTTGCACTGCAACGCATTGCGGCAGTCAACAGGGTCGTCCTTCAATGGATAAAGGGGCATAGTGGATCGCTAGGTAATGACGCAGCAGATGAGCTAGCGAGGAAAGGATCATTGACCACAGTGTCAGGCCCTGCACCATACCTTCCTCTCTCTTTCAAAACCTTTCGCTCATGGCTGCGTCAGCTTACCATAGACACGCACAATGCGAGATGGAGGAACACGGAAGACTGTAGGCAGTCCAAACAAGCTCTCCCTGCTCTGTCGAAGAGCTTATCCCGTAAACTGCTCAGTCTTAATCGCATTGATCTACGTTTAATAGTGGGAGTAATGTCGGGACATTGCCCACTTAATAAACATCTATTTACTATAGGCATGACAGACAGTCCTATTTGCAGGGGATGCCTCAAAGCAGACGAGACGACTGCTCACGTTGTCCTGGAATGCGAGGGCGTCGCCACACAACGGGCACAAATCCTCAAGGACATGAGGTCGCTCCAAGAAGCCTGTGAAGCTCCCAGGATACTTCTGCGCTTCTGGAAGGAGCTGGGCTGGCTAGTATAACCAGTCATCCTTGCACGCACAATGGACCGAACTAGAGTCTGAGTGCGGAAACTAGAGCCCACATACAATACAATACAATACAAAGTCTAAAAGGATTGCGTACTCAAATCATTGACTTTTGTTTTAAATAATATCTATCAACTACAACATTATTTCATAGCTTTTTAGATATATTATATTAATATGAATGTTCTTCTAAGAAAAAACCTCATGATCTTCATGATTTTCAAAATGATAGAATCTAGGTAACAGGTTAACTGAAGTATGGCTCAGCAGGAAATTTCCTGCTCAAATATGGAGCAGCCCGACTGAGGTAGTCGAACTCGACCTTACAGAAGATCACAGCTAAATAACACTACTCTAAAGCAGTGTTGTGTTCCTGTTGTTGAGTAAGGTGACCAGAGCTCCTGGGGGGAATTGGGGATAGGGTCGGCAACGCGCTTGCGATGCTTGTGGTGTTGCAGACGTCTATAAGCTACGGTAATCGCTTTACGGTGAACCGTACGCTTGTTTGCCGACCTAGTTACATAAAAAAATATAGATTAATATTTCCGGAAAATGTATTACTCACAATGTTTATTTAAAGTTCTAAGAAGTTAAAAAGCAATCTTCAATATTGTTTTTAATATAATTTAAGCCCACGCCCCACGAGAGACAGTAAAATTAATGAACGAGTAAATTTTACACTTTGAGTAAAAATAATATTCTATTTTTATCATTTTGAATTGGTGACTAAGTTTCCTGAAATACAAACATACGTCTTATTTAATAGATGTATTAATATGTGATAAAATAAAGTTGTACCTTCCTACAAAACTAAAATATTTTAGTTTTGTAGGAAGCTTACTCGGGGGGTCGAGATTACACTTTAGTAAAAAATCTATTTTAGTGCGAAGGCTGGACTCGTTTATATTATATTACAAGTTGTTGTTGTTCAAAGCTCTTGTGGCTCTCTAGATCTTTTTTTTTAATATAAGAAGCTCTAAAACAAAGAAATATACAAATGTAGCATTTCATATCGGTAAACTTTTAATTGTTTGCCAACCTATTGTGTCCATTTTTAAGGGGTCGCGTACATAAAAAAATGAAAAATCCCCAGAATTTTAGCCACACTTTATTTAGATACATATAACAACGGACGGACGGTACACTCTGATTTAAGTGATCGGGTGCGCTAGATTATTTAGATACTAGAGCAGAAAGTTAGTTACATCAAGTAATTTACAGTAGGGTTAAACCGTGAACAAGATAAATTTACGCTTAAGTCACGAATGTCAAGAACTGCTTAGGTCTATCTTATCATACTCTTCTAACTAATATTATAAACGTGTTTGTTCATCAATCACGCAAAAATGATTAGGCGGATAACCATGAAATTTGGCACTCAGATACTTTATAACCTGCATTGACACATGCTACTTTTATTTCGAAAAAATAATGAACCCCTAAGAAATATTAATGATAAAACATGTTTATTAATCGCCTGAATATTTTTATATAGCAATAAATAGTTGAATACCGGGGCGGATCCACTAGTTTCAAATGAGTGTACCTCAAGAAGGAATGTAGTAAAGAACTAGCGGCCCGTCCCGGCTTCGCACGGGTGGGTAATTTTTTTAAACTTTGGCTTTTTTTTGGCTTTGGCTCTCCCGCGTTTCGGTGCTCCCTCTCTCGCCGCGTTGCTCGCTGCGCTGCGTGGCGCGCCACACCGGCCCGTCGAGGTGTATTTTTTGTTTATATTGTCATTTTTAATTTCGTAATATCTTTTGAATGGAATATCCGATTTAAATAATTCAAAAAGTAATCAACAGGTATTGAAACTGTCTTGAATACGAAACAATTTATTTGGATAAGAATTAATACAAAGGTATTGAAAACATGGTCTGATTTTAATAGGCATATTTATCAGCTTTTAAAATGTAAAAAAAGTAGTTATAGTGACATAACTACAATAGTTGTATATATGGTCTCGCAAAGTTTTTTGTAGATATTAATATGTTCTATAATATTGTAGAACATTTATTTGATCTATTATCAATACTTTCCGCAGCGCATGCGATGAAAGATATTTTATGGCTAATTTTTTTGCAACTAGGGTTGGTTTTAGTAAGAATTTCTGAGGATCTCTGTGAGGAGTAATAAACAGCCTATATTACTCAGGGATAATGTAGCTTTTAGTATAGATATACTTATCCAATATATAAATTTAAAGATAAAAAAATATTTTTCTATGGTATTGCAATATTAAAATTTATGTGCGACAATTTCGATGTAAATTACAGATAACGTAATAAAACACGACAATTTTCCCGAAAGTGGCCTCTTATGTACCAGTTACTTGTAATTTAGCCAAAACGGAAATGTATACCGGAACTTTTGGCGAGTGAAACTGACGTGAGGCGCCAAACTCTGTTGGTGCTTTACACGAATAATATATTATAACATTTTCTTAGAATTTTTGGCTTACCAGTATCTACCCATAAATATGTAGGTGCTTCTACGTGGACGAAATCACGCGGGACGACAAGTTCTCAATGTTATTTTTATACGACGTAAGAAACTTTTTTATTAAATACACTTACTATTTCTGTATTATGAGGTTCATTAACACCGAAACATAAAGTTTCATCAAAAGTATATTTTTATGTTCTCATATTAATAACAGACGTCATGAAAAGAGGAAACAGATTATTTGTACAATTTTTAACAACTCAGACCACACAACGATCAAATAAACACGAAATTTTTATCTCTACTAGACAGATGTCAGTTCCACTGAACTACTGAAGGCCATGGCAAATATTTAAAATTTATATATAACGTTATTCGAGATTATTTGTAAGTTAAGAGCAATGGCTCCCAAATTTATCATCAAATAGCTTCAGTCACTTTGAGTTTGACATTCGTCAAAAATACAAAAAATAACTACATACATAGATAGCTACTGTTAATTAATAAGAGAGAGGAGAGAAGAGTTGCAGTGTATATGCAGACTAACAGTATTACGGCTTGACTAAAATATCCTCCTGGGGTTATACTTTAGACTCAGAGCTTCAGCGTTACTCCTAGAATACTCGTGATGTAATCCCAAATTGTTCTATCGTGACGGCGTATTTATTTTGCAATCCCCACTTCCTTGATTTGTGTTTATCAGTTGTCCATCATTCAAGAAAGTAAATGTGCTACCAACATCAAGTAAGAATACTACTAACCTCAAATGACAGGATGCTACTCAAATTATAAGCGTTGTCTACATTAATTAACTTGTTGTCTACATAGTGTTGCGAATCTACATCAAAACAATTCGCATGCCTAGACTTAGCCTTATTTCGAAGTTGCTGGAAAATGTCAAAATAGAAAAAACCGAGGGGGACAGCAAGTTTTCGTTCGCTGGAAATTTCGCGAGCCTTCGATGATTGATATGTGGGAAAAGGACGGCATTAGGCAAATTTATGTGTTCGAGTGTGATGGGTATACCTCTAGATCTTTCCAGTGGTTATCAGAATAATCTTTGTTTAAATTGCTAAAATCAATTTGCAAGAAGTTTCTATATGAAATTCTCTATAAAAGGCTGTACGGACGATTGCAAGTCAGTCTATTACTCGAGAGGGAAGAAGTGAGTTCGGAGAGATATCGTAGTGCAGTGAAAGTGGTGCCTAGTCATAGTGGTGGAATATTGTGAGGTGTATAGCGACGAACAGCGGTGGAAATAGTATTTAGTGAGAAGTGCGAGTAATAAGTGTGGAACTGTACAGATTAGAAATAAGAAGTGTAAATACCGGAGACGTGTATATAGTGCGAGAACTTTGTGTGGAGTTATTTTTGTAAAGATTTAGATGGACTTTTGTAACATTTTAAATAAATCCTTTACCAACAAATCATCTATCATTTTTTTCTAATCCCCAACTCAAGCTAGTAACACTACTTTGGAAATCTATGAATTTGACCATTAACGATGTTGACAAACGATCGCAAAATGACTAAAGTAGAATTGAATCTCTTTCTGCTTGTTAGATCTCTTTTACCCTAAACATATTTAAGCCCTGATCGATAGAACATAGTACTATAAGTTGATGGTTAACACCTCCAAATTAACGATGCTGAAAAAGCTTTTACATGAGTAAAAACTTTTTCCTTTCTTAATCAGTCACAAAATAGTAAGAAAATAAGGCCGGAAACTCTTATAACGAACTAATAAAAAAGAAAGAAATCCTTTGCTACCTGCTTTGCATTTAATTGACCCTTGTTAAAATTTTCTCCTTCATTCTTAACATTTAAAATTATAAACGGATCTCAACTGTACTTTTTTCACATACAGAGCTATCGTTTCTGCATAAATATAAATTATGCTCCTAAAAGTCACATATACTACTAATTATCCTGACAAATTTACAGATCCTGTATAATAAAATATAACTAAAAGCTTAGTTTATAACTGTTGAAGAAATTAATTCAATAAACAAATCTAAATTGGGTGACTTATAGTTTTTACATCACAGATAAATTACTGTGCAGTTATATATGTAAAATGACGTATTTGTTATTGTGATAAATAAGCTATATTAAAGGAAGCTTTCGATAAATCCGTACAGTAGTTTATGCTTTAAATTAAAGTAGAAACAAATATCCGTCAATCATCTAAAAAAGAAATTCTTAAAGTTAGTCGTACTAAAAACTTAAACTCTAGACATATAGGGCTGACAGTTTTAATAAAAATAAATAAAAACTAGAGCTGACACATCTCTGAGATTTAAAGAAGTCAGCCGAAAATTAGATTTTTATATAATTAAAAAGGTTGACTGGAAGAAAATACTTTTAGCGTTAAGACCACCTTTTGTACAAATTTTTATTTATTTTGTAAATTTGGTGCATGTTTCTATCCTCTTCGAAATATGTGTAAGTAATGTTAGCAACAGTTCCAGCAAGTTTTATTGCTTATCAGCAAAAATCCTGTATATTTGTTTGGACTTGTTCAACAACAGTGAGGAAGTTTAAAGTAGTACAAGTACTAGTTTATCCTTATTAAGAATCACTGAGGTCTATGTATTAACTACTTTGATTTAATTGTAAGTGGCTGAGATTAAGCAGTCGAGGTCTCCACAGGCAAACTCTGCTCTTAAATTTTTAGAGAATAAAAATTCAAGTAATAGAGGAAAATTTCACTCATAATTAACAGAATTTTTAACATTTTGAGTTCAATTTTAACTGGCAATTTCATATGTCAGTTAACAGGGACTCAAACAATTCCGTAAATGACGGTTGATAGCGAACGGTGTCGTAAACGTAAAACCACCATTGTCGTTCCCGTATCAAAAACTGTCTGTTTATATTCCCTTTCCTTTAACCTTCTCCTAACAATTTTATTTCCATAAACCTTGTGTCATAAGAAATAAGATCCAATATTGAAGTAAAACGTAATTTATGTCGGGTAGCCGTTTGTGGCAATAATAAAAAAGCTATTTTATTATATTCTGAAGAAGCCGCCCATTTAAAAGTATATTCTAAATAAAATACGCTATTAACGAGGTCGTTTTTGGGTAGACTAATGTTTTGTTTGATTTATTATTCGTTTGCCAAGATTCTGCAGTATTTTTGTCCTTTAACCTCCGCTAAATCGTCTAATTGGGCTTTACAGCTTCTTAGAAAAGAGAGCATGATTATGTTAGGAATGATACCTATTACTATTGTTAGTTTTATTAAAATATTAATACAATAAATATTCATATTAAATATAATTAAAGTAATTTGATCAATATCTCGATTATCTAATATACCTACGAACCTGAGGGGTATTTTGTATTATAAAAAGGATGATTTTTACGCAATAAGGTTTAGTTGTTCTCGGATCTCGCGTGACTTCAGTGTTGTATATTTAAAGATAGTTTGCCGAATTTTCAATAATTAAATAATTGCTATTTTGCTGAAGCAGAGTGTTTACTGTTAGTGGCCCTTTATTACTGCACCTGGTTCGTAACCCCAGGCATTGCTCGGCTTACGTCTGGATTGCGTATAAACATAACTGTCTTTTTAATAGACAAGAAGAGCTTGTGACCAACGATGAGGAGATTGCTAGAACTAAACTACAGTACTAGAACTCTAAACATCGTTCACTTTTGGAATTACTTGTCAGACTGGCTCGATTCTATCAGACCAGAGGATGTATTAAAACAAATTGTAGGAATTCCCATCTCATCTCATTATTGATTGTTGTCGCCACTGTAGCCTCGCAAATACACACATCAAAAAAGTCTAGCAACATGTACTAATTTAAATTTTAGGATGGTTCTTCACATTATAACGTTGTATTTTATTTTTAAAATAATAATTTTTAGGGTTCTATGATGTAAAAATAACAGCTGTTGTCTTTATAAGTATCTTTTAATAACAGAAATTAACAATATTAGAATATACTGTAGAAACTAAGATACATAAGAAACTACACTTTTTTTTTACAAAATGAAATTTCTAAAGAAAATGAATTTATTGTGAAAGAATAGGACAATTTAATACAAAGTATGGCCTCCTCTACTATTCAGAACTTGTCGGCAACGATTATTCATTGAATTAATGAGACTGTTTATGTCATCTTGCGGTATTCGCTCCCAATGGAATTGTAGCAAATCCTTCAGCTGTTTGTTAGGTTGTTGTCACTCCGTCCAAGTCCTTCAAAACACGTCTCTGGAGCATGTCCCATGCTTGCTCGTTGGGGTTGAGGTCTGGCGATTGTGCAGGCCAGGGCAATACCCGGATGTTCTCCGTTGCCAAGTATTCGCTGGTTCGCCGAGCTATATGTGAACGCGCATTGTCATGCATTAACGTAAAATCGGAGCCAAAGGTTTGTGCAAGTGGATGGACATAAGATCTGAGAATATCCTCAATGTAATTTTCAGCGTTCATGTTTCCATTTACTAAAACGAGCTCAGTTCGCCTGTTCTTTATAATACCCGCCCATACCATAACTGTTGAGCCGCTGTATGGATGAACTTCCTGATCGCACCTGAGCCTTTCAGTATTTCCGGGCCGACGGTACTCGCACCCTTCTTGTATCAGGCCTAAACCCGAATCGCGACTCATCGGAAAACATAATTTTATTCCATTGTTGACGTATTGGTGGGCACCTTATTGGGCGTCGAGCTCGTAGGCCGTACTCATGCAGTCGATTTCGCACAGTTTGGGGACTTACATCAACACCACTTGAATTTTGTAGCCTCAAACTTATCTCTCGAGCGGTTAACATCGGCTGGCGTCTTGCATTCAGTTGTATGTATCGGTCTTGCCGAGTGGTTGTACTCCTTTTACGGCCTGGATGCTGTTCAGCGGGTTCCCTGTATTATTGTAGCGCTGCCAAAGACGACAAATAACACTTCTATGAATGCCAAAATGTCGAGATACCTGAGATTGATTACTTCCCGCTTGCAACATCCCTACTTTTTATTTAAATGGTTGGTAAAATTATAAAATCAAGACTAAACGTAGCGATTAACGCATTAAATTCAAACAAATTCGCAGTCATTTGAATTTTATGAAAAAACAAAACATAATCGAAAATTTTTTTTACAACCACCCAGTATAGTGTACAACATTCGTAATTGGATAAAAAGTTTACTTACCTATGCACTTAATTAATATAAATGGTAAATTTGTAATATCATGTATGTTGCTTAGACTTTTTTGATGTGTGTACTTATTTGTATTAATTATTACGTCTATTTAGTGCTAGTAGTAACTATATAATAATCTAGTTTTTTGTATCGTGCAAATATAGTATGTAGAATATATTTTTATTTGTGTTGAATATGGTGTTTACAGAGCTCTTAGGGATTACAGTGAAGTTCTTATATATGCCACTCTTAGATAGTGCAAATGTTTAAATAAATTTAATTTAATATCGAATATTTTGAAATATATAAATAAGTGCAAGTCAATAATGTAAAATTCCAAGTCCAAATTAATAATTAGTATCAATCGTAAACATCAATCAAATCAGATTCCACAAGTTAGATCATAAAATAATTTCTAATAACAAATATTAAAATTAAAAATATGTTATTAATTTTTAGTTTTTATAGTGATGACAAAGAAAGATTATGATTAAACAAATAATCTGTTAGCTTTTGATATATTATGTATCTAATTGATTTGGAAGCCAAACCTTACCTTTTTCATTTATTACCTTTGAATTTCTCTAAAGTCAAATAATTTTATTTTATATTCCTTTGATATCTGCAGTTTCAAAAGAAGAAATAGGACGACTAAAATATTAATATGAAACCCATACTCCTGAGGCTAGGTCGGTTGATCCTTTTGACCCTATAAATGACCGCTAAGGAAGTTTTTGGGAAAAACCCCTAAGGTAGAAAATGGGGCTTAAACTTACAAATATCGTCTTAAAATCATTTAACATATAAATACTGTTACTATATATTATCTTGTACAGAGAGGATGGACTCAATGATACGTGCAATTGTGCAATGATACGTGTGCATAATTGTGCAATTGAATAATACTGAAGTGGTACGTTATGAACTAGTGCTTTGCTTTTAACTAGATTTAATTCTACTCCTTTGATTTTATTTTTGATTTAGAACTATCTAAAAAATGACATATTAATAGCCCCCAAGGACTGTTAGACAAATTTGTGTCGGAAAATAGTAAACGATTATCGAACAATCGAAGTGTTATCGCCATCTATGGCGCTGGAGTAGGGTAGAAAGAAGAGATGGCGACTTCTGTCACTTCCATAATTTTGACAATCTTGACTCTTTATTATAAACCCTCGACAGTCTGACTGTATTCGACGTCTTGCGCGGTCAAAAACAAAACGTACAGTCATGGCAGAGGTACGTATATATCGCATGGTATTTTTTTTTCTTCTGTAACTTCATTATCCTAGGAGGGAACAGGGGACTACGTTTGTATGAAAAAGTCTGACTGTAGTCGACGTCTTGCGCGGTCTCAAGGAAGTAGTCTCTGGTTAGTGTTAGTGAAAGTGTTGTGTTGCTTTAGTGCTGGTAGTGCTGTCCGATGAAGATCATGTAAGTACCTTACATTGTAATTGCTACGTGGTAACTAATTTCCACAACGTTAGGTTAGGTTAGCCTTGTGAAAAGTTAGATTTATATTAGCCTAACCTCAGGCTTACACATGTATCCCCTCATTTGCTCCGACATATATTTTTCCTTGATTTATTCAAAAAATGCACGATGCAGAGATTCATATGGATGAAATTTATCAAATTGGAGGCTTTTCCATAATGGTTTCATGGCAAAACAGAGAGATGATATAGCAGAGAGTGAAGCGAACAATACCACAACATGTCAACGCATCAGTCATGTTTGGGAACCTTTGATATAGAAGTACGAGTATCAGATCTTAAGGGAAATATCTATAAATTCTTTGATGAAACAAAATTCAATCGAATAGAACAGTACTAAACCTAAACAGTCCTCAACCTACTTAGAGCTGTAGGACCAATATCTATATGATATACATATACTAAAAAATGTATGTTTTTAAAACTATGCCAAACGTAATACTCACTTATTATTGTAGTGATACAGTTTTGATCGCATTGGGCGATCTTCTTCAGCCAGTGGACGCACTCGCGGTGGCCGCTCGGCGAACACTGAGATCGATGTAGTACCAAGTTACCTCAATAATATATGATTGTTACCGTTTATCATAGTTTTAAAAATGACTACCACGTTAGTTTCTATACTAAAAATGTACGTTTGTTCATTATTATCACAGTTGTATTGCTACAGGTCAATTTAAAATATAGTCTTTGCTTTATAGGAATTTATTAGGGCAAAAGTTATCCAGTCCGAAGCTAGAGCAGGTCGACTAGTATTTAAATAAGAAATACAAATACAATTATATTTAGATTTAGGTCCGTCTAAATTTTGACATATAAATGGTAAGTTTAGATTATAGTGGTAAAGATTTCGCCCGCATTCGTCCCTTACAAAGGATACAATTTTCAGGGTTCTTGTGTCCTCAAATCAAAACTTTTTACTTGTCAACTAAAAGATACACATATTAACTGCTAAATTCCTTAGTTTTTTCCCCAATTCTCAATAAATACTTTATTGAGAATGTAGAGATGTACTTAATGTAAATTTGAGTCAGTTATTTTGGTTGATATCTATGAAAATACAACAAGTATGACTTTCTATCTACAGTAATAAAGATAGTAACCAGAAAATGGCCTAAAATATAACATAAAATGAAATATGTAAATTAATGTAGAAAAGTTCTTATTACAGCTTGTAGAAGACGCAATTAAGTTCATAATATCTTTCAATTTAAACTTTCATAAATATTTTACAGCTTACTGGTATCTAATCTGATTCGAGGTAACAGATTATATTAAAATATGTAACTAATGGGTAACGCCTATAAGGGAAAGCATCCATTTATTAAAAATAACTTTTTTCAGATATGTTAATTAAGACGTTTTTTTTAGTATTCCTTGCATTTTTTTACGCCCTTACGCGGTTTTTTTTTCTTAATAAATATATAGTAAATACCACTAACATTTAATTTTTAGCATATTATTGCTAAATAAAAATATTCAGGTACTTACAGTAAACGTATTTTATTATTATCCCGCAAAAACTGAATTTTTTGGGACAAAAAACTAGTTCAGGTTATAAAGCATTCGTGTGCCAAATTTGGTTGAAATCCGTTCAGCCATTATTGTGTGATTGAGTAACAAACATCAAACCTTCACATTAATAAGTAATATGGCCCAAGTTCAGAATTAAAGGGCCCTTCTACTACCAGTAAACGCTCTACTTCACTGCTCCACCCAGTGACTCTAATATTTAACACTGTTTCAGCAAAATAGCAATTACACTAATTATATAAATATTCGGCAAACTATCTATTAAATACAACACTTTGAACTCACACACGACCGAGGACAACTAAACCTTATTGGAGTCATCCTTTTTATAATACAAAATACCTCCCTCATCTATTCCCACTTTAATGACGGTTGGAGTCGTAAGCCTGTGATGCCAAGTTCATATTCGATAATCGAGATATTGATCAAATTATTCTAATTATATAAAATAATAAAACCTAAGAATAAAATTAACTTGTATTACGACTAGCGATTTTTTCTATTGCAAATTGTTCTATTAGAAAGTCGAATTCGATTCGATTCGAACGTTATTCGCACACGTCTAACTTAATACTATCTTAGAATTTAGTTCTTTAAAATAATTTTAATAATTATTGCTCGTGCAAACTGCTACTAGTATGTGGCAGCACTATGCAGTCAACACGTTCAATAGTTGTCGATGGTTGGCTTGTTGGTTATAAGTGGTATAAGTTTATACGAAAACCGCATCTGTAAACCATTCCGTGGTTTAAAAGATGTACAGACAGCGGGACGCGACATAGTTTTATATTATGTAATAAATATATATTAATTAAAAAAAACAGTTATATCTTATAATTCAACTTCCTTCATTCGGTAACGGGAATTTTATGACTAAGATTTTCCAAATATATCAAAAAATGAAATCACTTCGAGACTAATGGAAAGTATGACTCAATATAATTTGTTTTTGTATAAAAAAAATTGAACATAATTTGTTGCTTCTAATACCACGAAATTTTGGGAATTGAATTATGTTGTTTTAAAATTCAACAAGTCTTGCTAGTATTATTTATACATATAATAAAAAAATTAAATCTTATATCTCCACATACAAGATATTTAAGGAAAAATTAATGTAGAGAGTTAATAATACCAATAGAAGACAAAATTAAAATTATTGTCCATCCGGCAAAATTTTCTGCACATTTAATACAGTTTTCAGTCATATAACTGTAGGTCTGACCTTTGTAACATTTAAATCCGATGTCTTGAAAGAATTTATTGTTATATAAACGTTTTAGCTCAACGAAGCTACGACATAACGACTAATCTTAAAATAAACTTGTTTTCTTTGATGCCGATGGCAAGAAATTTTCCTATTCAGGTAAAAACATGATGTTTCTATTTTAGTATACTTTACAATCTGCTACAGCTTGCAATCATAATTTTTATGAATTCAAAAGTATCCAGAGTACAATACTAATGTTATAAATGATTGTTAGTTCCATAATGTAAAAATCAACTTAAGAGGACTTCGTACGAACGACACTTTTGAAGAATAGTTTTTTACCAAAAATATTGCTGTCGCACTGAGCCCCAAGCTTACCCCTTACCGTGGGATAGAGAGAACTACAGCTCGAACTAATTTTACCTACGTAAATTTAAGAAAATCGTCCTTTCTTAATCCCCTATTTCCTCCTCGAAATCTGGACCGATTTTAATATTTATTTCGTTAAAATACAGTACAGGGTCTAAGCTATGCCCGTACGTTTCGCTTTTTTGGTTTATGTTAGTAATAATTAGTTTGCTGGATGTTTGCAAATGTAAATAAAAAGTCGTTTTTTTTATTTTAACAGTTTTTTTTCTATTATAATAATCAAATAATAAAAAAAACAAAACGTACAGTCATGGCAGAGGTACGTATATATCGCATGGTATTTTTTTTTTCTTCTGTAACTTCATTAGTTAGGAGGGAACAGGGGACTACGTTTGTATGAAAAAAGTGTCGACTGAGAACGGAAAAGAATTTTGTCGCAATATCTTGAAAAATATATACATATTAGGCATAATAGATCCTTAGTATTTTTATGATTCGTATTAAATACTAAAACTATATTTATTCTAACATAAAAGTAATGTAATTTATGTCATTAGCGAGAACATAACACTTACTCGTTATCAATAAGCGCAATAAAAAATAGTTGTCAAGCTTTATCAATTATATCAAAGCTTTTAGCTATTTCTAGTAACTTCCTTATTATCATACAATATTTCTCTTTATTTATAATCTGATTAATCAGTAAATACTATTACCATTCAGCTATTTTTCAAAGCGCATTAGAAAAATCCGTGATCACAAGAAAATTTTGTTAAGTTTTTATTCATTGTAGATTATGAAATGGAAGTTTTGAAATAAGAAATTTCAGATCTTATAGATTCATTAATAATATTATCTTACTATCTGACCATATAAATTATTTCTAGAGATATAAAAATAGCCTTACAACCTATTCTCAATACACAAAAAAAGTCATGAATATTGATCAAGCCGTTTCAGAGGAGTTCCATAACAAAAACTGTGATACTAGATTTTTAAGTATACGATAAATCTACCGGTTTCTGATCCGACATCTTGTCGAACTATCAATTGCAATCAGTTGCAATTACGGATATTTTTAGGGTATTATTAAATTTAAATAATGACTGAATTAAATAATGACAAAATAAAAGTTAAAAATTTTTCACCTTTGGACATGTATGTCTGTTTCCGTAATTATAGGAATTATTTAAATCAGATTCGATAAATGTTACGGATACATTTTTATTGCAAAATATTAGATATTTTGGTTGCGATTACAATAAAGTAAAAAGTATTTTTTATTGATTTCTATAGAATTTGTAAAACTTGTACTTACCTTCTAAAGCCATGAATATAGCAGCTCCCATAATACTATACAACACCAAACACAAAGTCAAAAACAAATGGGTGAACCACTTTTTGGACAGTAACTTCAATTTATTGTAGAACCAGAACGCACTTTTCTCACCAGCACTTAAACCACTCTTCGCTGTGTTCATCGTAAAGTCCTTAAAACCTTCGAACTGCTTAAACATGAAGTCCGAAGCCTTATTTGAGTACATATGAAGAAATGGATTGATGTGAGGATCAGATATATGAGAAGCAGCAGTTTGTGGTACCTTTCCATAGTATTTAGTATTATTTGGACCCCAATAAACAGAAGATGAAGTATTTGGACCACGAATGTTTATAGGAGGAGGAATCTGCAATGTTATCTTTGGCTTATCGAGCCGTTTTGGAGGTGGTGGTGGAGGGTGACTAGGTGGTACGTCTAGAGTATCCATTTTTATTTCTAATTCATAAAAAATCACAACACTTGTTGGTACACAATATTCTGTGTAGACGTCCGCGAGTGGTCGACGTATCTGGACACTGGGTATAAATATAACTTGGTTTAGCGAGCTTCATGTGTCATCTATCTATCGTTTACGCCTCACTCTCAATTATTAAGTCATATTAAACGGAAAATGTGGGAGCACCTTTGGAGAAAACTCAAAATGTTTTAACTACTTTTTTCAAAGTAAGTTTACCAAAGTTCAGAACGAAATTATTAATTTAGAGAATCAACTCTGAAACTTAAACGTTTGCCTTTTTTAAAATAAATATTTTTTAAACAATCTGTTTTACAAACAATTCCAGGCACTTTAATTAATTTAATTGTTATTATCATTAAAGTTATTCTATACAGAATAGTAGAATAATAAAGCTATATCAAACTTTATTGAAGGTGCTAACGATAAGTGAACTGAGTGACAAGGTGTAAGGGAAGTTACGATATTTGTGACGTCATGCGATATTAAAAACTTAAAATAATCGTTTCTAAATAATAAATTTCAAAATATGAGTCATCATACTTCAAAATATTAAGGTCACACAAGAAAAACATATTTAAAAATGTCAAACAATGTTGCATATATTTTCAACATTGTCACATGAACAACTATGATAACTTTGAATTAATTACCCGATAATAATAACAATAAAATATAGATATAAAATTGTTATTGTTGATAAGGGCAAATTCATTCAAATTAACCAATAATTAAGCTGGAATTTATATTTTTCTCGTACTGAACCTGGCTGCATAAATCTCACATGATAATTCAGTTCTATACGTAAAGTGTTAAGGCTTAAATTAAAAAATAAATAATAATTATAAATATGCTTAGTATAATAAATGTATTAATTTTCTAAGCCAACTAAGCAGTTTTAGGTCAATGAAAATAATCTTAATTGAAAAGCCAACCATTTCTACTAAGATTATTCTTCGAGATTACTTACAACATTATAGGTCATCGTTTTATAGGTCAGTAATGATTATCATTACGTCATTCTGTAATTGTGTATAAGATAAATAAAAAATTAATATGGAATTTAATTAAAACCTATCACTCAAGTAGTAATAAAATTTTCAACTAGGAAACCACTTCTTCTCAAGTCTTTGTCTGTTTTCAATAAAGTCAAATGAAACTTTTTAAGGCTTTGTGTAAATTGGTTGAAATATGACGATAATTGTTGAAAATATCGGAAAAGTCAAACCACCTTGGAGCCTTCGTCGAAAATGCTGCCTTTAGAGATATACATAGCTCTCTACTGTGCGAAAGAGGGGTGGGTAGCTAGTATCATATATATTATAAAAGTAATATGAATACAGCAATGACGGAATGCAGAGACATTTATTTCAATTTCGAGTTCGTCACACATAGAAATACCACGAAGAGCGAACTATATGAACTGGCGCCATGACTCACCTTATATTTTATTAGTGTGATAATATTCATAGTTGTCGAAACTTTTTATATGAATTTTCTTTTACGACCAACAAAATTAAAATACGTCTCATCCAATAATTTCTAAATAGGGATATTTCCGACGGACAAATAGAGGCGCTATTTGTGAGATTTCCAATGTTTTTCTGGACGTTTTTTTATTATTATTTTTGCAGACTAACCTAACCTAACCTAACCTTGACTACTTTTTATTTAACTTTACTACTTTTTATCGAGAAGTACGCAAGAAAGCAGCACGCTCACAATGCACAACTACCCCACTATTTTCGCTCAGACGTACAGATATGGGGCCAATATACGACGCGACTACGCATTTTACCTCTTTAGTATCGCCGCGATGAATGCGCCCTAAATTGTTATTTTGGGGTATTTATGTGCGAAAGTTAGTTTGAAACTACAACAACACTAGCAGTTGATTGGCTAGTAACTTACTCGATATCTTATATTTGACCCCTGTCCCAATTTGTTAAATCGGAAGCAGTCTCACATAGTTTAAAGTAGTGCTAGTGAAATCGTAATGTAAGTAGAAGCGTAGTCGGTGTTTACGATCATAATAAAGAGATCCCTTTGCCATGTACCTGAGTCCGGCTCTATATATTTGTTTTGAAACTTTACAGCCTTTTCTAATATATTAGCAGCCTTTGTATGCCGATCGTTACATCAGGTAAAATGTATACAATCCAAAGTATATAAATAATTTTGGTGGAAAATTATAATAATGGCGACTCATATAGTATCATCTCTTCTCTATATATTAATACGTGAAGCAAAAACTTTGTTCCCCTTTTTACGAAAATTGCGCGGAAGAGGAGTATGAAATTTCCCACACTTATAGTTTACTAGTTGCGCCCCGCGGTTTCACTCGCTATATATTAGATAATTCACACTATCATTTTAAATTATGGCCTATGTGTTATTCTGATGTGTAAGCTATGTTATTGTAAAGTTTTATCAAAATCCATTCCGTAGGTTTTGCGTGAAAGAGTAACAAACATACATCCATACATTATTACAAACTTTCGCGTTTATAATTATATAAGTAGGAAGTAGGATATAGAGAAAAAATGCAGAATACTATTTTTTTAAATTATGCATAAAAATACATTAAATCAATAAACAAACACACTACCATATATTTGTCACACACACGCATATATACTCTTTAGTTTATTTGTTAAAGTAATTTAAATTCATTGTAGTCGAATTTCCGCCACTATGCGACTAATATTTTATATTGCACTAGCCGACCCGCGCGACTTAGTTCGCGTGTTGCTCCACTCCTATGGGTCGTAGCGAGATGTTAAATAGCCTAAGTTACTCCTTGTTACATCAGCTATCTGCCAGTGATACTCCCGCCAAAATCGGTCCAGGCATTTCAGAAATTAGGAGGAACAAACAGACAGACAAAAATTGTTATAAATATTGTTTTGGTATATGTGTTGTGTGCGTGTATACATCCATATGCACTTAGTAAAAAGCTGTTATTTTAATATTACAAACAGACACACCAATTTTATTTATTTGTCTAGATGTATGGATTTGTAAATTTCAGACTATTTCGGATGAAACTGGCATCACATTATGAAAATACGACAGTGTCACCTGTGGCGCCAATGAGACATTTCTGAGATTATAATTACTTACCGCATATATTTCACTTCATATATTTATCCCTTGACATAACGAATGGGTTTATAAGTTTATCGTGTGTATCTGTGGCGTCGTAGCAGCATAGGTAACAGACCGATTTTGATGCGGTTTTTTTTTATTTTGCCATTTCAGATTTAATAAACCCTTTTTAAATGGTATTACAAAAAATATACACATTGGGTTTTGAATCATTTTATTTGATTGAAATTGCTACATTTAAATTAATAATGAATAGTAAATATGTAATTTGATGTTGTATATGGTATTATACATATATTATTGATACATTCATGTATAGAATACGTTAAATTATAATAAAATATTATCACGATGAGTGATGACACTGATTTGTATAATTAAAATCTATAGTTTGTAACTTAAACTAAAGTGGGAAGCAATACCTAGTATAGTAAAATGTTTCCATTTCTAATCAACCTATCTTTTCCAATTTGATAATGAAAAATGAAACAGTCAGATTAATATGTCAACACAATTTTGTATTATCAATTATATCCTACTAATATTATAAACGCGAAAGTTTGTAAGAATGTATGGATGTATGGATGTCTGGATATATGTTTGTTCCTCTTTCACGCAAAATCTACTGAATGGATTTTGATGAAACTTTACAATAATATAGCTTACACATCAGAATAACACATAGGCTATAATTTATAATGATATAATGTGAATTATCCAAAATATAACGATAAGTGTCAAGTAGGTAAAAATCTGCCATCCGCGAGGTATTCTGGCGTGCGCCGCAAAAACCGTTGGAGTTACACATATATAATGTACTAGCGGCCCATCCCGGCTTCGCGCGGGTGGAATATTATTTTTAAAAATATATTGGCCCTCCCGCATTTCGGTGCCCACTCTCTTGCCGCTTTACTCGCTGCGCTGCGTCGCTATACTGGCCCGTCGCGTCGTCGTGTATTTTTTGTTTATATTGATATTTTTAATTTCGTAATATCTTTTGAATGGAAAGTCCGATTTTAATAATTCAAAAAGTAATTTACAGGTATTGAAATAGTCTTGAATACGAAATTTATTTGGATAAGGATTAATACAAAGTTATAGAAAACATGGTCTGATTTTGATAGGCATATTTATCAACTTTTAAAATGTAAAAAAGTAGTTATAGTGACGTAACTATAATAGTTGAACATATGGTCTCGCGGACTTTTTTGTAGATATTGATACGTCCTATAATATTGTATAACATTTTTTTGTTCTATCATCAATACTTTTTGCAGCGCATGCGATGAAAGATATTTTATGGCTAATTTTTTGGCACCTTGGGTTGGTTTTCGTGAGATTTCCTAAGGATCTCTAATTTTTTCTTGTAATAAATATAGCCTATGTTACTCAGGGATAATGTAGCTTTCTAATGGTGAAAGAATTTTTGAAATCGGTCCAGTAGTTTTTATGTTTATTCGTTACATACAAAAATACAAAAATACAAATCTTTCCTCTTTATAATATTAGTATAGATATTGGAAATGTTTATCGTATATATCTATCTTTAATGTGTAAGCCATTATCGCCAAAATATTGAATCATATAAATAACAGTAGTAACAAATTAATCCTTATATCAAAATAAATAATTTTATAGCATCTGGTATTTAAAGTTGAAACAAAAGAAAGATAAAATTTTTCTTATAGATACTATCATTCATCATTGAGACAAATATATGAATTATCTAAATTATAGCGGGTGAAACCGCGGGGCGCCGCTAGTATAATATATATCGGGGATTTTAAATGATGAAAAGGAGATGGAAGGAGGAAGATGGGGAATATTGGGGAACACTAAAAGGGGGTGATGGTATTGAATGGAATATTGGCTAAACGCAACGTAGATACTTCTACTGAACCGATAAATGATCAAATATGATCTCTAACAATTACGAGAGAAACCTAAGCAGTGCCTTGGACTTGTGACCAAGGTGTAGGCTTAAGGACGTCCTTTAAGTGATCATAACACTCGCCTCCACTGCTCAGGCTCTCTGTTTAAACCCAAGGTTAAACGCACATAAACCGAATCTAACACAAGGCTAACCTAACCTAACATTGTGTTTACTTAACCACGTGGCAATTACATTGTAAGGACTTACGTGACCTTAGTTGGACGTCACTTCCACACTACACTGCACTTTACACTATCACTATCACTAGAACTACTTAGACGATGTTCACTTCTTGAGAGACCGCGCACGACTAAGACTTCAGTTAGACTGTCGATCGCATATAAAGGGTCGAGGGTAGAGACTGTCAAAACAACGGAAGTGACTACTACCCCACTCCAACGCCATAGACAACGATAACGATTCGATTAATCGATAATCTTTTACTATGCTCCGACATATATATGTCGGAAACACAAATAAGGATATAGATGGATGGCCTATCTCAAAAGCTATAGGGTCAAGATATAACTAAACATTAGGATCTTGTATTATTCAGACAGGAACCCAAGAAGTGCCTTGGACTTGTGAACAAGGTGTAGGCTTAAGGAATTCCTTTATTAAATCGAGACACTCACCTGCACTGCTTCGTTTCACTGTTTAATCCTAAGATCAGACTAACATTAACCTAACCTAACACAAGGTTAACCTAACCTTAGGCTTACCCTACAAATAATAAATATTATTATTCGTAAGGCTAACCTAAACCTAACTTACACCTCCGACATATACAATTTTGAAATATGTTAGGTTTATTCTTTTTATTTCACCCTTATGTGTTCCCTTCTTGATGGGATGATTCTAATTTCTAAGTCTTGAAAAACTTACGAACCGTCTGGATTCTACGGAACTATGAAACCGAGTTTATATACAGATTTCCCCGAAATTACTGGCTTTTCATGACGTAATAAGACATACATTTAACACTAAAAACCCCATTTGTATGTCAACAAATGAGATAAAAAAATAAAATATGAGAAAATATTGTCTAATAAACATACTTTACGAGTGCCACGCAATTTTCTATTTTAAATTATGGCTTAAAAGCTCTTACTCAGCTGACTTTTATTGACTACTAGATATAGACCACGATCCATCGTTTTCAGGTCTTAGTTTTCTGGGAAATATATATCTTTTGGATGAGGTGTTTTTGTTGTTCCTAATTATCATGATTT
Source organism: Limenitis camilla (assembly GCA_905147385.1). Lineage (NCBI taxonomy): Eukaryota > Metazoa > Arthropoda > Insecta > Lepidoptera > Nymphalidae > Limenitis > Limenitis camilla. Next base: position 6,240,128 of record LR990248.1, read on the forward strand.
TAAAGAGTTTTGAGACTAAAACTAACTAACTTTATTTTAATTTGAAAAATCTTTACTTATTGAGATATTTGCAAAAAACTAAACCTCTTTTTTGTTAATAACGTTTTCAATTTTTCCAAACGGAGCTTTTTTTTTCAATAATCATCTAGATGCCGTTCCGAATCTAATGATATCTCCATCATAATTTTTGGAGACTGCTGAAAAAAGTTGACTAAAAAAATTAAAATATAATAGACTATAATTTAAGGATTAGTAGTTGGAGTGCAGTGCAGAGTGCATTATGTGTGATCTTTTTTTTTCAAGTATATTTGTGGTATGTCCCCAATCTCCTTATATGTTTGGATTACCCTATTCTATCCTGAGTTGCCATAGTAAAATATTCCATCCTACTGTACAATTTGTACTACTTTATAAAGCAGTTTCCTTCAGTGAATAGATAGGTATTTTTTCCCGGTATAGCATTTTATTTTTTCACTATTATTAACAAGGAAACTCTTCTATAGATTTTAAATAAAGTTTTACATGAAAGATCTTAAATACATAAAGATAATTTACACCAGTTAAATGTTACACATTATTTTGGACGAAGTAAAATGAACTATCTTACGTAAACGTTATTTGGAGACTTGTTGAAAGATTGTTAGCGCTCCAGTCTGTTTTGTAAAAACTTTAAACACAATCGTCTGTAGTATATCTATCAGATACATTTACTTTTATGAGTTCATGTTGGTTAGATGATGATAAAAACGATACACACTCAGATTACTAGGGAATTATTAACTCTATATGAACGAAATTGGGTCAAGTGCGAGCAGACTTGCGTCTAGTGGATTCTGTACAATCAGGATTGAGGGACAGACTTAATATTGCCATTGGAAAACAATGATGCACTTAAGGCGACACAGTTAACCAGAGATGTGCAAAATAATTTATAAAAGGTATTCAAATACTAAATGCAAATGCAAATATTTTTTGTGCAAAATAGTTTTTCATTTTGTATTTAAAATACTTAATGCAAAATACATTTTTCCAAAATACTTTATGTAAATAAAATACTTTTATAGGTTTAAGAGAATTTGCCTCTATTTTATTACTAAGATTTTTTGACACAATCACGTTCTTTTCATGTCATATAGTATTCAACACCCCCTAATGAAACAGAATTAGGAGAATAACTTATGATTATGTCAAAGTAATTATGAAAATATAATAAAATCTGATATATGTAAGTCCTGATTCTACAAATTGTTTGTTCCTTGTACATTACTGGTTCCACGAAAGTCAAACGAAAGCACCATAGAAGTTGGCTAAGTTATATCATGGAATTTTCTTTTAGCTGTAATCCGTATCAAGCTATTTGATGTCATAATGTATTTTACATTTTGAAAATACAAAATATGTCTGAAAAGGTATATCAAATAAAATACAAAATATTTTAAAATAAAAGTATTTAAATACAAAATGGAAATAGATATTTTATATTTAGTATTTTGTATTTCAAATACTAGTATTTGAAAAATGTCACATCTCTGTGATTGTGATTTAACTACAATTTTATGGTTGTCGAAGTTGTCCAAAAATGTCGATATTCTCATAGCTGTAAGAGATTTCATAAGAAGGAAGTTTTTCTGGTATTATTGTTATTGTCTTAGTAATACTAACTTCATAAAAATATGGTTTTCGGTTCTTGTAATATAAGATATATGTTCTTGTCGAATTTATTATTTTTTATTAATGCTAGATCAACGGGAAGTACTTAGATTTATTTGGGAATATCGAAATACATTATGTGCGGAATAAACAGTTGATTTTTTTTTATTTCATTTACTTACAAGATCTAAGAGATATCATGTTTGAGAATTTTAATATTAAGTCTCTTGACAAAGACTGACGTGAATAAAAATGATATAAAATGTTTCCTTTATTTCGTTTTAAGTTACCGAACCCTAAGAAATAAAAAAACTTATCTTCCTGCTATTTAGTTTTTCACGCTCATTTCAAGATTAGTTTTTGAGTTTAAATAAAATAGAGCTCCATTTAATTAGAACTAATGCAGTTTTATTTCTTTTCCAATCGGTAAATATCAGTAATCGGAGTATTCGCGGAAAGAGCTGTCATATTCTTTTTATGTTCCAAAACTTCGCAGAAACTTTCTGTTATTATATAAGTTACCTGAAAATTTATTTAAAAAAAAATCTTATATATAAAATTTTCGTGTCACAATGTTACTTATCAGTTACCATACTCCTCCGAAACGGCTCGACCAATTTTTATGTAATTTTATAGGCATATTCATTAGGTCTTAGAATCGGCGACTATCTATTTTTCATCCCCCTAAGTGATAAGGGTGGCCCACCCCAAATTTATATGGTAAAACAACGTTTGCCGGATCAGCTAGTATAATACAATGTTAAATATTAGGTTGGGGAAAAGGTCGTTTCGCATTTTTTAAGAAAATTCAAAACATTTTCAATATAGTTTATTTACATTTAACTAAAGTATGTAGGTACCATTTTGTTCGATAAGTTTTTGCCATCTTGTAGGTAGGTACATGATCCCATTGCTATAGAAATTTTGGGGCTTCTGATCAAAAAACCGCGACAAGTAGTTTTGGCAGTCCTCTCGTGATGTTAACCTGACACTGCCTAAAGAATTCTGAAGAGACCGAAACAGGTGGAACTCTGAAGGTGCAAGGTCAGGACTATACGGCGGATGCATTAACACCTCCGTAGTAGAGTTCTGAACAGATGGTCCTGCCTAGGGGTAACAGCTCATAATGAATAACGCCCTTCCAATCCCACCACACATACAGCATCACCTTGTTGCGAGTTAACCCGGGTTTCACCACAGCCTGACCGGCCTTTGACTACGACCTTTTTCGCACGTTTTTGTGGTACGTGATCCACTTTTCATCACCAATTATCAGCTTCTTCAAAAATGGTTCGGTTTCATTACGTCGTAATAAAGAATCAAAAATGAGTACACGGTTCATTAGGTTTCTTTCAGTGAGCACGTGAGGTACCCAAATATCGAGCTTTTTGTGTACCCAGTTTTTTCCAATTCGCCAAAACTGTTTTGTGATCAATTCCCAGTTCTTCAGCTATGTCGTAACTACTGATATGCCGATCTTGCTCCACTTTTTCAAAAATGGCATCCATTTTATCCGAAATAGGGCGACCAGAGCGAGGTGCATCTTTGACATCAAAATTTCCGGATTGAAAACGCTTAAACCAAATTTGTGCTACTCTCACAGACACTGCACTAGGTCTATAAACATCGAAAAAAATTTTCGTGGCTTTCGTTGCATTTTTACCTTTATTGTAGTAAAATTTTAAAATGTATCGAATTTCTTCATTAGACTCACTCTTCTTCACAGTACGATAAAACAAATAAAAATTACACATTTTCCTAATTTGAATTTGGAATTATCTTCTTTGAAATGTAAAGTTTTAATGACACCAAAACCAGCCGGATACAAATAGTATAGCCAAAGAGATTTTATTACAAGTTCATACATACTATAATGCGAAAAGACTTTTTCCCCGACCAATACATTTAAAATCTATTATTGTTATTAAACTTTTTTTTTAAATATTTGTTATTTATTTAATTCAGTTACATACAAATAATAAACGTAATTAAAAAACGTAATTTTCCTAAACGTAAAGATACTTTTAAATAATAACAATAATATAATAACTTCACTCCAAGTTACTGGACAGAGACAATGACGGTGAAGTGTACACTGTACAGTGCATTTGGATCTCTATAATCGATAATATTATAAACGCGAAAGTAACTCTGTCTGTCTGGCTGTCGCACTTTCACGACAAAACTAAACCGATATAAATGAAATTTGGTATACAGATAATCTAGAGCCTGAGAAAGGACATAGACTACTTTTTAATGCAAAAAAAAAGGTTGTAAGGTTGAAAGGGGGGGATAAAATGTTGTATGTAAGAATCGTCATTTTTAGAGATAGAAGCTTGAAATTTATCTTTTAGTGAAGGGTATAAAACAACAATAGGGAATAGGGGATGAAACGCGGCACAGTTAATTGTACATTAATTAAATTATAAATGGTATTTAATGTAATTATACTAGCTGATCCTAACTTCTTCTACGTGGAATTTAGTACTCTACAATCTCATGTAGATTCTCAGTCTAGGGTATGCAAAAAACGGGTTATTTCAAATAACCGAATTTCGCGGATTTTAATTTTTAAAAACCGGTTAAATCTGTTAATTCGGGTTTTTCGGGTAAGTTGTTTTCGATGAAAAAAAATGCTAAAACCGATTATAAAAATTATTTATTTCATGTGTATTCAGGGTATTAGCGTATAATAAAGAAAATCAACATTCTAAAATAGAAATAAAAAATAAAATCAGACGATTGACGTCTTAAGTTAAAAACAAATTAATTTTGCTTAAAGAGATAAACAATGGAATATGTGTTTTTATTATAATTGGTAAAGAAAATCTTAAGATTAATAAAATATCCTAAATGAGACAGACACAGTTGCTGATACATCATAGCAACACGGTCTAAAAAAAAGTTATTCTATGGATAAAATATTTTAATTAAGTCTTTTCAAAGTACTCTCCACTAGCCTCTATGAGTCTATACAAAGTTTCATGCGTCTGAAATTGCTCACTCAGTCTCTCGCTCGCAATGCCGCTTCGCTCACGCTCACTTAATCGCTAACCTGTTCACTAATACACATTCACTGATTCACTTATGCTTTCATTTCTTCATAATCGTTCACCTAGTCATTAACCTACTAACTCATTCACTCTCTTCCGGCTTTTTCTTTCCACAAGATCAAGAACCTTTTACAACATATTAGAAAACATTTAAAAAATTCAAATCGGTAGTCGTTCTCAAGTCATGACGTGACAGAGCAACAAAAGAATATAGGGATACATTTTTTCTATATAGTCTCTAGTAAGGGTTATGTTATTATATTACTATTTTTAAGACACAGAGTTTCAGCATTACTGCTTGATTGGGCAGCGCGATAGTAATATTTCTGCAATGGCGGCGTATTTATCTGGAATACCTCTTAACTTTTCGTTGACATGGCACAACTTAGTCAGCTTCGGAAATAAGACACTACTCAAATTAATATTGCCAACATATTATTTTCCTCAATATATTATCTTCTTCTTTCTCTTCATTCCTCCTCTCCACTTCCACTAAATAAGAGGGTATCTCTTGTCTTGCTGTTGTCCATAGGCAACGATAGCCACTTACACTCTGTTCCCTCCCTTCCTCCCTCTGCACGGACCTTATGCTCGTTTGATTAAGAAACTTTTTATATAAACATTTTCTAAGTTTATATAAGAAAAAGTTTTAAAGAGCTACAATTTCGTATTCCCTTGTACAGTGTGAACCAGTAACCAAATCAAAGCGATTGGCCTCAAATCGTAAGTGAATTTAACTGTAACTCGGTTAGAACTTCACACTGCAAACTAAAGGGTCCAGTTTAGAACTTTTAGGCCCTTTGAAATATAGATTAACTGTGTAAATAATATTATACGAATAAAGGAAACTGTGAAGCGTCAGTAGGTCAGTAGTTCAGGCGTTGGATTCACGATCCATTGGTCGTGGGTTCAAATCCCAGTCATTGGACTACTGACGTGGTCCACTCCTTACATAAGCATTTTAGCTTAGTTGGACGGATTAATTAAGGTATTTTTTTAAAAGTCTATAAATAAAAAAATAAAGTTTAAAAAACTATAACCCGACTACGTAAAAAAAAAACGTAGAATCCTAAAAATGCATCGGTATAAAAATGGTCAAGGTAGAACCGTGGTCTTTGGCTTCGCCGTAATCGGGTAAAAAATAAGATGTAGTGACAAAGAAACTCGTAATAGAAATAAAATAGAAAATATTATAGTATAATTGTTATATGATGCTTTAGCGTGTGGTAACACTGATGCTTTTTTAGGGAATAAAATTTTTAGTATGTTATATATTTTTTTAGAGCTTTTATTTTGATTAAATTATTGTAATTTTTTACTTAAATTTTAGGGAGAAATATTTTTAAGAATTGATTACACTATTTATTTTAGCGCTATCTTAATTCAATTGTCTATTTTAATTAAATAAGTAATCTCAAAATCATCAAAGTATGTGCCGAATATTCCTCGTTTTATGAAATTGGTTATTAAATAACAAATAAATGAAAATTTTGTCAGCGAATAGTTTACAGAACATCAGAGGACAAGATTTTACGACAGCCATCTGTGATGTATCGATCTAAATACTATGTAACTGTGTTTACGATGCAATACTGTGACTACTTGATTACCAGTTGTTGAATAGTGATTTAGTATTCAAATAGATCCAATAGAATGTTTTATTGTTAATACTAGTCGACCCGCCCCGGCTTTGCTAGGGAATAAATTGCACCCGAGATCAATAAAAAAAATTTATTTTCGATATATTATTACTATTACGTTTTATTAAAAAAATTAATATTATAAAATATCGATGTTGGGTATAATTGCAATAATTTGATCGAGTAAGCGTTATAAAATTATTCAAAGGGAGGTTTCAAAAATTAACATGGCAACACCGGCCTTCGACCCCAAGTGTCATTATAGTGAATAGATGAGGGGGGTATTTTGTATAATCAAAAGTATGATTTTTGCGCAATAAGGTTTAGTTATTCTCGAATCTCGTGTAACTTCAGTGTTGTGTATTTAGAGATACTATACGGAATATATAAATAATTAGTGTAATTGCTGTTAATGCCGCCTGGGTCGCAAGCCCCAGGCACTGCTCGACTTTACGTCTGGATACTAAATTACAATTTTCAGCCGACTAAAACAGTATACATATTTTATTATTATCCCGCAGGAACTCATTTTTCTGGGATAAAAAGTAGCCTATTTGTTAATCCAGGTAATCATTACTAATATTATAAATGCGATAAAAATAACTCTGTCACGCCGCGCTTTCACGACAAAACTACTGAACCGATTTAAATGAAATTTGGTATACAGATAGTCTAGAACCTGGGAAAGGACATAGGCTTCTTTTTAATGCGAAAAAGGTTGTAAGAGGTTAAAAGGGGGGAATGAAAAATTGTATTGAAGTATCGTCATTTTTAGAGCTAGAAACTTGAAACTTATTTTTTAGGCTGTTGATTCGATATAAATAAATATGACATTCAAAATTAAGACACTATTCTATGCGGACGAAGTCACGGGCACAGCTAGTATGTGCTAAATATCAATGAAATCCCTTTAGCCGTTTTTGTGTGATTGAGTAACAAACATCCAAATATACCAACTTTCACTTAGTAACCCTTGCCCTTATATAAATAAAATGTCCTGTATTTATGTAGGCACATAATTTCAGAATGACTTCACCAAATCGTAAAATTCTTTTTTTGCTGTACTAGTTCAAGGACAACGTTTGTACAAAAGAAAAATGGAATTAGACAAAAGATAGCCAGGAAGATAGTGGCGGCATCTACTGCAAGTGAGTGAAGGATTTGAATACACTTCAACGAAGCGAGGCGAGTTGACTATTTTATTTCATTTTTTTCTAAAAATCCGACTATAAAAAACTATATAATATATCTTATATCTTATAAAAAACTAGCTAGACCCGCGCGACTTCGTTCTCGTGTTGCTCCGCTCCTATAAATCGTAGCGAGATGTTAAATAGCCTAAGTTAGTCCTAGTCACCTCAACTATTTGCCAGTGAAAGTCCCGTAAAATCGGTCCAGCCATTTCAGAGATTAGCGGGAACAAACGGACAGACAGACAGTCAAAAATGTTTTTTTGGGTATGTACGTCTATATGCAGTTATTAAAAAGCGGTTATTTTAATATTACAAACAGACACTCCAATTTTGTTTATTTGTATGGATAATTAATCGATGATAATAGAGCAATAAAAGTTATTGATTTCCGATTTCCTTAAACTAAAGAATTACGAGATTTCAAGGATAAGATATCGATTAATATGGTAATCGATAATTTTTTAGTTTTCCATAAATTGTTGTCTTTGGCCTAGTCGGTCACCAAAAAGAGCGCTTTTTAGTTCGCAATCCAATGGCGAACTAGTTCGCTCTTTTAGTTCGTTAGTTCTTTTTTAAATTATTTTGTAAAAATAATAAATAAAGGAATAAAATATTTAGATCGCAATCCAATGGCGAACTATTTCGCTCTTTTAATTCTTTTTTTAAATAATTTCGTAAAAATAATAAATATTCTCAAAAGTGAAACATCGATGTTAGAAATATCGATAAATTGATGTTTAAATATAAACAGTGTTCGCCGAGCCGTCACCGCGAGCGCGTCCACTGGCTGAAGAAGATCGCCGAATGCGGTCGAAACTGTAGTACCAAGTTACCACAATAATTCGTGAGTGGTACCGTTTGGTATAGTTTTAAAAATGTACTAATTACCACGTTAGTTTCTATAATAAAATAAATTTATATTTCTATCACCATTTAAATATATAAGTGTATATCGATTTTTTATTAGAAATGAACCACTATTTTTATTGAATACACATTTATTTTTATAGAAAACAAGTAGTCAAGTATGGATGAAACATAAGCATCCCTAGAAGTAAATAATTCGATTTAAACAATTATAACTAAAAGAACTAGAGCGAGATCGTCGACGAACTAGATCGTTTAATTCATCTGAAGGAGCGCTCTTTTGAACTAGGTCGTTCGCGAACTACCCAAGACTAATAAATTGATTTATTTTAAACTCGCTACATTAATATTATAGTTGATATAAGTTGATGTCCAGACTCCAGGTTATGGCAATTGCCAAGCATGTGGTTGAAGCATTAAACTACTACTTTGTATACAATTATTAATCTGTGCGTTTCCATAGTGACATCTGATTGACGTATGACGACGCTTCGCAAGTTTTCAATTTCAAATGCCGTTGTTGTAATTCGGGTGTGTCTGTCTTAATAATATACATTATACAATTTTCAGTTAAAATAGGTTCTTTCCATAACAATGTTGATATATTAATTTCATTAGTAAAACAGGAATATGGCAGCTATATATTCATTTTTAGTATTATTCATATTAATATGTAAGTACAAAGCTTTTAGCGTAAATGCAAATAACTTTAAAGTTAGTATACTGGATTGTGTATTCAATTTACTGTAGGATTTTTTATTCAATTCCTTAAGGCTTTAGTATAAGGAAGCCTGCCCCTGAAGGTGTGAGACATATTTTGAGTATGGTAGGGAGACGGGAGTTCAAATGTATTAAACTTCTTACGGATATTACGATGGCAGGACTTATAATAAATTAATGTAAACTCATCTCCAACTTTTTTCTCTGATGCCCTCGAATACTAACTTCTGTGTAAACTAGCACTGGGGGGAAATGAGTAAATAGAGCCCTATACATAAGTGATAGGCTCTTATACAGAAATTGGACCTAATAGTGGAACCTGCTGAATTTTCAAAACATTTTTAATATAATAATTTATTCCAAAATTTGAAAGTATTTGTAAATATTTTTTTTAATGGAGAAATTTATTCTTTATATGGATTTTTCCATGTATGTATTATTTCACTGTACTTCAGAGTGTCTCATAACAATTATTGACTAGTTCCATATTTTGCATTATAATTACTATTAATATTATTAACACATCATACAATATTATCTTTCAGCATCCACTACAGGAAGCTTTTTTAGCAGTGAGTCTATATCCAATGGCATTAACAGTAGACCTAAACTAGAAGGAGAAGACAAAGTGACCTGGTGTACTACCTCAATAAAAGAACAAAAGAAATGTGAGAAGCTTGCCATTACTGTGTTACAGGATAAAGGATTATTTGGCAAAGATTTTATTGAGATACAATGTAAAAGAGTAAGTTATTTAATCTGCTAAGAATCATTTAAATAATAAGTTTATTATTAACATCACAAGCCGTGAATGGCCCACTACTGAACCCAGTGCGGATCTGCAGAGTTCACACACCTTCGAGAACATTTAAGGGAACTCTCAGGAGTGTAGGTTTCCTCACAATGTCTTCCTTCACTGTTAATGCAAGTGGTAATTTAATCAGTTATAGCCCAGTGGTTAAACATGACTTAAATGTCTGACTCAGGAGGTCATAGTTCAATCCTAATCACACACCTCTCTGACTTTTCTGAGTTTAAAGCAATTAAAGTGGTATTGAATAATAATAATTACCATGTTTCAGGCTTTTGACTCGGAGGAATGTATGACATGGGTAGACACCGGAGCTGCCTCTCTTCTAGCTCTGGATGCTGGGGAAGTATATGTAGCTGGACGTTTCCATTCCTTGGTTCCTATTCTACAAGAGGTTTTGTACAATGACAATATTTTTTAAAACATTCTTGTGTAGTTTAGTTGAGGAGGAAAGAAGATATTGTGCTGTATTTAATAGAACATTTTTGAGAATCAAATTTTAAATTATATCAAAAAATGAAGTAAAGGAAATTTAAAGTAAAATATTGAAAAGTTTAACCTGAAAGTCAAAAGTCATATTAAATCCTCCAAACCTAAAGTAACTAAAAATAATTTTTTAATTACTTATGATGTTTTTAACTTTTAGCTTTATGGCCGAGGCGATCCGTACCAATTTGCAGTGGCAGTAGTCAAAAAAGGTGCTTTACCACATATACAACCTGGCTTGGGCCTACATGGCTTAAGAGGAGCAAAGGCCTGCTTCCCAGGTGTAGGGTCACTAGCAGGATGGGTTATGCCTATACATACTGTGAGTACACTTTGCTTTAGGACAGAGAGTCAGTAAAAAATAAAACAGGGATAGATGAGATTGAATTTTAAAATATTGGTCCTTTTTTAAATTTTCTAAGAAGTTGTGGTCAAATAAGTTCGAGGACCCTCTGCATAGGATATAATGTAAAAAAATACACATATTTCTTTTTATTTTAATTTTGAATTAATTTACATTATGTAATACATTTATTTTTTGTTATAGCTAATGCGAGATGGCGGTCTCAAAATAACAGATTGTAATAATCATGTGAAGTCAGCCATAGAGTACTTTGGAGAATCATGTGCACCCAACTCTTTGAAGGATCTGTACAATCCCATTGGTGATAATTCTGATAGGTCAGTATTTTTTTTAAGAATTATAAACTTACACTTATTTTTTATGATTTCTGAATATCTCAATTAATGATGGATATCTGGCAAAAAAAAAAAATTATATAATTTTTTTTAATTGCTGCCACATTTTTCAAATCAATAACTACTTACCTTTGTTTCAAGGGTCAGTTATCTATTAACCTTACTTTCAAACAAATTATTTTAATAATTTTTTTCACTTTATTACTATCCCATCCATTAGCATAGCATATTATGCTATATATTATTTGTAAGCTTGTTGAATAAATGACAATATTTTTTAAATTGATAAAAATGTAGAAGTCCTTTTATGATTTTAATTTTTTATGTCATTTTTTGCTACGGCAATACAAAATATGAATATATTTCCATAATACATTTGTTTGTTAATACATCGACATAAAAATTAACTTTCAAGGTTAGTGACATTTTTTTTGTCCTCACTGTCACCGCAGCAAAGGTACAAAGTTGGCCCTGCCTAGAAAAAATTTTATTTATATGCAAATAATACATGTTATCTATCTTATTATATTATAAATATATTATTTCAAAGGTTATGCAAGCTGTGTGCTGGTGGTGCAGGAGTACGCTGCACGTTAGCGGATCCGCACGCAGGCTATGAAGGAGCTCTTAAATGTCTAGTGGCTAATGGCACTGGAGACATTGCTTTTGTTCGCGACACTACTATACAACATACTTTATTGTCGAATAAGATATTGGGTAAGTAGTCTTAAAGAGAAAGTTTTCAAATAGTAAAAATAGCTTCTCTTAAAGAAAATACCTAAATTGTCTCTATAGATAAATAAAACCATTTACAGCGGAACAAGAGAGATTTGAGTTTATATGAGTAACAGGATCAATAATGTAGTACCGAAACACCACAAGGAAATAAAATTTAAATTTATCCCTCCAGTATCAATCCATCAATCAATCCAGTATTTGTTCTTGCAGTTATTTCACAAATATTTGAAATTTTAAATTATTTCATTATCATTTGTTATTTCACATATAGTGTTCAATAGCGCAATATTGAAATTTACTTTAATTTCTCACACATACACTTTGCAGTAGAATTAGCTACACTGAGTCAGTAGCCCTTCATTGTCTCCTCTGTCCACTTATGTACATCCATCATTGTCTGGAACGCACAGATTTTTCTACCTTTCTTGAACACTTATCACCGGTTCTTGTCTATATAATTAATTTGAAGCAATTTTATTTTCTACCAAAAGCCGAAATAACCCAAATAGAAGAGTCCTAGCACCGAAACAGGTATTCTTTTCTGTATTTTTTTTTGGGATGGAAAATGCTTTTATGCATCCTCTCTGAGAGAGAGGTATGTGGGACTCGCAGAGATAAATACTGAATACACTAAAGACCATCGAAACCGAAGCTGTCTTCGGGCCCAAGTCTATTCAGTTCGTTGCGGAGAACTTCTCCAGGGCTTTACTAGGAAGCCTGGTCCATCTGCAATGCATTCTTCTGTTTTGTTTTAAGTCAGATTAAGACCAATTCTCTTGCTTACGTAAAAACTTACTCATTCTTATTTTTTGTACCTCTGGCACCATAAAACTAAAAGTATCATTATTTTGTTCAGGTGGTGTGACAGCAGATAACTTTGAACTAATCTGTCGAGATGGATCTCGCAGGCCAGTCCAGGAGTGGGAACAGTGTCATTGGGGCAGAGTACCAGCAGATGCTATTGTCACTAGCAGTGCTGCAAATGTTCAACAAAGGAAAAGGTGAAATATCATAACTTTTATACAGTAGCAAAACTATACTTTATAATTTACTGTTATGTCTTTGTCCACAGATACCAAAACCTTTTATGGAAAATTCTAGAACTATATGGAGAACCAAACCCTCTAAACAATATTTCTAACAGGACATTAGATTATGTAGCCCGTGACCCATATGGCAACTTGTTAACAACTTCTACCACTGAGAGGTCAAGATATTATGATTGGAACAGACAGGACCAATACAATCAATATTCAGATAGAGTGAATTTTAAAAATAACAGGTTTGTTGCATTACTTAAAAAAATTATTGAAATCCTATAAAATTATAGTTATTTTATCAGCTAAAATAATGGAAAAAAAAATGGTTTCAAGCTTTTTTAATTACTTACTTGGTTAAAAGCTTTGGTTTAAAATTGAAATGCAATTAAGGATATATGTATTAAATTTTTGTGACACTGAGTGAAATATATAAAAATTAAATAAAAAATCCTTTTATAGTTAAAACAGATGAATATCTAAAAAGAGTGGAATTGAAGGACCATATTTTCGTTTAAAATATTTTTTAATTTTATTTATAGCCTATCACCTTTTAAGCCAAGAACTGATGCTTCTGGAAGATCGATTGAGCTGCCGTTTAAATTATTTAGATCAGATGGAACAACAGATTTGTTACTACAGGTAATTTTTACTAGGCCAACTACTAGTAATTTTACTAACTCGGACTCAGCTGCTGATTTTGCTAGCAATGTAAATATGTAGGTGTAAACAGCACAGAATAATTTTATTATAGAAACTAACGTGGTAATTAGTCATTTTTAAAACTATGCAAAACGGTAACACTCACGTATTATTGTGGTAGATTGGTACTACAGTTTCGATAGCGGCCACCGCGAGCGCGTCCACTGGCTGAAGAAGATCGCCCAATGCGATCGAAACTGTAGTACCAATCTACCACAATAATACGTGAGTGTTACCGTTTTGCATAGTTTTAAAAAGCACAGAATAAAATGTATAATTAAAATAGAAGTTGATATTGATTATTTAAAGTTATAACAATTTTATTTCTATGATGGAGCAAATAATAACTTTAGCTGCTATAATAATAATATAACAAATTCTATGTAAACTTTTAAGCAGCAATAGTCTGATAGAGACAACACTATAAAGATGTGACAGGCAGACTTTTAAGAATACTATAATGAGGAACTCTAAAAAAGCTAGAAAATAAATAAATTAGTTTGCATGATATTAGATTTTCTTTAGTTACAATGAATGAAAAATGTGGTAAAGTTTGAGCTCTTAATAATAATATTAAGACACAAAAATCATCACCATTTTTGATTTCCCATACAAATTATATAGGAAACATTATTATTTGGAATTTTATTGCAATGTAACAAATTGTTAGTACTAACTATATTTTCATAGACTTGAATATTTTTCTTCAACCAGGACGCAACAATCAACTTCCGTATCCTAAAAGAAGACCAACAAGCAGCTAACCATATATTAAATAACGAATTTGTGGGTGCACAAGCTGAAGAAGCTGTTGTAGGCATCCGGGACTGTCCGGTCAAGCGAGCAGTGCTATGTGTCACTAGCGAGCCTGAGATGGATAAATGTATTAAAATGAGGGTATGTATTGGAACAAAATAAAGTCCTGTATTTTATTTAAACAACTAAATTTTATGGTAAGTTTCACCTCTACAAAACCAATCTTTCTTTATTATTTTTGGAAAATGGCAAAGAAATAGAATAGATAAAAGCATCATTATATATGTATGACAACTTTGTAAGTTGCTTTTAAATTTTTTAGTACTTGTGAAACTGATTATTTATTCTATACTAAATTTTGAAAAGACTAATTCTAAAAAACTTAATAAATTCCAAAGTTTAGTTCATTAAATACATCAATACTTAGTTAATAAATATTTCATAAATAAAGTATATTTGAAACAAAATGGCGGCAAATCGCACAGTGCACTGTGGAGTAGTTTTTGCATATGATGATATGACCTAGTCACAAAGTGGCGTTTGACATTGCTTAAAATATTTTTTCATTTATTAATAAAAAAATAATCTCCAGGTAGCTCTAAAAGCAGCCTTCCTGTCCCCCACGCTGGTGTGCTGGAGGGCGCACAGCATACGTCACTGCGAGAGAGCCATCGCTGAGGGTACTTGTGACTTTGCTTTGTTTGACGCCGCCGACATGTTACACGCTGCCTATAAACATCGCCTAGTGCCCTTCATGCAAGAGGTAAGTTTTAAAAAAATCCAAAATATGTATTTACCTAAGAAGAATTCAGGCTTCATTTCCACCATAGATGAGCGAGTAGAATCGCTTCATTTATCTAACCTCGGTCAGTGAGTCAAATGAGGGGATTCTATTGTTTGACAGACTCATCCATCGCTCACCTGTTGTGGAAACGCAGCCTTATCTCACTGTTACGGACACCAGCATGTCTACAACCGCATAGTGCTCTGGTATATTCTGACTTAATGTATTGACTGTATTTGTCAGTGCCCTCAAAAGATTGACGGAATGATATATTATTTGTATTATATTTTTTTCAATGGAAGTAAACAAGTATTAATTTAATATTTTCTGTTCAGTTCTTAAAAAATAAATTATATAAAATTGTCAATTAAACTTGGCATTTTAATTTTACTTCTGAAGTGAGAAAAAATTTAATGTATTTGCTAAATGACTTAAGGGATTAGGGGTAGTCAGCGACATGAAAATATTATATTGATTACCATACCATGAGGGGAAGGGTTATAATACTATTCCCCTCTGCCGATGGGAGTTCTTGTCAAAACTGAGTAACCCAGCACCCCCTTGGTGGTAGGAGATCTGTTCCCCGACTGGCTTGCGACCACCAGCACACGAATCCGACCGCCAAGTGTCATAGACGCCTCCCTCTCCCATCCCATTAATGCTGCAGATCTAGTGAAACCCCAGCATTTTTTTCTTCACTGCCCCTCCCAATTTTATAAAATAAAATGATTTAATAGCAAAATAAATTACTGAAAAGTCTCATTTTTTCATGTCTCTGACTACTCCTTACACCTTGAAGAGTTTAAATTAGGTAATGAATTATGATAATTGTATTTAAGTTTGAAAGATTTTCTCTTTAAGGCACATATGACCCAGTGGGATTAATTCTATACTGTCTTAACAGGTATACTCCAGCGGCAACAACTGGTACTATGCAGTCGCAGTAGCCAAAGAACAAGACCCGGACACGGACATTACGTACCTGCGTGGCAAAAATACCTGCCACACCGGGATAGGCATGGCAGCGGGATGGGTCTATCCTTTGGCTTATCTCATATCTAATGGATGGATGCGGTAATCTTATTACTAATATTATAAATGTTAAAGTTTGTATGTTTGGTAAAATGCAGCCGGGGCGGGTAGACTAGTTATTTAATATTAGCGTTACAATTATATGTATATCTGTACATTTAAATGCTTATTGTCAAAGTTCTGTGTCTTCATACAAAGATCACAAAATAATTATTTGACTCTTGAGACACATAAATGTATTTGTTATTTACCTACCGCTGTTAAGTTAAAGTTCGTTATAGTTTAAGCAAACTTGAGTGAAATAAATATACATACTTGAAAATATTTCTTTTAACTTTAAAGTAAGTGATATTTAATTGCTTAAAACACACATAACACAGAAAAGTCATCGAACCTCGCGAGTAAGACTTGAAGTCTAACCTCTGGGCCATCACTGATGGTGACTTAACATCGTGAGGAAATCTGCACTCTGGAGAGTTCCTTAAAGTTCTCAAAGGTGTGTGAAGTCTACCAACCCGGACTGGGCTAGCGTGGTGGACTATGGCTCAATACCCTTCTCATTCTGAGGAGGGGACCCGAATCAGCAATGGGCCATCAAAGGGTTGTTATGGTGATACATATACAAACACACATTCGCTTTTATAATATTTATAATTCTTTCCCAGACCGTATGGTTGTGACGGAGGTCATGCTGCTGCTCAATACTTCACTAAATCATGTGCCCCCGGCGCCCTCAGCAGTGAATACGTGGACTCGGGAACTGTGCCACACGACAACCTGTGCCATTTATGTCACGGAGCTTCATTTCGGTAATATTCATATTTATAACTTGCAATGTTTATATCTAAAATTATGAGACATTTCCTGATATCCAACGTTTTTTACTAAACTATTAAAATAATGGTTTACTATACAGTATAAATAAACTAAATGACTTATCCCTCTCTTCACCAAGGTATATTAGATATTTTAAAAAAATATTTATTAATGCCGATTTAGTATTTCTTATTTAACCTTCTGATGTTTGTTTTTAGAATGCAGAGAGCAAAAATTAGTTTTTATTTATAGAAAAGAAGAAAAGCAGATTTTTTCATCATGGATTTCAGAATTCAATCATATTTAAAAAGATCGGAAAGAGATCTTTCATTCAAATATGAATATTAATCTACTTGAGTGTATTGTTTATATCCCAGTCGTTGTCGCCGAGACGCAAGTGAGGACTACTATGGTCATGTGGGAGCAATTCGGTGCATGGTGGAGGGTGGGGGTGACGTGGCCTTCGTGAGGCATACCGCACCAGCAGAAGTGTCCGGTGGTAGGCGACGAGAGTGGTGGGCACGCGACCTCTTACCGGACGACCTCCAACTATTGTGTCCTGATGGTAAGTTTTGAATATGTGGACTAACAACGGAAAGCAGATTTTGAAACTCATTACAAATAATGAATATTTTTAGGTACCCGTGCTAAAATGCACGAATACAAACACTGCAACTTGGGCAGAGTCCCGGGCTCAGTGTTCATGGGGAGAGCCAACCACTCGGAGCTCGACACCTTCTCTAATCTCATGGTCTACGCGCAACAACTGTATGGAGCTACTAAAACTGATGATTTTAGGTAAAAGTATTTCTTTAATAGAAACTAGTGTCAGTTCAGGTTGTGTTTGAACATACTTTTAAAAATACTGAAGAATTAATAATAATTTATTTAAAATAAAAAAAGAAGTTAATAAATATTTTATCATAACTGTATCATCACGTATTATTTTTTTTAAACAAATAAAATAAATTCTTCCACAGCTTCAGCATGTTTCTCTCGCAACCACCATTCGCAGACCTAATCTTCAGCGACGCGGCCGTCCGTCTGAATCCCCTACCACACAACCGCCGCTCCGCAGAGATCGTCGCCGGTGACGCGCTCATCAGAGCAGCCCGCATCGTCTCCTGTGATGCACCACAATCTCAGTACTATATAGCTTCCGATCCGGACTTCCTCTCCTTGGGCTTCAGGAATGGTGCTTTAGGACATTATATTGCTCTTGCATTGTTTATAGTTGCGTTACTACACTGACTTTGTATTTTTGTTCCAAAGTTAGAATTTTTAAAGTAATATATAAGCTATGGTGGGTCAGGGGTTATATGATAAATGATACATGCAGCTAAAGGGTTCATATATGTTAATATTATTACAAGAATAATAAGTTAAAGCTTCTATAGTGGTAGGACACGGGATACAAGTGGTGTTGCCCTACATACGAGTATATTATGATTTAAATCCAAAATGTGCACCTCTCAATGAGGAAAACATTCTCTACGTTGTGATGATGATTAACTCCATTTTGAGATCACCTAAGAATCTCCTAAGTTAGTTTAAGTTTGAATCCTCAAATCGCTTCTAGATCTACCAATAGCATATAAAGAACATAATTATAATATTTTGTAAAATACAGTTCAAAAATATAATCATCCGTTATACAAATAATTTGAAATTTAACATCATTGATTTTAATTCAATAACATAATGTAAGTGCAAAGAAATGTACTGAATGAAGGAAATAGTTAAATGTTACTATGTTAAAATAATATTAAACCTTTTATATGGCGATAAAATTAATGTGAAAAAAGAAAATAAAAATAAACAGAAACAATGATGTGAAAAAAGCTTGAGTATTTCTCTTTGAACAAAACCCAGTCAACTGAGTTCAACTCTCGACTTTGGAACATATATCTTAATGTTGCACATTGGTTTATTAGTTGATTATTTACAATGTAAAAAATATTTTCTACTTAAAATATACTATTTAATTGTATTTCAGTAAAGTGATAAATTAGTTTAAGATCCTCCGTCCAGTTAAGTGCCTGACATTTTAGTATATAATGTTTTGTTTTATGCAATGACTTCTATAGATATAAGTTTATATTATTGACTATTATTTTTAGTCCAACAGTGGTTTTGTAATAAAATAAAACGCTAAATAAATTGTCTTTCTCTTATTGATAAAAAATCTTATAATCAAAACATTGGAAACCCTCTGGTAAAGTATCAAACTTTTTCATAAAAACTTTCAAGTCACTTCGTCTACACACTTCTCGTACCGCCTTTACCTGACTTTGCCCATCTTTACTAATCCTACTAGAATGTTCTTGCCATTTACCAGAAATACAATTAGTTTTCGCCAACTCAACATTCACTAACGACACTAACACATTACATTTTGGTGTATTTCTAGCACACAGCAATAATGCTTTATAGGATAAATAACGGAAATGGTTTATGCAATACTTAAAACTTATTGTCCTATTACTGTGTCTCTTCAATGCATCTATAATTCTGTTACAAAGCTTGACAGTTACCTTTCTTTTATAAACAGACAGATATTTTCCCATATCTTTCTCATCACATAAAATTGCCAAAATAATACAGAATTTATTTGCAGATAAACATAATGTTACAAAGGTATGGTTCCAAATCAATTCTTCGTTATAATAAAAGTTGAAAATATGACTATTTATTTGAATTCCTGTCTGTCCAATTCTGTTTTCTAGAAATTTATTCAAATTAGCTATAGCAGCTGAAAATCCTATTTTATAACATAATTGCCCTAAATATACTGTGTTAGCTCGACTAACTTGCATGTTAGTGGTATTGTATGTATATCCAAGAAATGTTAACTCATGACTACATTTTATAGTTGGATGTTGAAAATTAACAATCGTTTTTTTATAGTTTATATTCCTGTAATTTGATAATGCTGTTAAAAAAGCAAAAGCATCGTCTAAGCAATCAGTTATATATAAATAATCATCGACAACTCTAATAAATAATTTCATTTCATTATCTTTAAGATGTCCCGAAAAGTAAGTATTGTCTAGATATGTGTAATATAATTCAGATAAAGCTGGAGAATATTTATATCCTTGAACTAATCCTTCATTCCACTCATAAATTGTAGATCCAGCGCGAATCAATAATGGCTGACGAAGCTCTGCTACCATTTCTTTGTGACTCTGAGCAAATTTCTTCTTCAAAGCCACTGGTCGATCAGCTCTTTGAAATTCAAGATGTTTCTCACAAAGAATTTTCAAAAGCTTACTCTTATTGATCGAACCAAAGGCATTACTCAAATCTGATTTAATATAATATAATTGAGGTTTATTTTTCTTTAACCAATTAATCAATAAATCTTGAAATAGCAATTCAATTCTTTTATTTCTTTTTCCTGTTAGCGTTCTCAAAAAATTTAGCCTTTCTTTAATTTTATGCTTTTCTGTTGGATTTAGTTCGGCCTTATATCGAACAATTGGTCTGTATTCATTATTATGTTTTA
This sequence comes from Limenitis camilla, assembly GCA_905147385.1. Taxonomy (NCBI): domain Eukaryota; kingdom Metazoa; phylum Arthropoda; class Insecta; order Lepidoptera; family Nymphalidae; genus Limenitis; species Limenitis camilla. The sequence continues at coordinate 6,260,620 of LR990248.1, forward strand.
ATACCAAATGTATTTTAGGTGTATTTCTTTTAATATTCTTCAACTTTAATCGTTCTTCTAGATTATATTTCTTCTTAACTTTTTTCCCTGAACAATATGGCTCGTATCTATTTATAGTTCTCGAAGCAACCATATCTGATATTTTCTTATCATAGAAAGATTGCCACTGGCTTTTCCAAAAAAAATGTAATTTATTTTCATCGGCATCCATTTTACTTGTAGTAACATAGAAATTTAAATTTATTATTGCAGATAATATAGTTTTAAAAATCCAATGCATGATATTGTATATTATTTTAAATACAACTAATTGAGACATGGTGTTCCATGGAAATACAGTTATATTCCATCTTTCAAAAATTTCTCCGAAACACATAAAATATTGCCGGTTCATACTGTATATAATAATTTTCATGTATTTTTTAAATAATTTATGATTGTGATTATTATTAAAAAATTTATAAGGAATAATTTTATGAAGAGCATCATAGCAACTTGTAAATATATCGTTTTTATTAACAGGTAACAAATCTTTATTTTCTTTTACCGTTAAAAATTCCTTAAAATCATGTTTGCAATGAAATTTAATATTCTGTCTCAATTCTGATAATATTTCTGTAAGTTGAAAAGAAATTCTTCTTACCAATTCTTCATCACCAATCACATTTTGAACAAAATCTGCGTTGTTTTCGCTTTTCAATAATTTCAAATTTAGAATATTACTAAATGATCTTACATTTTGCTTATTTGTAAAATACTGTGCAAAACAAATTGGAGAATTCATGGCTGTGTACACTTACGAACTTCTCGGCTTAATTTTAATGTAATTTTTAACTTCACCTCAAGCATTTTGTTTTGCTATTCAAATTTTTTGGCGGGATTCGATCAAGTTTCGACTTGTTCGAACTTGCTCTATTTACTTTTTTTGTTTTTTTTCCATAATGTAAAAGGCAAAGGTATTACACCGTACAGCCTTGTCTTTAGTAGTTAAATTCTTTATTCATTTTATTGTAAGGCATGTGTTCCGTTATAAATATCTAAATCCTTGTAGTTCTAAAACTCCTTGTGGTAAAGAAAATGCGCGGGAATCTCAATATCTCGAACAAGGCCGGCCTTCCAAAAACATTTCCCGAGGATATGGCGTCCCGCTCTTCCTCTTCTTTATTTCTTTCCCCCATCGGCCCCCTTTTACTTCAACTTATTTGACACCCAAACCATTAAAAAATTATATATTTTATAGAGACGCTCCCAAAAAGCCAACCCCGCTCGGTGACTTCCGCCCCTTTTTTTTCCTTGCTTTATTTTATTTACACCTTTTTTTTTTATACCGTTTTGTTTTTGACCACAGACTATAGTTATAGGTTCTATTTTTAAATGTCACGAATTTGAAAATAAAGAAAACATTAATTTCAAATTTAAATTTTTTTTGTTATTAGATTCATTTCACACCACAAGTACAAAAAGTGAAATCAAAAAGAATTATATTTTTTGAAGTTAACTTTCACTTTCAGTCAATAGGGTTCACAATTCCACAATCAATAATTATAAAACAAATATGTAACAAACAATAAAAAAACAATTTGAAATTTGAATGCAGCTTTAACGATTAAATTAAAAGGTGTAAAGGTCACTAATGTTTACATTAATTTGTCTATCGGTTTATTAGTTTATATTTAATATATACTTGCTAATTATGATAAAATGATCATATACATATAACTTGCGTATAACAGAAGTCATAAAATGATAAACTGTTTATCTTAGTATACATATTAATAATAAATATCTCTAAGCTTGTAACTTTTATTGTAAAAATGGCCAAAACAGTGTTATGCGACTTGGTGCAGATATTCAAAAACAGTGTCTCAGCTGTGATACCTGAAAAACTAGTCAGAAAATGTATAAATTACAATCCATTAACTCAACAAGCTGTTATAAGTGGACTAAATTATAACCTACAAAATAAAAATTTATATATCATTGGAACTGGAAAAGCAGTCCAAAATATGGCTATTGAAGCTGAAACTATATTTAATTCCAAAATTAAGGAAGGAATAGTAAGCATCCCTTTTGGGAGTTTAAAACAAAAAACTGTAAATAATGTTTTATATCTTGAAGGAGCTCTGAATAACTTACCTGACAATAATGCTGAAACAACAGCGAAGAAAGTTAAAGATTTAGCATCTAAATTAAGTAAAGATGATTTTTTATTAGTATTTATTTCAGGTGGTGCATCTGCTTTACTACCATTACCAAAGCACCCTATTACTTTAGAAGAAAAAACAACTTTAATAAAAGAATTAGCAAATTCTGGAGCTGATATAACAGAACTCAATACTGTAAGAAAGAGAATATCTAAGTTAAAAGGTGGCCAATTAGCCTGTTTAGCTTACCCAGCTCAAGTAATAACTTTAATACTATCTGATATTGTCGGAGATCCTATAGACTTGATAGGAAGTGGTCCTACTGTTGAAAATAATGATGATCCAATAGAAACCATAAACATTTTGAAAAAGTATAATCTGTATACTAAACTTCCTAATTCTATTAAACATGTATTAGAAAGCAAAGAAAATTTAATAAAATTTCCAAAAGAAAATGTAAGAAATATTTTCATTGGATCAAATAAAATGAGTGTTGCCGCAGCTCATGCTGCTGCCAAGTTGCTAAAATATTATCCTTTGGAACTCTCTAATACTGTTACTGGTAATGTCAGAAATATTGCTAAAGAATATGTTAAATTAGTAAAAATATTCTGTGACTTTAAAACTGGTACAATAAATATAAATGACTTAAAATCCAAAATGGATGTTTTAAAAATTCCAGGTTTACAGCTCAATATTTGTGATGATGAATTAATAAAAAATGAGGATTTATGTTTGATTCTTGGTGGAGAAACTACAGTAAAAGTTACCGGTAATGGTATTGGAGGTAGAAATCAACAATTGGCATTAGAATTTTCACAATATATAAATAAATTCAAAGATCATATTAATTACGAAGTATATTTGTTAAGTGCTGGAACTGATGGTATAGATGGACCTACAGATGCTGCTGGTGCTGTAGGGTATCTTGATCTAATTTCAGATTGTGATGTAAATAATGTAGATGTTAATATGTATATTGAAAATAATGATGCCTATAATTTCTTTAAGAATTTTAGAAATGGTGAGTTACATATTGTTACAGGTCATACAAATACAAATGTAATGGATATACATTTAATTATAATAAAACAAAAAATATAGTCAGTAAATAATGCTTGTATATATTGTTTAATAAAAAAAAATATTGTAAGAAAAAAAATCAATTTTATATACAAGTTTTTATTAATTAAATGAACTTATAAATTATTTCTTGAACTTATTGTTGTCACCTCACCCTTATTTAAGGCATCTACAGATTTTTCAGTAAGTTTACTGCATTACACATTCCTTGCCATGTTACAATACAGCAAGGAATTTACATACAAACTGGAATACGCATGTGCACTCAAAAAATGTTCTGAAGAGTACATACTATAGAGGATTGGATATCTTTCTACTAGTATGAACATGCTTCAAGGAATAGAGGAAAATTATATTTAAAATAAGTTAACGAAATTGTTATTATTATATATTTAACTACTTAAAATTATTTCTATAGCACATTGTCACTATGGAATTGTTTTTCTGTAAAAACAGCTTATCATCAATAAAGCAATTTTATGATGAAGGTTTTAAAAATAAATTCAATTTTTTATTCTTTTTCTCTTGTTTTAAATTGATTTCTGCATTTAACAATTTTGTATTCTCTTTTTCTTGTTTTAATTTGATTGCTGCGTCTACAGCCATTTTGCAGAGACCAGCCAATTTATCTTTTTTCTTCTTATTATTTTTTATTATTTTATCTGGTTTCTTTAGAGTACTAGTTAAAATATTCTTCTTGTCATCCATGGAGAAAGCAACTTTTGATTTACAATATACATTAGATTGTACTGGATCATTCATTGGTTTCACATTCTTTTTAAATTTCTTTTGTTCTTTTACTTTTACATCCTCTATAGGTTTACTTGGTATTCTATTTTGCTCTTCTATTGAAGTATTTTGAGGTTTAACTAGTATCTTATTACGACTTTTACCACAGAAAGAACATGTTTTTACCTAAAAAAGAAATAATTATACTGTTAGGTTCTATTAATACTATAAAATATTGATATTAAATATTTATGAACTTAGAGACACAGGCCTACGACACCACTTGATATTATAGTGGGAATATATGAGGGAGGTATTTTGTATTATAAAAAGGATGCCTTGTACGCAATAAAGTTTAGTTGCTCTCAGAACTTGTGTGACTTCAGTGTTGTGTATTTAAAGATAGTTTGCTGAATATTTAGATAATTAGTGTAAATGCTATTTTGGTGACAAAGTGTTAAATATTAGAGTCAGATGGCAGAGTGGTGAAGGAGAATGTTTACTGATAGTGGAAAGGCCTTTAAATCCTACACCTTTGTTGCATGCCCCCTGCGTCTGTCTGGATCATTATTATATAAAATTATGTACACAGTTAAAATAAATAAAATAATTTATTACTAATTACCAGCTCATTGTAATGTAATAAATATTCTTTACTCTTCAGTTCTTTCTTTTTACGACCTCTTATTCTCTTCCTTTGCCTTTTGTTTAATTTTTTTGGCTTCAACTGTAAAGACACAATACTTATTTATTTGATTCTTATTAAGTTCTAAAAATACTATCAAGGTCCAGATAAATTCCTGTTTGATCAATACTCATATTTACTACTAGAGTTGTTTGGATCCATTACCTTAAGTATTGAACGGTTCGAATGACACCTGAATAGTTGTCCAATACTTTAAATGTAACATATTTTCACAATTAATTTTTATTAATAGAAAGTTCTCAACCTTATTGTTTTTTTTTTAATGTACTACTTTTTCGTTGACTATAAATCAATTCAGTATTTTTTAAAAAAATATTTTCCACACAAATTCACAACACAATACTCAACAGTCAGTGGTAGTCTATTATAGAATCTCGCCTGAGGATGTTCCGGTGTTGGATCGCAACGTAAGTTGAGTATTGTTTTGAGCTTTTACGGTTGGTTCCTCGGACCAAAGTCACACTGTAGAAACTCACGTGTTCACCGCGCTAGCAAAGTAATCGTTGTTATCTCTCATTGGCATTAATTTAATTTCATTGTCTGGATCCTACACTTCAAATATACATTGAGAAACTCACTTATAAACAGGGTATAGGACTAAGATATTGGTATAATTACAGGTATATTGAAGTTGTATTCTGTTCTTAAAAATAATTATCAATTTACCTTAACCCCTTCATCCATCAATTCAATACAACAAAGTGAACATCTAACATTTTCCGAAAATTGTTTCTTCGGTAAACCAAAACCTTTTGTTATTTGCTTACATCGTAACCTGTCAACGAACATATAAACAATATAAGAATAATATAATATTTTATTTTTAACTTTACAACTCTACTTACAAGTAGTAACTTTCAAATATTTTGTTAATATCTGAATTTTTATTTTGACTTAGTACTGAAGCTGCTTTTAGTAATAGTCCAACTTGTGCTTCTACCATTTTTATTTACTTTACAATATAATCGTAATTTGTAAGAATTATTGTTTACTTTTGTAAATATAACCTATAAACATAAAATGTATATTATCTATGTAGCTACCAAAGATTATATACAGGATTATATGCAAATCAAGTTTTAGACTTTCGTTTTAAGTGTTCGAATCAAGTTGATTTGAGGCATATCACGTAGTATCTCTTATTAATCTGTGCATATCACTAATTACATCACTAAAATTGTGCAAGGTGTTGCCAGATGGGACATTTGTGATAAGAACATTCAAAACTTGAATTTTAGGTAATTATTATTTATAATAAGTTATAACGATAAATAATAATAGTATTTAGGTACTGGATTGGGCAAATTAAAGGGGGGGCAATCAGCTCCATATACTGAATAATAGGTAGTATTGTTTTGGTTTAATTTCATGTAGACTAAGATAGTTTTTAAGCCTTTGTTACTAACAACTAAATTTTTATAAAATTTAAAAAAAAAACAATTTTTTTTTCTTAGTTTCTAACATTGTCTGACTCTGACATTAATGTTTACATAATTATCTGTGCTGTGATGCTGTGCTACTAATTTCCCGCCAAAACTTCTATATGTCACATCACATGTAAAACGTAAAATGTGAAGAATAATAAGTTAACGGAGTAAATAAAATTTTAACTACGAGATTATAGTTTAGGTTGTTTTGACATAAAGTAAATGATTTTAAAATTTAAACCGCGTATACTTTATTTTGATCAAGAATAAATAACCTTAAGCACTGGTAGAAATTAAGCAATATAATTATACTAAGTGATAAAATAAGTATTAAACATGGATGTAGCAGATACGTACGCAACACAAAGCCAAGTAAAGGATGATGTTGGAATTCGTTGCCAAAAATTGTTTCAAGATTTCTTAGAAGAGTAAGTTTTCCATTTATTTTACTAATCAAACATTTATTAGGCAGTTCTTTAGAACAGTTAAATTCAGCTGTAGCCAGTGGCCAGACATTTTTATTTATCCCATAAATCAAGGAAATGAATCTGCCATATTTAACCAATAACTGGAAAAACAAAACCAAAATAAAAATGAATACTCCTTAAGGTGACATGGAATCCATTTTCTCAATTTACTCGAAAAATGTTTAAAAACAAGTTATTGCTTATTGTCTTTTGAGGGCTGTTCTTACTAAGAGGTAATATAAGTATTGTTATTTCAGATTTAAAGAAGACCATGAATTAAAATATGAAAAACAAGCCAAAGAGCTCCTAAAACCTGAAATAAGTACATTAGAGATAAGTTTTGATGATGTGGAGAAGTACAATCAGAATCTGGCTACGACAATTATTGAAGAATATTACAGAATATATCCATTTTTAAATCAGGCAATATTGAATTATGTATTGAGTCTTGCTGACACTGGTATCAAGAAAGATTTGCAAGGCAAAGAATGTTATGTATCATTTGTTGATGTACCCACAAGGCATAAAGTGAGAGAATTAACAACAGCTAAAATAGGTACATAGATAATATTACTTTTAAGTTCTCACAGAAGAAAAAAGTAAAACTTATAGTAGATGTATTCTCTCCCAACTGAAGAGAACTATCAGCCTCATTGGAATCCTTTTCTCTCCAAATAAAGTTAATTACCAAAGTCCTAAAAAAATCAGGCATTCTATAAAATAATGTAAATTCCTAATTTTGAATAATTTTTTTTGACTTTGAAACATTGTCTAGGTGCTCAGTGCATTAGGCCTCCCAATGCTTTAACTGTCTTACAATAAGCCAGTTTTGTAAGACATTTAAGAGTAAGATAAATACTGTATTCATAGGATATAACAGCTATTATATCTTAATTTAATGTGTGTTACAGGCACTTTAATCAGAATATCAGGACAAATAGTGAGGACTCACCCGGTGCACCCCGAGCTGGTTTTGGGTACCTTTGTGTGTTTGGACTGTCAAACTGTTATTAAGAATGTTGAGCAACAGTTTAAGGTAAGTTTAAATTTATAATCTTGCAAATTAGTATGCAAGATAATATAATTACCTGACTGGTGAACTACTCACCGCTAACTAAAAGTTGTCTGAACTTATCTAAATAAATAAAACAAAGTTGCAATTAACTGGTTATTTTTCTAAAACTGTTTGTACTGTCAAATAGGAATGCATTCATTGAATGAAAATAAAATAGTTTTTTTACAGTTTTTCTTGCAATTTATTTATATTTTCTTACCTTTAAAACATTCCTTTAACCAAATCATTCCTGTCATTCAAGTTTTTGTAAGACTAGTAAAAGTCAATTAATTTTTATATAAGTGATGGTTTATAAAATGTACTGTAAGCTACAAGGAATTTTTTAAACTAGAACTAAGAAGAGAGTTTGAATACTATTCTTTGTTAAAAGTTAGTAGTCCAGCAAGGGATCTTTTCTACGATAATAGTACTGAAGGCATAAAATATTCAAACTCAAACTCAAATAAATTCATAATAAGAAATTATTAAATATTTGACAAAATTAAGTGAAAAAATGATAAAATGTTAAGGCTATAGTAATTATTTCTAAATCATACATATATTGTAATGTCATCGTAACAAAAATAATTGAAATTTTGAATGGTATATAATCTTTTATTCAAAAGTCAAACATTGACGGAAATATTTTTGTAAATTCAATTAAAAATTTAGACAAGAAAGAGAAATTCTAAATTTAGCGTTAATATAGAATAGAATTTATGGGTATTATGAAAAGACACAATTGAAACTAAAAATATTATTAAGGTAGTTATTAAAAATTTATTGTAAGTTAGGATAGGTCTAGAAAATAATAGTAAATGTAATAAAAAATCCTTTTTCTGAAAAACTTGTTAAGTCTATAAATGTTGTTACAAAAACACACTAGGAAATATTAAAAGATTAATATAAATGAAATAATTTTGTAATTCCAGTACACAATACCAACAATATGTCGAAATCCAGTTTGCGCAAACCGCCGGCGGTTTATGTTGGATGCAGATAAATCAGTTTTTGTGGATTTCCAAAAAATTAGAGTTCAAGAAACCCAAGCTGAGCTTCCTCGAGGGTGCATCCCTCGATCCCTTGAAGTTATATTGAGAGCGGAAGCTGTTGAATCTGTGCAGGTAAGAAAGAAATGATGTGAAAGTTAGAAACACAGCGCCATCTGTTGGATACTCAACAGCCTTTTTTCATTAAATGAGATTAAATGAGATGTTATCATTAAATGAGATTTTTATATCCTACTATTATTATAAATGATAGTTTGTATGTTTGTTACTTAATCACACAAAAATGGTTAAATGGATTTCATTGAAATTTGGTTTAAATATCTGAGAGGTATTTTATAACCTAGATAACCACAGAATCATTTTTATCCCAAAAAAAAAGCAATGATCTTGTTGATCGAAGGGGGTTATTCACCCAAAAACAAGTCAAAAATTTTTTTTATCCAGGAATGAAATATAGAACCTATTGGATAGAATTGTCTGTAACATGGAATATGAAAGACTGGGTTAATTCTTAAGTGGACAAAGTCTCAGACAGATACTAATATAATATAAGAAGGATTAAATAAAAAGTTGATGATTTTCCAGGCAGGAGATCGCTATGACTTTACAGGAACTCTAATAGTGGTGCCCGATGTTGGTTCCTTGTCGCTACCAGGTGCAAAGGCAGAGCTAACCACTCGTACTCGACAAGCTAATGAAGGTCAGATGGAGGGCATCAAGGGTCTGAAAGCTTTAGGTGTTAGAGAGCTGCATTATAAGTAAGTTTAACATTTTTTTTGTATTTATTAATTAGTTTTCTATAGTGATGTAATGAATGTTAGAATTGTCACATTCGCGAATGCGAATATTCATCTTCAATATTCGCAAATGCGAATGTGAATGTTGGCTTTCAAATATAGCATGCACACGGGTCTGACATTTAGTAGGAGCCATGTTTAATGCGAATATAACCGAGGTTAATCAATTAAATTCATTCCATTTGATTAAATCTCTCAAGTTCTTTTCTCACAAAATATATTATAATTTAAAATTAGTTTTTTTTAAAGTAAGGATGTAAATTTATTTTTGGATTATTTGTGATTTTGTTTATATTTTAATTTGACTTACAAGAACAAGAGAGACATTATTACTATTTTAGTTGTCTACCTCACGAATGTTTCATAAATGTTTATTTATGCTTATCATAGATCCAATTTTCTAATAAGTTAGTTTTTATTATTTATTTAATTTGATCATCAGTTAAATTAGGTTAGACAATATAGAGTTATTCAAAATTTAAATTACGATAACTTATTGTGTATTTAATATATTTAAGTAACTAAAATAAATATATAAAACAAAAGTTATTTTTTCTACTATAATATAACTTAAAAAATTATAAAAATTTAGTTTATTATAAAGTTATTTCATTTATTAAAAATACTCTAACATACATAAAATATTTGACAATATTTATTTAATGTTTTGAAATTATTATTTAGGTATTCTTAAATTCATTCACACTCACAAACTTTTGTAATATATATCATATAATATTCTTTGTAAATTATAACTTATCAGGTTATTAATTCTTTTTCTAGAACAGCATTTTTAGCTTGTAGCGTGCAAGCAACTTCTCGTCGCTTTGGTACTGCGGATTTAGCAGCAGATGATCTGACTACCGAAGATATGAGGAAACAAATGACTGACAAAGAGTGGGACAAGGTTAATTAATTAACTAATACATTATTATATTATACAGAATAAACAAGAACTGATTAAACATTATAATATTTTAATGAATGTGTTGTACTCTAAATCTTTACTGTAAATGTGAAAGTTCGTATTTTTGGGTTTTTGTTTTTACTAAAACTGTTGAATCTGGATACAATTTGGCATCCTATAATATAATCTGCATTAACGTAGGTCAGGTAATATCCTGAAAAAAGCTAGTCTAGTGGGATAGAAGGGAATAATTTGAAAAAAAAGGTTCTTATTTTATTTTGCACAAAATAAAATCCTTGTACAAGGGCAGACAATCCATTTTTTATTAGTCAACCCAGAATTGTGCAAGTCAATAATATGTGTTCAGCGGATTATAAATAATTATTTGAATTGATTTGATTTTTGTTCTGGAAATTAGCCTAGACTTTAAAATATAAAAGATGTTTATTTGTGTAATCCTGAGAATATGAGATTAGTGGAAGGGTGGGTAGATTAGGTGGGTGATTTTTGCATAACGATTAGTGCAGCTATCTACTGGAAAGCCGTTATAACTTCAATAATATTAGACATGACTCTTTAATACGATACAGGTGTATGAAATGTCACGTGATCGAAATCTGTACAACAATCTAATCACAAGCTTGTTCCCGAGTATCCATGGCAACAATGAGGTGAAGAGAGGCATTCTGCTGATGCTGTTTGGGGGTGTAGCTAAAACCACTATTGAAGGTTAGACTTTCTTGTATACTCAGATATTAGCATATTTGATATTATAGTAAATGATAAAGTGGAAGAGACTATGTCATAAGATATAAAATTACAAAAAAAAAAAAAAAAAATATATTTATACGAAAATAAAAAAAAATTCAATTGAAGTAAATGAATTAATAAGCTTCTCATTTCTGAACAGTTTTATTTTTAAACTTTTCTGAATGCAATCAACTTGTTTGTAAGTTAAAATATAGATATAGTATTAGTTCTTAATAATTAAATACTTAACATATATAATATTATCAGGTACAACTCTCCGTGGAGACATCAATGTGTGTATAGTGGGAGACCCAAGTACGGCCAAGTCGCAGCTGCTGAAGCAAGTGAGTGAGATGACGCCACGCGCTGTCTACACTAGTGGTAAAGCGTCTTCTGCTGCTGGTCTCACTGCTGCAGTTGTTAAGGTACGTTTTTAAAATCTTGTATGTATGTAAACCTCGTGTGTAATAAAAATGTTTAGAGAAGATTAAAATTCTAATATTATAAAGCTGAAGGTTTTGTTAGTTTGATTGAATGCGATTAATGAGTTGTGGTTGTCGAATCCCAGTCAATGGACTACTGGCGGGGCCCACTCCTAACACAAGCATTTTAGCTTACTTGGAGGGGTTAAGGAATACTAGTAATATGTGATCCATACAGCTAGTAAGCTTTTAAAAAAAAATTAAAATGTCCTATGTCGGGAACTACTTACTCGTTTTGAAAAATTAATTTATTTTTATACTATTGATTTCTCACGATATGACGAAAGTGTGCGCTACTAGGGTCGGCGATTTCGATCCTGATTTTTTCTCGAAATAACACTTAAAAAGAAGACGATGTGGAAATCCGATCGCTGGAATATTTTTAAATAGTCAATAAATTTTTTAATATCTTCAAATACGGCACATTTAATAGTGTTTTATAAATAGAAAAAAAATTAACTAAATGAGTTGTATATTTGGAAGCTATTAGCTAAGCCTAATATCTGTTTTTTTTTTCATAAAAGTGGAAGTCTTACTGAGAAGAATGCCGCTGGGAGTCTTTAGGTTATATAGAAGCTGAGATACAAATATTTGAAAATTAGTGAAAAATAGACTTTTATGAAAATTCCAAAAATTCTCAAGCGGCCGGATTTGCACATATCGGGCTCAAATTTTTAAGATCGTCTCCTTTTTAAGTGAACTTTCGAGGAAAAAATAAGCATCAAAATCGCCGACCCTAGTGCGCACACTTTCGTCGAGAATTAATGGATGTCCATCTATAGAATTTTGCTATGTTGTATGATCAGTACCACTGATTTTTAAAGATATATTTTTAGGCTTCTATGACTCAAAATCAATGAATGGTCTATAAGGTTTCCTACCTTATAGGAATTCTTTTTTGTCGTTCTGTTGTGTCATGCAGATGAGAAGTTAATATCAGAAGGAAAATGTAATCAGAATAAAGATACACATAAAAAACCCATAAAGTACAGTAGATGTAGAGTCATACAATTTAATATGAACAATTTCTTTTTTTTCAATTTGCAGGATGAAGAATCATTCGACTTCGTGATAGAAGCCGGCGCGTTGATGTTAGCAGATAACGGCGTGTGCTGTATTGATGAGTTTGATAAGATGGATCCTGGTGACCAGGTCGCTATTCACGAGGCCATGGAACAGCAGACCATTTCTATAGCCAAGGTAAAATTAACTAGTTAATGCCTTCGCTTCAGTAAGTGTAAGTAAACCTACTTTATTCAAACGAGATATATTGATATTTTTGCAGGAGAAAAAAAAAAAAATATTTTGATATATCTGTTTAGTTATATTTTTGCACCACAATAAAATTCAAGTTACCAGAGAGCATAGAAGACAATGACATTAGCGAGAATAGTACCACAGACTATTAAACGTTTAATTTAAAAAAAAAAAATATTATAGCATTATTGCCTTTATTTTCTTTCGTCTTCGAGTGTGAATTCAATAAAAAAATCTGATTAATAGAATAAATTCGATATATAGAGTAAACTCGATATAACAACACTGAAGGGACTACACATTTTATGGCGTTAAATGGAGAGACACCAAAATCAGTATTATTTTACTAATATTTAAAACTAGCAACCCGCTCCGGCTTCGCACGGTTACTTTCTCTACTACAATATGCATGTATACATATAAACCTTCCTCTTGAATCACTCGTATCTATTAAAAAAACCGCATCAAAATCCGTTGCGTAGTTTTAAAGATCTAAGTATACATAGGGACAGACAGACGGGAAGCGACTTTATTTTATACTATGTATAAAACAAATATATAGCAAATATATAACGCTTTTTATTGTTGAGAATGGATATTGTATAGAAAAAACATGCTAAGCCAGAGTCTACATAATATGTATGTTCAAAATTCTCTAAAAATATTAAATTTGAACATAAGTATCAACATATAACTATGAATAACTACATTTTAATATGTTAATGAGTAACATTCACAGAAAAAATTATAACTGAAAAAAATTAAATTAATTGAATTTAAAAAAAATAAATGTGATTCTCTATAATTAACATTATTGTATTCCAGGCTGGTGTACGAGCAACCCTAAACGCGCGCACCTCAATCCTTGCAGCAGCCAATCCTATCGGAGGTCGCTACGACCGAGCCAAGTCGTTACAACAGAACGTAGCCCTCAGCGCCCCTATCATGTCTCGTTTCGATCTGTTCTTCATACTGATAGATGAGAGCAGTGAAATGGTGGACTATGCTATAGCGAGGAAGATAGTTGATCTGCACTGTAATAAAGAGGAGACGTACGACTGTGTATACTCAAGGGAGGATTTGCTGAGGTATATTGCTTTTGCAAGGTCGTTTAAGCCCTTGATTACTGAGGTGAGTGTCAATATATAGCTTTTTGTGTATATGCAAAAATAACTGTCTGTGTAAAGTTATTATTTTACGATGAACTCTGATTTAAAATGTTTTATGCAATATTGAACCATTTGAACTAAAAATTAGACATCATGTTAGAACAACAGTAAATATGAGTTTTAAATAATGAAATAGGAAAATTTGTAGTGGGTATTTTTTTTTTTTTTATTTTCTAATTTTTATAAGTTGCGTTAAAATCAAAGACACAAGAAGTAATGGAAAAGTCACTTATAACTTGTTAGAAGGATTACGAAAATTAATATATTTAACTGTTGTATAATCTTTGTAGGAAGCCGGTAAGCTCCTAGTGGAATACTACAGCGCCCTACGGTCGCGCGAGAGCGGGTGCGGCGTGGGCGGGGTGGGGGGCGGAGCGTGGCGCATCACGGTGCGTCAGCTGGAGTCCATGCTGCGGCTGGCGGAGGCCATGGCCAAGATGCACTGCAGCGGTCATGTCACTCCTCAGCACGTTGCTGAGGCTTATAGGTTAGTTACATCGTAATAACCCATAATAATTTTATTAAATTCCTAGATTTCGTATTTTTGTATATTTTTTAACGTTATTAATTGTATTTTATTTATGTGTTAGTTACATTAAAATAATTATTTTCAGATTACTAAACAAATCTATAATTCGCGTGGAACAGCCAGACATACATTTGGACGAAGAAGATCCGCAGTACGAGCCTAGTATGGATGTAGATCAAGAAATACCGAATGGAACAGGTACACCTCACTAATATAAATATATCTTTATCAAAATTTTTATATTTAAATCCATATTACTTGACCCATTTTTCATACCCCAAAAAGTTTTCACATAGTAATTTATAAATATGCTTTTAAATCTTTTTAGCCGACAGAAAGTTAAAAAAACATTGCTTCATGTACAGCCTGTCGTATAACTTTATAATATCGGAACGATCACGGCTCTACAAACTGTGTAGTGCAGTCGCACTACTGTTAGTTCGTATATTTGAATGTAGTACCTGATTTTCCTAGAAGATATTGACTACGTGACGAAAACCTATGACCCTCCTCCTCCCCTGCAACCAAGCATAGTATTTTGAAAACTTCCATCCCCCCTCAGAACGGATCATATTTTTCTTATGGGTGGTGTTATGTTACAGTACATAATACAACAACTATATAGTGGTACTAAAACTAACTCTAATACGCCGTCCACATGCTTGCGAAACCTCGGCAAACCATCACAAATCCAAACGTGTGGATAGAAGGTTAGCAAACGCTTGTACTCCTTTCAATCAGTGTCGGATTTTTGTCACAAATCAAGCGTTTGCCACGCGTCTACACGTTTGTACCCAATCAGTGTAGTTTGTTACGTTCTATTTGTATTAAAAATTAATGACTTGTTCAGGATGCCTTAAACTTCTTAGAATATAATGGCTATGTAATTATATAAATAATAGTATGTATAATGTTTGCAGCTTCATCTGAAAGTCAAGCGGCAAGTGATCAATCAAAGAAGAAGTTAACCCTATCATTTGAGGAGTATAAATCTCTGAGTAACATGTTAGTTATCTTCATGCGGAAGGAGGAAGCGGAGGCTGAATCTAATGGTATATATTTTAATTTTCAACAACCACTATCATGCCTATATAAACTTCAATATACAATTATTTATTGAAACTATCTGAATAAATGGTCCCAATCTGAGTGACCAATTTGAAGTTTTGAAAAAAAAAACATTTTTTAATATAAATCACTTTTTTCCTTCAAAGGATTAATAATCACCAAAAAAATAATATCTGAGAGGTTTTGCCAAAAATAACACTGTTAATAGTGTTTGATTGGATATGTAAATACTTTCAACAACTTAATAATATTTTAAACCTTGATATGATAAGCACGCGGCAGTTTGACTAGTTTTAGTATAATATGTGGATAGTTTAGCGTAAAAAAAAACAGTTTATTAACACTAAAGACAAGCACAATACAATTCGCAAAAGATGAATCTACACTAACATGAGAAGGTGAATGATGGCGTGAATTCGTACTAAATACTTTACAATTAATAGAGTGCACGATATAATAGGCCGTACTACTACTACAATACGGGTGATAATGGCGTGCGCGTGTCGAGCAAATAGGATGTCGACTAGCGACACGAGCGAGCCGTGCAATAGGCATCGTATGATCGTGACGTCATTGGTCAGGTTTAGACTATAGGCTCGGCAACAGCCAACAGGGCAGCACCTGAACACATGACTGTAATTGTGTTTGTTGTGTTGTGTATAAATATGTGGGAGAATGCCCACAAGTGATTTCGTAAGTAAATAGCATCCTGTTATTTATGATGTTGGTAGGATTGGTTTAAGTAGCATTTTTATTTTCTTGAATGTTGAAATTCAATCAAAGAAGTAGGTATTGCAAATAAGTACGCCGTCACGACAGAATAATTATTACATGTCGAGTAATCTAACAGTAACGCCAAAGCGCTGAGTCTAAAGTATATTCTAGTCAAGCCGTTATACTGTTAGTCTGCATTTAGACTATAAATCCTTGTACAAAATTGTAGGTGAAGAAAGTTCCGGTATGCGTAAGAGTGCCCTCGTGAGTTGGTATTTAGAGCAGTTGGTGGCGCAGGGGCAGATCGAGAGCGAGGACGAGCTGCTGGAGAAGAAGACGCTGCTCGAGAAGGTCATTGATAGGCTCATGTACCACGTAAGTATATGTTACTTTTCTCTGATTCGCCTGCAACTTAACATTTATATTCTCGTTAATTCCAAGTGTCATTTATAGGTAACAGAAGTTTAATTCTACTATAATAGTAATATCAAATCAAAATCAACACAAAAGAAATCAGGGAAAGAATATTTAAAATCATATCAGTAGCAGCAAATGCCCATATTCTATTAATTAAAAAAAATATGGCAACACCTACATTATTCAGGAATAGTGTAACTATCTATCATGGAAAGAATTTTGAAAGTCGAATATATTTAGTGAACGAATTTTTAAAATCGGATTAGTAGTTTTTGATCCAATTCGCAACAAACAAGCATACAATAATACAAACAATCAAATCTTTCCTCTGTATATAACATTGTTAGTAATCTTGTTTCTCATTTTGTTTGTTTTCAGGATCAAGTAATAATCCCCCTACAGACGACAGGACTGAAATCAACGAAATCATCAGATCAAGAAGTGGAAGACGACCCGCTACTTGTGGTGCACCCAAACTACGTAGTCGATACGTAACATTCTAAGTTGCCATATTAAATAATCATTTATTTTGTATTCACTTGTTTTATTTATTTACTAGCTGCCCACGCAAGTTCGTCTGCGACACTTAAGACAGAATGTGGCGCCCTTTTCTTACTATCCAAATCAAATAATACCCGTCAAGGGACGAGTAACCCAGCACCCCTTGGTGGTACGGAATCTGTTCCCCGACTGGCTTGCACCAGCATGCGAGTCCGGCCGCCAAGTGTCTGTCTCTCCCATCCCTTTAATGCTGCGGTTCCAGTGAACATCAGGTTCTTCCTCATGGTCCACTGAACCCACAGCTTTCTTTTCTTCGCTCCTCTTTACTATCTTCAAGGTTCAACTCTCTAGTTTTGCCCATGGACGATAGTGGCCACTTTCCATCTGGTGGACCGTCTGTTCGTTTGTCCCTTATCCATCATAAAAAAAAAACATAACAAGCCTATATATTTTTTTTTTTTTATGTGTTCCAGTCAGTTCTCCGTTGACAATCGTCAACGACTTTGTGTAACTGGTACTTTCACAATCCATGTATGTTTAACTATGTTTTGCTTTACTGTGACATTTAAGAATGTGTGTCGCAGCGCACAGGCACAGCGTTCACGGGACAGGAAGGTAGGTGGTACAATTGTTCTATACTATGATAATGGATACTGGTGCGGTGCCAAGTTATTAGTGTAGGACAGTACAGTTAGTATATCAAGTTTTTTTTTTTTTTTTATATTATTATTATTTTCATATTTTAATTTATATATTCATGCAACATAAATAATATATATGTATATATATAATAAATATATATATATATATATATATATATTATATATATATATATATATTATGTATATATATATATATATATATTATGTATATATATATATGTCGGGGATTTTAAAACGATGTGAAAGGAGATGGAAGGAGGGAGATGGGGAATATTGGGGAACACTAAAAGGGGGTGATGGTATTGAATGGAATATTGGGTAAACGCAATGTAGATACTTCTACTGAACTGATAAATGATCAAATATGATCTCTAACAATTACGAGAGAAACCTAAGCAGTGCCTTGGACTTGTGACCAAGGTGTAGGCTTAAGGACGTCCTTTAAGTAATTACAACACTCGCCTCCACTGCTATATATATGTCGGGGATTTTAAAACGATGTGAAAGGAGATGGAAGGAGGGAGATGGGGAATATTGGGGAACACTAAAAGGGGGTGATGGTATTGAATGGAATATTGGGTAAACGCAATGTAGATACTTCTACTGAACTGATAAATGATCAAATATGATCTCTAACTATTACGAGAGAAACCTAAGCAGTGCCTTGGACTTGTGACCAAGGTGTAGGCTTAAGGACGTCCTTTAAGTAATTACAACACTCGCCTCCACTGCTAGGCTCTCTATTTAAACCCAAGGTTAAACGCACATAAACCGAATCTAACACAAGGCTAACCTAACCTAACATTGTGTTTACTTAACCACGTGGCAATTACATTGTAAGGACTTACGTAACCTTTGTTGGACAGCACTTCCACACTACACTGCACTTGACACTATCACTAGCACTACTTAGATGATGTTCACTTCTTGAGAGACCGCGCACGACTAAGACTTCAGTTAGACTGTCGATCGCATATAAAGGGTCGAGGGTAGATACTGTCAAAACAACGGAAGTGACTACTACCCCACTCCAACGCCATAGACAACGATAACGATTCGATTAATCGATAATCTTTTACTATGTTCCGACATATATATTATGTGTATAA
Source organism: Limenitis camilla (assembly GCA_905147385.1). Classification (NCBI taxonomy): domain Eukaryota; kingdom Metazoa; phylum Arthropoda; class Insecta; order Lepidoptera; family Nymphalidae; genus Limenitis; species Limenitis camilla. Next base: position 6,279,602 of record LR990248.1, read on the forward strand.
CCCCAAACAAGTATAAGCCTATATTTTAAGCAAGACCTACAACAATGTTACTGTGATACACAGTAGGTATCCAATTTTACCCGGGACACCTCTCAGGAGGCGTGCAGGCCAACCGTCGAGGCGAATGCAATCGAGCTCGCTTAGCGATCCTGCATCGTCTCACTATGACGGGGAGGGTAACCGCGGAGGTTTAGTGGGTATTGCGAAGGTTTTGCCGTTGGTGAGTCCCATATAACCCGACCATAGGGTAAATGCATTCGTCCGCGATAACAAAAAAAAAAATTTTACTTAAATTATTTTTATGTAGGAATTTCCATTCGTTGTTAGAAAGTCAATTTTTTTCACACGAAATGATTTTATGGAGATATTTCGAGACATGAATTTTAGAAAATTCAGTAGGTAAACGCTCCACAAACCACATGCCATTTCATTTTAATAAATAGAAACAACAAGTTCTTATAAAACCAGGTACCGACCTTCACGCAGTACTTTTCTGTCACACCCCTAGTGTATATAAAAAACGCTACTATTCTGACAGGAACCCAAGCAGTGCCTTGGACTTGTCCGCCTCCACTGCCTAGTTTCTCTGTTTAAACTTAAAACTTGCAGGTGATGTCCACTTAAAGTCACAATAGCATTGCCCCTCCACTAGTGGGGAGTCGTTTCAGGTGGCGTGAAGTGCACGTGCATATGACGAAGTTATCTACCGTCCACGTTTCGCTGAGGTACGCTGTCGCCGGAATCTACATATTCTTTAGGTAAATTCAAGAAATTAGTTAAAGATTATTACATTGATAAGTGAAACGACATTAATAATTATCATTTACCATAGGATGATATCTATTAATAAATTTACTTATGTTGATGTAGTATATTATTTTTTTACAATATTTATTAGTGAATTATATTTTAGGCGGGATTGGCCTCGTCAGTCGAAAAATCCGGAAAATTCTAAGAATTATATTTTCTTAATTCTTTTACATATTTACTTAATATTATAACTAAAAACTAGGGGAGTGAGCTCTGCGCAAGTCGGGGGCAGAGACTGCCTCGGTGAGGCGATGCTTCTACAGTCCTCGGTGATCCATTCTCACGGAGTCGGCAAATTCCGGGACGTGTATTATGAGTTGGGTAGTTAAGAGCCATTTCACAATTTTTCGCTCTGCAAGTTTAGGTAAATTTGGTCGCAGCGCACGTGAGTCTCACGAGCCGCGCGGTCTCTGTCCTACTCGGTATAGTGCGACATCCAAAAAAACATCTTAATCTTTTTCTAATGTATAATAAAAATTAATAACTATTATGTTACAAAATGTTTTTTACATAATTATTTTGTTAAAAATTTCAAGTCTGTTATAACAACAGTCAAGAAATTTAAAACAAAAAATCAATTTTATAAAATATGTTGTATGTTAGGTTTTTAGATAGATTTTTAAAATTGATTAGATTGAGTGTCTTGAGTTTACGAATGAATCGAATATTTACGATATAAATAAAATAGCCTTTTATTATACTCCAGAAAATCTGAATGTGAATATGTGTTGCACAGTTTTGGATGCAAGCAGAAGATCAAATTTTTGCCTGATTTAATTTATTTATAAACTTGATGACACAGTCAAACAGATTTATTTTAAACGCCTATTTGTATTGATAAGATGAGAAAAACGATTTTAAATAATACATTTGTTTTACATAAATTACCATAAAATTTTACATTACTTTTCGTATAATTTTCACAATTTTTATTTTACCGTGGTATGATAATTAGAATAGAAAAAATTACCACATTAATCTATCTATTTACAAAAATACTCATTGAAATATAGCGGTATAAAAATTATTATTAGGGGTTAAAGTTTGCACTAAAAAATTGAAATTAGTTTTTTTTTTTATTTTAACATATTTATTTAATCAAAATAATTACTATTATTATCTATACATTGCTGCCATCTAATAGGAATTCGATCCAATATTCCTTTTTTTCTGTATCGATTCAACAAGGCAACACAAGTTTCAACACGCGTTTCTTTCTGCAGATCAGTCAAATCATGAGGCGCCCATTTTTCATATTTATTATTTTATTGATTTGACGCAAATGAGTCGATTTTTGGCCACGCCGCTAATTCCTGGATAGTTTGGCTCGGATCGGCTTCCACCATCTCTTTCAATTCATTGTTATTCACCAGTGTGGTTCGTTCTTCAAATCAAAGTTTCCATCACGAAAGCGTTTAAACTAAAATCGCATTCTGTGTTTGCATACAATCTGATGTTGTAGCTTGTTGTACTCTGGTTCCTAGAACATTATAAAATAAATGTATTATTATAAATGTATCTCTATAGGTATACAAGAAAAAAACAAGAATGAGAGTCAAAATAGTCTTAGTAATATGTCAGTTAGTCCGAATAAACATATAGAAATGCACTCACTAGTGACTACACTTACCAAGATCAACTCTTCAAATTTATTCTCCTGTTGGTTTGTTTTGACTGTCCTTCTGAAAAAAGAGGCCATTTCATATATATCTATTTGTGATTAAAAAAAAATGGTAAATAAATGATAAAAGAGATTTAAAATGATTCAAATACCTATTTAATGATACCCCGCTTGAAGTAATTTATGACTTTAACTTTTTTATCTTCACAATATGGCGTCAAGTGGTCACCATTTAGATTTTTTATATACACTGACACTGGTGAGAAAAAACTAACGAGACGTTGAAGTTCGAGCTTCAAAATCCGTCATGCCGTTTAGGTTACAGGGCGTCAAAAAGAATCGTATATCGAATATATATAAGAAGAATATATATATATATATATATACTAGTCATACATACACCCTAAAAACATAACCCTCCTTCTGAGCAGTCGGGTAAGCATATAAATGTAGAAGTAAAAGCATACCCTGCCTGCACTGCATCGTAATTATGACGTTTCCTTTTTTTTACGCAGTGATAAGCAGTCTTTTTTCGACGCATTACCTAAAAAAATAATTTATAATTAGAAAAGTATCTACTAATATATTTGGAAAAACAAACAATTTAAATATTAATTTTACTTACTTGAAAGTTTCAAATACGGTGTATCACACTATAATATCAGTCGCTTGGCGCGTGTGAGTGAGACCGATGTAAGAAAGAGAGCTGTTCAAAATTTGGCGTAGATCCTACCTCTAAGAGCGCTGGCGCTCGACTGATTTATTGGGCTTGATGCATGGTATTATATATTTTCTTTTTATTTTTTAATACAAAAGGTTATATATTTTATTTTTATTTTTTTCTATTCCTAAAAGATTAGAACCGTTAGGGTTCCGTAACAAGTGTATTATATTTGTATGTATATAAATTATTGTATATATGTGTGATGTTTATGTATTGAGATGTAAATTATTAGTGTTAGTATATATTAGATGCCACACCACCTTCCTCAATCCCATCTTCGTTTTCTTTTTGAAACGAGGGTTATCTGGAAGAGATGGCTAATTAACCATAAGACCGCCCGTTGTACTTCACAGTTAACTCTTTAAAATATGTTCACAAGTTTTAGTGAGACTGACGATCAGCAAGTCATTATTATATATAAAATATATTTTTTGACGATTTATCGATAGTTTGATATTGAAATGAAGATATCGATGATCGATATATTTTTAAGGGAATTTTTATCAAAATCATCGAACAAGGCTGTTCGGCGTAGTACCTTTCCTATTACGGAATTTAGAAAAAGAATAAAAATTGACCTCAGAGTTAGGTACCTATTAGTGTTTGTAACTCTTATTAGCATATAAATACTGTACTGGCTGACTTCTGATTTTTTTAAAATAAATCGATATTGAAATATCGATATTTTTTTCGATGTATCAAACTGATATTTTAAAAAATATTAACAGCGTTCTACACGGTATATCATAATGTTGCCATACACAAAACCATATAAAATATTAAATAATAATGAGAATGTTGCCATCTAAACAGATTCAACCCAGCTGATGTTCTTTATGTTGATTTCACAATTCTCACTCCGGACCGCACTTTAAATGTTGTTTGGGTTGTGCGTAGTGTCAGTATATTTGAGAAAAATATAAATGGAATGACGGTGTGGCATCAATGTAAAGGATATTTTGTAATGGTAACATTTTTATTATGGCTAAAAACCAAACAATATTAATCAATAATTTTGATAGTGATGCAATATTTAAAATGATCATTTTATAAAACTATTAGTACCGTTTCAAACAAACAATACCAAGGTATATTGTAGCTTTATGTAGTAGACGTCCTTGTGTTCATAAGTTTACAATTCAGACATAGTATTATTAAAAGTATCCATTGACATCTATTACCACAAGGATTTTTACAACTACAATACTTTTGATAATTAAAACGGATGAATTAACCTACTAAAGTCAAGGCTGTACGATGTAGTACCTTTTCCATTATTAAATAAAAGCAAAGAAAAAAAAAACTTGTCATTAATGTCATTTCTTTTTCAGTTTTCTTGGATTCGCCGATCGTTGTTCGTGACTCGTGTTATTTTCAATTTAATTGTGTTATTGTGGTGATATTGTGTTTAAAATGGACAGAACTGTAATCCGTAGCTCGGCTAGAGACATCATTTATAAGATATTTAAGAGATGTTTGGCAGAAGTTGAAGCCGGAAAAATGTCCTATCTGAACGATGTTTATAAAAAACTGCTATAATGACTGGTAAAATGTTGTGTTATTTAAGTAATCGGATATAATATGAGATGATCTTGCTAGTTCCATAAACCTCAAGGCTCAATGTTATAACGTATCTTCTTATTTTATATTTATGTCATTGTATTAAATGTATTATTTGCTTTGTAGCATATTTTTAGTGAATTAAAGACTATTATTTCCATAAATGCGCCTTTCTTATTACAAATATGTGTGATTTAACTCTCAATATGACAATAAACCTCTCTGTATTATTGTTTAATTTTTACATTGAAATGTATATTCCTGCAAGGTTATGTTTACAAAATGCATTTGCGAAGTAGTGCTTCGGTACAATTTTTTTTCTTTTTTGTTGTAAATTCTTAAAATTATTGTACACATATAATTTTGTTTATGTAACAATGGTAGCTAATAAACCTGTATATACTTAAGTAAATATCTTTTTTAGGTAAATTGTCTAAATCCTTGTAATCGTAAAACTCCTAGTGGTAGTAGATGTCCTTATATTAATTTACTTAAGTAATAGGATATAATATGGGTGATTTAACTTGCAATAGGTAGAATAAATGTCTCATAGTATGATTGTTTACATTGAAATGTAATTTCCCACTTTCAAGATTATGTTTATAAACGCATTTGCGATGTAGCCCACTGGTATAATTTTGATACTTATTTGTTATAATTTCACTTATGTAACAATGGTAGGTAATAAACCTGTTTATACTTATGTGAATATCTTTTTTTAGGTAAATTTTTCAGTATTTTCTCCACTCCAGGGAAACATAGAGTGGGGCAACATAGACAAGAACGATTAGTAGGACGATTTTGACTTGTGTGCAAACAGAATTCAAACTTTTGTGTGCAAACAAAAAGTTCAATTCTTTTATACTGTACAAAAGCATGTTAGTAAAACTTGTAGTATATTTTTATGTTAGGGAACAATCTTTTTTAGTTGACATTAAGTAGACTAATAAATCTTATTATCCTTTTAAAGGCTTCAACTCTGCAGAACATTTTGCAAGTGGTTAGAGAAGTACTTGGATTCAAAGTGTGGGCCACAACTGCCAGTAATACAGACAAGCCTTGGTTGAAAAGCTGAATATTCCTGCAAAACGTGAAGTCTACCTGGATAAGCAAATTCTTAAATTAACGCAAACTTTGTGTGAGGATTGGAGATGAATGTCAAGATGTCCGGTGCACAGCGGTGTACTACAAGCCTCTGTACTGAAACCAATATTATTTATATTATTCTTAATTGATTTACAAATTATAATAACCATAAAATTCTCATTATTTGCAGATGGCACAAAATTCTTGGAAATCTCATACATGAATAGGACAACAAACAGCAAAATTCAAAAGCAATTGAAAACTGGACAAAGAACTGGTTACTTACCCCCAATGTCAGCAAATGCTCTGTCTTTCACATAGGAACATATCCTCGAATACCATATTTTTTAAATAATAAGCAACATAAAGAAGTGTAACACTGATCTAGGTGTCTGCATAAGCACCGATCTCGAATAGGAACCACACATTGAGGCCATCACAAAGAAAGCCAACTCATTTCTTTACTTGATCAAAAAAGCTTTTTTAACATCACAAAAGAAACTTTGTTTTGTAAGATAACAATTATAAAACCTTCAAAATTAAAATTGAGCATAAATTCTAAAAATTTTGTGTAATCTATGGGAGTGTTACCATCTAATCGTGAATCAGGATGAATTAAACTATTACAGTAGCCTTAATGAAAAATATAAAAATTAGATTGTACAAAATATTGTCTAAAGGACTTCTGTGACTCCGGCACTTTGGGAAGGGTAGCCCTTTCGCCCTTGCGTAATACAGTGAAAAAGCAATAATCTAACGTTGCTGACAATTTCATGGTGACATATACATACATATGATATATTTATAGAGGTAATTGCATGGTAATAAATACAGTATTGATCTATAATTTTGTTATCACAATGTTGTCAACATTGCTTTCTGTTTTACATTTTTTTTCTGCCCAGTTCTTGCCACAATAAGACAATAACGATTTTTTCAAATAATTTAATAGTTTTTACTTAAAAGTATTAATTTCTATATGCCACGAGATATACGATTCTTTTATTTTTGGTCTTACAAACAATTGAAAAATGAAGTATCCCTCAATAATATCGATGTCTCAATTAAAAAAACATCGCGATGCGACGCTATGTATCGCGAAATATTTTCCCACAAATTCACTGTTGCCAACTCGGGGGTTGTCTCACTATATTAAGGGTGTAAAATTTTTCAGGGATACAATTAGTGGTGTATTTTTTATTGCAAAACTTTAGATATTTAAATTAAACCAAATTTATTAAAAATATGTACAATGATATACTATTGCTATATCAATGTGTGTGTTAAGTGTTTAGCTGGATGATGGCTACTTTGTCACATAAAAAGACTTACTGAATATCATTTATAATTTTTGAGGTATTTAAAGTTGGTAACACTACCCACAATTCTATTACTAAATGCTATTGTATTGAGTACCTATTGATCCTACTTTGTCCCTCCTCTTCGCTGTATGGTGTACTTGCGGCGTACTCGAAATCCATAATATAATTTTAAGATTACTAAGTAAATCAAGAAAGTGTTACCTAAGAAATAATAATGAGCGACTCTGAACTAGAATCGGAAAGTGATGAAGAAAAGGATTTACGAGATGTACAGAAGCTAAACGCTGTTTTGAATGATGACGACCCCTGCGCCAGTACATCTGGCTTGCAATCCGCGAACACTGTTAGTACATCTAATTCGACATACGAGGAATATTTAAAACTTGAAGAAGTTTTATCATGTAATAAGAAGTATGATAACGAATTGCGACTGCTTCAGAAGGGTTTATTTGCACGATTATTCGAGTGTCGACACAGGTTGAACGAAATCAATAAGAATAAAAGTAACAATGAAAAAAAAGAAAAGGTTAAGAGTTTCCGCTATGTCATCTGTGGAAAACCATATTTTAAAGACAAAAAAAACTTTCCTGCACCAGAAAATGAAGATACTTTATTGATGCGTAAATTTGAAATGTATGACTTCTCTAATATAAAGCAAGTTACTGGTTGGACAAAAAATGACCAAACTCAGTTTTTGAATGTAATTCTAAAGATGTCTCATGAGAAGAAGAAAATGGAACTCACTTCAAAGATAGCAGAATTGAGACGTGAAAGTAAAGGTCAATCATCGACTAATAATAAGGAAATTTCAACATTAAAAAGAAAAATGAATATGGTTGAAAAAATGCCATTAAAAGATGTAGCTCTACCTTTAGATGAAGAGTATAACTGGGAATGTGTTGCAAATCAATTGACCTATAGACATAAAGCCCTTGAATATAGAGCCTTCTGGAAGTTAATTCTGCATCCGACTATAAATAAAACTCCTTGGACTAAATCTGAACAAACATCATTACAAGCAATAGCCTCTGTTGAAAATCTACAGAATTGGAAAAAGATAGCATCTCTCTTGGGCACTGGGAGAACTGGCTATCAATGCTTTGTATACTTTCGTTCTAATAAGAGCAACATATTTACGGGGAAAAGGTGGACAGAAGAGGAGGAAGAATATCTTAAAAGATTAATAAAGTATTATAAACTTGATAATTATATCCCTTGGGGTAAAGTGGCTGCTGCAATGGAATGCCGGACCAGGATACAAATTTATAACAAATATAGGAGACTAACTGAGTTCAGAAAAGGTAGATTCCTTAAAGAAGAAGATTCAGTCATATTAACATGCGCTGATAAGTTTGGTGCTGATTTCAAAAAGATGGCAAAGTACATTCCAGGCCGATCTGTAACTCAATGCAGAGTTCGATTTCAAATTTTAAAGGAAAAAAGTGTATCAACTGTGTGGAATATAGACGAAGACCGAAAATTAGTAAAGTTGTTAAAGAATCAAGATTTATCAGTTAATTTCTCAAGTATAGCTAAACATTTTCCAGACAAAACTAGGCAGCACATCAGATCCAGATATCTAACATTAACAAAATGGATCAAACACAATCCCAATGTAGATATTGCTAAAGCACCAAGACGTGTAGCGAGGGACCTTAATCATGGATGTTCATCCCATAACTTAATTAGTGCTGTAAAGAGGTTGAAAACCAGAATAAAATCGGAAGTAAATATTAAAAAAAATCAAACCATTGGTATAAATTCACCTGTCATATATGATGCTGTAGAGGCAATACTTGAGGAACATCCAGAATTAGAGGACGCTAAATGTCATGTTCCAATATTATCAGATGATTCAAAGGAGGTTCACGAGCCTCCCCAATTTAATAAATATAATATACAAAATTTAAGAAGAAATTTAATTTTAAACAGAGCAAAGTTAGACAAAAAAAAGGTTTTGGAAAGTCCATTTTACAAAGAGTGTAAAGACTTACTAGAACCAGACACAGATATTGCCCCAGTAATAAAGGTTAAATCTTATTCTAGGCGGAAATCAGAAGGAAATCTGAAGGTAGATCCAGCTCCTGACATTTGGGGAACAAAATGCTTACCACCTACAACTTATGTGTATCCACCTAACTATTCTACCATAACTGGTATCAAAAACATAATGTCATTTATATCTGCCATTTCAGAAACAAAAGAGGAAGCAATAAACATTGACGCGATGTGCAGAAAAAATATTCTATGTAAAGAACAGTGTAACCGTTTAAGTGAGCGCATTAAGATGCAATTCCTATGGTCAATGATATTAATTGCAATTCAACCACCAAGAGTAACTGAGCCTCCACCATTTAACAAGGGAGAATTGGAATGCTGTAGTAATACCAAGACATAATGCTCAAGATGAAGTGAATCATGTTTACTTGACTTAGATAAGTCCGCCTTATCCGATAATGATATTCATTACTTCAGTTTTCAATTTTCAATATTTAAAAAGTTTTAATATAACCAAAGTAAAGTTTATTTTTAGCATTTGATTTTATGCAAAAGTATTATTTTACATAAGAGTATTATTTTTTTATATTAGTATCGATAGTAATAATAATATTTAGAAGTAAATGTCTGTATACATTCGGTGTAATAAATGTAATCCTCATTCTTATATTATATTAATATTTAGAAGTAAATGTCTGTATACATTCGGTGTAATAAATGTAATCCTCATTCTTATATTATATTAATATTTAGAAGTAAATGTCTGTATACATTCGGTGTAATAAATGTAATCCTTATTTACATAATTAACCATTGTTTTATTTTTTATCCTATATTATTTAATATAATAAATGCAAAAGTAACTCTGATTCTTTCACACGTAAACCACTGAATCAATATATGAAATTTTGGTACAAAGATAAACTGGAGCTTACAAAAGGGTTGAAATAGAGGATGAAGTGCATGCCGAGTTTTTTTTATGGAAGTTAAGGGGCAAACGAGCAGACAGCCCACCTGATGGTAAGTGACCCATCGTCGCCCATAGACATCGGCAAAAGCCGGTTTTGTATACATGTGGTGCGGGGGCCGGTGTTGCTATCATATTTCAAATTACCCTAATGTTACAAAAATTAAATCAAATAAGGTACTTATCATTTGATAAATTACAATAAATAATTAAACCGACTATTATTATTATTATCTATGTATGTATGTATCTATGTTTGTATGTTCCACCCTAGCTCCTAAACTACTAAGCCAATTTTCATGAATGAGGTGTCAATAGATCCGTAATAATGGGGCGGGTGACAAAGGCTACAAAAATTTTATAATTTGTTTATGACGGAATTTAAACGTCAGATTCTATCCTCGAAAAAAATTAAACTGAGATAATTATCACGTGATTGGTATCAAAAGAATGGTCTTGACGAGCACATTACAAATATGTATATATATCTTATTGTTTAAGTCAACATATATGTTTAAAATGCGGTCGTATAGTCCGCGCGGCCAGTCGTTACGGTTAAACAGTCGTTTAAACAAATAAAAACTAACATTACATTACAAAGTGAGATTATAAAGGTTATCTCGATCGGGAAACGGAAAACTATTAAATAAAAAAATAAACTTTAAAAAGCTTTAACCTGACTACGTAATAAAAAAGTGGTCTAAAAAGGACGAAACAAGAAAATAATTCAAATAGAAACTCCGAAATGCATAGGTGCAAAAATATTAAATAGTACTTAAGTAAAATGTAAGTGTTCAATTCTCTAAGGAAGTACTTGCACGTGTTACTTTACCCATTTATAGGGGAAAATTATAATGCTTTATAATGACAACACTTGTTGCAATAACCTCAATTACATTTTAATTTGTTAAAAATATTGGTTTTCACATTTGCTTACGTATGAAACGTTATTCCATCGTGTTTTTTATCTTTCGATGTTTGGTTTTTACACCCTTTCACAACACATTTCGGCATTTTACTCGAAAAATACGTATTTATTTCTATAGTTTCGCTCGTCGCGGCGCCAGAGCTCTGACGAGGCATGGCGTAGTTTCGTTGTATATGTGTGCGTTAAAATCGTGTACGTACACGGTTTGGCGTACTTTTGTCATGCTTCACTATGTTGTTCGCATAGACTCCATGTTTACTTTTTATTTGATCTGAGGAGTCGCCTTAAGGAAAAATTATATCAGACCAACACGCTAATTTGGTAGAACGCAACAGAATTCCAAATAGAAAATCCTACGTAATTCATATGATACATCGAAAATAACGATGATGCACCTCTTTTATTATTCTTTCTACCATTATGTCCCATTAGCCAGTTTCAATCTATACATCTGTATCCGATACTAGTGGCTTAAATAACAAATCCGCTATCTAGGGACAACTATATTGTATTTAAAATAAAAATGTTAAATAAAACCATGTATTAATTAATTGAAATTTAATTTCAATAACATTTCTTTAATAACAAACTTATTTAACAACGTTCAAAAACTTTATATAAGTCAGCCAAACTAGCAATCTGCAGTATCGCTCCATTGCTCACAAAGTTAGTGGGGGGTAAGAAGTTTCTTCTTATAGCTGGAAATATTATATGTTCCTGTTTCCAAAGTTCACTGTTCAGTACGACGTTGGAGGTGTCTGGGTTCGGTTGGGAGTAGAATATGGCGGTTTGACGACTGAACGTGTCAAAGCATTCTTTTTCAGAGTCCCAGTTGACTTCAGTGACGAGCCTCACGAGGTAGGTGGGCAAAGCACCCAGAAATGGAGTGTGGCCATCTTGAAATACAAAGACAATATTTTAAGACATATATTGTGCAACAAAGGAAATTAATTTATTTTTATATTCTATTCTATTTTTATTTTTTCGTAGCATTGTTTTTGTTATTTTTGGTGTGTGGTGTTAATGAACTTTGTTGTTCTTAGTGATTATGTTTAATGTGTTAAAACTTATTCGCCGACTCCGTACGATTCTCGAGCAACTGTTCGTCGTTTGGTCACAAAATTCTATCACAGGTTCAGTTGAAAACATCAAAAGCCCAGGACGCCCTCGAAGTGCTCGAAGTGAGGCATAGGTGTATGATTCAATCCTTGGTATGATTTTTGTGTTTTTTTTTAATAAAAATAAATTAATTTTACAGCCCTTTCAAATCCGGCGTTCTTTTTGAGACACCCTAGTTTTTGGTATAAAAAGTAATGTATAAAATACTCTTTTACTATTATTTCTATTCTTTCCTAACAAAACCAGTCTTAAAAAAATCCAGCAATCTTTAACCAACTGAGCTGATTTTATACTTCATTACGATAATAATACATTGTTTCAAATCCAATATGGCGAATTTTTTGCAATGGTGGACCCATGTTTTATTTGCATCTCCATGATATGAGTATTAAACGAAACAGAGAAAGAGAGATGGTGAGTGATCCTAATTGCAATAAGTATTTAAAAGAACTGTATTGACTGTTTACGAACCCAATAGTAGAGGCAACGCCATTAACTCAGCCTGCTCGTTCATTTCCAAGGAGAAGTATTCCAATAACATGGCGCGTTTGGTGACCAGCAGTTGCGTCATCTGTTTGGCCATTTCGTGCATATCCCCTAAACATTATATAAATATTAGTATTTAATAAAATGCTGTTGATTATTCTTGCTATTCTGACCTACATGGGGATTATCGGTAAGTTTGAAGATTATATATTTTTCAACAGCGATATTTAGGATGGAATCGATCTCCCAGTCAAGAAAATTGTCATTTTTTTAAAATGAGTAAATGGAAACGTAGTTGCTCCATTTTGTTTTTTAAATATATTCTTTATATCTATACATATAATAAAATTGTAGAATTGCCGTGTTTGTGAACAGGTACGTTACAGGAAAACGGCTCGTACGATTTAAACATGGATACTTAAGAAGGTAGATTAATATAGGATACCTTTTATCCCTTAAAACCACTATTCTTGTGGAATAGATTGGTAGCGTGGTAGAAAAACGTATAAAATCTTACTTTTAAATATAACTGTATATAACGCGGGTGGGTAGTATCCAAAGATTTAGAAAATAAGCTGCAGTTCTATATAAAAATTTATTATATCCAATTCATACGTCCCCATCCTTCATTTCATCAAACTCAAAATAGTTTATTTCAAATAGACTTTTTACAAAGTACTTTTGACACGTCAAAATTGGTCAGTCGGTTTATCTGAAACTACCACCAGTTAGGAAAGCGGTTAAAGGAACTGGCTAGACACTCAACAGTTGCTCTTTTCATAATGCCAAAATTTACGTAAACTTATTTTACAATTGTATTATCATTCAGCTGAGTATCAACGTCCTGCGACAATGCACTGTTTACATCGTCGTAACTGTGTTGATTTCTCTTAATTTTAAATATAAGAGACGTGTCGTCAGCAAAAAGTACAATGTCGCACAGATATCTCATGTATTATGGTAGATCATTAATATAAATCAAGAATAGAAATGGACCCAAGATGGAACCTTGAGGAACGCCCATTTTTAAGACGGATCCAGACGATTATTCACCATTTATAGCAATATTCTGGATCCTTTGGTAAAGGTAAGAAGCAATCAGATCAAGTCCTGTACTATTAATACCATAATAATTATTTTTTTGTAAAAATGTTTCATGTTCTAAACAATCAAAGGCTTTGGACAAAACACAAAATACACCGATTGCATTTTGCTCACTATGAAATATATTATTTTTTCAAAATGCTCCAAAAGTTGATTTAATATAATTGTTTCAAAAACCTTAGTTAGTGTTTACTAGTGTTTCATTAAATTAGGAAACGACACTTGTTAAAAATAAGAGCTAGATTTGGAGCAACCTTATGAATAATGTCAATAAGTCGTCTCATAGAAATGTCCCATAAATCACCAGTCTTCTATAGATTAAGCGTCTTAAATGTTTTAATTATATCGATTGGTGAAACATTACTTGACTTGAAATTTAAACTATTGTTTCAACCCAAGTGGTTACTTTTCAACAATGCAATAGCATTGATGGGAGAAGAATTAAGAGTTATTGTTACTTCAACTGGAATTTCTGTAAAGAATTTTTCGAAGGCATTTGCAACTTCTTGTCCAGAATTTATCATTACATTGTCACTCTTCAATTTAACCTTCATTAACTTCCAGTACCGATCTTCCAGTAATAATAGTAATAACTGGATACAAACACTAAGTCTTTGAAAAATTTTTTTGTAATAATAAAAAACATGTAATTTAAAAAAAATACAGCGCAAGTTCATTCATAAATGCTGCTACTGATGACGACATCGCAGCTGATTGTCAGTACGCGGTTTTTGTTTTTAACCGACTTCAAATTTCGCAACTTAGTATTGGCAGGAATCGGGTTAATGAACTTTGCATTTTAATAGGTTGTTGGATGGATATTATATCGATTTAGTTATTATTTTTATTTGATTGTAATGAAGAATTATGTCTACATTAACTTTATATCTTAGTTTGCAATATTTCTATGGCAAATTTAAATTTTATAAATATTATTTTTTAATTTTTTTACAGAATTTATGAAAAGATTAATGAGTCTGAACCTACCTCTTAAATTTGTCGCATTTTTTTAATTTCACCCGGTATTATTTACAGTTTACACTTCCCTGTACCGAAGCAACTGCTCGAAATGGAGTCCATCGCGTTCGATACACAATCGGGCATGTTTCACAATAATAGTTGTTCTTAGTTTTTTAATGTGTCTCACTCACTTCTTACTTAATCGCTATGCGTAACTCGTAACGACTATCATGTTCATGTGTGTACAAAAGTCTTTTTACTTCTGACCACAAATAAAAGTCTAGGGGCGTTAAATCGGGTCTTCCCAGCGGTCATGGCACGGCCTCTCCACCGATCACCGAACTAGCCAAAGAACTAGCTACTGAGGTACAACCACCTGGCATCTTCCAAATTGTAATTGGAATTCGCGTACAACTGCAACATTGCCAAGTATTCCGCATTTGAGCATTGGTATTGACGAATCATTTTATTTCGTATAAGGTAGTCGACCTCGTGGCGCGGCTCCGCTTAGAAATTTTTTGTATTTATGAATGACTGAGATTGCTTGGCGTTAATATCACTTTCTTATCGAAAACTCATGTCGTTTACGAAAATTTATACCTATACATATTTTTTTTTTAAATTATAGTTTATATGGGTTCTATTACTGATATGTAACTCAGAATTTTTGTTTCCAAAACGACCACAAAATCACGGTGTATAATACACAGGTAATGTCTTTAATACTAAACATAGTCATTCTATGAACAGTAAGACAAAGTATGGAATATAATTATTAATAGTATTTGTGTACCTAATTCTGGATTCCATTGATCTTCGTGTGAACTGAGCCCGAGAACAAATAACTCCTCTAGAGGCAGTGGATCTGATAGCTTTATTAGGCCGAGGTTTTGAAAGTCATATAATATTGTCTCGTAGAACAGTTCCTCACTGCAAAATAAATTCTTCTATTTAAAACATTTTTTAAAATGGCCAAGCGTAAATCGAACTGAGTTTCTTCAATTATAAACAATAAAATACATATTATAGTCAACTAATACAAGCCTTAGTGTAAAATTAATAAGTATTTGTATGATTAATCAATATCTCATAATTTGGGCTGATAACTATTTAGGGTTCCGCACCCAAAGGCATTACTAAAACCGCCGCTGTCCGTCTGTTTGTCACCAAGCTGTATTTCATGAACCGTAATAGCTAGACAGTTGAAATTTTCACAAATGATGTATTTCTGTTGCCCCTATAATAACAAATACTAAAAACAGAATAAAATAAATATTTAAGGGGGGCTCCCATGCAACAATCGTAATTTTTTTGCCAAATATTGGTATGGGACCCTTCGTGCGCAAGTCCGACTCGCACTTGGCCGGTTTTTTTCCATCCAAATAGCTTGATTAATACATAGATACATTATTCATCTGTTTAAGAAAATAATCAACCAAATATCTGAATAATGAATGTCACTGTAATTAAATGTAGCTAGTAGACTAAAAATAAGAAAAAGAACTAAACTCAAAAACTAGCCCAGGTACTGCTCTACCCTTGGATACCATTTGACTCTACTTATGGAGAGAGTAAGGCGTTTGTTTAAAAAAAAAATTGCCCACAAACCTCAGTCTAACAGTATCACACAAATACAACTTAGTGGAATGCTGCACCAGCGACCTCTTGCAATCAATACACGCAATAAACACCAAATTCGCCAAAATCTCACGCAAATTCATATTACACTTGTTCTCCACATCCAGTCTCAACTGCTTCACACTCGTCAGCTTAGTTTCAACCCTTTCGTATTTAAAAGTTCTAGTTTTGAACGATTCTTTTGGATCTATATATGTAATAGCATTGTCTATGGCTACCGAGTATTTCTCTCTAACTTTAGTCTTTGGTTCATTAACTATTGATTCGTCTATTATAACATCTGGTAGTTTATCTCCACTACTTATAAGTTCATCTTCCTTTATTGAAACTTCAGCATCTTCACGATCTATAACTGCTACTTGTTTATCTTCAATAGTATCTATAACTGCAACTTCATTCAAATCATTTGTATTACTAATATGATATAAATTATCTTTTTTCTGCATTTTATCTTCTTTAACTGCCTCTTCGTTTGCATTTGTTAGTTTATTTGTTACATGAAAGAATTTATCAATTTTTTGCATGTCTGAATCTACTCTAACTAAATCTTTGGCGTATATTTTAGTGCCATCTGTGGTTTTTTTTATTATTTCTTCAACCATTGTAGCTCCAGGAAGGCGAGCCTGAAAATTAGAACAAGAATGTGTTGAATTTAAATTTAAGATTATTGTTTGACAAGCAAATTCAAACGAATATTTGTATCATGAAATGTGACGTCACAGTACAACACAATACAACGTTAATCAAGTAAAGAACGAGTGTATTTAAAATAACTGTACTTATAATTTGGTTTTAATGTAAAAATAATGATAAATTACACAGCCAAATACTTCTAGTTGATTATTATTATAGATTGTGGCGTCACATGATACGCGCCAAAGCGACGTGTGGTTAGAATACTCGTATTCGTTTAATACAAAAACTGCTCAAGGCTTTGTTGGTTTTGCGAGATGCACGTTTAAAATAGACAAAATGTTTAAAAATGATTTATCAAAATGTTGTAACATCCCCTAAAATATATTTTTTTCAAAAGATTACTAGCAATTTAGATTACAAGCTAATAGTATTCTTAACCCCTCCAACTAAGCTTAATGCTTGTGTTAGAAGTGGGTCACGACAGTAGTCTAATGACTGGGACTTGAACCCAGCCAAGCTCGAAGCATCTTCTGCACCGGAGTGCCAAATACTTATGAGCGTCTAGGCTCGCCTAATCGCCTGATTGAGACTCTCCAGTAGTTTTTGTATTGCGCCCCCAATGTTTATTACTTTTATTTTAAATCTTGTTAACCTTTGCTCGACGTACACTTTCAATCAATTTTTTTTTTCAATCATATTATGCTAGCTCTACATAATTGGCGATTTCAGACGATTACGCGCGAGTACGATTGTGCAAAGGCCATACTTTCCTGTACACGCCGATCATCGTCTGTGATCGCCTGCGATCCGTGTTGTCAGTTTTTCGGACACACATCAAAGGGAATCGCCTGCTGGTTCGTTGGCGTGTCCACACAATTGGAGATTACTCATCGTCGGACAGTGAAGGCTATCTTATTGTTTTTATTTTCATCGAATTATATTGATTCATTAATTTATTAGTCAATAATTAGCACGTATCAGTAGAGTAATTTTTGATTTACGTAATGAATGTCTACCGCAATAAAATAAATGTATGCAGCAGCAACAAATTCCACGTCCATCTTGACGCTTGCCGATCGGCAAACTACTACAGACGATAGCTCGATGATCGTGACGATTGACGATCACATAATCGACGATCATCATTCCCGATTGTGTAGAGCTAGCATAAGTTTTCTTAATCTTCTACGTTCAGAGTCAGACATTCGCTGAGTAACATTTTTATAGTTTGTATAAAAATACACGCATATAGTATTAATCTGAATTACCTGAGTATACATAACTCTTGATGAATTACAGCTGAGCAGTTTGCTTTCTATAATGGTTTTGATTTTGTCTATTATCTGTTCTTCATAGAGAAATTGTACTTCGTGTTTGGTCGGGTGAACATTGACATCCACATTTCTTGGGTCTAAAATTGATTTAAAATTAAAATGGTAAAAAATGCATACTGTTTGTTGAAATGGAACATAAACTCGAGATATATGTTATATTAATAACAAGTTTACTGAATACACGTTGTCGTGAAAGACAAATTGGGAAAAGAGTGTAGGCTACACTACATGTATTTCGTATCAATGAACTAAATAAATGTTTTTTAAAATCTTACTACATATTTTGTTCCTAAATCAATCCAACACACTAATTAAAAAAAATGTAAAGCAAATCGTACAGATGATCTGATTCCACGACACGGATGACGTAATATGACTTCTATTAAACTTTTTGATTCACTGTTCTAATACATTAATTCTGGTTCTAAACATCGAAAAGGATATTAATTTATGAATTATAAAGTTTTTCCTTTGCCTGTTTTATGTTGATGATTAAGTTATGTTTTTACTGGATAGTAAAACAATGGTTAGTAACACAAACAAAATGGCAGCTGTGTACCTAGTATTTTTTGTATATCACTGGGTCGTAAAATAACGCCCAAAATACTATGAAATTTTCCATGAAAACAAATTTTTTAGAAAAGCAATATTTTACCCTTGTAATCTAATAACTGATTGACGTTATCACTACATGGTATAAAACAAAGCTGCTTCCCGCTGTATGTCTGTCTCTAATATGCTTGGATTTTTAAAACTACGCAACTGATTTTGATGCGAATTTTTTAACAGATAGTGATTCAAGAGGAAGGTTTATATGTATAATACATCCATACTATAGTAGAGAAAGAAACCGTGCGAAGCCGGAGCGGGTCACTAGTAACTAGATAAATTATTGTCTAAGTTATCCTTACTATCTTAGAAATTAACTATACGTGCAGGTTAACCAGGCAGGATACCAAGGACTCAGGAGCGAAGCATAAATGAAAAATGTCGCAAAAATTTATTCCTTTAGCTTCGCGTCAGTTGTTTTGTCTTATTTCTTTTACTACTGTTTTGTCCGCCTAGGGGAGGAGAGACTTTAGTGAACGTGAAGTTTTTCGAAAACTACGTTGGAAGACTACTGACCCAATTCAATGCTGAGGTAGACGAAGGAGTGGGCGTTCTTCGGCAAATATGTCGAGTACACAGAATCGATCGCTTTGCGAATAGCTGAAAAAAAAATTTGATGGAAATCAGTTGATATTATTACACATTAAAATATATCTAACGTATTCTAATTCATAGTAAATATTATGATGAGTAATTCTTCTTTCTTCTTTAGATAAAATTATAAAACATCTTAATTTTTAGCGACCAGAATGTGTAATTTTTCTGTCTGTATGATACTAAAGTAGAAAAGCGCCCAGGTTTTGAAATCGGTACTCATTTGCTTTGGACACGGTTTATATCTATCTAATCTTATACATCGGTCTAATTCACATTGAACCATCGAAGATTTTGCCATTTCAGTAAAAGTTTGGGTTACGCATTTGCACTTCCATGTTGCTATATCTATTGGTTCCTCAAAATTTTGTGAGATGACGTTAGGAGCCATTCATTAATTACGTAAGGATGATTTTGGCGCTTATAAATCCCCTAACCTAACATGTAAAGGTATAGAAGATTTCTCGAATCCCTCGCCCTTCTAATATTCTATCGCGTTTTTTTACAATAATAAAATGTTATTAGAAAAGACAGTCAAGTCAGTTATTCTAAGTCTCAGAATGGCGTAAATCAAAGATTTTATTTTTTAACAGATATTTTATTTATATTGTGTAATATTTATTACACCTTATGAGTTACACTCCCACCTACAAGATATGGGCATGTAAATATTTTTATAACCTCCCTACGGAACCCTTACGTAATTAAAGAATGCCCACTTATAACAAAAACCAAGCAAGAGCGCGCAAGCATTACTTACAAAGTGAATCTACAAGTCTGTGATTAATGAATAAGAGTAGCGTGCCCTTTTTGTGAGAATAATTAACATTTGTTATATACCCGTGCAGAGATAATTTGAGAGCTGCATCTTTAACCTGTATCTCAACTAACTCCCGGGCTATACTATTGCCATGGATCTGGAAACAAAATATTCCTTGAATTTATACTAATAGTAGTCGACCTGCGCCGGCTTTACCAGGGTATAATTTACCCTGTATAATTAGATTTATATTACATTTCAATCTCGCAATCAATTCAATCGCATCGGTTTTGCCGATTTTTCCATGGGCGACGGTGGCCACTTTCCGTCAGGTGGACCGTCTGCTCGTTTGTACGGGACAAATATATCACTAAAAAAATATCACTACTTACAATTCTAACATTTTCAACAACAGATGATTTGATAGGTGTCTTAATGTCTGTTTGTTCACCAAATTTCTTCAACGTAAACCCAACATGGCTATTATGTATTGAATATCCACCGACAACCTCCATCAAATGTGTGTACTCCTCATTAGGGCTACGCAGAGCTCTTTTACGTGCTAACACATTATAGAATAGGTCTTCAACAGTGATTTGTGTTCCATTGTTACCGGCACATGCTTTTATTGGTCCCTTGAGTTTGCCATTTTCATAGGATGCTCTAAAACAGAGGTCCCCAAAATCACTTATTTTCTGTATTTTCCCCTTCCTTGTATTACTAATTTGGAAGACCAAGAAATAAAAAAAGGAGAACCCAGTGTGTACACAATTATATTCCAGACCAAATACGACTTTGTACTTCGTATACTCCCAATTTTTTACTTTTTAATTCCCATGTCCAAGTTTCTTAAGATAAATTAAATTATATATAAACAATAGATGTACCAAATAATAGTCTTTCGATAATAATGTTCATTAAACTCAAAATTCCAAAAAACAAACAATTCCATAATTAGTTCAAAATTGAAATCAAATTTCAAAAGTTAAACAGATTTTTTTGATAAGACTTTAAAATGAAGAGAAGTTTCCAAATTGAGAATAAATTTCATCAATATTTTTTTACGATTGACGTTGAATTGAAATAGAAATTGGATAAGACCCCAAAGTTTAGGATAGTTTTAATGTCCTTAAGGTCACTTGTATATATTTTTTATATATTCTTGTTTATTATATATCTTCTTTAAATTCAATAATTATTATAGAACAAAAAGTTGTAATAATTTGTAAGTTTCTTAATTTTCTAAGAGATATGTAAGTTACTTTGTAAACAGCCAATAGATGGCGCTATATTAAAATTTCACACAAAATTATTCTTGCTTTTTTTTACCTTATAATGTAAAAATACTTACTTGTAAGCACATTTATCACTAGCAGTCTTGGTAAGTATTGTCAAGTGAGCTATATGGCTGATGCTGGCTAGGGCTTCGCCTCTAAAGCCATAGGTGCTGATTGCTTGTAAGTCCTCATAAACTTGTAATTTGGAAGTGGTAAACCTCTCGCAGACTATGTCTAGATTATCATGTCTGATGCCTGTCCCGTTGTCTTGAATCTAAAACATTGATTCAAAATCAAATTAGTCAATCTAAGTCCAAAACAAATAGTATTCTAAAAAACTTCAAACATTTTTAAGTAAGAGAAATATTTTAAAAGATTAAAAATTTTTTTAAAGATTTTTAACTTTAAGTTTTTTAAAAAAATTTTACAATTGATAGAAAATAGATCCCTGCGCGGTAAGAAGGAGGGCGAGGGGAGGTCGAAGAACACTGACGTTAATAAATCGTTTATACTTATTAAAATCGTTCCGAAATAAATCGCAAATAATATTGGCATTACAGTCATTTGACGCAACTTTAAACTTTAAGTGGTCAGTCAGTCAGCTTGTAAATTAATTATAAATTCATCCATGACGTCATTGACAGTATGATCGTGTTTGCAGTACAATTTACCTTGATAATGATTTTGAGTGCGTTTTTGTTCCGAGCGTCAGTGTCCCTCGCACTACTTCCCTGACACGCCTGAAATTCGTCCGCCCCCACTTCAAAAATTGAAAATTCAAATAAAAAATACTGAATACCTGCAAATACTTTAGACCACCTGATTTCACAGTTATTATTATATTTGTAGCTCCAGCATCTAGACTAAAACATAAATGATTTGAATACAATTAGTATAATTTCAAATACTACATATTTTAATAACTTGAATTTAATTTTAAATACTCTCATTTTGTTGGAAGAAGAATAAAGAGAAAGAGGGATTTGAAGGTAAAGAATTTTTTTTTTCTTATATTGCTTTACTGTAAAACAATAAAACAAAATGAGTTAGTAGTGAACACTACCAAGGTGGTTTTCTCATTGGCATATCTGTTGTGTTATCTACACTATTATATGATTGTTTTTTCTTGTATGTTTGTTGTGAATAGGCTCGATAATAATTGAGCCGATTTTGAAAATTCACCTTTCACCGATAGTAAGCTACACGGTTTCTGGGTAACATAGGTTATATGGTGTTGCCATAAATATTATAATTAAAAAGATATGTCCATTTAAGTGCCATAACGTCGTCATTTTGTCAAATTCATTTGCTGATAGAAGGCTACACTATTCCTCATTGGCATGGGTGATGTAATGTTGCCATATATATTAATTAATTATAGAATATGGCCATTTTCTTGCTACTGATCCGATTTAAAAAAATCTGTCACTCAGATAAGTTTATATTATTCCGGTCTCTTTTCCTCTTGTACAATTTTATTCTCTCCACCTTTTCTCTCTCTTCTATCTATGATATGGTATGTAGGCTCCTGTTTTCGCACTTAAAGTTTTAAAATCGAATACGGTACATTGTGCGTGCACGAAAAACTGGCTATAATACTACTAGCCCAGCTCCATCGAGAAGCGCAGAAGTTTCCTAGGAACTTTGCAGGCTTTTAGGAGCAACCTCATGTCCTTGATGATTTGTATCCTTTGTATGACGACGCTCACACATTCCAGGACAACGTACAGGGTAGTCTTCTCATTATGGCATTATTCCTACTATGCAGAGCATGAAGAGCTTGTTTAGACTGTCGACAGTCTGTTCTATTTTTTCTTCTCGCATTGTGCGTGTCTAGGGTGCAAGTAGTGTGAAGGTCTGCCACAGTGGTCAATGATCCTCTTCTCACTAGCTCATCTACTGGGTCATTACCTAGAGGTCCGCTGTGCCCATCCATCGCAACACACGGTCGTCCGTGTTGCACTGCTAGGTGGCATTCGTGTATGAGGCACGATGTGATAGTATCACTTCCGAGCGACTGAAAGACAGCCTTGATATCAGAGAGGATTCTGATTCCAGAATCTTAAATTTTTCTGCTATGGACTGCGTTAGCTGTATAAGTGATAGCCAAACATTCATACTGAAAAATGGTGCTGTGATTACCCAATGCTAGAGATAGACTGACAGTTAGCATTTCCATAGAGAAGACACCAGCTCCGGTACCTAACTCCATTTTGGAGCCATCAATGTATATATAGTACTCTTGTGACTTCACATGGTCTTGTGGTTCAAATAGTCATATTTGATATTTTTTATCAAATATATGTCTCCTAAGGAACCTATCGCTGTGTGCCGATAAAAATAGTTAAGACCCTGCCCTATTCGACCACAGCTTAGTATGTTAACCCTGTTTTACCATAGGCCTACGTGGAACAATCGTGCCATGGCCGCCTCTTGTTGAATTAACAAGTCATGCGGTGGCAGACCTACGAAAATCTTAATGGCTGATGTGGGGGTTGTGTGCATGCAGCTTGCGCATGCTACAGCGGAACAAGCCAGGCGCTAAAATCTTTGCAGTCTAATAATAGCGGTGTTTAGTCTGGTCCTGAGCTATCATACCACTACACCATAGGAGACCTAACCTAACCTAACAATGACAGTGTACGATTGGAGTGCAATTTTAGGTGATAGCCCCTAGGTTTTTCCCAGGAGTCGCTTACACTGCCAAAAGATTGTACATGTTTTTTTCAAGCTTTTGTTCTAGGTGTTTACTCCAAAACAATTTACTGTCAAGTATTATGCGCAGGTACTTGACTTCATTTTTTATTGCGAGTTCTGTATTGAAGAGTTTCAGTAGCCTATGATTATTTTTACTCTTCTTATTATAGTGATGTTTTATGTCTGGTGCACCATTCCTCTGCACCCTTGAAAGCAGTTCTCATTCAGTCGCAGAGTATATTTTTGAGTGGTCTACTAATAAGTATAGCTAAGTCATCTACATAGCCCGCTGTATACAGTCGAAGTTCATTGAGGTGGATTATTAGCTCATCCACCACCATCCATGTTCCGCTAAAGCTATGATAGCACACTTTGAGGACAACCTGTGCTTACACCTCATATAGTGGTGTTGACAGTGCACTGTATAACCCTATAATGAAGCATGCTATCTCTCTATCCAGCAACCATGGGATCTACATCATTCCTCTCAAGGGCTGGGGTTTATGCTGTTAAAATTTGTTTTGTCAACAAGAATAAGGGCATCCCAGCTGATTGTCCTGGTTGCAATCCACACTCAATCTGTGTTACCCAATTTGGGTACCAGATTCTGTTGATTTGCTATGAAGTGGTTTGTTTTGCAACCTATTATTCCAATTCTCCCAGCCGCAAAATATCTTCAATGTCATGAGCAGGAGAGCTGTGAGGCTGATTGGTCTAAAGGACTTAGGTGAGTGTAATCACTCTTGCTGGGCTGAAGTATGAATACCATTTCTCATTATTGAGAAGGGACAAAATGGTTTTATCTCTTTTTCCTTTTCTATCTTTGCTCTCTATAATATTGCTTCAAATACCCAGAGCTAGCAAGGGCAGGTCGCTTGTAATAAATATAACAACCTACAATTAATCAACTTTTGTGATATTTAAAAATTTTACACCAAACAATATGATCTACCAGACTTGGAGCAAATCTATAATTAAATATGAATTGTTTCTACTTATGTATGCGGTTAACCACACAACCACTACACCAAATTGTTTATTTATTGTAGTTTTTTTATTGTTAGTTATTGTCAGGACTTGTATAAAAACATATTGACAGTTTTGTATAAAAAAAAGTGAGTAAGACAGAAGATAGAGTATAAATAGAATAAAATTCAACGGGTATGTGAGTGAGTAAACAATTTAAATACACCTCAAAGAAGCACAAGTGGTTCTAGTAAATAATATTTATTCTACTAGTCGTGCTGGCTTTACAGGTGCAATTTAGCATGTGTAAACATATATAATTATTATCCTACAGGAACTATTTCTTCTGGGTTAAAAAGCAGCCTATTCATTTATCCAAGTTATAAAATATCTGTATGTCAAAGTTCATTAAAATGCGTTCAGCCGTTTTAGGGTGATGAACTAATTGAGTACCAAACATCCACACTTTCAAATTTATAATATGTATTATAATTAAGTAAAAAGATTAACGACAATACACAAACTTGTGAATAAATAATTAAAACAAACCTATTCTCAATTAACTCTTTAAGTGCATTTGCAGGTCTTTGAATAATCTCTCCAGCAGCTATTCGATTAACGACTTCCTCATCAAGTTTTCTTATTAATCCTGGTTCGCCCATAACTATAATTCAAATTAGATCTCTATATCAAAGATAATATATAAAACTTTATATCCATCTCCTAATTTCAATATATTATTTTGATTTTTAAATTAGGACTGTTATTAAATATTGAAAAATCGATATTATTATTTAGAAATATCGATATATATTGATACATCAATAGTTTAATATTGAAATTTTGGTTATAGTGGATATAATATTTAAAAGTCAAAATAATGTTGAAATAGGTATATCGAGTAACATATCGAAAATCCTATATATTTTTAAATATAGGATTTTGACTTTATTTAAATTATAGTAAGTCAGCTTAAAAATGATTTACACAATCTATAATTCAATATATTTATTAAACAAATTAAATTATAAATTAATGTTGAAAATTAAAAACACAGAATACTAATAAACGTTATAAGGTGGGTTAACAAGAGGTAGAAAAAGGGAATGATTCAGTAGTGCTGCTTTATGTATGTAATGAGCTCTTAAAAAAGATCGAATTGATACTTCGAAATAAATATCGATCATCGAAATTTTTTACCCAAGCCTACCATAGAATACAATTACTCGGTTCCTTTAGTTCTGGGGCAATTTTTTGGTTCTGTGGCAATAATCAATAATCATCACAGATTTTAATGTTGGTTTTGATGTTGGAGACTGGCGTTCCTTTGGCGGCTTGGGCGTCCCTCTTTTCATAGAAGAAGACATTATATCAAAATGAGTGAGTTTGATTCAGAAACAGAACCGAATGATGAATTTGAAATATTAAATTTAAAGCAACAAAACCCACCATTAGTTGAAGATGGACCGTGTTCCAGTACATCTATTTCTTGTGTGTCTAACACTATTAGTACATTTAATTCAAGAGATGAAGAATACAAAAAACTTGAGAGAATTCTTGAATTCAATAAAGAGTATGATAACAAGTTGCTACAGTTTCAAAAAGTATTACAGTCACGGTTACTGGAGTGTAGAAGTAGGTTGAGTGAAATCAATGGGGATGAAAGTAAGAATAAAAAAAATAATAAGAAAGAGACGTTCAACTATGGAAGATGTGGTAGACCATATTTTAAAAATAAATTAAATGAAGCGGCACCAGATAATGATGACACTCTGCTGATTACTAAATCACAAATGTACGACTTTTCTAAAATAACTTCAGTTCGTGGGTGGACAGTAAATGATAAATCTCAGTTTGTGAATTTACTTCTAAAGATGTCCCAAGATAAAAAGAAAAAGGAATTAAACTCTGCAATAGACAAATTAAAAGCTATGAATGTAAAAACCAATGAAGGAAAAATTATGACACTGAGGGGAGAAATTGATAAGGTAGAGAAAATGAATTTGAAGGATTTAGCTCTACCTTTGGAAGAGGAATATGACTGGGAATATATTTCAAAAAAACTCAAGCATAGACATACTGTTCTTGAGTATAGAGCTCTTTGGAAATTATTTCTACATCCAACTATAAATAGAGAAGCTTGGTCTAGACCTGAGCATACATCATTACAAAAAATAGCCTTAAAAGAGAAACTACAGAATTGGAACAAGATAGCATCTCTCTTGGGCACTGGGAGAACTGGCTATCAATGCTTTGTATACTTCCGTATCAATATGAACAACACATTTACGGGCAAAAAGTGGACAAAAGATGAGGAAGAATATCTTAAAAGAGTTATAGAGTATTATAAGGAAGAACGTTACATTCCTTGGGGTAAAGTGGCTGCTGCAATGAAAAATAGAACCAGGATACAAATTTATAACAAATATTGGAGACTAACTGAGTTCAGAAAAGGTAGATTCCTAAAAGAAGAAGATGCAGTCATATTGACATACTCTGATAAGTTTGGACCTAATTTCAAAAAGATGGCAAAATTCCTTCCTGGCAGATCTATGTCACAATGCAGAGTTCGTTTTCAACTTTTAACAAAGCAACGTGTGTCAGCTGTGTGGACTACAGAGGAGGACCGAAAATTAGTTCAGTTGATGGCAAATCAAGATTTATCAGTTAATTATTCACGTATCACTAAATTTTTTCCAGAAAAAACTAGGCAACACATCCGGTCTAGATATCTAACTTTATCTAAATGGATGAGTCAACATCCTAATGTAGATATTGCTATGGCACCAAGGCGTGGTGCTCACCGCCTTGGCTATGGGCAACGAGCAAGGGATCTAAACAGTGCAATAGAGAAATTGAAATCTACAATAGAATCTGAGGAAAAAGAAAAGAGGAGTAAACGTATTGATATGAATACACCTGAAAGTGATATAGATGATGCCATAGTAGCTCTGCTTGTTAATGAAAATACAGAATTTGGACTTGTAAGTGTCAATGATTCAGATGAATATCAAGGTGTCATCCAAGGACACAATTTGCCCAGTAATATAGAAAATCTACGAAAGATTCTTATTTTATTAAGAGCAAAGTTGGACATAAGCAAGTTTGTAAGGAGTCCATATGCAAAAAAATACAAATCTTTATTAGTACCAGACCCAGATATTTTGCCAAAGTTAAAGTCTTATTCTAAGAAAACTCCAGCAAAAAATCATAAATTGAATTCACCTCTTGATATTTGGGGAATGTGTCGCTCAGGGCCTCTAAGCTATATTCTTCCACCAAACTATTCTACTATAACTGGTTGCAAAATGATTATGACATGTGTATCCTCCAAATCAAACGAGGAATCAATTAACATTAATTTTAAATCTATGGAAAATTATGTGTTAGAAGATGAATTGCTTTTGACGAAGAGATTTTACATTTTATTTCTCTGGCCTATGCTTCTTGCTGGTAGTGCTCCAGAAGAAACTATGACTTTAAATATGCAAAATGATGTAACACAGAATTCACTTAAAAGATTCAAACCCAATCCGGAAGACTCAGATTAAATTTATTGAATCTATGGGACGTCTTAAGTGAATTCCGTCTGCTGCTGCAGTAATAAAACAATTAATCAATATTTTCGATACTTATGTTATATATAAAATAATCATTTTACTGTAAACTATTTGTAGTGTTTTAAATAAATGATATCAAGGTATGTGTAGCTTTAGTTTATTATTAACTAGGGGCCCGTCCCGGCTTCGCACGGGTGGATAATTTTTTTTTAACATTGGCTCCTGCATTCTGTCGCTCCCTCTATCGCCGCGTTACTCGCTGCGCTGCGAGGCACCCACACCGCGCCGGCGGCCCGTCTGGGATTATTTTTTATTTATCTTGATATTTTTATTTCGTAATATCTTTTGACTGGAATGTCCGATTTCAATAATTCAAAAAGTAATTAACAGGTATTGAAACAGTCTTCATTACGAAATAATTTATTTGGATAAGAATTAATACAAAGTTATGGAAAACGTGGTCTGATTTTGATAGGCATTTTTATCAACTTTTAAAATGTAAAAAAGTAGTTATAGTGACTTAACTACAATAGTTGGACATATGGTCTCGCGAAGTTTTTTGTAGATACGTTCTATAATATTGTAAAACATTTTTTTGTTCTATCATCAATACTTTTCGCAGCGCATGCGATGAAAGATATTTTATGGCTAATTTTTTTGCACCTTGTGTTGGTTTTAGTGAGAATTTTTGGGGATCTCTAGTTTTTTCTTGTAATAAATATAGCCTATGTTACTCAGGGATAATGTAGCTTTCTAATGGTGAATGAATTTTTGAAATCGGTCCAGTAGTTTTTATATTTATTCGTTACATACAAAAATACAAATCTTTCCTCTATAATATTAGTATAGATGACTTCCTTTTTAGAGTTCTGTACCTTTAGGATCACTTCAGTGTTCGTCTGTCAAGACCCTTTTTCCCTGGAATGCTTGGAGATATGAAGTTGAAATTAATATTAAATATTCAAGCATGTTGCCTTTTGAGGCTGTCAAAAAAATCAAACTTCTAAGTCTATGCATTGAAAAGATATTATGACTGTTAATGTGGTCACTCATAAAACATAAAGCAAGGTCTCTTAGCACATATAAAAGAAAAAACTATTTTTTTTACTACAGCACTAGAAACCCGTGAGGGGACGGGTTAGAATACAATTCCCCTCTGCCGCCGGGAGAGCATCTCGTAAAAGCCGAGTAACCCAGCACCCCTTGGTGGTAGGGGATCTGTTTCCCGACTGGCTTGCGACCACCAGCATGCGAATCCGACAGCCAAGTGTCATAGACGCGTTCCGGTCAAGCCGCTTCGAGGATGCAACGCATCGACAATACAAGAGGGTATCTCTTGTTTTGTCGATGTCCATGGGCGATGGTGACCACTTACCATTAGGTGGACCATCTGCTCGTTTGCACCTTATCTACCATAAAAAAAACTATCACGGAAGACGATTTTTCCTGAAAAATGTGCAGACATCAAGTTGAAATTTATATAAAATATTTCAAGACTCTCGGAGCCGTAAAAATCAAACTTCTAAGTCAACGTATTAAAAAGATAAAGTTTATTATATCTCATGTGTTGCTTATTTGATTTCTCACAAGAATTAAAATTCCTAGGCTTGGTCCTTTGACCTAGGAACGTGATTTTTGGCATCAAGCAAGATCTTATAGCACTAGTATGTGGAAAATCTATCGAAAACTGAACAACAGAATTTGTTGCTACATCACGAAAAAAATAATCTTATTCATTAAACTTTTAACGCATTATTTGAGGAATAGGAGAAATTATCAAGTTGAAATTAATATTAAAAATGTAAGTCTCTTGAAGCTGTGAAAAAAAATCAATATTCTAAGTGTAAGCAATCAAAAATATGGCCATTTATACTGTTGTGACATTCCTAATATTTATGGGGCATTCCTGATATTCGTGCATAACAAAAAGTCGATGTTTGTGATTTTAGTAATATTCAAATGTTATAAATATACCTTCCCTCGATACAGATACAAAATATTTTTACCGTTTTGACTTAGGTTAACAAGTTTAAGTTTGTGAAATTTAAATAAATACTCCAAGAAAGAAAGAAATAAATTGAAATGCAGAAATATGTCGGGAAATGGTAAACAATTATCGAATCGTCATCGCCATCTATAGCGCTAGAATAAAATAATAATCACTTCCGTCGTTTTGACAGCCTCTGATTGGCTAGAGACTTAGAGCTTGTCACTTACATCTGTAACTCTTTGTATTCCCTCGACATTCGGACAATCTTAGGCGAGGCCTCTCAAGAAGTGGATATTATCTGGTAGTGCTAGTGAAAGAGTTAGGTGCTTGTGTAAGTGCTGGAAATGCTGATTATGGTCACGTAGTACCTTACAAGTCTTATTGTGGCAAGAACTTTTAATAAAAAATTATAGACTGTATCTATTACCATGCCATTACCTCTATAAATGTATCAAATATATGTTGTAGGTATATTTTTTTCGGATAATTATTTTTTCTAATTATCATTTTACTAATTTTTGCTTACACACGTTAAGGGGCCTCTGTAGCCCGAGGACCCCGTATCATTGATTCGCATCAATTCGTATTGGCGTTAATAATTTTAATTAAAAGGAATATACTAAACATGAAACTCGGAAAAAATGATGAAATGGATAGAGGGAGAAGGGAAGAGGGGGTATATTGAAAACACTAAGAGGGCTGTGATATTGAATGGGCTATAATAATTATATGGATAAACACATTATAATTAAGAACAATTACGAGAGGAACCTAACCTTGGCATTTGACATATTTAATATTATAGAATATATTTTTCTTGTGCAGTCGTGACGTTAGTTTCAAGAATTTCTGTTTTGAATGCAGAATTTAAATTAAATGCAGTGAGAAAAAATTATCTGGATACTCTTTAGCAGAATTCGGGCAAGCAGTTGGCATAATGTTCCAATTAAATCTGGTCACACTGCACTTGTTTATGTTTGTGCATTGTCACTTTATATTAAATTATTTTTTATGTATTACTCAAATAATGGGTCAAGAATCATTGCATAATATGTAGATTTTTTTTGTGATACATCACATTATTACAATAATTAAATTTTATTTGAGCTATTTTCCTTTAATGAACAATAATAGTAGTGTCTTTATTTTTTAAGTAAATTTACCGATCTGACCCGTCCATTAATAAAACTAAAATAATTATGGGAAAAAACATATTTCGACGTGAATCAGTAAACGAAGTGTCACGGAAATAGCCAAATGTACAACTGTCAAAACTGTGATCGACTTGGCCTCTTTATAACCGACTAATCGACTAGTCAGCTGAAATAAATATAGATATAATCTAACAGGATTGGTAATTGGTGAGTTGGATGAGTCATAAAGATAAACTAGTGTTTCTAGAATATTTATAAATATAATTGAATAATACTTTATTACTTATAAATAATATCAAGACATATCACAGTTAGTTACAACATCTTGGAGGATAGGTCCAGTTCTAATTGTAAATCCTGTATGGACTCCTTTTTAAGTAGGGGTTTCCTGTCATTCTCTTTCCCTTTCTTAATATGCTTTTTCTTTGCTAACCTGAAATTAAGTTTGAATTTAAGAATTATCCAACCAATTGCTTGGAAGAAATACTAATACATAAAGCTGATGGGTTTGTTTGTTTAATTGAACGCGGTAATCTCAGAATCTACTGGTCTGATTTGAAACATTCTCTCAGTGATAGATAGCCCATTTATCGAGTAAGGCTATTGGCTATATATCATCATGCTAAGACCAATAAGAGCGGAGCTACACCTGGACAAAGTTACGCGGGTGGACTAGTTGATGTAATTAATTTATTTATTGTTAATTTATACTTTAGGCTATATTGATTAAAAAAATATTGTTAATATATCCTGGTTTGTTTTTTTCACCCATACTTAGTCATCCATCCACTTACACATATTCATACACTAATTTCAAAATTAATACAACTCACTAACTCTCAAACGAGTTAACTGCCGAAATTAACCAATCTCAATTTAGAGTTTAAATCTAAATTTTGAATCTATTTTCAATCCATAATCCAAAGATTTCGAACTGAGATAATTATTAATTTCGGCTCCAAAAGAACTATGGATTTATCCGGGATAGAAAGTAGCCATAGTTACGTCAAAAAAGAACCTATTAGTTTCCTTCTAATTGTTCTGTGTTTAGAATAGTATTCTAGTCCAATAGTACACATTACCTATTGACAACACCATCTGGAAGATCCATCATTCGTATAATAAGGGCTTGATCTGAAGAATCCAGGGGCGCCACAGAAATATCTCGAACGGCACGGAATTTACCGCAATTGTTTAAATGTTCGTTCTCGAGGCGGAAATAGTTCCAGATGAAACGTCTGAAAAAACATTCACATTGAAATATTAAGTTAGGACTATTTGCTGAAGGTAATTATTCTTTTTAATTGAACAAGTAAAATTATATTAAAATTATTTATATACTAGTCGACTCGCCCCGGCTTTGGACGGGTGCAATTTACCACGTATAATACTTAGATGTATCAAGAAACATTTAATTCTCAATATACTGTTGCTAATTAAAAATATACAGGCGCTTACAATATTTATTTATTTTAATCAGTAATCCAACAGCTACATAAAATTTAACATTTATCAAATAATGATACTAACAAACAATTGCATTCCAATATAGGACTACACATTTGAAAAAAAGAGAAACATTAACAAAGCGGTAGTTCGTAACAATAATAATAGTATACATATTTTAGCATTATCCTGCAGGATCTCTGATTTTTTTTTGGGATAAAAAAGAGGCTATGCGTAAATTCATGTTATAAAGTATCTGTATTTAACAGGACAACTTATTAATATAAAACAATAGAGAAATAAATATATATTTACTCACTAATACATAGAATATTACAAAACTATTAATAGGAGTGTGTAAAGGCAATCTAATGGGAGAGAGCTTTTAACACATATAATTCCAACATTATATTACAAATAGGAAAGTAACTGTCTGTTACGCTTAAACCCCTGAACCAAATTTATTAAAATTTTGTTTAGAGATAGACTAAAGCTTGAGAAAGGACATAGACTACGTTTCATTGCGAAAACAGCGAAAACAAGGCTTGAAATAGGAGATGAAGTGCATGTCGAGCTGTCGGGCCGACTTCTGTCTGTCATATAAGTCGCAAAAAATGATGACAAGGAGAGAGGGCATGTTGAAAACCGATAACTAACTAAACATTATGATCTCTTACAATTACGAGAAACCTAAGCAGTCCAAGGCAACTTGTGACCAGGGTGTATAGGGCTGTTCTTCATTCAATTGAAATACTCACCTCCACTGCCCAGGTTCTCTGTTTAAACCTAGATGGACTAGTAATTCATAAAATAAATAATGCACTTATATACTTTATAGTGAACTTTGAATTCTCACCTAAAAACTTCGAGTGGTGCTAGTATAGAGACCATGGTTTCACTACTAACAATTTCATTTTCCGTAAGAAAAAAAGATGGAATCCAGATGAATCGCAGAACTAAATCTTCCAATATGGCGAAGTAGTAAAACTGAAAAATATTATAAAATGTTTTAGCGCATAA
The DNA here is from genome assembly GCA_905147385.1 of Limenitis camilla. Classification (NCBI taxonomy): domain Eukaryota; kingdom Metazoa; phylum Arthropoda; class Insecta; order Lepidoptera; family Nymphalidae; genus Limenitis; species Limenitis camilla. Next base: position 6,313,968 of record LR990248.1, read on the forward strand.
ATTCTGATTCATTGAAAAAGATCAAAAATCATTCATAATTAAGTTTTAAATCACTTAGCTGTAGTTTTACACAATTTTGCATGCAGATAGACCTCCTTCCTCATATTAACAATATGGTTTATCTTGGCTTTTTACGTGGACCCTTGTAAATCGTCATCGACCCTTAGGGACTCGACTTTAGGGACCACTGACAAGTTTGTCGTTTATGCCTGTCTATTACAGCTTTACTGTTTTTGCATTTCATTGGGTCATAAAATTCCATACTAATGTTTCTATGGTGACGATTTTTTTAGAAAAGCATACTTGAATCAATAACATTTTTTTTTCTTTTATTTGACTCGAAATTTAAAAAAAATGTAGAGTTGACAACATTATTGAAGTCTATGCTAATATTATATAGTTATTTGCATGTTTACTTCATGCTAATTTTTCTATTGGTTTAAATTGAAAAATCTTTTTAATGTTATATAACATCACGCTTCGACCCATAGAAGAGCATGCAGTCAAAGTCGCAAGGGTCACCAAGTTACTAATATTCTCCATAAAATTTCAACCTACCCAAGGACTATATACAATCTCGTCCCTCAGGAAGCTATTCTCAGCCTCGGGGCCAACGCTCAGAAGCCCCCAGTCCATCTTGACATCCCAAGTGTAGGTGTATGTGGAGGATACGAATTGACATGCGAGCCATGGGTAAAGAAATGGATTATCATAGGTGCTTTCGTAATTTCCTGAAATGAGAAAAATAATTGTTGCTTACAAAGTGCGATGTAATTATGTAATGAAGCAGAATCGCGCTTTTGTAGTTTCTATGACAGCTTAATATAGAATATTGTCCGTGAAGTTCTAACAGTGCGTAAGTCTTTTTTTTTATTTATCTTTATTGCACAAACAACAAAAGGATGTGTACAACAGGTGGACTTAGCACGTACGTGCTATCTCCCAGTCAACCTTAGGGGTTATGAACAGATAGACATGTACGTTATAATAAAACCACTATACAGGAACTAAGAATAAAAAAAAAATCCAACTTATAAATCTACGCTCTATTACACACATATTAGTATATATGTACATACAATATGATATAAAGAATACATATACATATATGTTTATATAATAAAAACATTTTATGGGTGATTTAAGACTTGAATGTCATTGGTTAAAGTATAATTGCTGCGCATCGTCTCGACCAATCAGTACATAATATTTGACCAAAACGAGACCAATCTGACAATTTAAAAAAAATGATATTAAACCAGGCTTACTCTCATTTCATTAGGTTTTTTCACTCTCCCGTAAAGTAGCCATTTTTGACTTATGCACTTTTAGAACTTCACCGACGATTTGCTTTATTAGTGACGCACATCTCTTTATACCAAATTAATTATATGCAAACGAAATACTATATCTTTAACCAGTCCACGTCAAACGATGACGTCATAAAAATGTACTAGAATTACAATATTTCACTTGCGAAATCTAAATATACAACCTAAAACTCTTGTATGTCCCCCTATTGCTCATTTATGCTATATTTTTAAATATAATATATTACATCATACTCAGCAAGAATAAAAGATATATTTTTTAAATAAGAGCAAATTTGATAAATATAGTAATACCCCGATATCCGCTACACCGTTTTACGCGAAATCGGGGGTACGCGGTTTTTGTTATTTGATAATCACGCGCATCGGCGTGTTCGGTTTACGAAAAGTTCGAACTGTTTCGTGTGGAATAACAATTCCAGTTCCGTAAAAAGTCTTCCTTGTGGCATTATTTTTCGTACGCAGACTGTAACGCAGCGCATATTGTTGGTTATAAATTTTAGAAAAAACTGATTCTAATGAAGAGCACGTATCTACTACAAAACGGAACATAAAAAGTTACTGGCATGCTACAAGGAAATTTTACATGAGAAGAGAAAAAAATCAGACCTTGTTAGAATGTATGAAGCCTTTTATATCAGAAAAATGATGATTTACTTTGTTTTATTCCTACAAATGTAAATTGTTTTAATCTAACATTTTATTAAATATGTTTCTTTTAATTTATTGTTTTCTATAGACTCTGGTCCCGATTAAACAAACTTGATAGGTATTTATATACAAGCATCCCCGATTACACGGCTATCTCTTGGTTCCACCTATCGCGTAAGTCCGGGGTATTACGTATATAAAAGTTTTCGAATTCAGTAACCCAATATTGTTATAAAAAATATAGGATTCAATTAGAAGGTATATAACTAATTTTTATCTCAATTCTAAATTTTCGGATAATGGATTGAAAATAGAATCGAGTATATAAAATCCAAAATTGTAATCTATTTTCAACAAACTTTTCAACGCTAATAACAATTGACTTAACACTCACCTTTGTACATCATTCGCATAGTAGAAAAGATAACAACAAAGAAAGTGGTAGAATATTTGCCAGCGTTAACCAAATGTGGAAACGCTTCTTTACTATCCCTATATCTCCTGAGGCACTGCCAGAATCTCGTCCAAGCGGGTATAATATTAACAGCTGCTCTACTTAGTATGAACCAATTTGTTGATTCAAATGCACCTGCGAAAATAGACAAAATATTAAAAACTATATGCATTTAATTCTAAACAATTTGTTATTTCTAAAGTCTGCCCGGAATCTTTTTCCCATATTTTGTAAGAGAACACTATACACCGGCCTGTAAAAAAAGGTATAACAGTCATATACGTGACGATAACTACTGTACTATTTATGTTGCACAGAAACTTGAAATAAAAAGCATTATGTAAAAAATTTAGTTTTGTTTTATAAAATTTTGACAACCTCTAGAGGCGGCCTGGCGAGCGATACGCTCAAACCAAAGCAGGGCATTAAGAGTCCAATACGGCGGGGGCTGTGTACACGAGTAGTGTAAAATTGGGGCATCTGGATCAAAAGAGCTCCAGATGCCACCAATTTTACACATTCAATTCCTTCAAATTCATAGTTCAGAATGTCGATTTTAAAGTACCTAATTGATTCGTTACGAAATCAAGTCAACATTTTGAGTGTTAAAAATATTACTACAAGATATCCACTATAGTTGTGGATTGCAATAACGGTTCATTCAGGAGTGCAATGTAACTTATTAAATCGTTTTATATGAAATTAAAATGTTTTTGTATACTCACTATAAATCTGAATTGATCATTCGACATCAAATATTCGTCTGGTGGTACGGATCATGCCACGTCTAAATAAATACGGGGCAGCGTTGATATGCAACCCGAACTGTGTGCGCGTGTATGCGCGTGTGTGTGTGTGTGTGTGTGTGCTGTTATTGTACTAATAACTATTTAGTTAGCCTTATTTCAAATGCATTTTTTAAAGCTTTTTAAATAAAAAAAATTCTTGGTTTACGGTTTTAAGAGACAAATAAAACCAATAAATTAGTTCTATATCATACATTTATTTTAACAGAAACTTTTTACATTTTTTATATCCTAATAAGAAACACCACAATAATTTTCACAAAATATGCACAATAAAATATTAAGCAAAATTACAATACACACTTAATGTTTAACACATAAGTAGAAGTGATATTATTTAGGTATAGATATAATACTCTTAACCTTATTGGAATAATACTTTGATACATACTATATTAATAACTAAAAACATAATAACAATTTTAAGCTTATAAATTAACTTTGACAGCCATTGTCGCTATCTAACTATAAACTAATCATTAATTATGTCTTCGTGTATCCTATTTATTACTTCCATGGTTTTATTATAAACTTCATCCATATAGGTACTTCTAACAACATGCTGCGCGCAAACCTCTGCTTCGCAGTTGTAATTGCCGCAGATCGTACTGTTCTGCTCAAAGTTTTCTGCATCGTATACTTGTATAACTATTATTTTCATCGGTTTGGCAACCGGTTTCTTTATAAATGAATACACTTTTTGTTTATTTTTTGTAATTTTGCGTGATTGATCCGCAAGACCCAGATGTCTTTGATTTGCGCTTTGTGATTGATTAGGACCCTTTTCTGAAGGTAAAAAGTTAAATAGCAATTCTCCAGAGTCCTGAAACGAAAAAAAATAATTTTTAAAAATACATAAGTTTGCGAAGGCACATGAATAAAAAGTAAGGAATTAAATTTTATTGTAATTTTTGATTTAATTTAATTTTTATAAAATAAATTGAAAAACTCACCGACATTGTAGAATTTTTACGAGTAGTTCCTTTACCGTTCGATTCCCCAAACCGAATATTTTTTCGGGGGATTAGTGGGGCTATTTATATTAAAAAATTGCATAAAAAATAAGTTCATAAGGTTGAAAATATTAATACAATTTGTTTCAAATATTTGTTCCCAAAACGGGCATCTGAAATCTAAATCCGAAATCTGATCCACGCGCCCGTCGGGCGTCACTTAGCCTGTGTGCGTTTTCTAAGTACACTCACTAATAAGAATATATAACATATAACAACTAGCGACCAGCCCTCGCTTCGCTTAGGGTAAAACATCTGTATTTTTATACTTGACATAAAAATAAAAGATTTTTAATAGCCATCATTTCTATAATTTTAAATTATTTCTAAATAATTGAACTATACTTTTTTTGTCCAAACATGTAATTTAAAGTGTACAAGTACCTACAAATTTCGAAAATACAAACATCTTCTAATATTAGAATACACTAAAATAAGTAAAATACTCTTCTAATATTACATATAGATTACACCCATATTAAAAATCAAAAGGTCTAAATGAAAAGACATGAACGGTCTTGTTTTAACCTGTGTAAATATATATATATATATATATATATATATAATTGAAAATCTTTTATACTGGCCTTAGTATCGTAAAAGTTAATAAAATAAGTAAGGTAAGGATTATTGCCTTGTTAAGCTATTGGTTAATTAGTAGTTAAATTGTTTTTATGTTTATTTCTTTATGTTGAATTTTTTTATTCATATATTCTAATAAATTTTTAACTACAAAATTATTATAAAGTAAATCGTCAGGTATGCAGACATCGGCGAGTGATTCTACTAGTGTATAAAATAAAAATTTGATTACTTCGAAATTTTTCTATTGAACTGTAAGCATCTAACATATTTGGTCATGCGTCTCGCGTTGCGTATGGGTTTAAATAGCCGGAAGAAACTGTGGGGAATCATAAGCATCTCAGGCTTTCAAGCTATTTCACCACAAAGAAGGGAACCCCTGCTACAATTAACATGTGAGTATTAAGTTATTATTTAAAAATTTTATTACTTTAACATTAAATCAGATAAATAGTCCGAGCCGTCATTTTATTTAAAATTTAAATAATATTAATATCACCCATGTTTTCCCGAAATAAAGTAGCTTTTTTTTTAATATAATTTTAAATTAGTATGGAATATAACACTAAAACAATATCGATTCTATAATATAAAGCATTATTTGTATTTACGTGATCACCTAAAGTTATGTAAAAATATATTTTAGATAGGTTTGTTTAATTATATTTCATTAAAATTTCAGGTCTAAGAGTCAACTCGCTGCAGACCTCTTCCTATCTGAAGATGAAGGAGCAACTTCAGAGGCGGGTGACTGTAGAAGTGTCGAAGCCAAGAAACGAGGCAAGTCGTCAACTTCGACCTCGAGCGCCAAAATCAGCAAAGCGAAAAGGACTAAAATTAATCCAGTGTCCAAGCCGTCCTCGACAGTAGCTGCAGACCTCTTCGGCAGCGACAGCGAAGACGACGTTCGCCCTCCTAGCGCCATGGGTAAACCCCTGTTGTCTTACGTTAGCAGTAAAATAGCGAACGGATATTCGCGGCAAATTCATGCTGCCAAGCTCGGTTCGCATTATATTGAATTAAAGGTGTATCAATGTAGTGAGGTGGACAAAGTACCGCCGATAAACCGCTGGAAACATGCTTTGTTCACCTTAAAGCATCGGACCGACGTGGACACTGAAGCTTGGGGGCACCTAAATAAATTTATATGCGCTGCTCGAAAAGAGTACCGAGGGTGCCCCAAAACTTTTATTAGTAATTATTTTTAAAGTAGTTAGTTAAATTTTATTTGTAACTATGTTTAGCCCCTATAAGATTAAGTTTAGTTTTAGACTAATATGTTATATATTATATTGAATAACCTGTTTTTGTCTTTCAGTTCAAACCCCGAGTAGTACTTCAATGAAATGTAACGAATGTGAAATTGAGATTTTGAAACATAAATATAAATACCATATGAGATCTAATTTACATAAGTCAAAGTGTTTATTGAAAACTGAACATGATAATATTGAAATAATAGCAACAGCTTTTAAAAACAGAATTGTGACATATCGCTTGAATCCGTCTCAGGACACTGAGCACCTCACGCACCTCACGCCAGAGGCGTTCCTGAGCGGTTCTCTAAGTGATATAAAAAAATTGATTGAGATATGCATTCAAAGACATAGTTGTATCAAAATAAATTTAGAATTGTTTGCTTACTTTTTATTACCAAAGACAAATGAACAATTATTGAAATCTTTTAATACAAAATTCGAAATAATTTACAAAAGTTCAGATTTAAATAATTTTGTAAGAAATGTATTTCAAGTATTTAAAAGAAAACTTACCGAATTTGAACACTGTGAATCCGGTTGGTCATTTTTTGCAATAAGTCATTTAGAAATCAATGTTAATAAATATAACCCAATGAGAGGTGGAACATATATAGATTTACCGTCATTTATTAAAAATAAAAAATGTTGTTTAAATATTCAGAATAACGATGAATATTGTTTTTTGTGGTGCATTGTTGCAGCAATGTATCCTGCAAAATGTAACTCATGCAGAATAACATCTTATCCTCATTATTCAAAGGTTTTAAATATAGAGGGAATGTCTTTTCCTCCATCAATTAAAGATATAAAGCTGTTTGAAAAATGTAATTCTAGCATAAGTGTTAATATTTATGGTTTAGATAGCAAAAATTTGGTATCTGGACCTCTTTATTTAACAAAAGAAAAGAAAAAGCATCACATTAACTTGCTTTACATTGAGCGAAATGAAAGAGGACACTATTGTTTAATTAAAGACCTGATACGATTAGTTCGAAAGCAAATAAGTCATCACAAAGGAAAGATTTACTTTTGCGATTCTTGTTTGCAATTTTTTTCCAGTGAGTTGAAATATAGTAATCACTATTGTTCTGAAATACTTACAATACTTCCTGAAAAAGGTAGTCTAATTCAATTCAAAAATTATGAGCGAAAGCAAAAGATTAATTTTATTATTTATGCCGATTTTGAAAGCATTTTATTAAAGTATTCTGAACAAAGTACGAATAACACACAGAAGTTTAAATTACATATACCAGCATGTTTTGCATATTATGTGTGCTGTTCACATGACCCGAGTTTAAACAAATATGTTACTTATAGAGGTGAGAATTGCGTCGAAATTTTTATTAAACGATTGATTGAAGATGTTACTTGGATAAACACTATTTTATCCGAAGTGAAACCGATAAAACCCTTAACTCTTGAACAACGAAATAATTTTGAAAATGCTTCCGAATGTCATATATGCAAACGCCCTTTATTCGGTGACAAAGTACAAGATCATGATCATGTCACATCCGAGTAAAGAGGCGCAGCTCATTCAATTTGTAATTTGAAATATAAAATATGTCCATTTGTGCCAGTAGTTTTTCATAACTTAGCTGGATATGATAGTCATTTATTTATTAAAGAACTGGTAAAATATGAGGGTGATATTAAAGTTATACCGAAGTCTAAAGAAAAGTACAGTTCTATTACAAAATTTATCCCATTATCTAATACATCTCATCTTATTCAAATAAAGTTTATTGATTCATATCAGTTCTTAAGTTCGAGTCTCGATGAACTTAGTAAAAGCTTGAATACAGAAGATTTAGTCAATCTATCGAAGATTTTTAATGATAAAAGTACATTAGATTTATTGAGACGTAAAGGTATTTATCCGTATGACTACATGGATTCATGGTTAAAGTATGAGGAAAGACATTTGCCAAAAAAGGAAAACTTTTATAATTCGATGAAATTAGAGCACATAACTGATAATGACTATGAACATGCACAGATGATATGGCAAACATTTAATATTCAAACACTCGGTGAATACACTGATCTGTACATAAAATGTGATGTATTATTATTATGCGATATTTTCGAACATTTTAGAAATACCAGTTTACAGCATTACTCTCTTGATCCAGCATATTATATATCAGCTCCAAGCTTGAGTTGGGACGCCATGCTATTATATACTGACGTACGTCTCGAGTTAATAACTGATTTAGAAATTTATCAATTTTTAGAAAAAGGTATACGTGGTGGATTATCACAATGTTCTGTTCGCCATGCTGAAGCTAACAATAAATATATTCCACATTTTGATAATACAAAACCATCTAGCTATTTAGTATATCTAGATTGTAATAATTTATATGGATACGCAATGACACAAAAATTACCGATATCTGAATTTGTTTTATTAAACCGAAGTGATATTATTAAATTTGATATAATGAGTATTCCGAATGACGGAGAACTTGGATATATTCTAGAAGTGGACCTAGAGTATCCCGAATACTTGCATGATGATCATAAGGATTTACCTTTCGCATGTGAAAGGTTTATTCCTCCCAACGGAAAAACAGAGAAATTAATTGCAAATTTATATGATAAACATAAGTATGTTATTCATTTCGTTCATTTAAAAGAGTGTTTAAAACGAGGTCTTATTTTGAAGAAAATTCATAGAATACTTAAGTTTAAGCAAGATGCTTTTCTTCAGAAATATATTAATTTAAATACTTCCTTACGCCAGAGTTCTAAATCTGAATTTGAAAAAGACTTTTTTTAACTATTAAATAATTCAATATTTGGAAAAACTATCGAAAACAAACGTAAACAAGCTAATGTAAGACTACTAACGAAGTGGAAAGATTGTGATAATAAAACAAATAAAATTATCGGTGCGGAGTCAATAATTTCTAAACCAAACCTTAAAAGTATTTCTGTTTTTACTGAGAATTTTGTGGCTGCACAATTGAAACCAGAAAAAATTATATTAGACAGACCAATATACATTGGATTCACTGTACTAGAATTTGCTAAAAAGCATCTATATAATTTTCATTATGCTCATATGAAAAGAAAATATGGAACAAACGTAAAACTGTGTTATACTGACACTGATAGTCTTCTGTATTTAATATATACTGAGGACTTCTACAACGATTTAAAAAGCGATATATTGTTTTTCGATACAAGTAATTTTGAAGATGATAATCCGTATAATATGCCTAAAGTGAATTCAAAAATTCCTGGGCTCTTCAAAGATGAGCTTGGTGGATCAATTATTACTGAATTTACTGGCCTAAGAGCGAAGTTGTATTGTTTAAAAAGCGTAAAAGCTACTATAATAAAAGCAAAGGGTGTAACTAAACCAATAAAAAAACATTTAGAAATGAAAAACTATAAAGAAACATTATTTAATAATCAAGTTTTAAAACATAAAATGAATATGATAAAATCTATAAAACATTTATTGTATTCACAACAAGTTAATAAAGTAGTTTTAGATAGCAATGATGATAAAAGACAAATACTAGCTAATAATGTTGAAACCTTGCCCTGGGGGCATTATAATACCGTGTTTTAGTTGATTGATAAGTGTATGGTTTATTTATAACAGTGTAGCGCGAAACTTTGAGTATCAAAATTGTTTATTAAGTAATTAACGTATTTTATTGTTAAATTTAATGTAATTTATATACTACTTATGAAACTAAGCTAAGTCAAACAAGATTATATCCTAGTAGTGTTTGATTGTAGTATTTTATTTTATTGATTAAATTATGTTTAAGTATATTTAGAGTTTTACTCTATCCCTTGTACCTTGTGCATATGCAAAATCTTAAATAAATACTTGTGCGCATTATTTTTCTCTCATACATAAAAATGAAGTTGATTAAGCAACCAGTGTCTATAGAAGTTAAGAATATTGAAATAAAAGAAAATAAGATTTACACAAAGCATAGTATACTTCTCCCAAACAACATCCGATGTGTTATATGTGGCCCGTCTAATTGTGGGAAAACAAATGTTATGATAAGTTTATTGATTAACGAGAACGGTTTAAAATTTAACAATGTTTACTTGTACTCAAAGACAAGTTTTCAACCCAAATATGGCTTTCTAGAACAAGTCATGCAAAGAGTCCCCGAAGTAAATTTTTTTATTTTTAACAACGATCACGATGTTATTCATCTTAATGAGGCTTTACCAAATTCAATCTTTATTTTTGATGACGTCGTTTGTGAGAACCAAATAAATATTCGCAACTATTTTACCATGGGTAGACATAAAGGAGTTGATTGTTTTTATCTATCTCAAACATATTCAAAAGTACCGAAGCAACTCACACGTGACAATGTCAACTTTTTGATTGTATTTAAACAAGATGAAATTAATATGAAGCATATATATGATGAACACGTAAGTCCTGATATGGAATGGCCAATTTTCAAAAACCTTTGCTCCATAACCTGGCAACGCCCCTATGATTTTTTGACAATTAATAAGGATTGTGAACTGAACAAGGGGCGATACAGACAAAATTTCGATATCTTCATTAACTTCGATTGATTGTTATATAAATCAATCAACGATAAAATTTATTCATTTGGAAATAAGCACGGTTGATTGTAGGTCATACAATGGAGCAACAAATAACTAAGCAACTAATAGAGTCTGCGGACACTATTAAAAATAAAGTTAAACAAATGAGAGATGATGACTTCCATACCAATACTCACCTTAAATATTTATTCAAACCTCTTGCTGATCCTTTAAATGCAATTGCTGCTAGTAAAGAAATATCTTTACTGAAAAATAGTGGTAATGCTACCGATAAAACTACTGCTAATGAAATAACCCCTAAATTATTTTTACATGATTCATATTTTGAAAACACACCCAAATTTAAGTTATCTGATGAAAGCTCCGAAAAGTTCTATTCCGAAACTGAAGAATTGGAAGAAGGACCAGACGAAAATATTACTGGAACTGAAAATTATAAAGATACGTCGTTGAAAAAAGAAGACTTCTTAGAAATATATGATAATATGAACATACCATTCGGGGTGCGAAGTGAAAATAACAAACTCATGATTGGAAATACAATAATAAATTTTTCGACATCACACGATGAGTCTAGTAATGGTAAAATATATAATATTTGTATAGATGATAAAAAATATCGATTAACTTCAGGGTTGCGGGAATTGTTACTTCGCAAAAGTCCAGATTTAAGTATAATTAATGAAAACGATAAAGAAATTTACAAAGAAATACTCATCAAAACTAGTGCTCATAAAAGAGACCACGACCCAGCAGGTCAAATTCGAGGTGATAAAGGGTTAAAATACCGTAAAGTAATTAAACCATTATTAAAAACTGGTGCTGGATTAGCGCACCTAAAGGAATATAAGAAAAATACCGATTTGGTTTATTGGGATGATCCTAACGAACTAGTAGATAGACTCAAACTTCTGGTTGCATCAAAAACAGCCGGTAATACTAACCTTGACAATGAGATACTGTCAATTGTAGAGGAACTCAAAGAAGCTGGTATCATAAAAGAATAAAATATTTTGTAAACAACAACGTCATTTAGTATGTCGTGATACGTGAGCGGTGTTAGTTGAAATGAATTCAGTTAAAAAAGATATTGTTAATGAAATACATAAAAGTGCTAGGATTCATTTCTTACGAAGGCATGTATTGCTCAAAGACATTGATGATCTTTGGCAGGCGGATTTGATGGATATGCGAAATATCTCAAGGTTCAATAATAATTACAAATACATTTTGATTGTTATTGATGGATTCTCTAAATACGCTTGGGCTTTTCCGCTCAAACAAAAAAGTAAAGAATCGGTTTATACAGTATTTAATAATTTAATAAGCAAAGTAAAACGCATCCCTAAAAACTTACAAACTGATGCTGGAGGTGAATTTTTTAATGAAAAATTACGTGAGATGTTTCAAAAATATTCTATTAACCATTACTGTACGTATTCTACGAAAAAAGCTTCCATTGTAGAACGACTAATAAGAACAATCAAAAGTAATTTATATAAAGAATTTAGTTTAAATGGGAATTATAACTGGATTGATGGTACACTAGCGAATGTAGTTGATAGATATAATCATACCACGCACCGAACAATTGGTGTAAAACCAATTGAAGTTAATCATTATAATAAAGATGAAATACGAAATAGATACTGTCGCGAAAATAATATTCAAAACCAAACACCTAAATATAAAGTGGGGGATTTCGTTCGAATAAGTAAACATAAAAGCTGTTTTGAAAAGGGATATACTCCTAACTGGTCTACAGAAATATTTAAGATTATCAAAGTTCAAAAAACAAATCCGGTGACGTATCTATTGGAAGACAATAGGAAAATCCCTATTTTGGGATCATTTTACAATGAAGAATTACAAAAAACTAAATATCCGGATATTTATTTAGTAGAAAAAGTTTTAAAGCGAAAACAAAATAAAGTTTTTGTTAAATGGTTAGGCTTACCTAAGTCAGAAAATAGCTGGATTAAAGTTAAAGATAGCGTATAAATAGCATCGTTTGTATCAATATAACCAGGTGGTCATAGAAACGAGTTCCATTCTGTTTTTTTCCATGAACGGGGAAGGACTTGTAAATAATTTAATTAACAAAATACCTTTTGAGCTGCATCTGCCAGGATATAATTATTGTGGGCCAGGAACAAAATTACTTCAAAGATTGACTAGAGGTGATGAAAGTGTAAATAAATTGGACGAATACTGCAAATATCACGATATTGCATACAACAATTCTAAAAGATTAAAAGATCGACATAAAGCAGATATAGTTTTATTAAAAATGGCGAAGAAACGAGCTTTATCTAATGACGCAAGCACTGGAGAAAAGCTTGCAGCTAATTTAGTTAACAAGATAATGCTAGCAAAAGTAAGCTCTGGTTGTGGCGTCAAAAAGGACTTTAAAAATATAGTTTCTTATACAAAAAATTATATTAAGAAAATTAAACCAAAGGGTAAGAAAAAGCTTATAGCTATGGCATACGCTGCTGCTAAAGAATTAACAGGTGATTCTGAAAAATCGAAAATGAAGCTTCCTCGAATTATTCCTCTTCCTAAATCTGGTGGAGTTTTACCACTAATTCCGATATTTGCTGGCTTGTCAGCTGCCGGAAGTATCGCCAGTGGAATTGCGGGGATCGTAAAAACTATAAATGAGTACAAGGATGCAAAAAAGCGCTTAAAAGAAATGCAATCACGAAATGATTACATCAACGAAAGTGTGTGTATTGGAAACGGGTTGCGGCTAGATCGTTACAAAGATAGGTTAGGAATATACCTAGACGATAAGAAAAAAAACTAAATTACAGGCTACCTAATCGCGCTCTTACAAATATAGATATAATAAAATTTACAAAAAACGTTCCGTATTTTCGTGGAGTTTTTATGAGAGACGCTTTACCTAAAACTCCTTTTTCTAAGGAGTGTGGTATCATAAACTTAGATAATTCTGAAAGTTCTGGTACACATTGGGTAGCCTATGTAATTTATAATAAATATATCGAATACTTTGATAGTTATGGTAATTTAAAACCACCTAAGGAATTCGTGCGATATGTGAGTTCTCATAATATCAAATATAATTATGATAACGTACAAAAGAATAACCCATTCATTTGTGGACACTTATGTATTGATTTTATAAAAAAATTTTGGGAAACAAAAGGTATTATAAAATCAAACTCTTGCTTATAAAATTATATTCTAATTCTGTCTGTTATGCAAGTCGCATGTGATTTACTTAGCTAGTCGCTATGATTGTTTATAATATAATATCTAGTACGAAACCAAAATGCATTACTCGTCCTAGCATCGTCAAGAGACGAAGACCTATAAAGAGAATTAAAAAAATAAGCAAAGAAAATAAATTATTTCTTAAAGCTTTGGGTTTTAAAGTATGAGTATCTTACAAGTAAATGATACGCCACAATTTGATAACTCTATATCGAGTTATGAAATTCATACGTATAATCCATACAGCAACAGTTTTAGCGAAAATGATGAAATAAGGATACCTATACATCAACAAGACCTGTATGTATTACCTGCAGCCAGCTATATTTACATAGAGGGTAAAGCAATTGTGTTAGGAAAAGATTCTACAGAAAAACAAACCCGTAAAATTGTCAATTTTACTAATAATTTTATAGCATTCCTTTTTAATGATATTCGTTATGAACTTAATGGCGTTGAAATTGATCGCATAAAAAATGCTGGAATAACGACAACTCTTAAGTCGTATGTCTCTATGAGCGAGGGAGAAAGCAAAGCTGCAGCTATTTGGGGATGGGATTTAAATGGGCTCAAAAACAACGATGGAATGTTTAGCGCACTGATACCTCTAAACAAGGTTCTCGGATTTGCCGAAGATTATAATAAGATTGTAATTAATTGTAAACATGAACTTATACTGAACAGAAGTAGTACCAATCTTAATAGTGTTACTCTTGATAATAATGATATTGTGAACATAAATATTGAAAGACTGCAATGGCGTGTGCCGCATATAAAAGTTTCAGATCGAGAAAGATTAACTTTACTTAAAAATTTAGAGAAAGATCGCCCTATACGAATGGCTTTCAGAAACTGGGATTTATATGAGTACCCTTTATTACCTAAGACAACAAAACATTCCTGGATTGTAAAAACTGCTTCACAAGTAGAAAAGCCGAGATATGTAATATTCGGTTTGCAGTCAAATAGGAAAAATGTAATGAATAAAGACTCTTCTATATTTGATCATTGTAAATTAACTAATGTTACGCTCTTCTTAAATTCACAATATTACCCATACGAATCAGTGAACGCTAAATTTCCCGAAGATAAATTTCATATATTATACGAAATGTTTACTAAATTTCGTCAGTCTTATTATAACACTCAGCCTGATCCATTGCTTAATTTGCGCGAATTCAAAGAAAAGGCTCCTCTGTTTGTAATTGACTGCTCGAGACAAAACGAAGCTTTAAAAAGCGGAGCAGTAGATGTAAGACTGGAAATTGAAAGTTACGAAGATATTCCAGAAAATACATCTGCTTTTTGTCTTATTATTAACGATCGACTTATTGAATATAAGCCCTTAAGTAGCATCGTTAGAAAATTAATATGAGTGTTATAGTCGATGTACAAGGATTTAAGACCGAATCAAACGATTTTATTCTTAAAGAAATAGCAATATTATGGAAAAACCAAATACAGGTTTTCCTAATTAGACCACCATATCCATTTTACAATCTTACAAAGAAAGAAAGATTACATGTAAGTTGGATAGAGAGGAACAGAAATTTTTTCTGGAATGAGGGTTTTATACCATACACAAATATCAAGCGATACATAGCACCTCTACTTAAAGACAAAATAATCTACGTTAAAGGATACGAAAAAGTTATGTGGTTAAGAAATATTGTCGAAAATGAAAATATTTATGATTTAGAAGACAAAAAATGTCCAAATTTACAAACTCTGCACAATGATTTTGGAACCTGTAGCGATGTTTTTAGCTGCGTGTATCATACCCACGCCTGCGCTTTAAAAAATGTAATGATTATTAAGAAATGGTTTGATAATAAAATGGTTTTTTAATTGAATTGTTGAGTTTTGATTGAAACTAACCCCTTAACCTTTGAAAGTTAAACAGAATATAAAATTCAAAATGTCAATTCTTTTACAAAAATAATTATTCATTAATAAATGTTCTGAACGACTTCATTAATAAATGATAAGTGGGATACATTGTGTAAAATATGTAAAATTGGGGCGTCTGGAGCTCTTTTGATCCAGATGCCCCAATTTTACACTACTTACACGTATGGCATCTCTTAGGAAGGTCTAACAGTTAGTGGCCATAGAAAATGGCACTTTGACCGGGGTGAACTATGCTCAAGAGATCCTCAATGAGTATGCAGGACCATATATGGTAAATATGGGTGATGGATCAATTCTAATGCAAGATAACGCCCAGCCACACACCGCTCAGGTTGTACAAGAGTACATTCAGGAGGTTGGTATCAACTGGGTGGCCTGGCCACCAAAGAGACTTGACCTGAACCTGATCGAACACGCTTGGGATGAACTCGGAAGGTTGATCAGACGACGCAGACGATCTCCTGTCACCCTCAATGATATTAAACTGACCCTGATGGAAAAATGCGAGAATATCCCCCAACATCGTCTCCGGAACCTCGTCTTCAGTATGCCAAACAAACTCGAAGCTGTGATCAGAACACCGTTATTGTGAGGAGACAACACCGTTATTAAAAATGTGATTTTAAGACTACAAACACCTTTTTCAGGGTTTATTATCATTTATGTTAAAAAACATTAAGTTAAGTAAAATAAACTTATGTTCAAAAAATATTTTTTAAATGTTCTAAATGTTGTTTTATACATCAAGTCTCTAAATTTAATAGTTTAGGAATAAATTTAATTTAAAAACAGGTATACCTTCTTCTGTAGGCCAGTATATATTAGTATATAATAATTAGGCTGAGATTCTTAGACTCCTCGGCGCTTAGCATGTCTCTCAAAAAGGTACTATTTTAATCACCCTATTCTAAAGAGATCATCTTATATATTTAAGGAGAGAAAGCATAAAACACGAAATTAGACATAACGTTACATATAGGAGTTTACTAAATAACATGTAAAATAGGTCTATTATCTACATAGATAAAACAAAGTTGCTTTCCGCTGTCTGTACGCTTAGATCTTTTATACCGCAATAGATTTTAATGCAGTTTTCATCAATAGACAGAGTGATTCAAGTTTTTACTTACCATTAACAACAAACCAATCGGCACCAGCCACATAAAAAGCTACTAAATAATGGAAGTCCAAAAAGGCATAAGTGAATGAATTCCATTGATCTGCGAGCCAGAAGTCCGCGAATAATACTGGCATGAAGGGAGCTGCTAGGATACGACCCTGAAACAAAATAAATCAATACTGTTAATATAAAAAAATAAAAAAACTTAAAATTATATTTTTTTCCATTAGCTGTGTATAGGAAAAATAAACAAATAAGTGTTTGTTACTCAATAACACAAAACCGGTTGAACGGATTTTAATGAAATTTGGCATACAGATACATTATAACCTAGGTAAATACGCACTACTAGACAATTTTTCATCCCAAAGAAAGGCAGAGGTAAAACTGGTTTACGGATTTAAATGCATTTTTAATTTCAATTCACTTTAGACCCAATTTAAAAGCTATCCCAAACGAAGTCGTGGGAGTAATAAAATGTTTTCGATGGATTCTGTAATTTTTCCATAAATTCTCAATTTTTATTAAAATAAAACGTGAAATAAACGAGGATCGGGATGTGGAGTTTTAGTATAAGATTGTAGTTTCATTAAAATACATATTACTTTAAAAGTTGGATAAATCTTAAGATTTATTTGAACAACCTCAGATTTACCAATACGGAATGTCAAGTACAAAATGCTACTTGACCTTTCCATATTTCTAACATGTGGTATATGGTATAGTTATACACGCATGTTAATGTAAATCAGTTTAATTTTAATGATTAAAACGAGTATCTGTGGGGCTTTAACTTAAGAGGAAATCAGCCGACACTTTTTTCATACAAACGTAGTCCCCTGTTTCCTCCTAGGATAATGAAGTTACAAAAGAAAAAAAAATACCATGCGATATATACGTACCTCTGCTATGACTGTAAGTTTTGTTTTATTTTATTATTTGATTAAAATAATAGAAAAAAATTTTTTTAAATTTTAACGAAATAATTATCAAAATCGGTCCAGATTTCGAGGAGGAAACAGGGGATAACAAAATACGATTTTCTTAAATTTAGGTAGGTAAAATCAGTTCGAGCTGTAGTTCTCTCTATCACACGGTAAGGGGTAAGCTTGGCGCTCAGCGCGACAGCAATATTTTTGGTAAAAACCTATTTTTCAAAAGTGTCGTTCGTACGAAATCCTCTTAATATTTTTCCATAATTCATGATGATTAAATACTACATGTAAGTAAGTTTTTACTTAATAGACTTTGATTTATAGTTTTCTACCTAAACCTACCATTTAAAGATAAACACGAGTGTTAATAAAATAAGATTAATACAGACATAATAAATGACCACTACTTTTTAATTATTAAATTCATATTAGACATGAAAAAAGAAAATACTTACACATATTTTCAGAAACCAGAATCTTGCTTCATGCCGGAAGACCCTCAATGGATTCATTAGAAATACTAACATAATTAACACTAAAGCTAAAGGATTCACAAAAGGCGGTATGCTTAAACTTTCACTATATATAAAACTAAGTATACTGAGTGCCCAAACAACACCAAAAATCGACGCTAACTCCATCAAATGTTGTTCAGACAAATGTTTTCTGGGATCCAGTTCGAATATTAGGACATGATTAACGCCAGAGGATCTCCAGCCGTACACATTGATGCCGATAAAAAATATAAATTCAACTAAAAGGAATGGACCGCGGTACAATCTGAACGCGGTTTTGAAATTATCTGTGCCTCCTTCGTGGAATAGTGCTGGAACAAAAAAAATATTTAATTAATAAGATAAACTTACCGTGTTTATATTAGAATATTTTTCTTGTTATAAATGACACGCGACATTGGGAGATAAGTTAAATAAACACATTTTTGAAATAGAGTGCATTTGCCTATAACTTTATTTCTTAATAGATTACTAGCAGTTTGGATTATAAACCACTAGTCTAGTCGACAAGTCGGAAATGGTTTTTAAGTAAAATTACCCTCCTCATTCTGAGGAGGAGACCCGGCTCAGCAGTGGGCCATTGAAGGGTCGTGATGATGATGAAAATTTTCAAAGGAAATAAATTTATTGTTTGTTCAGAACACACCATAATTTTTACAAATTAAAAAAAAAATTAATGTTTCGTACTTGCTTTGCTCGCCGCGGGCGAAACCTAAATATGTCTCGCAGAGACTCATTTTCAGCGTTAAATTAAAATTATAAATAACGGATATAGAGTTCTGAGAGTAGAGTTTTTCATTTGAAATTTCCTCCTCTTTAAGAATCTTTTTTTTATTTATTAAATATTAACAGCCTATGAAATATTGTCGAAACGAAATGCCTTTTTTTTTCATCTATATCCAATGAGCTATCACACATAATTTTAAGAGCAGTATCTCTATTTTAGATCATTAACAACTTGTATCTATTAAACTATACTAGTATTCTTACGCCCTCCTACTAGTATTCAAAGATATCAATATAAGAAACCATGGGTTTTTTGCCGTGACTAAATTTATATATGCTGACAGTAGGCTAAATAAACTGTACGCGGGAAAAACCATAGTTCTGCGTCAGGTTAAAGATTTAAAAAAAATATTAGGTACTAATAACTAAGCAAAACTATAGTGCTAGAAGTATTCTCCTTATAAGAGACTAGTCGACCCGCGCAACTTCGTCCGCGTGTAGCTCCGCTCCTATTGGTCTTAGCGTGACGATATATACCCTTCCTCGATAAGTGGGCTATCTAACACTGAAATATTTTTTTCAAATCGGACCACGCGCGTTCAAGCAAACAAACTCCTCAGCTTTATATATTAGTATAAGATACACTGCACAGTAACATATTATTTTAGTGCCTTCAATATAGGTACGCGTATCTTAAATAAATATAATCTGTCTTCTATTCTTCCTTTGAGAACTTATAGGTGTATAAAAACCCTCACCCGAGTATCCAGGATTTGTTAAATACAATATAAAAATTAAAGTAGATTTACAATTAAAAGTGTTTTTAATTTAATAAATAACTTTAAATACACTATTGATAACTTTGCACTAAAAGCTTTAATATCTGGGGTTTTTTTTCAGGTAGACCAATTAGTACATAATTAAGAAATAACAGAATTTATTAGTAATTAATTGAGATTGGAAGATTAAAATAATGTAGAACTAGCGTTTCTCCCAAAATAGCGTATATTTTCAAAATTAGTGTTACAAAAGCAGTTAATGTCGCGCGTACAGAGGTCAAAGTCCGTCATACCGATTTTGAAAAACACTTGTTCCGGTAACGGCCGCGCGTTCCGTATTACGCATGAACATGCCCCCGGCCTTGGAAGCACCTACTTCCAACAGTCTTATGGCTTGGATGATGTAGCAGTTGAGACCTCCACTGGTAAGGGACAAATCTTTGGGAAGGCACGCTTCGTGATGGCTCCAGAAGCTGTCCTTATTGCGGCGACTCGAGACACTCCATCCTTCCCTGGAAACGTAGCTACTATGCGTCCCATACTCCATTTCATAGGAGGGCTGTTGTCGTCCTTGATGAGCACCAGAACTCCTTCCTTCAAGCTATCGCCAGCCTTTGTCCACTTGGTCCGCACCTGAAGTTCCGACACGTACTCTTTCGACCACCGGGTCCAGAAGTGTTGACGGACTTGCTCCACTCTTTGATAGTGGGTAAGTCGATGAGGTGGAACTCGTTCATAGTCTTCGCTAGCAGGCGATGTCAATGAGCGGCCAATCAGAAAGTGTGCTGGTGTGAGTGGGGAAAAATCATTAGGATCTGCAGACATGGGAGATATGGGACGGGAGTTTAGGACTGCTTCTATCTGTGTCAATACCGTGTAAAGTTCTTCAAATGTGAAATTCGCATTACCTAGTACTCTCCTAAGATGATGTTTGCATGATTTGACCCCTGCTTCCCAAAGGGCCCCGAAATGGGGAGAATAGGGCGGAATGAACTTAAATTTAATATTATTATTAGTCGCGTAATCTTTAATATTTTCTGCACAGTTAGATAAAAATTTTGAAAATTCTGTCATTAAACCAGTGAAGTTTCTTCCATTGTCAGAGAAGATTTCTGATGGTTTGCCGCGACGAGAGATAAACCGCTTTAATGCTAGTAAATATGCATCAGTAGACAAATCACCCACTAGTTCAAGATGAATAGCTCGAGTTATAAAACATATAAATAAACTCACATAAGCTTTAGTTAGCCTGGCACCTTTACCTCTCCGATTTAGGATGAACACTGGCCCAAAATAATCAACTCCACTAACCATAAATGGAAAACTTATCGATAAGCGCTTAGTCGGTAAATTTCCCATCAACGGAGTGAGGGTTTTTCCCCGGAAACGGATGCAAATTACACACTCATGTACTACCTTCTTTGCTAGGTTTCTGCCACTGATAGGCCACCATGACTCGCGAATGGTGAACAACAACAACTGTGGTGCAGCATGTAATTGTTTCACATGTTCGTAGCGAAATAACAGGTAAGTGAAGTGATGTTTAGATGATAAGAGAATAGGATGTTTTTTATCATAACAAAATTCATTAACATTTGATAAACGCCCTCCGACTCTAATTAATTTATTATTATCTATAAATACGTTTAAATTTTTTAGATTGCCTTTATTAATAAATTTATTTTTAGAAATCTCCTCATATTCGGGAAATGATTCTTGTTGTGATAATAATGCTAGCGTATTTACAGCTTCTCTCAGCTCATCCACACGCAATGCACCCGATCGCTTAACATTTGTTTTACGAATGTTATATAAAAAACGTTTAATATATGCCATGGTACGTTGCATGCGGTTGAATTGAGAAAATCTAGAAAATGGAAAAAGAAACTGACTGACTGACATATTAAAATCACAGTCTTGTGCAATTAAACTTTTAATTTCGGGGAGGAAATTCGTATCCTCAAGTTCGTGAGGCCGAACAGCACATGATGTGAAATTAGGATCATGAAGAAAATTAGGACCTTTCCACCATAATCTTGAATCTCTTAACGTTTTTATATCAGTACCCCTTGAGACTAAATCGGCTGGGTTGTCATGTGTCATCACATGTCGCCAGATATAGTCTCGCGTAAGTTCCTGAACTTCAGCTACCCGATTTTGTACATATGTTTTTAATTGATACGGTGCCATACGCAACCACCCTAACACTATTGTTGAATCAGTCCATAGCACGACGTTATCGAATTGACACCGGAGTGATTTAATTAATTTTGAACAAAGCTTAGCACCTGTCAAAGCACCGCACAGCTCAAGCCTAGGGACTGTTAACGTCTTTAAGGGGGCTACTTTACCCTTCGCGCACAATAACATTACTTGAACATCGCTTTGCTTTAACGTACGTATGTATGCACATGCTCCATAGGCTTGTTGGGAAGCGTCAGTAAAAATATGTAACTCACAGCGTGTGTAGTGTAAAGCGAACGTATGACGTGGTATTCGTATGGTGCTAAGTTCGTCCAGACTTTCTACAAATCGAATGAATTCATTTGTCACTTCGTCAGGTAGTTTTGTGTCCCAATCAACTTTTAACAACCACAATTTTTGCAACAGTATTTTTATTGAGATTATAAATGCGCTCAATAAACCTAGTGGGTCAAAAATTTGAGAGATTACAGACAAAATTGCACGCTTTGTAATTTTACTACGGTCTACATGAACTTTAGTTTGATAATTTAGTTCGTCTGATTGACTTAACCAACATAAACCAAGGGTTTTTGATTGAGTCTGTTCACCTAAAGAAAGACTTTTCAAAGCGTGTGATCCTGACAGTGCATGATCATGTTCAAAATTAAATATCCATTTTCGAAGTGGAAAACAACCTTTACATAAAACCCTAGATGTTTTTTCACATAAATTTAATAATTCGGTTTTATTATTCGCACCTGTGATCATATCATCAACATAAAAATCGTGTGTTATAATTCTTTGAACGTCAAGGTCATTGCACTCCTTGGCTAATTGATGTAAACATCTTACACTTAGAAACGGCGCCGACGCAGTACCGTAGGTCACCGTATTTAATCTATAGATCTCGATCGGTGCCGCGGGATCGCTACGCCATAAAATAAGCTGTAAGTCGCGTTGATTTTCGCTGATCAAGACCTGCCTATACATTTTCTCAATATCTGCACAAGCTATGTAGGCATACTCACGAAAACGTAATAAAATTGCAAATAAATCGCCCTGTATAGGAGGTCCGACCAGTTGTAAATCATTCAAAGATTTATTTGAGGATGATAATGCACTTGCGTCAAAGACAACACGAAGTTTTGTTGTTGTGCTATTTTCATTAAATACACAAAAATGCGGCATGAAATAATGAATCTTATTGTAAGTGTGAATACGACTCATGTGACCTAACCGTATATATTCGTCGATGAATTCTTTATATAATTTTTTACAAGTAGGCGAACGTGTAAGTCGTTTTTCTAATGAAATAAAACGCTTATATGCCTGCGTATAAGATTCGCCTAGTAATGTGGGTGATTCACGAAAAGGAATCGAAACAATAAAACGACCGTCGCTGTTCTGCTTGGTGTTATTGATAAAATGTTCCTCGCATGTTTGTTCGTCACGCGATAATGCAGGACACCTGACCTCGACCTCTTCTAACTCCCAGAATTTGCGTAACTGGGTGTCAATAGACACAGAAAAATTACAATAAATTGTATTAGTTGAAAACGAAATTTTATTAATAGGACCCGAGATAATCCAACCCAGTTTTGTATTTTGTAGGTATGGACCACTCTCCAGATGTATTTTTCCGTCGCTTAATAACTCCCAAAAATAATCAGCTCCTATCAATATGTCAATCGTATGACTTTGGAAGTATGTAGGATCTGCTAGTGTGATATAACTAGGAATTATTATTTTGCTTAAATTAATAGGTATAGCCGGCATGCTCGGCACTATTTGTGGTAGTACTAAACATTGTAAACATGTTGAATAATCGCCAGTCAACGAGCTTACATTTATTTTACAAGACTGTAAACTTTGCGTTATGGAATTACCGATTCCTTGTATTCTTTGAGCGGACTGTATCATTAAGGCGTTAATTCGATGGCATATAGATTCACGTATAAAACAACACTGGCTGCCGCTGTCTAGTAAGACACGACATGTGATGATCTTATTCCCCAAATCATCTGTTATATTGACTAGCGCGGTCGATAACAAAACAGGTTTCGCAATAGACGCTTGCGCGGTATATAGGTCTGTACTGCTCACCTGCGATGAAAGGGTTTGTAAATGTGTGCGTTGAGTTAATTGATTATTATCACTAATGCATTCGCCTAGCGCGTGCGACTGCATTAGTGAGATCTGCCCTTCAGTCGTTATTGGATCGCGATGAATTATCGTATTGTGCTTAGAATTGCACTTCCGACACGGGCCTAATTTACATGTGTTCGCGGTGTGTGAGGGACGCAAACAGTTCTTACAGAGTTTACTATTTACTATAAAGTTGATTTTATTATCGATAGTTAACTCTAAAAACTTGTGACACGAATACAAGTAATGATCTCCTTTACAATACGGGCATAACATTTTAACAACTTTATTGGTTTTCGCTGTAGACAAATTGCAGTGAATTTTAGAAATGTTTTGTGATGTTTTTGTGCTGACCTTAGATTCGTAGCTGTGTTTGTTATTATGTGACGCTTGTAACGTTTCTAACATATCTGCCCGTGCTTTAAGAAATTGTATTAAATCAGTTACCTGTATTCGCGATTTGTCTTTATGGCGTTCATTTAATAATATATCACTTCGATATTTCTCCCATTCGCGTTCAGTGATGCCATCTAGCTTAGAAACAATCATGTATATGATTAACGTGTCCCAGTGCTCGGTCGGCTCACCTAATAACTTGAGAGATCGTAGGTTTTTAAGCACATTATCAATTAATTTACGTAATAATATAGGGGACTCGTTAGTTAATGTTTTTATTGTAAACAAAGCTTTGACATGATTGTGAATAAGAAGTCTACTGTTGTTATATCTTGTCATAAGCAATTCCCAGGCAACATAATAATTATCTGAAGTAAATTCTAGTGAATCAATTACTAATAAAGCTGGACCGTTCAAAGAGGATTTTAAATAGTGAAATTTTTGAATGGAACTGATATTATTGGATGTGTGAACCAGTGAGATATAAGTGTTTTTAAACTCGAGCCATTGATCATAGCTGCCATCAAAGGTAGGTAAATTTATAGTAGGTAATCTAACCGACTGATGCATATTATCCTGGTTTCCATTAATGGATTGTAAACTATGTGTACTAAATTCATTGTCTAAGATACAGTTAGCTTGAGCTAATATATTATAATACTTACTCTCAAAGGTTTCTCTCTCGTCAAGCTGTTTATCATCTTGTGACTCAGGAAGAAGCCCTTCTAGTTTATTTTGCACATCGTTAAATTCTGACAGGATACTAGATGCTCCCTTTATCCTTAAACTTAACTCTGCCCTTTTAGCGCGGTCTAGAATTTGATTTTCAAAGCTATTAACGTATGTAGACAGTTTAGCTAACCGACCTTTTAAAGTACCTCTTTGTTTAATTAGTTCTTTCATCAGTTGAGTTGTAGGATCTAAAACTGGAGATTCAGGCAAGCTAATCTGAGGTTTAGACATCTTAGTTTTTGTCTTTAAATAATACGACAAATTTGATATTACTGAAATATACTAACAACACGGTATTAGCACTAGATATTAGCCTTTGGTATAAAGAAAGGAAGAGAAGGAATTACCTGGTTGGCACGTCTCACCGAACAAAGATCTCGTAACGTTGCGAAGTTATAGTTGATCAATCAAGTTTTAATTTCTTGATATTTCTGGTTCTTGCGATTGAAGTATCCGGCTCGAAGCTCCAATAATTGAGATTGGAAGATTAAAATAATGTAGAACTAGCGTTTCTCCCAAAATAGCGTATATTTTCAAAATTAGTGTTACAAAAGCAGTTAATGTCGCGCGTACAGAGGTCAAAGTCCGTCATACCGATTTTGAAAAACACTTGTTCCGGTAACGGCCGCGCGTTCCGTATTACGCATGAACAGTAATTATTCATAATTAAACCAATATCTCATCATTTCTTTCCGCTTCTGTATACAGTCAAATGTGTATATATTTTTTATTGCTTATTTATAGATATCGAGTACATTATTATCTATAATCCTTTGTATCTATATAATGTATAGTTATGATAATGAATATTTAAAAATGTGTAAAATAAAACCTCTGGTAATCTAGTGAATTGTTTGGAATTAAGACAGAACAAGTCTGTAAAAACTTTAATAGCGAAATCTAAGCTGCAATAAAGATATTTTAATGAAAAAACTGGGTCAGATGAAATTTTCATGAAATCATATTTTTGCTATCAAATTTCTTTACAGCAGAACCGATTTTGACATATTATACCAACTCAACTAAAACTTAAACTAAAAATTTAATTAACTACCAACTTTCACATATTTCACAAAATCCAGTATAAAATCCAAGATTGTAAGTGGTCACGAAGCTCTTAAGTTAGAAATAAGCTGATTATATCCAAACGGGTTACCAGATCTTCACAAATTATAGCTAAGAGCGACTTCGATTGAATCAGCTTTCAAACAAATATAATTGCATCAAAATCAGTCCATTTTCTTGGGCGCTACAATACCACAGACAGATACTGTTAAACTTATAACATCGCTTCGTTTTAAAAAGATACACATAAGATGCAAATTGCAATGGCTTGAATAGTCCGAACATTTTAAACAGAATTAAACTCCTAGTTTTTTTACTCGTCTAAAAACCCTGGTTAAATAACGACTTAACTTGAAGTAGTTATTGAGACTTTCGGGAGTTACAAAGTTAAACCGACATTGATTTTGTAACATAGACATTATGCTTTACGATTTTTCTGTAGAAATTAGGCCTTTAGTATTTATTTTTTATTTTGAAAGACTTTAAAACGCCAGTGTAATAATAAGCAGTCGCTAAATTATTCTATCGTTAGTCAGATGATAAAGAATTTTAGTTTAAGGCGATAATAAATTAAAAGAACATTGCAGAGTAAGTCGTGGCGTCACGCGTCTTAACTATCATGGTAGACTGCTGTGTCTTGTAGTTTGATTTTATCAATTTATTAATGTCAATTTGCTGTATTAAGTAGTTTTGATTTGATACTAAAAATAATGTATTTTATAAAACCTCAATATAAATCTGCTTAAATCCTATTTAATTACATAAATATACAGTTTTGCTATTTCTTATTTACGGTCATCATGCATATTATTTCTTGAGATTAGCATTAAGTAAAAAACTGAAATAAAATGAATAATTTCTGTTTATTCCTTATCAATTTACCAGTGCATAGTATAAATAAGGACAAAGTATGTTAATCAAATATTTTCTTATAAAGTTTACACGAGCTATAAGCTACAACTGCAACTATGCATATTTGCTTTTAACTAGCCATGACTACAAAAGATAACAAATGTTTACACTGAGATAGGACAATTTATGGTATTTATAAATATTGCCACATCTTGGATTAACATGGAAAGCCTTAAAGTAGCAGAAGGTTTGGGTTCAGCATCCCCACACATACCGATATGAACTTAAACAAATCGCTTAATAGTCTTCTAACACTTAAGATAATTTATGAAAATCTTGAACTGTATGTTCAAGATACGAGATAAAAAAATCTCTAAAAAAATTACGAAGCAATGATGGTCCAGGGTTAAGACTTCAATGTCTTACTCGGGAGGTCTGAGGTCGATCCTGGGCACACACCTATGACTTATGTGTGTTTAAAGCAATTAAATATCACTTGCTTTAACGGCGAAGGAAAACATTATGAGGAAACCTGCACTCCTGAGAGTTTACTTCCTATATTTCTCAAAGGTGTGTGAAGTCTACCAACCCGCACTCGACCAGCGTGGTGGACTACGGCCTGACACCCTCCTCATTCTGAGGACGAGACTCGGCTCGTTAGTGGGCCATTAATGGGATGAAATGATGATGATTTTAAAAAAATTCTATAAGGAAAAAAACTGAGTTACATATTCTTAGAAATGGGACGGTTTGTAACAATAAAATTTGCCTATAAGGAAAATTATTCACCACAAATATTTTAAAATAAAAATTAAACTAAAACAAATTACAGCTCAAAAACAACAAATAGATATTATATATCGTATTTCAGATCTTTGGTTAACTTTAAACAACTTAGTCTTATTTAATAAATATTTGTCATCAAGAACAATAGCTGAGATTGACTTGATTGAATAAACTTTTGAAAAAATGTATTTTTCAACGTTCGAATTATTTTCACAGATGTAGTGGATTTTGTATAGATTTGGGATCGCCGATTTATTATTATCCTACTGGATTTATTCTACTGGAATTGTTTCTTAAACTTCAAATGTGTTTTTCTCGATACTACTTTTTTGAGGTGGTAGATATCTCAAGTTCTACCTAACCGATTCCTTTGCAATTTGGTGGAAATCTTCTTTATATATTTGTCTAATCGCGTCTGCCTTGGATTTAAAAAAAAAATAATTAGGCGTATTTTTTAAAAATTCGAAAAGGTCAAAAAAAGGGTAAAAAAGAATTGATATTTCATGTCGACGCCATTTTGTGATTTTTTTTCTAAGGTCAAAGCGATAGCGACATCTTTACAGATTGGGAATTTTTCAATATTTTTTTTGTTTCAGATCACTACAAGGGCTGGAATCATGACAAGGGTGCACCGTTTTTTTTTGTAGCCCCCATATCACCGACCTATAATTTGTCGAATTTCTTTTTTTTTTTTACAATCTTTTTTTATATTCTTGAAATGTCAATGAACATCATATGAAAAAATGTATATTAAAAATGTTTTTCATTTTTTTTTATGTTTGGAAAATGCCTAAAATTTAAGCATCTAGACCAGAATAAGCCCTTAATTTGTAGTCGAATTGTTTTTAATTATATTTAGATAGTATTTATAATCTTAATATTTCTTTTTTCATGTACTTGTGATGGCAGAGCATGCGACCACCTTAATAATAAAACCAATATGTCATTCCACATTTTAAATTAAATTGTCTAAAGGGCCTATAAGCTTTGTCTTTGGCTCCCCGCAAGGTTTCTAAGGTCCGGGTCACTATTGACTTATTTGCTTATGAAATTATTAAATTTGAAATCGCTATAAATCTCCAAAAAAGTAAATATAGAGTAATTGGTCGATTAAAAAACAATTCATGAATAAAATTACAGGAATAAAAGAATTGTCATAAGATTAAAAATATACAGAAACCAATGTCATTTTAAAAATTGTCTCTTGATCTAGTTTATAAAATTTTCTAGCATATATCTGTTTGATTAAAACTATCTTACCTGATACAACATAATTTTCATGAACATTAGTTTACTTCGTACTGTAATAAATATTGAGATTAGAGACAATCCTGTTATCTCGATTATATATGGTTCATTTTTCAAGATAATATAATTAGCGGACAAAAATAAAGGGAAAATAATTAAAAGGGACACAGGGTGACGATTGGGTACAGGATAAATACTTTGTATTTTATTTGTATTTAACAACCAATTAAGATAGCCTGCGTCTTTGTAAACTTATCATTTATCAGCTTATCTGTCTATCTATCTAATAAAGTTTTGCATTTAAAGTTTATTTACATGTAATGTCTTTACTGATATTACTATAAAGAAAATTAAGCCAAGTGCGTGTAGGACGCGCGCACTAAGGGTTCCATACACCTAGAAGGACAAACTTAACTTTGCCGAAAACTGTTATCCCCATATATTAACAACGGTAGCAGTCACTTTACCAACTGCATAAAAGGGTCTTGACGGACAGAGAAACGGACGGACAACGAAGGCGAAGGTCTATTGTATCCAACATTTTGTGATGTAGTAATATTACCCGAATATGAATGGTTTTATATTCAAGTTGAAACAATTATTTTCTTTAAAAAAGTTTTACAAATAAAATCAGAGACAAGCTCAGCAATTCTTGTACTACCTTTTAAAGTTAGTTAATGGGTTTGCAGAAAGGAGCTTTAAAACGACCTTACCTGACAACACAACAGTAATTAGCAGCACAATAAAAGATCCCGAAAAGAGTCCAACTTTAAACGTCGTCCAAGGACTTTGCTGCTCCCCTAATGGTGGAACTCTTAGCTTCTTCATGGCTTTCTGCCTATCTCCTCCTTCTAAATCATTTGTAACAGCTGCCTCTGTGTCACTTATGAGCCTATCTATGTCTTTGTTGGTGTAAAAGTGTGACGTTTCGACATGCTCTGCCCGCCATTGTGCACCATTGCTTACATTTAATAACTGTTGACAACATATTTCAATTATTTTCTTAGTTTGTGTAGTAAATGTGTAGTACTGTGCAAACATAAAAAAGGGGAAATTTAAATATTAAATACAAGATTTTTGGCTACCTCTCTGAAAACATTTTAATTTGATACATAAAATAAATGGGGATGCATTAAATAACTGATCCGCCATCTTTGCCATTCCGCCATATTGAATTCATAATTTAGTCTATGTAGCGGTAGTAGCTCAGAGGCTAGGGAGTGGATTCACGGTCGTGGATTGAAATCCCAAGCACTACTGATACTAACCCACTCCTAACACAAGCATTTAGATTAGTTGGAGAGTTTAAGAAGAAAAATTAAGTAAATTTAGCTAAGAGTACTTAAACAAATCAAATTGCGTTATTCAAACTTAATATAAATACAAAATTTCAACTCAAATCAGTTGTGGGTAAATAACAACATAAGGCAAAGTATAGTTTTAAAAGAATTAAAAAAAAAATTATTAAAGTATAATCAAACAATTCAAAAAATTTTTAAATAATGGAGAATCTAGTGGAATTATTTATTTTAAGTTTTAGGTATTCCCAAAAGAAACATAATTTTTACTAACCTTATCATGTTTTTTCAATATCTTCCTAAATCCAGTATAATTTAAATTCTGGTAATTCTGCAATAATATTAAGCTAAGGTAAAATTCACTAAAGGCCAGTTTCAGCTCTTGAACTTTCCGTCGAGGCAGCGACTTTTTGTCTCCACCGCTTTTAGGTTTCATTGTATCGAAACGGGTCTTAAGTTCGCTTTGTAATGTTGCATATTTACGAGTGGCCTCCGCTAACTTTTCTGCAATAGAAACAAAATATCTTACTTCACTAATATTATAAAGATTTGTATTTATGTATGTAACAAATAAACTTAAAAATTACTGGACCGCTTTCAAAAATTCTTTTGCCGTTAGAAAGCTACATTACCACTGAGTAATATAGGCTATATTTATTACTAGAAAAAATTAGAGATCCTCAAAAATTCTTACTAAAACCAACCCAAGATGTAAAATAAAGCCATAAAATGTCTTTCATCGCATGCGCTGCGGAAAATATAGATGATAGAACAAAAAAATGTTCTACAATATTATAAAACGTATCGATATCTACAAAAAACTTCGCAAGACCATATGTTCAACAATTGTAGTTATGTCACTATAACTACTTTTTTACTTTTTAAAAATTGATAGAAATGCCTACCAAGATCAGACCATGTTATCCATACCTTTATATTAATTCTTATATATTACAAATAAATTCTTTCGTATTTATAACAACTTTAATCGGACAATCCACTCAAAAGATATTATGAAATTAAAAATATCAACATACACATAAAAACGCGCTTGTGTGTTAAATGTCCACCCGTGCGAAGCCGGGACGGGCCTCTAGTACTTTATAATCTGGATTAACATATAAGTTACCTTTATCACGGAAGAATTCATACTTCCAGCGGGATAATAATAAAATTGTACACCTAGATATCCAAAAATAAATGATTTTCGGTACCAGTAAATTAATTTTTTTTATGATAGATAAGGGGCAAACGAACAGACGGTCCACCTGATGGAAAGTGGCCACCGTCGCCCATGGACATCGACAAAACTAGAGGGTATCTCTTGTTTTGTCGCAACTTAACGCAATAAATTGGACCCGTTTTGAAAATGTATTTTATTTGGGATATAGACATAATCGGTTTTAATAATTTAGAAATTCTCAAAAAATTCAAATACATTAGCCTTAATTTGACTGTTCTATTCTTCTCAGCAAACCCTTTCATTCGATACCTATATTGGGCGGTCCGCCATATTGGATTCAGAAGGCTGATAAGCCTTTTTCTTTACAACATTCTCATAGTTAGCACTTTTATGATTCTCTCTGTTTTAAAATTAATTTAAAGAGCTTTGTCGCGAGCAAGACACGATCTTCAAAAATGTCAAAGTTGATATGGTTGATTTTATCTGAAGACGAGGACAGTATCCTATTTCAGCTGCAAACCAACCCTAAAATGCAATATCTCTACCCAATAATATATCGGACAGAACTTTCAATCTTTATTGTTTCACTTCCTTTTTCATCAAATTTGTGTAGTAAGTAGTAATAATGAAATGCGAAAATAATGGACATGAATTTTTTAATACAATTTTTATGGTTTTACGCACTAAAATTAATCAAAATCGATCATCAAATCTCAAGAAGAAGGATGAGAATCTTAAGACAACTTAATATATCTAATATTCGTACTTCTAATGTTTATTAACAATAGAAGCCAAAATAGTTATTTATATTAATGGAATTGGATAACAGATTTTAATTTATTACGATAAAGGGAAGGAAAAAGGTAACAAATTAGTAATTTAACTAATTAATTTGATCAAATCTGTTAGTGATGCTTAGAACAGGAAATATGATATTTAAACATTAATTACAAAACATATTGCCTGAAAAAACATATTAGGATGTTAATTGGTAAACACAAACATTAGAGTTTTTGTTTTTACCTTATCAAACTTGATATTTGACTTTTTGTCATATTAAGTATATTTTTGATTTTCATCATTCATCCATTATCTATAGAAATAAAAATAGATCACCTCAACACACGGACAAGTTTTATGTAAAAGAAGTTTGAAGCGTCAGTAGCTCAGTTCAGCTCAGATTCTCGATCAATAAGTTGTGGGTTCAAATCGGACATTGGACTACTTGCGTGGCCCACTCCTGACACAAGCATTTTAGCTTACTAGGAGGGGTAAAGAGAATACTAGTAGTATGTTATCCATACTCCTAGTAATCTTTAAAAAAAAATGAGTTGAGTGTGACAGAATAGATAGTCAATGAGATGGTGGTGTCCATTACAAATAAGTAGTAACACACAACATATTATATATATAAATGAAATACAAAATAGTGGGAAAATTATACATTCATAGTTGTGGCATAGTAAGAATGAATAAACAAGTGAGAGTGTGTAGGTGAGCAGTAGTGGTAGAATGAGTGAGTGAATGATTTTAATATATCTCAGCGAAGCGAGGGTGGGTCAGCTAGTTTTTTATAATTATAACAGATCAATACAATGTATTTCTAAAGATAATATTAAAAAAAACAGCAAAGTAATTAGTAAGTAAAATATATCTAAATATGAAAAAAAAAACTTGTTTGCAAGCTTTTTCAATTTTTATTATACCTGAGTAAAATGTATTGATTTTCTTCAATTCCTCGTCACAATAATGGAAGAATGTTTCATCAAAATTAGCAAAATGTCTTGATAGTACTTCAGGTTCCACATTTTCAGCTGAAGGTGCCTCCTCCACAGCTGTATAAAGCATTGCTTTCATTTCCTAAGGAACCAAAATGTAAATTTTATAATTTATTTTTGGGAAAGAAACAAATGAGAATGCTGTTGATCCAACCCTTGACTCAAAAATCTAGATGGATGGATACAAGAGGAGAAGAAGTATTATTTGTAGGTTTTCTGTGTTTTAGATGACCATGTAGTAGGAGAAATGGTCATCAAAACCCATGAAACTTAGCTTATTAAAAAAAACTGGATAATTGTCTTATATAAGGTCAGTTTCTTGGGTAGAAATGTGTTTTTATCTAACTCCTTATGATTATGAGGTAATAAAGACATTTCAAACTCCATTATCATCAATAAATGTTGAATAAAAAAATTATATATCACACCATAATGCTTAATATAAACACAGTGATAGTTGAGTTTGAGTTTTTAACAATAAATACAAACTTAGCTATTAAACCCGGGTTGATTGTCCTAAATTGAGAAACAAAGTGGTCTGTGAAACAAAAAGTTTAAGGACCTATTTTGAGTATTTTTTTAAAATTCATATATAAACACATTTTCTTAAAATAATTATAGCTATGTTTTTAAAATTTATTTGTACTTGACTAAATTATTTAAAGATTTCTTTATTCTTATTACAGTAGATCGGTAAGAATATAAATTTTAAGACATTCAAAAACATACTTAAAAATAAATGAATATAGCAAAGGCCTCTTTTTAAACATTAGTCAAGAAACATATTATATAGCCAAAAACATATTATATAGCCAACTTAATTAAACTTTTAAGGAAAATAAATCCTTAGTTTAGTGCAAAAACAATAATAAATACACAATACAAATATTATTATAAGCATTTAAATAATACTTAATTTCTAATCAATAGTTTATTCACAACAATTGTTATGAATTAGTCACCCTTCACAACATGATTATTCTGTGAATCAGTGTCTTATAATGTAATTGTATCAAACTCATGTGACTTGTATATATACAGACACATATATAATATGATTATAAAACAATAAAATGATAAAAAATATTGACCTAATTGGTAATAAAAATATTACATTTCATTGTTATTAATAAACAGATTAAATAAATACATTTTCTTTTTTAAACGTTTTTTATTTATAAAAAATTTATTTAACAAATTATTATAATTTTAAATTACATTTAACTTACCTCATAGTTAATATATTGTTTTCGCCATTCTGGGGTGATATGGGCACTGAGATGTTCAGCAAACTTCATTTTTCATGAGCCTGTGTCCCTTTATGTGTGAATTGAACGAGCTACCAGATAACACTGCATCTAAAGGAAGTTCTAGTTCTTGTGTACACAAGTTCTGTGATATCCATAAGATTAACTGTTTGACTGAAATGACTTAATAATAGCCCTGCATAAGATAAATATTTTAAAATATGAATTATTATGTATTTATAATATTTTACTATTGTAAAATAGTTGACAAAATATGATTAAAATTAAGTAAAAGTAGAAAATACGCCATACAACAAGTACACATATAAATTGAATTTTGGAAACTGTCAGTTGTTCATCGACACTTGACAGCAACACTGACAGACGACAGTTACTATAAGTTGCCAAACTCAATAATTATGAAGTTTTGTATTATCGTGCGCAAAATATACTGAAATGCTACAAAAAATATTCTGCACAATTATATCACTACATAGACATTGTATAAAATAAAGTCGACTCCCGTTATCTGTAAACCACTTAACGGATTTTAATGTAGTTTTCATCAATAGATCGTCTTAAGTTATAAAGAGGAAGGTGCGACGTTTCAAAAAATTGAGAATAGTGGCCGTAACGCCAATATCGATATTTTTTAAAATACATCGATATACGTAGAATAAAATATCGATATTTTACCGTGATTATATTGTAGGTGATGTGAGCGGAGTTTGGCGCAGTTCGCTGGAATACATGCGACTATAGTGTAGTTATTCTTTCTACTAGTAGTGGGGGTGTAAAAATCGTTGGTTAACAAGAGAAAGAAATAAAGGAATGATTCAGTAGTGCTGCTTTATGTATGCACTGAGCTCTTAAAAAACATCGACGACACTTATTGATTATTAAAAACATCGATATTTTGGTATATCGATTTTTTTTTAACCAGGCCTAATCTTTGCCTTTATCTAATACATACAAAAAACTGTGCTACAAAGGCATTATAGCAAAAATAATAGAACAAAATATACATATAATATTTTTGTTAATTTATTTACTTAATATTATTTTCCACATGGAAATAAAATACTCTTTTCAACTGGAAATAGTTCTTGATTAATATTTTCTGGTATTACTCTTGCAACTTTTCTTGGCTCTTTAATCATAGTTTTAGGACATTGCATTTCAGACCAGCTGATAGGTACCATGCTAACACCTTGCGGAGATGCTTCACCCGTAGCTATAACAACACCAAGTTCATTTTCTGCTGTTGAAAGAGGATACCAATGGATTTCAGACAGTGGTAGCTAATTTAATTTTAAGGAAATGAAACAAGATAAGATATTTGATGTGTATTTTTAAGGAATATTAAAAAGTTTGCACTAGCCTAAAGAGATTATTAGCACAAGCCTAAAGAAATATGGAATTAAATTTTGTCTGGGATTTCATTATATATACAATATACCGGGTGTCCAGTAGAGACCACGACAAAAAAAACTGGGATATAGAGGAAGGTCTACTCTACCACATATAAAAAAATCGGTTTAGTAAAAGTGTCACCGTTTTTGAGAAAAAAATTATTTTGTGTTTTTTTTCGAAAAATTGCACCATATGATCATTTTTTTTTTTGATGAATGAAATATCCATATTTGTAATAAGTTTTTTTTGGCAAATCATTCTTAGGTAGTTGTTTTATTGTTTAAAATATCATTTTTTATGAAAATAAATACAGTTTTTTTTGTCGTGGTCTCTACTAGACACCCATATTTTAAATTTTAATTTTGCACCCAGGTGAAGCCAAGACAGGTCAACTAGTTTATTATATACTAAATCACCTTTAATCACTCACAAAAAGTGTAGTTTTCTATCAGTGAAAGAATTTTTAAAATCGGATTATTAGTTCCTGAGAAACCCTTCAATTTATAAAATGATCAGGTTATGGCACTTAAATAGCCATATCTTTTTAATTAGAATATTTATGGCAACACCACATAGCCTATGTTACCCGGAAAGGATGTAGCTTTCTATTGTTGAAAGAATTTTTAAAACCGGTTCAGTACTTTTCAAGCCTATTCGCAACAAACAAACATACAAACAATCAAATCTTTCCTCTTTATATGATAGTTTAGATAAACTTCTAAAAAATTAAAAATTTTCAAAAGGATACAACTCTAGCCAATATTATATCTCTTGGTCTGAAACATTTATAAGGGTCTACTCTATCTTTATCTGTAACTTTGATGTCCTCTTTCTTCAGAATGCCTCTGTAAGGTCTCAAGAGAGGTAGTGGACCTACACACAAGATTAAACATTGTACTTGTCTTGAATTCACTACTGTAACTTTTGCTGTTACTATATCTCCGGGCATTGGTAGGATACTAGGAGTTGTTGGGCTGTGAATACATACTTTAGTAACCTAAAATTAATAAAAACTTTATTATATTAATGATACATATTATTATTTAAGCTTTTTACTATATTATGATCTTATTTAGACCTAAAGTTATGTTTGGTTTACAAAAAAACTTGTGGTACTGTTGAAAAATGCAACTAAGCTAAATGCTTATTATAGGGGTGGGATTCTCTGATTCATGCCAATGATCTTACGATTGTGAATCCAACGCCCTAAATATTAAGCTAATGCCACTACAACATTAACGCAATTTCCTTTTCATTGTTTAATAATTAATTTATAAGAAAATATTATTGATTGAGATATATCCACTTGTAAAATTCAGAAAGAGATTAGACAGAATTTGTTAAATAAGATTATATTTTAAAAAATATTTTGAAATTTAACAATACCTTTTTATCTACATCTTCTTCCATTTTGAGCTGTCCTACCAATGATGCGTAAATATAACCTCTCAATTCGTAGGTTCCGGAACCAGCTATGTGATCCTTGTCCGATGGACGTAACCGCATCCCCGGTACACATATCTTACCTATCTCTTTTAATTTTTCATCAGTCATTATTGATAATGTGAAGTTTTATAATTTAATTTTAATGTTTACCGTGTCACTTTCTCTCACTTAAAATACAAACTTTATTATTATCTAAGGTTTATTATTTTCGTCATAACTTGCCTAAATTCTTATATTGCGTAGGCACTGCAAGTTTATTTAGAAAATATGTGTTCTTTAAATCTGAAATTCTGAAATATATATCTCTATGGTAAATACCTACATTCCAAACGTGTCGTGTGACGTCAGACGTGTTGTCAGATGTGACATTGTATTTTTTGTCTTGGCAACAAGAACTTTGAGTTTGTAGGTTTAAAGGTTTTTCCCACTATTCAAATTATATTTTCCCTAATTTACTTTTAAAAACTTTAAAATTTTATTTATTTATTTTATTAACTACAAAATAAACAAAAGGCTACGTTTATAAATTATAATGGGCAATCTTTTTAAACTAGAGTACTCAAAACAAAGTGAATAATCCCACCACTTCA
Organism: Limenitis camilla; assembly: GCA_905147385.1. NCBI lineage: Eukaryota > Metazoa > Arthropoda > Insecta > Lepidoptera > Nymphalidae > Limenitis > Limenitis camilla. The sequence continues at coordinate 6,352,222 of LR990248.1, forward strand.
AAAATCGTTTATATCTGGGGAAAAACTTAAAATTGACATAATTGACATTATATTATATTAATTTATTTATACATAACTTTTATTTTATTCGTTTTGATAAATATTTTTTTATGAATTGGATAAGATTATTTTTGTATATTTTGTTTTTTTATATTAAATTTTGCAGTTTATTTTATATTAAATTATGGACGATGATACATTGGGAAGTTCAACTCAAAATCAACTGGAGTCTTCGAAAAGTGTTTGGATGGTGCAATCCGAGAGTAGAATTTCTATCGAAGAGGAAACATCTAAGATATTAAATCAAGCACAACATGTGCAAATAATAACTGAAAGGAATATAAATAACAAAAGACCTAATATACCAGCAAACCTATATGAAAAGCTCGCTTATTTTCAAGTTTATACATCTTCAATAAGTAAAACGCAAATGGCTTGTATGGGACGAGGTGAATTTAATAAACATTTAGTATTATATATCCTAAATACTATTTGTAAAAGCATACCTATAGCTTACGTGTATATGTTCTTGGGTTGTTATTCGCCAGAATTTCATTTTTTTATACCAAAAATGAGTCCATTGTTTTATGGATGCAACTTCCTCTTCATATTCACAGGTATCTTTGAATTACTGCAAATGTCTGAATATGTAGGTTTCTGTCTTGATTACATTTGTTGCGGAGTATTGTTTAATATTCCTTGGAACAGGTGCGATAATAAGACAATCGACTTAGGATATTACGGAATGTTCAATTGCTGCCATATTTATGAGTTCACGCAAAAATTTGTAAACGCAATCGTAAAAAAAGATAATTACGTCTACATTACGACTAACGAAAATTTTAATTTGGTTCAGTTTGGTTATTATTATAGTCGGCTACAATTTTATTTGACCAGTAATACTGGTTTTTTATACTTTACTCTATTTTTAATAACAGTTTGGTTGTTTAATGCCATTCAGAGTAATCTGATATTTAAGAAATATATTTGGCTAGCTTTATTTAAATTGCAAGTGGTCGTTAACCTCATGTTTTTAGTCACATTTATTCATTTGACTGTTACTTATACAACTCCATCTATAAAACAGATTTGTATATCCAATGAAAAAACCCGACAAGTTATATTAAACAGTGATATAAATATGTTAACAGAATCGTTAACAACTCCCCCAGTAGCACATCTCATTAGTGCGAGGAGCACTGTAGAGATAAAACCAAGCTTCGATAGTGCTGTCATGATTCTTTCAAACTCAGTATTTTATATACTAATGAGATGGTCACTTACATTCCTATTAAGAATGCATTGCGAAAGTAAACTTAACGCTCCCCTTATTTGTTTTGATGACTTAAAAGTAGATTTAGTTTTCAATATATGGCCCATTTATTTTGCATTGATGGATAATGGAGATTTTTACGTTATAATTTTCTTTATTTTAACTTTTTTCTCCGAACTAATTACTTTGATTATAACCTGTCAATGTTTTATTGAAGTTATTGTTAGAGAGTGGACTTGGCTACGGCCTTGGTCTACTGCAATTCTTACTTTATTTGCATCAATATTATTAAAAATATTTGTAGATCCGCCATTAAAATCAACTATTTACATATGTTTAAAAGCTTTGTGCACTTTATTAGAAACAATAATTATATTTTGGTTTTATCCCCTTGGTCGGTTAATTGACGATATAACTTTTCAATATGGAAATTTCCCTACTAAACTTAAAGTTTGGAGTTTTAAAATTGTATGTTTTTATTATTTTTTCAAAGTCTACGTTATGATGTCACAATTAATGGAACGTTTTAAAATACAATTCACAACCAATAATACTTTTAATGTTTTTTTATACATACTATTGATTATATCACCCTTTATTTTGGGTACTTTGTATATTTTTTGTTACATATTAATTAAGAAAAAGAGCTGGATACTTCTATTTAAACCTTTACCTGAATGGGGCCCTAAAGATAGAGATGCTAGAGCCCTTAGAAAACAGTTTGACTCTCATGAGTACATAGCATCACAAGCGCCTGTGAAGTTAAGTCGATATTTAATTGAAAAGTCAGAATCAAAAATGTATAAACTAGATTTGTTATATTATGATAAATCTAATTACGGCTTTTGATAATTAAACGAATATTTCTATATTTAACATATATCCGAACATTTTGTAAAATTAAAATTTTGGTAGAATATTTTATTATTTAATATAAATATTGTTATCTGTGATCTGCTTGTAACTTGTAATGGAAACGATGAACAAAAAAATTATTAAAATATTAATTGTACCTATTATATGATTCAAATCCATCATTTTTATTTAATAGATTTTTTAATTAATTTTTTAAACCTTTTTTTGCGGTAAAAGGTAGCTATGTTCTTTCTCAAGCCCTGGTCTATTTCTGTACCAAATTTCATTAAAATCGCTTCAGAGGTTTAGGCGCGAAAGAGTAACAAATAGACAGACTAAGTTACTTTCGCATTTATAACAAGTGATTTTAGTGGTATTTTAGCATAAATGCTAAAATATTATAAGTATCATACCAAGACTGTGCTATGATCTTATCAGAATCGTATAGCAGCACGATACGACCTATGCCTGACACTTTTCAATACAAAGAATATGTTTTTGCTTGACACGGTCCTATCACGGTTTTTCCTTTTCACTTATTTCCGAATTGATCCCGCGCGTTACTCAATTGTGAGGGATAAAGCGTTTTGGGGTTAGGCGTAAATAATCTAAAAAACTTAATCAAAAGCTTCAAGAGTTAACAATAATCTTTATTTATGATATTGGTAATATTAAAAGTTTAATTTTTTTATATTGTTGAATAAATTTTGAACGTTATCAAAATTTAACAAATTGTCATTAACGGCGGAAGAATGGGATCATGATCGCCATCTTTGTTGCATTAAATTTTGAAAATCCTGCTAACTCTTTACTTCGACCCACCTCTTGAGATGGGTCATCTGTGACCCATAGCGGGCAGAGTCTTTAGAGGTAAATATTTTTAGGAGCTGGTATTATTGATTTGACAATTGACATTTGACACATCATTATTATATTACGTGTCACGTCAGCCGGGTAGACATTTCAAATGTCGAACTTCTTTAGCTGAATGTTGAAATAATTATTAATTATTGAATTACATTCAAAATACTTGGAAAAACCGCACAAAATAGGTGAAAATGTTGACAAAATTTGAGACTAAATCGGCTAGGGTAAAAGGTATATCGTTTCACGCGAAGAGGCCGTGGGTTTTGTCGAGTCTCCACAATGGAGTTATTCAGCTTTGGGATTATCGTATGTGTACGTTGTTGGAGAAGTTTGATGAGCACGATGGGCCTGTACGCGGGATATGCTTCCATATTCAACAGCCGCTGTTTGTGTCTGGAGGAGACGATTACAAGATAAAGGTGATTTATATGTTTTTATTTCATATGTTACTCTTAGTAGAGTAACAACAGCAAAAGCATGTTTTGTAGCACTGGGATGGATTGTTGATATTATCATAGATATTTTTTTTTACCTATGTAGTGCTCCACTATTCTAAAGTAGTAAAAAATATTTAAAAACATTCTTAGTAAGTTTAAATTTAATTTATTTAGTAATTATTTTCTTATATCTCTCAAAAATGATCATATCAGGGGAACTAACTTAATAATAAGTATGTTACTGTATTAAATTATTTCTTTCTAGAACTTAGTCATGAATCCATACAGTTTAAAAATATGGTTTAATGTAAAATATACTATACTAAATTTTATAATAAAAAAATTTATGAATTAATATTGAGTAAATTTAAATGTATCTCTCAGTTTGTTTGGAAATTATTAATCAATCTTGCACTATTTTAACTATATTTCACAGTAGGATTTAGTCTACAAGATTACCAATTTTATAGCTAAATTAGAAGTCGAAGGGTTAATACTATAATTCAGAAACATTTAATAATAAATATGTTTCATATAAAATATTAATAAAATATAATTTTTCTTCAGGTGTGGAACTATAAGCAGAGAAGATGTCTGTTTACATTACTTGGACACTTAGACTATATCCGAACAACATTTTTCCATCATGAATACCCCTGGATACTAAGTGCATCTGATGATCAGGTAATTGTTTCATTGTTTAAATATATTTACTGTATGTTATTACATTGTTATACCAACGTTGTAGAATATTATTTCTAAAATACTTGTGTTGAAAAAATTTATTTATAATATGTTATATTAATCATGAAGCCCATTCTTGCCCTCTGAATATCTTTCAGGCAGCATGGTGATGTAAACACATCCCCTAAAAGTACATTTTTGTCTAGTTAATTTTCTACAAAATTCTTTTGTACTTTGCGTACAAAACTTGTATATTCACATAATACATAGTTTTAAAATTCTCAGTATAAATTAAGCAATACAAGCTGATGGTTAGGAATCTGGTATTGATCCTCAAATATTGCATTGTCAGTAATGATTCTACTATAAAATTATATTTTAATTAAAAAACGAAATAAACTTATATCTTTCCTACAGACAATAAGAATATGGAATTGGCAATCCCGCCAGTGCATAAGTGTTCTAACTGGCCACAATCACTATGTGATGTGTGCACAGTTCCACCCTACAGAAGACCTTCTAGTCTCAGCTTCATTGGACCAGTCAGTGAGGGTCTGGGACTTTTCTGGTCTCCGGAAAAAGAGTGTGGCTCCAGGACCTAGTGGTCTGGCTGAACACCTGAGAAACCCCCAAGCGACTGACTTGTTCGGACAGGTAATGGTAATTATGGCATGCGTTTTGTATTACTTATCTAGTTGTAGTTAGAATAGTTTGAATGTGTAGATAAATTTTATATTATGTAGAATCAATTAGATTGTATTTTTTTATTTTATTAATACAGCCAAACAGAAAGTTTTAAATAAGTTCTTAATTTGTTTTATCTGTGTTGTCTGTGTAACTTAATATTGCAAGTTTAATTTGACCTACTTTCTGTTATTAATAAAACAGTTGATTTTTTTAATACTAATAAAATTATTTTATTTTATTTTTAGTTAGTTTAGTAGTTTTCAGTAGTGAGCATGAATAGATTAGCTTGAGTGTGTTTGTAGAATTAATTTCACTATATAGTAATTTGAATGTTATCTTCTTTATATATAAAAATGAATCCCTATTTCCCTTGGTCATGGCATCATGCGTAAATTGCTGGACCGATTTCGCTAATTCTTTTTTTGTTGTGTTTGTTATAGTTAGGAGAAGGTTCTTATAGAAGAAAAAAGTAAAAAAGTTGCGCGGAAAATTAGAAAATTTAAGAAAACTTAATGACCATTTTAACTTTTTTAACATAAGCTTTTGACAGCCAATTCGAATTCAATATTCATAGTTAAGACAGGACAACGTCTGTCGGTTCAGCTAGTTGATAATAATGATGCAAAAAATGTTGACATTATTACCATACTTAGCTGCTTACCCTAGATAGTTACTAAAATACTGATGCTTTACAATAAGTATTTATTTACTATTAAATAAGTGAAGCAAGGTCTGTAGCAAGTAGTTTTAAAATACATATTATTTCTTTTCTTCTATTATTATTATTATGTGAAAGTAGTTAAAGTATTGTATAGTTTAATAGCACTAAAGGTAAAAATGATTTAATATGCACAAATTATTTGGTTTTCTATTCTTATTAAACAAAATAATATTTGTTTTAAAAAAAACCTGTATGTCATAGAAAGAATGTGTCGCATGTTTAGAATTAATCAGAAAAATATTTATTTCATTTTTATTGTGGATTTCAAATTACTTATAACATGTTGTCTAGAAAATCTGAAGTTGCTTTGACTATTTTAGGCTGATGCGGTAGTAAAGCATGTGTTGGAAGGACATGATAGAGGGGTCAACTGGGCCTCATTCCATCCAACTTTACCTTTAATTGTGTCTGCTGCTGATGATAGACAAGTTAAGCTGTTCAGGATGAATGATGCTAAGGTGAGTTTTCTATTTCAATAACTTTTTTTATGGTAGATAAGGTGCAAATGAGCAAATGGTTCACCTGATGGTAAGTGGCCACCATCACCCATGGACATCGGCAAAACAAGATATACCCTCTTTTTTGTTGATGCGTTGCATCCTCGAAGATAGAATGGGGAAGGGGAGTGAAGAAAAAATTATGCGGTTTACCCTGAGCATGAGCCCAGAGTCCACTAGATCCACTGCATTAATGGGATGGGAAAGGGAGGGGGGGAAGTCTGGCCTACATGTGGCTTCGACCGTAACGGTTCAGAGAAACTTGGCGGCTGGTAACTAATGGTTAACAAGAGATAACTTGACTTAAAAGTTTTAATTGATTTTAAATTTTAGGTAGACAACAGCCTAAATAGAGTGTAATGTTACCCATATGATGCAAGTAAAGGAGATCAGTCACTAAAGAAGCATATTGTTAGGATAATTTTACCCTATTCAATAATTTCTGTATAAATATTTAATTCTTTAGCATCAATATTGTGCATTTCCCGGTGAATTGATTATTTTTAATACTGATTTTTAAGTACGATGAAAGTGCAAAATAGTATGATGACATATTCTATGTGTATTAGATTATCTCTGCTCCTTGCTCTGAAAATGTCGATAACAACAGCGTTCCGCAAGACGTGACGTCACATTGCGTTCACGTTACAAAATGCCTTCTTTAGTATAATTTGTTTTGCAGAAATATTAAAATTTTTCATTAGAAGAAACTGCCATCGTGCCATATCGTTTCATTATAAGAAACTGCCAGTTGAATGATGAAAAATTATTCTTAGTGGACACTAAGCAATTATATTATATGTTTGACCTACAAGTGCTAGTTTCTTTTTTAAAGAATTACTACTTGTAATTATTTAACAATGCCAGTGCAATACTTGCAATAATTTTCTCAACAGGCCTGGGAAGTAGACACATGCCGTGGCCATTACAATAACGTATCCTGCGCACTCTTCCATGCGCGTCACGAGCTCATACTGTCTAACAGCGAAGACAAATCCATTAGAGTCTGGGATATGACCAAACGGACCTGCTTACATACTTTTAGAAGAGAACATGAACGGTAAGAACTTGATAGAATGTATTTATTTATGACCAACAAGCTTCGCTTCTCTATAAGGGTGTTTAAAGTAAAATTATAGTCCATATCCTTAAATTGTCCATCAGGAATTAGTGCATCGTTCATTATTGTAAATAGTAATTAAAAAGAGAGAAAGAAAGAGAGGGTTGGAAAGAGAAAGTTTTCAAATCAGATCATATGAAACAGAACGACATATTCATTTATTTACATTTGTGGTTACACCATCAATGTCACTTGAATGTAGTGTAGCTCTCCATTAGTGAATGAAATTCCAAAATCAGTACTTCTAGAGATCGCTTTCTTCTTACAAAATATCCATTATGGCACTTAAATGGCAATATCCTTTTAATTATATTCTTTATTTCTATTGTACAAAAATGATGTTACTAATAAATGAGCCCTCTGTATTAAAATGAATTCAATAATATTTGAGCCTATTTACAACAAACAAACATTTAAAATAATCTTTATATTATTAACAATAGAGCAGAATGATATTCTTGTGAAAAAAAATTTAATAAAATGTTTGTTTACAGGTATTGGGTATTGTCATCTCATCCAACGTTGAACCTCTTTGCTGCTGGTCATGATGCAGGCATGATTCTCTTCAAACTCCAACGTGAAAGACCTGCATATGCTCTGCATAACAATATGCTATTCTATATTAAAGATAGGTATGTGTAAACTATATATTTAGAAATTTATTTATTGAAAGGAAACAAAAATAAGGTTTATATAAAATGGATTTAAAAACTTAATTAGCTTGAGTACATGTTAAAAAAAATAATTTAAAAATCTTATATATAAAGTATAAGTCTTTCTGTGTATTTAAAAGAAAATGATATTAAAAAAAATCAATTTCTAAAAAAAGGATTTCAAACAACAACCTTTTATAGAACAAAATATTTAAATAATCTAGCTGAAGTCTATTACTCTGAAGACTTCATGAAAGCAACTAATTTAAGTAAGCAATAAAGATAAATTCTATTTTATTTAAGTTTATTTCTCTTCTATTTATACTTAAATTATATTCTTGGTTACAGACAATTGCGTAAATTGGACATGTCAACTAATAGAGATGCGCCCGTTATGCCAATCAAAGGCGGTGGACGTAATCAGCCATACAGGTAGATACAAATCAATATCTATATCCAAAGTCTATTATTTATGTTTTTTTTTGTAATTAAAAAAACTACTTATTAATAACATTTTTGCAAGCTCTTATGTAACTCGCGATGTTTGTATGAATGTTTGAGTCAAATCTTACAACTGAATTTTAAAGCAGTAATCCTCAACTGATTAAGAAGAAGATTAGATGTAATTCTAAATCCAATATGACGGTTTGTTCAAGATGGCAGTCAAGTCATTTTTTTGTGCATGTTTATAATATGCGTATCAAATGAAAGGGTTTGCTGAGAAGAATACCAGAAAACTTCAACTCAAATGTTTGTTTTATAAAAATGTCTTTATTAATTTGTTTTTGTTTCAAATGTGTGTGTTTGTGTACAGTATGTCTCTAAATCATGCGGAGTGGTGTGTACTAATAACTTGGCGGTCAGGAGATAGCAACACTTACGAGCTATACTCAGCACCACGAGATGACGCTCCTGCGGCCTCTACCCCGGAGCCTCTCAGGGGACACGCAGCCTCCGCAGTGTGGGTTGCCAGGAACAGGTTCGCGGCGTTAGAGAAGAACAACCAGGTGAGTCTTGTTTACTTGTAAGTTGTCCAGTGTATGACATGTATTGAGACATCAATATTTTTAAATTTAAAATATATTATAATTGGAAAACAATATTTTCTTCAACAAAACTTTTGTTGCTTTATTAGTTTTATTTCCATTTATTTTTAAAAACAATTTTAGTTGTGGCAATTTAATTTTTTAAAAACAATTTTAATTGTTGGCTTAAATTTGAAAATAGGCTCTACTTACAAGTCAAAAACATTGCCTTTAATAAGTCAAAGACATTGAAAGTTTTAGTTTAAAAACAATTCCTCTTATTAGCTATCTAGGCTTAATAGTCCATAGATTGTAAAGCGTTATATACTATATGGACTAGTGAATCTTTTTTGACTAAAATGTTTCTCAAAGATTCTGTTTTTACACAGCTAGTGATAAAGAACCTAAAGAATGAAGTATCAAAGAAGATAGCAACACCAACTTGCGAAGAGATAATGTATGCGGGAACTGGAATGTTGTTGTTGCGTGAACCGGACTGTGTTCAGTTGCTTGATGTGCAACAGAAGAGGACTATTGCTAGTGTAAGTTTAATTATTCATAAGCTTCTTAGAACATCATTGCATGGAAACTATTAACAAATAATTGGATATTTTATATTTATGGTGTTTTCAAGTCGAAATTGAGCTATAGAGCAGTGTCTTGTAGTTGGTATCTATCTGCCAAGATATTTAGATGGTATATTTTGTATGGAGTTCAAAACAATTAAAATCAGAATATAATTTATTGCATAAACTGTAAATACATTTTCAGATCTTATAAGTTATTGTTAGGTTCAATATTATATTTTAAAATTTACATTATTAAATTAAAAATCATTACAAACAAATATATATAATGAAATAAAATTAGCTAAACTTATATTAATAATTAAAAAAATATTCACGGTTTAAATACTTGTCAAATGTGCCGAAGCATTTAGATTTATTAGCAAATTAAAAGAACATCTTTTATGTTCTTTTAATTTGCTTTTAAAAATATTAAAATAATTTATTCTAATAATTTCATTTGTAAAAGCATTGTAGAGTTTAGACATCATAATTAAATAACGCGTATAGTTTATTTTCGTGACGCATAGTATGAATGTAAGCGTTTAAAATAATACTTTTTTTTATTGAGAGATTCTGCTAAGTGAAGTTATTTTGTCTAACTACATGAGAATAATCTTCAGATTTTCTCTATATCAAGGTATTTTCTCTATATCATTTTATTATAAATTAATAACGATAATAATTGAAAAAAAAATTATAATTTCTAATGTTATAGCTGTTTGTGTTGACCCAGTTCCAACAGAAGTGTCCTTGCGATGACCACCATATATCCTTGGAGATTCATATAAAATCAATCGGACTAAAAAAAATTGTTTTGTAAAAAAGTAATCTTGTGCCTGATCGAAGGATTTTTTTTAATTTGGACTTATGATGGTCACTATAAAATTATTTTTTTTAATTTTCGTGACTTCAAGTCATTATTTATTTTATAAAATAAAATGATTTAATGGCTAAAAAAAATATTTTTTTCATGTCTCTGACTACCCAAACCGCTTAAGTAGTCCTAATTGTAGGAAACGGTGGCAGAAATACTAGTTGCATTTCCCATTACTACATAAATATGTAATATTTAGTGGCAAAAAGAAATTTAGTGTCTTAAACAAAATTTTTTGCTTTCTTTCTTTCTTCAATGGTGAATGTGCGCATCAATATGAAGAGTTGAGCCTCCCAAAATAAAAATCATATTCGAATATAGTTAATATGATATGGAAATTCTTCGTCAAAATTATTTTGCGACATGATAAAAATATGTTTTACAGGTAAAAGTATCAAAATGTCGCTACGCCATCTGGAACTCCGATATGTCTCTCGTAGCTCTCTTAGGAAAGCACACCGTTACTATTTGTACTAAGAAGTTGGAGCAGTTGTGCTCTATCACTGAAGGAGCCAGGGTCAAGTCTGGCGCATTTGATGATTCCACCCCTCAGCCTGTGTTTATCTACACTACAGCTAATCATATCAAATATTGTTGTAAGGATGGGTAAGAATCTCTTATACATAAAAAACTAATTAAACAGTTGTTTTGAGTAAATGAAGGAAGCTATTTGTTATTTATATAAAGACGTTTTGGGCCATTTTTTACACCCTTTACTTTATGTAAGGGCTGATAAATGTCTGGGCCACCCAGTGCCATTTTTGTAAGCCTTAAAACATTTTGTTCTAAAGTAAGATTTTATAAATAACATTTCAAAATACTAAATATTCTCTCTCTCTCTCTCCGCAAGACAATGTAGAGATTTTTTAATTATTATATTCCTTATAAATAATAAATGGCTTCTGATTACAGTCTTCATCGTTTTCTTATAACATTCTAATAGGAAGTTACTTCCTTGTATTAGAAGTTGGTTTATGTCAATTAAGTAATGTTTCTCTCCCTACAGTGATGTTTTAATAAGCTTTTCTTCAACAGTGATTATGGAATAATCCGTACATTAGATGTGCCAGTGTACGCTGTCAAAGTAATAGCCAATGAAACAGGCGCTAGAGTAGTGTGTCTTGACCGGGAAGCTCGTCCTAAAGTCCTGAACATCGACCCTACAGAATATAGGTAAGTCATCTGTACATATAATAGAATATATTCAGGAGATGTAGTTAATTATATTTTAGGCGGGACTGGCGTCGTCAGGAGGGGAAGAAAATCCGGAATATTCTAAGAATTATATTTTCTTAATTCTTTTACATATTTACTTAATATTATAACTTAAAACTAGATACCAGCGCTACCGTTAGGGTTCCGTAACAAGTTTGATAAATGCTGAAATAGGTGTTTATTTATTTTTATTATAAATTAATAATAATTCTCTAGTAAATTTCAAGTCTATCAAAGAATTATTTCAATTCTATCTCACAAAAGACATCTCAAAAAGAAACTGATGTAAAAAAACTTAATATGCAGTCACCAATAAAAGCCAAAAAATGGTGTGTGGCTGTGTCACGGATAAGGCCATGTGTTGTAAGTGAATACGTCTCGTAACGGCGCTAATTTCTATATAAAACTCAGTGAACGAAAAAAGCATAGAAATATAACTAATGTTCCAAACTGGCCAAACGAAAAGTATGCCGAGAGGGGCGGAGCTAAAAAAGTATGCCGCGTCCGCTGTCAGTGTTCGTGTGAACGCCTTCACGCATAGTACTCCTTATAGGTTAACAAAATCGTTTAAAAATATTTTAAAATGCCATCTTGTGTGGGAATGTGCTGCAAGAACAAAAGTATAAGCAATAATAAGTCTCAAGGAATAACATCTCACAAGTAAATACATCGAACATTAACAAATTATCATTATAAAATTTATAAATATCAGTATGGGGATGATGTTATGTAATAAATGTCTGTCAAACAAATAGAAAATTATCACTCAGTGGAGTGAACAAACCCCACACTCGTGGAAGCTGGCTGGGCCCTTTATTTCAGCTTCTTTGAAATTAAGGGAGTTATCTATTGTCAGTTAGGCGATAAAGACACTGTACTCACAAGTTCTTGATGATCTTGAATCTTCTTTCTAATCTTCTTTGAGCATGCTCATTACACATTTCACATAATAACACAAATAGTTCCAAATAGTTCGCACTTCACCACGAGTCTGTTTTCGTCAGGGAAGGGTCAATCAACTAGCGTTTAGGATATATAGCACACACAGGACTCGGGATATTATTAATCAACAAAGGGGTCTACAGTTGGGGGTGACTCTCTGCCGCCTTAAGAAGGTCATCTGTCCATCTTGCGGGAGGCCTTCCCACGCTTCGTTGTCCTGGTCGTGGTCTCCATTCGAGAACCTTTCTGCCCCAACGGCCATCGGTTCGGCGGGCTATGTGCCCAGCCCACTGCCACGAATACTGGGTTATGTCGGTGACTCTCGTTCTTCTACGGATCTCTTCATTTCTGATTCGATCGCGTAGAGAAACACCCAACATAGTCCTCTTCATAGCACGTTGAAATTCGAAGCCGGAGCACGAGGCCTTCGGTAAAAGTCCACGTTTCAGATCCATAGGTCAGGCTGGTGACACACACTGCTCGAAAACTTTCGTCTTCAGGCACCGAGGGATTTTCGACGAAAAGACCTCTGTTAAATATTTTTTTCTATCTCATGTGGTGGTGTTCATCATCCCAACCAGAAGGTCAATAAGGAGAATATGACTGAAAGAATTATTTTTGGTGTGCACTTGACTCGGTTTCGACTTAAATTTCGATTTTCTTAGTCTGCCAATTTAATTTTTATGTCTGAACAGATTACATAAAGAATATCTTAAGAATCTTTGAATTTATGTCTTCCCGAGTGACATAGGATATATTTTGAATTTGTAATTTTTTTATTAATATTTATGATCACTCATTGATGCTTTTAAATATATTTTTTTAATTTAAATTTGTGTTCTTTTGAAGATTATGAGGCGTGCACTTTTGGATTTTCCAAACTATTTTAAAATTTAAGTTTATCTTTCATAAGTATTGTAATAGTGGCAAAATATTTTTTTAATAATTAACTCAAGTCATATTTTTGACGCTGTGAAGATTATTATTATTTAAAGCTTTGAAATGTTAATTATTTTAGTAAATAAACTACTTAATTATATTAGAGTGAGTCAAACGCATTTTATTATTACCTGTCGCAATTTAGTGTTTTCTACGAACGCGCAGTAGATTTATATTGTAATTATTCTATGCTTTTTTCGTTCATTGATAAAACTCTTTCTCTTACTATAATGTTCTCTCTCTTATAATATTCTCTCTCTTCTCGGTATGCACCAAAATCTCAATATGGTGGTGCTTCCCCCTCCGCCGCGCGCGCGATGTGTCACAGTCCTTACTTAGCATAATAAATTCTTTGATTCTTTAGCTATCCAGTGGTGTAATTGAATTTTGGATGGGGACGTTGGATATGTAGCTGCAACACCAAATTTTATCATTTTTATAATTTCTATATTAATTGCCTCCCTATGGGGGCAATTTTAAAGCCGTATTCACGTCAAACATGTTTATAGAATTTTAGTTTGTTTGTGTATTTCGAACATCTTTCAAAAACTACTCCACAAATTGGAGGCAGTTTGAACTGATGGAATGCAGATCTTATTTAAAATCTAGGCTTTAATTGATTTATATTAGATTTTGGTAGATAAATCCCTATTTTTATTTATTTTAACCTCTGCGAAACTTAATTGACATTAATGTTATTCAGATTCAAGTTGGCACTAGTGACTCGTCAGTACGACCAAGTGCTACACATGGTGCGAACAGCCAAACTCGTCGGACAGAGTATTATCGCTTATTTACAAGAAAAGGGTAAGTTTCACGAACTTTTCAAAATAATTTATACCATTGCACTTTTTGGTAATGGAAGGAAGCCACTTCTGATGTATAGCATTGTATCTTACTTTTTTCTAAATAATAAATAATTAGTGGAATATAATCTTACTACTTTACAACCTGGATTCACACATAGACTACTTTTTATCCCAGAAAATTCATAGTTCCTGCAGGATAATAATAATAAAATAATTATTGGACGCCAGAATATTTTATACAGCAATTGAAAATTAAGCTCGACATATAAGGAAAATTGTGACAGAAAAATGCAATTATTCACACGATAATTATTTTTATGACTCTTGCGGTGAAAACAGTAAAGTAATGAGCGACAGTAGAATCACTCTTTTAGAAACAGTTCCACAAATAAATCAAAATGAATCTAATATTGATCCACAAAATAGGAAACACAGAAGTAATAAGTAAAGCATCCAAGGAAAATATTATACATAAAATAGATCAATCTGTTACACAAAACTTGAAGCAATCTATCCAGCTAGAGATCCAAAAGGAAACATCGACTGAGAAGAAATTTGACACTCGTAATCGAAAGATTGTAATCCTGGGCGACCAACAAGCTTGCGGACTGGCAGTCACACTTTTAGATTCTCGTAAAAATTCATAGAACTACCATTAACCAAACACCCCGACTTCTACTATACTTTCAGGCTGTAAAAACTTAGATAAGCTCACAAAAGATGATAGATTTGTCTTGGTTATTGGTGCCAATGACGCAGATCCGTTTAGCGTAATAAATTCACTATCAGTAAATTTAGAGAAACTACAAAAGATAAATGTATTAATTCTTCCCGTTGTAAATAATCAATACTTAAATACAGACTTACTGAACGAGTATATAGCGTCAAATACTAAGTTATACACACACGCTTCATATTTAAAATTTAATAAATTAAAACTGCGATATAATAATATACAATTTTTATATACTGACATAATAAATAATTCTATTGACTATGATGTCTATAAAGCAAAATATCTCGTTAAAAAATCAAATCTGACACAAAAAAGATCTAACTATATTAAACAAATTAAACAACATATAAAGGGAACCATACCATATTTGAATAAACAAATGGATAAACAAACACGCCAATATAATAACACTAAATCTAAGATTATACTTAAGGGAACGATTCCTTATTACTTTAATAAAATAAACAAGAAGGAAATAAATACAAAGCAGTTATTTCTTGAAAACGAAAAAAAACAATAAAGATAATTTTACTATTTTACACCAAAATATTGCATCAATCATCCCTAAAATTGATCTTTTTGAAATCGCTCTCCAACAATAGCGAGATCAAAACATTAACGTAGATGTCATATGTCTGAGTGAAACATTCATCAAAAAGGGGCAAGAACATTTCATAAGTTTCAATAACTATAAGATAGCAAGCTATTACTCGAGACAGGATGTTAAAAGTGGTGTTTGTATATTAATAGATAAACACATAGAATTTAAAGAAATAATAATTCCCCAAACAATTGCAACAGACTTTGAGTTTGAATGTTGCACAATTGAAATTCCTATATATAATCTTGTAATAGGCTGTATATACAGAATACCCACATTTAGCAATCTCCAAAATTTTTTTCAAAAACTTGAAGCATATTTAAATAAAATGTTAGTTAAAAAGGATAGAAAATTAATAATACGCGGAGACTGGAATATAAACACATTGATAAATAATACTTACACTAAAGAATTAAAAGCTATATTGAATAACCATAATTTAAATATTCATAATTTCACGAGGCGCAGGTCATGTCTGGATTCGTTTATCTGATCACGAAACGACACAGACACTTACTTTCAATATAAACAAACCAGCATATGGTTTAGATTGGTTTGAATACAAAAGAGACTTTTCAAATGACAACAAACGTAAGTTTAAATTAACGTTTCATGAGACATACTCGATTCCTGATTTGAGATCGGCTTTCAAATCGTTTTTTGAATTATTAAAACTTTTATATGAACTTTATAAATCCCAAAATGTTGTGTTGACTCGGCAAATGACTTCTATTATCTCCGAATTTGTATATTGCTGATTGTGTAATGTTCCCTAAATATGGTATAAAAACTAAATTTAGCATGTTAATAAATAAATTGTCCTCCCAGTTATTCTAAGATTCACTGGTAGTCATTTCCGATTGTTTTGTATTATTTTTGTTTCTAGTTTAAAATTTTATAATGTACAAAAGAAAAATAACATGATTATTAACATATATTGAAAACATCAATTGCTTGTTTCTCAGGCTATCCCGAAGTAGCTCTTCACTTCGTGAAAGATGCGCGCACTCGTCTCTCCCTCGCATTACAATGTGGCAACATCGAAGTGGCTTTAGAAGCTGCTAAAAGCTTAGATGAGCCTGACGCGTGGGACAAGTTAGCGCAGGCCGCTCTGAACACTGGTAATCATCAGGTGAGTGATAAGATCACATACATAGTATGTGATAATATAGTCGCATAAATTTTTTAAACTACATTTCGGATTTTAATGCGGTTTTTGCCAGTAGATAGAGTGATTCTAGAGGAATGTTTTTATTTATTAAAAAGAATGTGCAAACCTCGCGTAGCCGGATCGGTATAATGTTTTGTTGGTTGCCATACCATTAATCCGATAGAGATAAATCAGTTAATTTATTTTATATTTTTTAGAAAAAAAGGAATAAAATTCTAATTAACTTTACACCTTCCTTAAGCTTCTACAATATACAAGTGTATCGAAAAAATATTAAATTGGTCAATCTACTTTTCAATAATTGAGCAATGTTTCAATCTACATATCTAATAATTGTTTCATTTTTTGAATTTGAATGATATTTACATGGATACTTTAAAGGGTTGACTACAACACGTTAATTTTCAAAACTTATTATATCCGGATTGATCCGGAAAAAATCATCGTTCCCGTGAGATAGAAGGGGAGGGTGCTATAAAAAAAGCTGAAGCTGAAAATTTCACGCGAATGCTTAGGTTAGTGTTGGTACTGAATATTAAACAATAATAAGATTCTATTAATTAGATTGTAGAAATGTGCTACCAACGTACGAAGAACTTCGACAAGCTCTCGTTCCTGTACCTCATCACTGGTAACCTGGATAAACTGCGGAAGATGATGAAAATTGCCGAGATACGGAAAGATGTATCATCACAATTCCAAGGTGCTTTGCTGTTGGGAGATGTTGCAGAAAGAATCAGATTACTGAAGAACGCTGGACAGGTAAATCCAAACATGTCTAAATTCCATACTAATAATATGAATGTAAAGTATGTTTGTCCTTTTTCAGCCCGTATATATATACACAAATATAGTTTTTGGGGCTGAGAATGAAATTAGATACTTTTCCTGAAAAATTGCATCTATGCAACATATGGCAAATGTACAATCTGTTATTTTGTTTCAGATCTCCCTTGCCTACCTAACAGCAATCAACCACAAGCAAGTAGAAGAAGCAGAACAGTTAAAAGCAGCGCTTGAAGCCGCCAACTTACCCATCCCTGAAGCGAACCCTGACGCGGTGTTCCTGTGCCCACCCCTACCCGTGCAGAAGGCTCAGCCTAACTGGCCATTGCTGGCTGTGTCCAAGTAAGTTACAACGACCCATAGTAACGGAGCATCTATGAAAAATGTTGCAAAAATGGAAAAAATACGCGCTGCTTGAACGGCGAAAAAAAAAAAGTTTTCAGTTCCTTTTAGATTATATGACAGATATAGTAGCCGGTACCTAACTTTAGGTCTGAGAATTTTTTTCTCTGGGGGGAAAGTTGCGCATTGTGAGCGTACTGCGTGCATGTTTTGACAGTTCCATCCGTGACGTTTATTATTGTAGACAAATAGCAGACGCGCGGGAACTGTAACGTTGCATAAGAACCAATCGCATATGAGACTATGCTCTGCTGTCGCCTCCCCGCTAAAGTGCTCTGATATTGATATTCTGCGCATTCAAGGTCAAACCTATACTTACGTGCCTGGACTTGTTTCTGGATCAGCTGATGTGTATAATTTTTCTGGTATGATGGCACACAATTTTTGAATAATATGTATGTCGAGAACGACTAAATGATTATGAGTAATCGAATCGTTATCGCCATCTATGGCGCTAGTGGAAAATTAATAATCACTTCCGTCGCGTCATTTTAATATTCTCAAACGAGTAAACGATACTCGAATAATCCAATCGTCATCTATGGCGCTATACAGTGGAGCTCAGTCTTACTCGGGGTCTCAAGGAGTGGATATAATCTAAGCTGTGCTAGTGAAAGAGTCAAGTGCAGTGTTGTGTTAGTGCTAGAAGTGCTGTCCGATTAAGGTCACGTAAGTCCTTACAATCTAATTGCCACGTGGTTAAGTAAACACAACGTAAGGTTAGGTTTATGTTAGTCTTCTTTCTTGTCTCAATAAGCAAAAACTATGCCTTTAGCATCAACGTATATAGTACACGTATAGCAGCTATGGGTCTAATATTTTTTAACTGGTTGATATTTCTGTGGATACCCTAGCCTCTTGGCTGTCGGAAGAGATCGCGGTTAGCGATGAGGCCGCCTGTTGTGCGTCATTTCTTTTGTTTTTTTTGTTGTGTTTGTATTTCATATTGTACACAATAAAGTGTATTAGTATAGTGTAGTTGTTAAACGACAATAATATGCTCGTAAAAGAGTCAATACATAAAATAAACAATGTATTAATGAACGGTTCTTTCAACAGGAGTTTCTTCGAAGTAGCTGGAGGAGCGCGCACCGCTGAGGCAGGAGTTGGAGCAGTCGCAGCCGAGGTGGACGAACCATTAGAAGCTGGAGGAGCTTGGGGAGATGATGATGATGTTTTACAAGAGAATAACGTAATTTTTTCTATTAATTTATACAATCATTCATATATTACTAAAACCATGGTTAATATAGTTGGAAAGTTGCTTATCGAAACTCAAATCTTCAGAGTTCGTTAATATGATCCCAGCCCTGAGAGTCACTACTAGACTCCACAACAAACTAAATGAAGTAATAATATTAGAGACACTGCGCATGATAAATAATAGGTTATCAATACTGGTTAAGTGTTGCCGACTCTAAATGTAAATGATATAGCATTTTGCGCCCGATATAATTATGCCAATCCACATTACATATTGGATTTTGTTATTGTCTTCGAACAGGTAGAAGAGGAAGGTGAAGTTATGGAAGACGCTTGTGATGATGGAGGTTGGGACGTCGGGGACGAAGATCTAGAGCTTCCTGAAGAATTGGTACCTATACCAGGTAGCTAAATTATCTTAGTTTTAAGTAATTATAAGGTAATTGTATAGTTGATACAATACTTATAACAAAATAAATACTATTTTATTTTGTAACTAGGGGCCCATCCCGGCTTCGCGCGGGTGGAATGTTATTTTTAAAAATATTTTGGCTCTCTTGCATTTCGGTGCCCCCTCTCGTGCCGCGTTACTCGCTGCGCTGCGTCGCTATACTGGCCCGTCGCGTCCTCGTGTATTTTTTGTTTATATTGATATTTTTAATTTCGTGATATCTTTTGAATGGAAGGTCCGATTTTAATAATTCAAAAAGTATTTTACAGGTATTGAAACAGTCTTAAATACGAAATAATTTATTTGGATAAGAATTAATACAAAGTTATAGAAAACATGGTCTGATTTTGATAGGCATTTTTATCAACTTTTAAAATGTAAAAAAGTAGTTATAGTGACATAACTACAATAGTTGGACATATGGTCTCGCGGAGTTTTTTTGTAGATATTGATACGTTCTATAATATTGTAGAACATTTTTTTGTTCTATCATCAATACTTTTTGCAGCGCATGCGATGAAAGATATTTTATGGCTAATTTTTTTGCACCTTGGGTTGGTTTTAGTGAGATTTCCTGAGGATCTCTAATTTTTTCTTTTAATAAATATAGCCTATGTTACTCGGGGATAATGTAGCTTTCTAATGGTGAAAGAATTTTTGAAATCGGTCCAGTAGTTTTTATGTTTATTCGTTACATACAAAAATACAAAAATTACTTATTTATAATATCAGTATAGATAAAATCTGTAATTTTTATAAAATTAATTCATAATTGACATGTGACGTCAATAAAGCTGTATTTCTTGTAAATAACTAGTTTATGTGTTCCACAGCGGACATAGATGGCGGGGATGAAGCATCAGAGTACTTCGTAGCGCCTACACGAGGAGTGAGCGCCGCTATTGGCGCCAAACTGAAGACCGCACACGATCATATTGCTACTGGACAATTTGAAATCGCTTTTAGGTTTGTATGCATTCATATAATAATATAAAACAAGCTTGAAAGGATTGCATCATTTTAAGACGCTCGCTCGCATCATTTTAAGTAAAGACCAGGCCTGGTTTTTCTCGTTAGTTTTCTTATAGCTTGCACCTTTGTGTGTAGGTGGTGTAGTGTAATTTAATATAATTAAATAAATATTTCTAGAGATTTTGTGTAAATAGAACAATTTTAAAGACAATTCCAATCGATGCCGCTAATTAGAGAGGGAAAAAATGCGCTGTCACTTGATAGTTGACACTTTTGTGGGGTTGCCAGTAAACGGAATCATTATTCCCGAACAGACCCTCTATAATGAGAATACTGGTATTTATAATTTTAAAATACAGTTAGCTTATTTTATATTTATTCTTGTTGATTGTACTCTAGCTATCTATTTAGGAAGGAGAAACTCCATTTGTCTCTATCCACGCAACCCGATTGCACAAGAAGCTCCACAAAAACATTTAAAGTACTTGTTATTTTATCCCGTAATTCGTTTTTTTCTTTCTACACTTCTTTTTTTTTACCGTTTTTTTCCTTACGTTCTTTGTGTGGGTGCTATTTACTAAGCCGTTTATAAATGAAAGTGTGATTGATTTATTTATTTTAAAATACTAGCAGTATGGATTAGGGATGTGAAAAATATTCGATTTATAAATTAATCGATTATTTTTGTCTTATAAAAAATCGATTATCTAAATACGAAAAATTGATTATATTACAACTTTTTATGTAAAAAAGATTAGTTATGCGTTATAGTTATAGAATTAAACCTAAGTAGCAAGACTACATTTAAATCAATTTTGCGAACTAAAGAAAAGTTTTATTTCTTGTGATTATTATTTAATTTTATTTTCGTTCTAATAATATGATATATGGTACTAGACATCTGTGTTAATGTTTAAGCTTAACATTTGAATAAAAACTTTCATATTTCGGTTTTAAGACTAATAAGTTGTTATTTCATTCTTTTGTATTAATTGTTTTGTTTTATATACATTTGAATAAAATATTAAATAGTATTTAAAATTAGTGGCAATAATTTTATTCAGTTTCCTCATTATTTAAGTTGAAAAATAACTTGATTTTTTTCAGTTTAAAAACCCGACAGATTGTTGTTTTGGTTATTACTAACTTGATTAATTTATTATTAAGTACGAAAAAATGCAAGTATTCGAATTGTTAGAAAAAAATCGATTTACTTAAAAGAAGAAAAATCTATTATTTATTAATCGATTTTTCCCCCTTCAAGTCACATCTCTAGTATGGATCAAATTCTACTGGTATTCTTTAATCCCTCTAACTACGCTAAAATGCTTGTGTTAGGAGTGGGCCACGTCAGTAGTCCAATGACTGGTATTTAAACCCACGACCTATCGACCGTAAAACCAACACCTGTACCACTAACCTACAGACGCTTCAGAAGAGAGTGGAAGTAATGCCAGTGTATAGAACATTATCGTTAACTACAGGTGTTAATAAAAAGGCTTTAGATTTTATAAATGCATTTCTAAGTTCTAAACATGTAATTAATCTTGCAAGAAGGACTGTCGAGTTTCTTGCCAGTTCTTTTCATCGGAATACAAACTGACTGACTAACCGTGTCAAAAGTCAGGAAAGCAATATTCCCATATAGGATATGTTTCTGACTTGTGCTGGCTATTACATTACTAGTGTAATGAGTAGGAATCTAACTCCTCCCTTCTATTCTCTAATTTCAGATTACTAAACGAGCAAGTGGGAATAGTGAACTTTGAGCCGTACCTAGAGACCTTCCTGGCGATGTACTCGCACGCACGGCTCATGTTCGGTGCGCTCCCACAGGTGCCTCCGCTGCTGGCGCACCTGCACTGCAATTGGAAGGAGGCTAGCGGCAAAGATCTGATGCCTGTCATTAGTGAGTATTTAGTTCCATACATAACGGTCAAGTTTCCATAACAATCTAATTGCTTAAAAGTATGCTCTGTTAACCCCCTTTATATATCTCATCGACCCCAAATTCTTATTTTCTTTTACATGGTCCTGTAACTTGACATTAATAATTGGAGCGTGATATAGATATCGCTGATCTAAATGGACTTATAAATCTAAAGTAAAACATTTCGAAAGATCTTAATTTAATATTCACTAATGTTTTGTTTATGAATATTTTTTTGCTGAAACGGGGACACTTTAAAAGACCACCATTTACGCGCCAAGTAATTGTCAAAAAAGTAGGCGTGGATCGTCGTGAATTGAACTATAAATATTATCATTAAAACTCCCCAAAATCAAATTGTTTATGATGATGTAATTGAAGTCGGAATAAAATAAAACTTGCGAGCATGAGTTTAATTTGTATGCTTTTTATTCCAGCCATAAAACTCAACGATTTAGTAACACAGCTGCAACAGTGTTACCAGCTCACAACTAGCGGCAAATTCACTGAGGCTATAGAGAAGTTGCAACACGTGGCTCGAGCTGTTCCTCTGCTGCAGGTGGACAGTAAGCAAGAGCTGGCGGAGGCGCAGCAGCTGCTGGCCATCTGTAAGGATTACCTGCTGGGCTTGCAAATGGAAACCGCTAGAAAAGGTTGGTTTAGAACAGTACATCCATTAAATAACGGTATTCAATTAATTTTTTAGTTTGAACCACTTTGGTGTCCAGCGTTTGGTTATTTTAGTGATTAGGCTAAGTTAGTAATTAGATTGATATGAAAAGATATAAATTGTTTGATTAGGTTTTTACTTTTTTAATTGCGAAAAAATTTAAAATGGTAAAGATTACTTTATCGAGATATCAGTGCAAAAATAGCATTACCAAAGAACTGAATTTCTTGCTTGATATCAAGGTAGCAGAAAAATTCTAAATTCACCAGAATTTGTTGGAGTTTTGTTGTTCTAAGAAAATAAAAGAAAAATTGGAAAAACATGATTAATATATATTTTTATTATTTACTTTAATTTATATAAATAAAGAGGGTTGAAAAAGTCTGATTGACTCTTTTTATACCTTCCAATACAGGATGAGTATAGGATCTATCCTAATGCAGAGTACAACAATGTTAAATAAAATCCCTAGGTGTGAAATGGAACTGTATTTACCTTGACCCCAACATTCATATTCTGTTTTTCTTTACAGCAATGCCGAAAAACACACTAGAAGAACAAAAGCGAACATGCGAAATGGCGGCATACTTCACCCACTGCAAACTACAACCCGTCCATCAGATCCTCACCCTCCGGACAGCTCTCAACATGTTCTTCAAGCTCAAGAACTTCAGAACTGCTGCGTCCTTCGCGAGGAGACTCCTAGAACTTGGGCCTAGACCTGAAGTATCACAGCAAGCTCGAAAGATACTGCAGGCTTGTGAGAAGACACCAACAGACGAACAACAGCTGCTGTATGATGAACATAATCCATTTAATATCTGTGGTATTAGCTATAAACCTATTTACAGAGGGAAACCTGAAGAGAAGTGTGCGCTATGTGGGGGCAGCTTCATGCCCGAGCACAAGGGGAAGCTGTGCCCCATCTGTGGGGTCGCGGAGATCGGTAAAGACGTCCTTGGACTTAGAATTTGTCCGTTGCAGTTCCAGAGATAATTATTTGTTTTATTGTATTTTAAGATTATGTCTAATTTTTAATTTGTAATAAATATATAATATAATGTATTATTCTAAATAATGTTTTATCTATTATTCTAAGCTGGGAAAAAATCCTCTCCAATTTAAGGTTTTTAATCATTCAAAAACTGAAGTGCGAAAGTGTGTTAGTTGGTTTTTTCTTCTTTCATACTGCAACAGATCAATGTATATTTTTCGAGAGAAATACAGTCATTATACTTTTTATATAAAGTTGTCAGTAACAATTAGTATATTTTTGGATAAAGTAATGTCTAAATGTTAGTTATAAATGAACACTGTGGTTCTCGAAAAAGGAAACACCTCTCAGCTATTGGTGCTACATTTACCAACACTTGATTTTCAGAGGTGACCTCTATCTACGTATGTCATTGAATGGCAATGACTGGCTAAGTGTTCAAAATGATTTTTTTAGTTTATATTATATACACACATACACATGTACTCACATTCATATATGTATCTCCGTGCTGGATAACAAGACTAAAGTTTATTTATCTCTTAGATTAATTTGAAGTATAATTATACAGTTTTATTATTATTCAATATTAATCAGGTTAACAATTGTAATAGTTTGTTTTCCATTAAAATAATATTAGGTAAATGTCACCATGTAGTTTTTTAATATAGAAATTAATTAATAATAAACATAACATTTTAATGAGATTAATGCTTTGTACGTTATATTATATTAAATACGTTATATTATAATAATACATTTTTTTACGTATTACAAAGCATTAGATTATATGAAGCCCTGTATATAATTACAATCTTACCTAAACGAAAATGATTAATGAGTAATTTTGTTTTGACCTAAACTTATTTAATTAATATAATATCTTCATCACAACTCGTCAATGGCCCACTGCTGAGCCGGGCCTCTTTCTCAGAATGAAGAGGGGGTTAGGCCATAGTCCACACACACAGCTTTGTGAACTTTTAGGGAACTCTTAAGAGTGCAGGTTCCTCACGATTTCCTTCACCGTTAAAGCAAGTCGAACTCGGACCTCCCAAGTAAGACTTGAAGTCTCAACCACTGGGCCATCATAATATAATATAATACCTAAGAATGCGTCTATTAACACTTTCTTAGTCTCGAAAGGTATAGTCATGGATTAGCGAATAAAATGTCTTCTTAGTAAGTATAACAATGTTTAATAAAAAGTTACAAATATCTTACAAACTAAACTATTCTTTACACAGCTTCAGGTTTTGGTTCATTAGATCTGAAAAGAAATAAATAAACTTATTTTCTTTATGCTGTACAATAAATAAATAATATGACTTAGTGTGTAATATTTAATATATTTAACAGCGGAGGTGAGTGGTCACAAGTCCTAGGTACCATTTAGATTCCTATTCAAATTTGTTATAGATCATATTCGGTTATTAATCGGCTATTCCCCCGACATATATAATACAAGAATCGCTCTCATCTAGCTTCGGTATCGTTAAGTTTTTCTACAACTCTATCACCCACCAGATCCAATTTGTTAATCTTAACTCATTACAAGTCAAAGATTATCCAACTAAAGACAAAGCTTAGTGACGTAAACACATACAAAATAATAATTTTAGTGATACACCCGAAGTGACTAAGGCAAAAACAGAACCAGTTATCAAAATAAAAATATAGAATTACTGAATAATTTCCTCTACGCGTGTTACAAGAATAAAAATATTTTGAGGTGTAAAATGGCCGTATTATCTATTTGAGCTTCAATAGAATAGCTGTAAAATTTCTTTGAAGCGCAAAACACACAGACGTACGTTTTTCCAGTGCATACCATGAGTACAAGGGGTAGTATTATGGGCTTCACAACATTAATGATATCTTAGAATTAGATTGAGTCTGGTTTAGAGATAATTAGGAATTCTTAAACTGTTTGCAAAATTCTGGAGTGTCCGACAGTTACTGAAAATTGATTTGTAAGTTTAAAAATAAATGAGTAATTTTCGTTATTAGGACATTGTATTCCGTTGGTAGGGCAATTTGAATATCGTCCTTTCCGTTCGTCGCCGAGCACCTTCTAATCTACTCGGTGCCCGAGCGAATGTCTAAATCAAAACTAACAAATTTGTGCAACACCACACTATTCTGTAACTGACTAATACACTACAACTGTTAACGTGGAGCCTGATACCCACTAACATTATTTACTGTTATCGCGGGACCTGACCCGCTAGTGGCCTCCGACCTTCCCTATAGCCACCTCAAGCCTCGCAAAACTGACTACTCGTCTGATCAACTGATTTAACTGGCACAGATTTACTACGGCGTGCATGCGGGCTGATACTGCTTTCAGATGCCTCGCTTTCAAACTGGCACTGATACTGCTCTCAGATGCCAAACTCACCAACTTATACTGAATCACAAACTGACTAACTAAACTGGTCTAACAAGCTAACTCGCATGGAGCTAAATAACCTTTATAAAGTATATCTGATTCACACTAAATACTTCACTGCTTCTACAACACTGACACTAATAAAACCAAATCACTGATTCTACAAACACTAATAGATATTAGTGTTTGTAGAGTCATAGAGACCCATAGCGACCGACTGCTTCGCCAAAGGTGCGAATAATAAGTGAGCTAATATTGGAAAACTTTCTTTTATATACTTTACTACCCTAACTATCACTCCCCCAAATTTATGATTATAAAATCGATCCTAGATATCAATAAATCTATTCGCGAATATTTTACTAAATTCGCGACACCGTTTGTTCGGTCGTTCGTTTATTACTCCATTGTTGAAGCCAAAGTAAAAGTTGAAGCCAATCTATCTTAGGCTGTGTTTGAGATGAAAAGGATGCGTAGCTCGCTCCAATAGAATCGCTTCATTTACCTAGCCTCGCACAAAATGTGTCATCTCTGGTTTACCTTTATCCAATATTATTCTACACAAATCTTACCTTTTATTTAACATATCCTGTATCTCATCAAAGGTCTTGCCTTTAGTTTCCGGAAGTAAAGGGCTGACGGAGAAAATGAATCCAAAACCACAACATATCGCCAGAATCCAAAATGCTGTGTAGATGCCGTAAGACGCAGCTACTTCACGGAAGAATCTACAAGAATTTTAAATGATCTGTAATATTTCTATATATTTATTTATTTCGTAATTTCCAACAGTAGACGATTTTGGAGCAGTTTTTTGTTTTTAAATATTTTATTATTACCTGTTCTATTTACAGGATGACTTCACGTCGGCATAAAAATAATTGTAAATAAATTAACAAGTATTTGTGTGTGATTGAGTAACAAGCGTCCAAATCGCAATTAATTTTAGTAAGAAGTAATATTTCCGATGTATTTAATAAGTAGTATAGGTATGCTGAATGGACATGAATTTAGCAATCATTACCAGATTTTATCTTCTGTCAGTACCTTTTTATAAAATACGATGATTTTGGCAGTTCCTATATCTTATTTAGTGACGATTGCTTTGCTCTCAGAAGGCAATAAGCGGTAACTCATTTTGAAAAAATACGAGAAAATCGAGAAAATGTGAAAATTGATTTCAATTCACCTCACCATGCTATAGTTTAAATATACCTATTTTTTTTACTTCATTTGATGCAGAATGTCTTAAGCAAAACGAATATACATAATAAACAGATATATTTCGTATAGTTGAAAATTTAATTTACCTCGTCCAAATAAACCCAGCGAGCCAGCACATAAACGAAGCTATACCACTCGCCATACATTTAGTTCGGACCGGGAACATTTCCGCCACTAAAATCCAAGGAACTGGACCCACACCTTAAAAGAAAAAGAAAATCTATTAAATAGTCATAAACAAACATATCTCTTTGGAAAATAGTTTCTGTACTTAAAAAAAATAAGTAATACTAACATCATGTTTAGGGATGACTTTCCCAAAGACAAACGCTCACACAGCTCGACATTCACTTCATCCCCTATTTCAACACCTTCGAGCCTTTTTTTCCCGCGATAAAACGTATGTTAAATAATAGTGGTAACTTACCCAAAGTAAATAAGATCATGTAGACAATAAGACACAGTAGAGGTAGAAATGCCCATGAACCCATTTCGTATTTATAATGGGAGTCCAGTAACGCGTAGATACCAATTACTCCCTGTAAAAAAATATATTGAATTGCATCAGGCGTTACTTTGCGAAAATTCATGATTTAAAAGGAATCAAAAAGGTTTCGCAAGTGTCGCTTGTAGAGTCAACAACTCCTGAAGATGCTTCGGTTACGGAGCGAATCATACGTCGATTATCGATCGCGATCTACTTGTGTGATGTGTCTCACTTTTCTGTAAACGGTGAGCTCTTCTGGATTGTGCCGTACGAGTCTGGTTGTTCGATCGTCGAGCTACCTACTTGTGTGGTGTGTCTTGGTTCGGGTTCGCAAGTCGCACATTTATGTGGGCAGGGTGCTCTTCTGAGTTGTGCCATACGAGTCTGATTCAGATTTCCGCGGATTTTAGCAAGGTAACCTTTTTGATTCTTTTTAAAAATAACTATATTAAAAACTAGTCAACCCGACCCGGTTTCACACGGGTGCAATTTACCACGTATAAGTACTTAGATTTATCTAAAAACATTTAATGATTAATACATTGTTGCTGAATAAATATATATACGCGCTTGCGACAGTAAACATATTTTATAATTATCCCGCAGGATCTCTGAATTAATCCAGAATATAAAGTAGCCTATAGTTAATCCAGGTAATTAATCCAATCCGTTCAGCTGTTTTCGCATCATTGATTAACGACGTCTAAACAATCCTTTTCGGTTTCGTAGAGTTAATAAAAGAAAAAAAATTCACTTTAGCGCCATCTGTTATTAAATTCTAGAACTGTTTAATTTATTTGATGAAACAGTCGTTATTTTTAAAATTTAAGTCTGAGCGTTAAAAATTAAAAAAAAATATTTTCTCTTACCAGATCTCGTCATGGAAATGAACTATTTAGGAACACACAAAGTTGTCAAGGAGTACACTGACATACAAACGTACAGAATAATTATATACACAGGGGCGACTTTACCTATAGTGCAAGGTATGCGGAGAAAATGGGAGCCTCGGTTTTAGGGGCGCCAGCAAGGGATGGCGATTACTTTTGGAAAATTTCTTAACTGTACGTTTCCGAATTCAGTCATTCATAATGAAGAGCAAAAAACAAAAAAGGTCATGTAGATTTAGTGATAAAATTACCAGAAATATAGTTAGTCCCAGTGATGTCGTCCACATTAACAATTTTCTACCGAGTCGATCTACTACCAACGGCGTTACACAACTTGTTACTACCTAGAATAAAGTTAAAAAAACATTATTACACTAAAACTTGCATTTATTAAAACTAGGTATTCAAATACAACTAAGCACTTGAATACATTAAATAAAAATTATAATGCAAAAATTATATTAATAATCTCGCAATGAAAACGAAATTGTTGACTTACGAATACCTAATTTTTCTTGCCCGATAACTCAAGCGAAAAAGCTAAACTTTTGTATCATAATTTTTGCAACCTTTTACGCGACATACCCATTTACATAAATAGGTATGTCGCGTAAAAGGTTGCTCTAACTAGCTATGGTAGGATTCATTTACTGGAGACTCTTTCTGCGTCCGTTAGCGTTCTCCTTACGATTAGTTATTTATAAATCATACCCGAAAACTTTAATTTCAAAGAGCAAAGTTTTTGCAGGATTCATTCCTTTCTTACTTTCCAACGTACAAACATCGGCTATTTATTATATATATATATATTACTAACTTGGACAACTCCCATAATAATGGTCCCGTCAGCTGCGGAGATCCGTGTACCAACTTTAACCAACAACTCCTCCATATAAAATAATAGCACATCGATTCCCGATAACTGTAACAACATTGCTAGGAATACGCATATACCTGGAACATACAGACAAAATGAAAAATTAATTTATTAACTTGAACTAAGTAAATTAAATGGTGGGTTTAATTATTTGCATTCTTCTACCTCATCGAATAGATAGAGTAGGATTGTCACAAATGCTCCCTGAATTTTAATAATAGGGATCGAAAGCACGACCTCAAATCAAGTAAATGAGACAAAACTTGTAAGATCATCATACTAAAAAACTTTCATCATAACCCGTCAATGGCCTACTGCTGTGCCGGGTCTACATCTCAAAGTGAGGAGGGCTTAGTCTATAGTTCACAATCTTGGTCCAGTGCAGGTTGGCAGACTTCACACACCGATAGAGAACATGGAGAACTCTCAGGAGTGCAGGTATCCTCACGATGTTTTCCTTCACTTCACTAACTACTCACGGATAAGTAATTTAAGATTATTGCGCTGTCTACAGAAATAATCGTGTATTTCTTTCTTTCAACGAAACGCTTTTTTGTACAACAAGCGTAGTCGTGGTTGAAAAATTAGTGTACCGACTCACCCAAAGCCTTTAAATTGCCCCGTGTAGCCCACAGATCCTTAACACTGGGCTCTACTTTGAATTCTCTAGCGACCATCGCTTGTAATCCTTCCAACTCTTGCTGAACTGCATCTCTGGGTAACCCACGGAGGCTTTGTAACACTCGCGATGCTTCTCCAATTTCACCTAGATTAAAAGTGGATTTAATTTAAAAAAAATTAATTAATGAGATATGATATGTTTGGTGGAATATCTCTACGATAACATCATAAATTTCGCATTTTTTTTACCACGAGTCACGAGTGATAATTTTAAACATACCAATAATTTTAATTGTAGTGGGATAAGGAAACTATAGACACGAGTTGGGATAGAACCCACTATTTCTAGATAATGAGTCAAATGTCCTAAACATTCGAATGAAACGGACATCTTATTCTTTTACATTTTTCCTGTTTAAAACTATTTTCAGTTGATAATTTAGCAATTTGACTAAATGTATGCATCATATGCGCCGTCGTGCTCAATACTATGAGTATATTTTTTAACCCGTCTTTTAAGAAGAGCAAAACAGGAGTTTAGTTTAGTAAAAAGATACTTAAATGGTAACTGTGATTTTGGTATAAAAAAATTAAAATGCTACATGGTCAAGCAGTCAGCTGACGCATAATCCACTACATTATGGTCAGCTGACTTTATATTTCCTTCAAGATACTAGGTAAATCCGACAAATTTTCAAACGGGTGGAAATGGCTGGAAAAAAAAAATTCTACACGTTTGTAAGACTGCCACTGCTCGCCCCATCCACGAAATCGCAGCTGACGGTCACGAGTAATCTATAATAATATATATTCCTTATAAAGTATACGAATTTTCACTCGAGAGGAAATGATTGACCGAATTTGAATCTGGCTCCCGTACTAAAACCTCACGGCGCCTTTTACGTTTTGGCGCCGTCGTACGCCGCACAACTGTGCACGTGTGGACGTCGCGTTCCTGTGTATGCATTTGAGACATTTAATTCATTTTTTTACTGGTTCCTTTTTTAGTGAATATATCTACAATTTGGATTTTTATATTTTTCAAGAATAATAAAAACAATAAAGTCTTACCTTTATATACTAAAAAGAATGGTGTTTCTGGTATAAACCACGTAAACGGTACATAGAACAGAGACAGAATTCCTCCAGAAGCGGTTAAACCCCAATATGTCGAAAACGGCCCTATAGCATAAGCAAGTAAAAATCCAACATTGATGAAGAGAAGAAACAAGGAACTGAGGGAACCACGGATCTTATCCTGAAAAAAAAAACCAAGAAATTAGTTAGGGGTTTATGATCAAGGGGTGATGTAAATGTTAATTCTCTGTCTATTTCAAAATCAATATTTCTACCGATTGACTCGATAGAAGCGCGAAAAAAAATGTCCTAAATTACCGAAATTAATTTGAATCGAATGCGAGTAAACTCTCGATTTTTCAATTCATAACTATTTATAGAATTTTTTAGAATTATTAATAATTGAAGATTTTCTAGAACTGAATAATCAGTTTTTCGAATTCAAAATATTGTTTGCTAATAAACATAATAACACCCAAAATGGCGGTCTGGTTATTAAGCTCATTAATTTTAATCTGGTACTAGCGACGCCCCGGCTTCGCACGGATACAATGCTGATACTAAATATACTACAGAAGTCTTTATATTCAACTTTTACAGGTTTTTTGTCATTAGACATTACAAACATGTTTTCATGAGCACGCGTACCGCAACCGCTATGACCCTGCATTTTAAATCTGTAATAAATATCTTCGAAAATATTTATTGAAATTACATGCTGTAAGGGGACATATTGATCTATATAAAATGCACAATGTATTTAATGTACCCAATTGGATAAGGATTAATGCTATATTGTTTAAAATCGCTTCATAATAGGCCATTATTTCTCGTAAAAAATAAAGGATAACAAATGGTTATTGTGGGTTATCCCTAATAGACATAAAGAGATAGACATATACCATCGCGGACTTTTTTGTAGACCTTTTTAAGGTGTACAATACTCTAGTACATTTTTTTGATCTATTTCGTAGAGTTAAGCCAGCGTTTGCAATGCAAGCGCAAAAAATGTGCTTATTTACGACATCACATTAGAAACCTCTAAAATTATCAGTGTTTCTCTACTATATTATGTATGTATTATACGTATAAACCTTCCTCTTGAATCACTCTATCTATTAAAAAGCCGCATCAAAATCCGTTGCTTAGTTTTAAAGATCTAAGCATACATAGGGACATACAGACAGATAGACAGCAGGAAGCAACTTTGTTTTATATTATGTGTATCATACGGATGAAAGGACTAGAACTGGCTAATTGTGAAACGGTAGATAAAAGTAGGTATATTGTTATCATAATTAGTCAAAGCTTGTAAATTTTTTTATTGAAATATCTTAACAACTTACCTCAGCAATCTCTCCAATATAAAGTGGTACAGTCGCAAATTGCATTCCTGTAGCACAACCCCACATTATCCTAGCGGCATACAAAGTGGGTAAATCTGTGGCAACACCGGCGAGCAACCATCCAAGTAGTAGGGGTAAGTTGGATCCTATGATTATCCATCTTCTACCTATTCGATTTGCTAATGGCACTGTTATAAGGGGACCTGAAAAGAACCAAAACTCCTCAACCACTTTAAGCTAAACTTTAACTTCAAATACATTAGCAATAGATTTAGGCAGAATTTTCAGAAGATAAACAAAAAAATTATTACGTATAAATAATTGCGTTATACGTAAAATAACTATCAGAAAGTTATTTATTATGAAAAAATAAAAATACAATGGTTAATTTGGACATGCTGTAGGTAATAGAATTAAATGAAATGGTGTGCAATAAAATCAAATAGAAATGAAATTCACTAGAATGCTATTAAATATAATAGAATCAACAGAATACATTGCAATGGAAAGAAATAATATGATACATTCGTTAGTTGCATCTGTACCATGAATCAACTTCTTTTATGATTTGACATACCAAGTAATCCTCCAAGAACAAGCAGTGACCCAATCCAGGATTCTTCTTGTAGTGTCGGCTTTTCTTGTAGTGGTGAATTATCAGATCTGAGCTGAGGGAATACCGGTGATGTCCACCCCATGGACATGCCTGTGCAGAGACTGCCATAGCTCGCTGAAAATATTTAAAAAAAAAAATGACTTTTTAATACAATTTTATAGATTACTAGCGGATAACATACTACTAGTATTCCCTTTATTCCTCCTAGTAAGCTAAAATGCTTGTTTCAGGAGTGGGCCATGCCAGTAGTCCAATGTCCGGGATTTGAACCCACGACTGATAGATCGTGAATCCAACATCCGAACCACTAAGCTACTGACGCTTGAGTACCTATATTATATGATTGCAAAGTACGACCGACGACGGTCGACGACAGTAGGTACTGCCGTGCTATTCTGTAAGGACATTTTCGATAATTCGATAGCTGAATCCGCGATGAGATGTCAATTCATATTCTGTTAAAATTAAGAAAACACAAACCGATACAAATAACCGGTAAGTGTCTTTACATCGACCTATCCCTGCCTAAGCGAGGCTCGATTCGAAGCTCACTTCGACTGTGCGTTTTATTGTTTAAAGAATACCAATTCAAGGTCAATAGAGCTCGCGATGAGTTCGCTGTCGAAGTGATAGAACTCACCTGAGTGAGTTTCGATAATGAATTGGTTTCTTACAAAATAGCACGGCTGATGACGTAAAAAAATACTTTTCTACTTATTTTTACGGAAAATTTCTGTTCGATTGATAGTTTCGGAGATATAGCGAAAAAGCCGTTTGCACTCCTTTTTCCAATATGGCGCCCGCAGGGCTAGGGTTGCATACCACAATGTGAAAACTAATTTTGGAATGCTAATTTATGACATTTTTGGTAGCACAAATTAAGTGTAATGGTTTTTAAAAGTACATTTGTAAGGTCAATGAAAAGAGGATAAAAAATGTAGTAGGATCCGAAAATTTTGTATATTGTCACGTGACGTGAAAAATATTAAGTAGTCGTATGTAAAAGTAAAAAAAACGTATAAAATTTCAAGAAGGAAAGTTTTCATCAGACTAATCTTATAACCAACTCTTTCTATTACACTTTTTATTCTTTTTCACACCTTTCTGAAAATGTTCTACTTACAAAATAAATATAAGCATATATTACCCGCCCTCGCCTCGCTGAGGTATATTTAAACATTTGCTCACTGATCACTCATGAGAGATTTTTAAACTTTTCGTAACATTTTTTTAAAGAATTTTTTTGCCCGTGAAAATAACATAATAAAGTATTCACTAATTGTCAAATTCATATATAGATAAGTGGGTATATCAATTAATATTAAAAAGAAGTAGTCTGAAAATAAATTAGTTTTATTCTTTCCTATTTTTTATAGTTCGTTGAACTATGAAACTAAACAAGTCCATTATGTAACGTAGGCAATACAATAAATAAATAACTAGGTTTATTTTTAAAGAAGTTGTAAAATTAACGTTTGAATAACTTCGTTTTACCAACTTAAAAAAGAAGGAGTTTCTTAATAAATTTTTTTATAAGTTCAAATAGGAAAAGTATATCTATTTTTTTTTATAGTAGGGTGCAAACGAGCAGATAGTCCACCTGATGTTAAGTGGCCACCATCGCCCATGGACATTGGCAAAACAAGAGATACTCCCCTGCTTTGTCAATGCGTTGCATCCTTGAATATAGAATGGGGAGGGAGAGTGAAGAAAAAAATGCTGCGGTTATAGCGGACCTTGAGCAAAAGCCCAGAGGCTACTGGATCCGCTGCATTAATGCGATGGGAGAGGGAGGGGGTAAGTCTGGGCCACATGCGGCTCGACCGGAATGCGTCTGTGACAGCCATTTTATCTACTAAATGACTTCCAGTTTATACAATAATCTCTTAGAAAAATATAATCAGTTATTAAAAAAATTGAAAATATTCTTAAAACCTTCCTATGAAGAACTTTAATTAATAGTTAAAAAAAATCCAAATATATATTTTTAAAACAACAATAAACATAAATGAAATGTTAACGTATAAATATTTGCCCGTATCTTAGTAGCATTTAATATAAAACAAAATATTCAAAGTGTACATGAAGAACGTGACTGCCTCAGCTATTCCTATACAATTATTAACATTAATAAACTACAATAATATAGATTAAATGATAAAATATTCATGCGGATACTATGGCTGGTACTTATTGCAACTTGATCTCCTTGAAAGCTTGAGCTACATACATTTGTTCATTTTTTGCTATTGTCTTTCCGTTTCTGTTACAATTTATTATCTTAACTTAAATTGGATTGTTATAAGTCTACCAATTACTATATGTAGTCTCTTTTAAACCCTGCATTTTATCTTAAACAAACGACTCGCCCCGGGTTCGCACGGGTGCAGTTTATCACGTACAAACTTAAATGTTATTATTAATTAATTATATATATTATTCCGTCTTCGTCCGCGAGAAATAGTGATAATTTCCCCTCCCCCTTTTCAACCCCTTACAACCCTTTTTTCGCATTAAAAAGTAGCTTATATTTTTAGGCTCTAGACTATCTGTTTACCAAATTTCATTTAAACCGGTTCAGTAGTTTTGGCGTGAAAGCGCGACAGACAGACAGAGTTATTTTCGCATTTATAGTATTAGTATGTCCTTTCTTAGGCTTTAAACTATCTGTATACCAAATTTCATTTAAATCGGTTCAGTAGTGTTGTCGTGAAAGTGCGACAGACAGACAGAGTTACTTTCGCATTTATAATATTAGTTAGGTTGTCTACACGTATCTCAACATACATTATTTTGTTATATCACAAGGAGGGATTATTCAACGTTCAATCAATTTCAACAAAACCGTAACAAATTATGCATCTAAACATACCGTGAAGGTAAAAACCGCATGACAATTCTTTCAGTACGAACAGACAGATACGACAGCGGGACTATGTTTTATTAACAATATTAGTCGACCCGCCCTGACTTCGCACGGGTGCAGTATATCACGTACAAACTTTATATATTATATTAAGGCGCTTGATAGTAAACATATTTTATTATTATCCCCCAGGAATTCTGACATAAAGATTATAACATATCAGTATGCCAAATTTCATTGATATCCTTTTAGCCGTTTTAGAGTGATTAAGTAACAAACATACAAATATCTAAACCTCCAAATAAAACATACAAACGTTAACATTTATAATATTAGTAAGCTCTAGTGATATTGTTTAATAGACACGACGGTATTTAAAATTTCTAAACTTAGGTAAAGTGTCCTTTCTTATAATTCTTCTAAATCACTAATTAAAAAAAATTTGTTAATATTTTATTTGAGATGTTTTTTAAAATAAAAATTAAGATGCAAGACACGTATAAATGGGTTTTGAAATTCAGTTCATTCCGTATTCTATTTTTTTAATATATAGTACTTATAATACGTAGTAGTCAAGCTTTTGATGTTATTGATGACTCAATTCATGTTTGAGGTCGAGCAGTGAAGTCGAGAGTTTACAGGATGCAAAAGAGCTCTTTAACCTTTCAGGTCTCAAGTCTCAAATCAGGTTGTTAGCAACACTGTTTATATGGTAGTACTAGCGGGTAGTTTTTTTTACGTAATAACAAGTATACCGACGAGTAGACAATATATAAACGTTAGTGCGATAGATTAGAGCCAGTCTCTCTGGTATTTTCGCGCAGTGTACATGTAAGTTAGTGTTATAGTGTAGTACTGTATAGTGGTGCGGCGTTAGGCCTCTGTTATCGAGGAACACGTGAGTAATGTACTTTATTATTTTAATATTTGGTAGCGAGGTCGAGGGGTGAAGGGGAGAGTTAACGGTTATAAATAACGTCTTTGAATCTGCTCCTGGGTCTCAAGCCCCAGGCACTGCTCGGCTTCCGTCTATATTATATGTTAACGTTGTCGTTAGTGTTACTGGGCAGTATTGCTCCCATATACTATGCAAGGTACGACTTTCTATTTAAATCTGTTATCGTGAGTTACAATGGCTATATTAAACATCTATTTTTATCTTTTAAAAAATGAAATTTAATATTAAATTAATTGAATTACTATAATCATCATAAGCCGTCAATGGCTCACTGCTGAGCCAGGTCTCAGGATGAGGAGGATGTCAGGCCATAGTTCACCACGCTGGCCCAGTGCGGGTTGGCAGACCTCCCACTCCTTTTTTAAGAACATGGAGCACTCTCGGGTGCAGGTTTCCTCATGATGTTTTCCTTCCCCGTTAAAGCAAGTGATATTTAATTGCTTAAAACACACATAACTCAGAGTCAGAGGTGTGTGCCTGTGTGGGGGATCGAACTTGGACCTCCAGAGTAAGACATCAACGTCTTCAACTCTGGGGTATCTCTACTTTTTACTATGGTCATAATATATATTTAAGCCAATAATGACCTTGATACATATTTTCTTTTGACAACAAAATTATAAAGCAGGAAGCAATCAATATATTGACAAGTAGATATAACTTTTTACCAGCAAGATTGTCGTTATAATTACTGAATCAATTAAAGGTGAACCAGTTATTCAGATGTATTGTGACCAAACAAAGACTGAATCTTAAGATTTATAAGTTAATAACAACTTTATATTAAATAAGTAAAACCGTGACGTACTGATATGTAAATAATTTAAGTATTAATACAATTAATAAACGACTGTGTTTGTTATAAAATAGGCTAAATTTTATCCTAAATAAGGGGCAGTTCTTGTAATTTACAGTAGTAAAATAAAACGCCTGACATTTTAAAAGAGCAATAAACACCTAAAATAAATTTAATGAAAAGAAAAAAACATAAAATAATACCTACCAACTATAGATACAGACCGTAAATCATATTAATTTGTATTAATATGAATAGACGCAGTTTTCAAAGCTACTTAGTTGGTAAAAGCTTAGTATAATCTAGTCTACAAGTGCCTTTTTGGTCAACTTTCTTCACCAGACTCCAAAAATCTATCGATTCAGAATGGCATCTAGATGATTTTTGAAAAACATGAAGTTCCGCTTGCAAAACTTATTAATAATTGCAAAAAAACGATAAAAAGGGGGTTTAGTTTTATGCAAATTTCTCAAAAACTAATAAAGATTTTTCAAATTTAAAAAAGATTCTCACAGAGGAGGAAATTTCAAATGAAAAATTTTTTAATCCCAGAACACTACCTCCATTATTTATAATGTTAATTTAACGTTAAATAAATAATAGTTTAAAAATCTAAAAAAATACGCTTTTATAGAAAATCCAACTAAAAAATAGAAAATGAATTTTAAAAAATTTGAATTAAAAATAGTATGAGAAAAAATGGTTTTATTGTAAAAAAAGCGTGGGGTGCTTGTTATCAATAGTTAAAAATATTTGATAAACAGATATGAGTAGAAGGGTTATTTTGATAATATCCTGAAATTATTTATTTTTTATTTTTTAGTGATTATTTAGCAATAGCTTTATGATATTTACATCTCTATTAGCTATTGCATAGAAGAGCAGTGTTTCACCTTGACGGTCTCTGCAATTGTCATACAAAAAATCGCTAATCTTGAATATCCTAGTAAGGATAACGGATCAAACTGTTTAAAATATTGAATTGTCATCGATCCTTAATAAGTATGCCAAATTTCGAGATAATCCGACGTTTTGAAGGGGGTCTTAATTTCAACGATTCCGTTACATACATACTAACAAACGTACGAAGCTAATAAAACCGTATTAAAATAGGTCTCTGCAAGACATTTTTAGGTTGCGCGAGGGGCGTGTAAAGCGAGTACGACACATTGATTAATTTTTTAAGGTACTGAATATTTAAAAAAAAAATTGAATAAATTATGGTGTATTGTCATCGCTTTAAAACATTTATTGCCGTTGGAAATTTTACTAAAAGTAAATTTTTCAACAAGTTAAACGATTTTTAATTCACAAAATTTTCTCGAACTTCCGTCTTCTTGTTGGAAAATGCAAAACAATGTTTAAATCATTGTCGTAAAATATTTTCGCTTTATGAAACCTTCCTTATATATATACAGAACAAGATCATGCCATAAACTTTAAAAAATATTAATGCTTTGTTTTTATTATGTAACATTGATAAAGTTATTAAAAATATATTAAATTCCTACCTAAAGATGCAAATAAATACTGCCGCCATCTTAATTTAAATTCTTCTAATTTGTCAAGCATCACTAAAACTTCACTCAAAATTAGAAGAGAACCTATTTTTTAAAAGCACTAGCACTAGACGTGTACACACTCGGCCATCACCTGTTGGTCTGCTACTAGTAGTACTAGTAATCCTTTACTGGGCCAGTTACTTTCAATTATTTACTATAAAAAAATAATTATCTTTAACGAAAAAATGTCGTTTCAATTACAAAAAATATATGTAATTGAGAATGGATTAAGAAGAAGTTCTAGTTTTTGCATAGTTTTTTGTCCTGATGAAATTAATGAATAACATCTAAATTTAGGACTAAATGTATACCTACCTTATTATAATATAGTCGTGGTATGTTATGCGTTAATAGCTCTGTGGTTCAGGTGTTGGATTCATGATCGATAGGTAGTGGGTTCAAATCCCAGTCATTGGACTATTAGCGTAGTATGTAGTACATGACCCATATTGCTAGTATTCTTTAAAAAAAAACGCTTCGCTGAGGCTATCACGCACTTAAGAGTAAGTCTGGTGATTTTTTTCACATTCTTTATCAATCTTTAAGGGGTTTAATTAAACTTAATTGACAACTAAACATCTTAAACTTTACAGTTTTTATAAACAAGATCAACATTACTCATTTGTTTATTTTACTACTAAATGGACCTAAAGCGAATAATTCCAATTTTAATTCATTAACTATTACTTCTAAATAGCCTTGATATTGAATTGATATTATTAATTAACAGGTAAATAAATTTAAACCTTATATTTCAAAATATAAGGTATAATTTACAATAATCATTGAAAGTAAAAGTAAAACGATTCATTTCACTGGATTATCCATTCTATCTGATTATATCTGATTTATCCATTATAAATAAACTTAATATATGTTGGTTATAAAAAAGTAACTTTAAAAAATATAAAATGTAGTAATTTAATCATACAATTTATTTTAAGAAGCTGAATGATACCTATAGCGTAGAAAGAACTGTATTGCCATGATTCTGAAAAATGCTTCCAATTTATCTATGTTTTATAATATATATTATATACTATCCGACACGTCTATTTACGAGTATTTTATATTTTAATTTTCAACATAATAATTTAGACAAGACCAATACAAGACCAAGACAATACCGAGACAAGACCAAGACTAGTCTAGTTGCTTCCTTAGGAAGCATGGGCTTGCAGACGTAAAATATTACGCCTCTAATATATTGCGCACCCTGTACCGCTTTCTGCGGAGCGGTACTGCAGCCGGAGTTCTTTCGTTGGCCACAGACTCACAAAACGCGACCACAGCCACCCACACGCTCTTGACGGAGAGCTTCGTCCCCACCAACTCCGATAGCGACGCATAATCACCTACCACCTCTTTGAGCAAGATTAACATAAGGCTAACCCAACACAAGGAAAACCTAAGCCTAACTTACACTGCCGACATACCTATTAGTATTTAGACTAAAGAAAATTTAGATTCTCCTTTTCTAGGTCATTCATGCAAAGATATCAATCAATCAATCAATAAAAACACTTTATTGCACACTTAAATTTACCATATACATATTGTAATAATAAAAAAAATAAAAAATGCGCAAAGGCGGCCTTATCACTAAAAGTGATCTCTTCCAGGCAGGCAGTATATGGTGCATAAAGTTCTATAGAATATAATAGACATACTTACTACTAAATACTATATTCCTTACGTAAACTAAAATGATATCGTACATATTTTATATTAGTACATAAATATAAATATACTTGCATAGACTAACATACATATATACACATATATAATAGTTTGTATGTAATATATGTATATACAATGCAAAGTCCATGTTAATTCTACTTTGTGAGGTAGTATTTCCTCAATCAGTTCTTAAATATATTGACGTTTTGCGACAGTCTTATATCTCGTGGTAGATCGTTCCACAGCTTCACCACCTTGACAGTGAAGGATTCACTATAACACTGGGTCTGACATAAAGGTGTGTATAGGATGTTATCACTTTGAGAGCGGAGGTTCAACATATGACGTGAGTTAGACCCAAGAAAAGAAAAACGTTCTTTAAGATACTCAGGAGAATTGGGATCGTAGAGAATACGGTACAGGAGTGTAAGAGCGGTGTTCACTGATGTGATCGAATTTCTTCAGGCTAAAAATTTATTTATTTATTTATAACTTTATTGCACACCACATAAAAAAAAAAAATTAACAGTAAAATAAAACCAAATATAAAGTGAAGTACAACGGGCGGTCTTATGACTAGTTAGCCATCTCTTCCAGACAACCCTGTCTTGGGAGGAGCGGAGGTTGAAATAACGAAGGGGGTGTAGCTTCAATATACTAATATATTACAGCCGAATACATTCACACCTACACAATAATATTATATAATATGAATACATACAATTATAATAATCTAATAAATATTCTAAGGTTACAATAAACTACATAAACAATACATAAATTTAATAAATAAATATAATGAATAATGTCATCTAATTATTTAGATAGTGATCTTTCACAAAAATAAATCTAATAGCAATGTTTTGCAAGCGTTCGAGCTTGTTGAGCAGTTGCTGTGATAGGTCTAGGTAGCAAGAGTCTGCATAGTCTAAAGTAGGTAGTAGAAGAGAATGAGCCAATGATATTTTGGTTTTAATGGGAAGGAGATTTTTCCACCTCTTCAGTCTACCTATAGTACAGTACATCCTGCGACTTAGCTCAGTTATCTGAGGAACCCATGATAGTGTATTATCCATCCATATATATATATAGTTTCTTCACGAAATATCAACAAGAGTTACTAAAAATAAATTTAAAAAAAGAAAGAAAAAATCAGCCGACTATTGTATTTTGTGGCAGTTAAGCGGTAAACGAGCCGACGGTCCACCTGATGGTAAGTGGCCACCGTCATATAAGAGTGTTCTTTCACTCTTGTTTTGCCAAAGAGTTCCCACCTTGAAGGTAAAGTGACGAAGGGGAATAAAGAGAAGAATGCTATGGTTTCAGCGGACCAAGAACAAGAATCCAGAGTTCACTAGAACCGCAACATCAACGAGATTCAATTCATGGATATTTTCTCTTCTCTCTCTCTTAAAATAATATCAGCAAATAGTTAATTTGCCGAATATTAAAATAATAATGTTTTCACTGGCGATTTTTTCATCTCGCTATTAATAGAGTAAAGAATTTGATTTTCTAACACTTCAGGCTGTTAGAATTTGTTACTCGATAGAAATTCAAAGAATAAGAATTGAATTAAATTGAATTGAAAGCAACGATTTTTAGTTACGCCGCTTAAAAAAATTCCTTGAGAAAATCACGCTTATATCTTTGTTATCAATTTTGTCAACTATATAAAAAAAAGTAAATGTTAAGATTAGAATTCAATAGAGTGATAACTAGATTGGTCCGAACAATATGCTAATAATAAAATAGAAAAAATCAATTGCCCGTCTAAATGGTTTTAAAAAGTTTACGTTAAACATTTACTTACGATGTCTTTTATTACATTTTTTTATGAATACAACTACTTAATTAGTATGAGTAGTTAGCTGTGAAGGTTATTGGAATGGCGCAACTAAGCAGATTGAGAGAGGAATGATACCCATTACTGTACTGTTCGACGGAAAGCCGTGTAGCGCCTTGGAGTTGTGACCAAGGTGTAGGGTTAAAATTCTTTTATTATATAATTACAACGCTTCCTTCGTAACCCGAACACTAACTACAGTAGACAATACAGTTAACTTACGTGGACCTCAAGAATATAATATTTATAAATAGTGTTGCTAAAATACCATTGTTTTTTTTTGTTTTAAAAAACTTAATACCTATAAGTTTAGTAATCTTTCTGAATATGTATTTATAACAAAAAAATTGGTGAGTCGTAAGTATACCCATTTGATTTTGTTGTGATGTTAATAAGTCGATCTGGCGCACAAGAAAATCGACATACGATGTTTTCCTTAAGATTATAATAATTTAATAAAGATATTATCTCTAAATATGTGAAAAAGAACGATTTACATAGAGTATATAAATATTAATAAAAACTTCACGAAAAGAAGAAAATCAATTAATGAGGCGATTAATCGACAATCAATCTCGAATCATTCGTGGATATTCTGATGCTTATCCCTACACATAATCTATATATTAATACCTACGTAA
Organism: Limenitis camilla; assembly: GCA_905147385.1. Lineage (NCBI taxonomy): Eukaryota > Metazoa > Arthropoda > Insecta > Lepidoptera > Nymphalidae > Limenitis > Limenitis camilla. The sequence continues at coordinate 6,396,184 of LR990248.1, forward strand.
ATTAAAAATTTACGGTAATTCTGCGAATGTAGTATGAAAATTGCCCACACTTACAGTTTATATGGGCAGACGACCTGGTCGCATTCGCATCGGGCGGCAGGGAGCCGCCGGATGCAGGTGATCGGTCGTACTGGAAATCTCTGGGGAAGGCCTATGTCCAGCAGTGGACGTCCTATGGCTGAGATGATGATGATAGTTCATATAGAGAAGAAGTGCAGAATGCTAATATTTTTTTAAATTATGCATTAAAAGTACATTAAATAAATAAAAAAACATTACACATACTACTATGTATTTGACACACACACGCATATATAAGACGACGACGAATTTCGACCACTAGGCGACCACTAGTATAGGAGAATGTGTGAGAAAACCGGATTTCAATTTCATTTGCGATACATAATGTGCTTTATACACTGGATTACATGAGCAACTATATGTCCAGAAAAAGCAGAGCTTTTTTAATTAAACAACAATACATTGAACATTTTTTTTTCTTAAATCTAAGTATTGTAAGTGATAAACTGAATCTGTGCGAAGCAGGAGCGGCTCGGTCGGCAATAATTACAATATTTAATGAATTCCTTCCTTTATTGTTATGAAAAATAAAAATATATATGTCAGAACAGAGAGAATATTAGGATAATTAATTCATCGAATCTCACGATTCCGTAGTTTTTGAACAGGAACCTAGGCAGTGCCTTGGACTTGTGACCAAGGTGTAGGTTTAAAGGTGAGTTCCTTTAAGTGATCACGACACTCGCCTCCACTGCCCGGTTTCACTGTTTGTCTTAGGTTAGGTTAACATAAGGCTAACCTAACATAAGGCTAAACTAACCTAAACCTAAGGTTGTGTTAACACATCTAAATACAATGTAGGGATTCATAATAAATAAGACGTAAGAACTCACATGATCCTTAGTCCGAGAATTAATATTTGTTACACTTCAACTCTGGGTGATGTTCACTCAAAGAGACTTGTCGCGTGACTAAAGTGTACTGCATCTGTCGGGGAATATAAAGGGACTAGTAGCAATATCCCTCCACTAGTGGGGAGAAGTAAATCAACAAAACGGAAATATGGCGCTAGAGTCCCGATTAATCGAGTAATCTTCTACTCATTTGAAACTATTATAAATCGTTGAATATTAAAATGACACGACGGAAGTGACAATTAATTTTCTTTATCATTATCCTACCCTAATTATAGCCCGACACGGCCTTCACTATTATCCTACCCCGACATATACAATTTATCATTGAATGATTAACTAATGAAAAACTCAAAGTAACAAAAATTATAATCGAAAAAACTTAATCTAAGGTCACATCCCGACAAATCTGTAATAAAAACAAAATGGCGAATGAATATCGAACCGTTATGACTTTTTGTTTTTATTTCGGCTTTATATCTAAAGTTTAAAGAGGGTGGTTTGTAGGGGATGATGCGTTTATTGTAACAGGAATCCAATTAGTTGCCGCAACCCTCCCTGGAATTATTATGGCGGCAAATTTTCCCGCCGCTACCATTTTTTGTTTCCTTTTACTTTTTATTCATTCGTTTGGATGACATGTGCGAGTATGCCAACATATTATAAAAACCTATTTTGTTTATGTAAAATATACTTCGGTTAATGTTCAAGTAAATGAAGAATAAAATATTTTATTAGGGATTAACAGTATGATAAAATTACAATAAACCAAAAAAAAAACACAGCTTGACAAAAAAGAGTAACATGCGGTGACAGCGTGAAATAAAAATTTATACATGTAGCAACACTAATGTAGTAATATACTTGTTAAATTCTGTCAAATGTCACTTGTCAAATCACATATACTTCACCACGAATAAAATTGATACTTGAAGATATTATAGATGAAAATGACATAATTACTTAAATACCGTTGTACAAATAATAGTATTGTCATGTAGTTGTGATTTAATAGAAATAAAGCTTGTCTTTGGTTTGACGTTACTCTAGGCATTGTTTATCTTTAGGAATATAGGTATTGTTTAGGAAGCCTAAACTTATCTAACCTATCTTTGAATCAGAATCCGTTAAACATTAGTTTTTTTGAGTATCAATTTCTAATTTCCCGAAATCGGGGAAAAATCCTGCAAATCGGCAACACTATTAAATATTTACTCTATGGAATAAATCACAATGATTTCTAGTGACATTTGACTATTGTAAACAAAATTTATTACAGAAATTTAAAATGTTATATTTCGGAAACTATTGATTTCTGCAGTTCGAGATCTTGTGAGTCAGTGAGTCTAGTAGGCCTAGATCTATCGCCAATAAAATTTTGGAGCGAAACCATTACGTCAACGCTTGAAAACTTCAGAAGTAATTTTTCTTTCTCCCTCCTTAATTCCCAAAATATGCGTCAGCGGCAAAATAATGGGGGGATCGATAGAGGGTACCCCCATCTACCCCAATCACAACCCCTCGCTCACTTCGTTACGTCAGCACTTGGAAAGTCCTTCCCAGATTTCCACTTGTTTCGGTCTCTTCAGAATTCTTTAGGCAGTGTCAGGTTAACATCACGAGAGGACTGCCAAAACTACTTGACGCGATTTTTGATTAGAAGCCCCAAAATTTCTATAGCAATGGGATCTTGTCCCTACCTATTATATATATATATATATATATATATATATATATATGTCAGAGGAGAAAGCCGATTTGGTTGAATGAATTAATCGAAACATATGGAGAAGGCCGTATTTGAATGAATTAATAATCGAATATCATTATTTGTCAGATTTGGATGAATGAATTTATCGAATATCACGATTCCGTAGTTTTTGAACAGGAACCCAGGCAGTGCCTTGGACTTATGACCAAGGTGTAGGCTTAAGGAGCTCCTTTAAATGATCATAACACTCACCTCCACTGCCCGGTCTCACAGTCTGTCTTAGGTTAGGTTAACATAAGGCTAACTTAACCTAACATAAACCTAACCTAAGGCTAACCTAAGGTTGTGTTAACACATCTAAATACAATGTAAGGACTAACAACAAGTCCTCTTTACTAACATTCTGCCCTAACTACAGCCCGGCACGGCCTTCACCACTATCCTCCCCCAACTATACTCCGACACGGCCATGCTGCAATTCGATGCGTGCTCTGCATCGCTCGCGACCCCCATTACATTTTACTATTAAAAAAATATGCAGGTAAATACTTCCACAATACTTCTAGACCTTTAACTATTCTCAATTTGCAAATTAATTTGGAGGGTAGTGGTAGAAAGTCAAGTCAGTTCAATTAATCCATCTAAAGTGGAAAGGTAGAGGAGGGTAGTTTATAAAAGTAAGTAGTTAACATCTAGTTCAAAGTAAGTAGTGACTTAATATGAAGGACAACAGTAGATAAATAATACTAACTAGTAAGTAGGGTTCAAGCTATACAGGGTTTGGCAACTTAACAAAGCTTTAATTTTGCGTTCGCTCGGCCTGACTGACCGTTACCGAACTATAACAATTAAAATTATTGAGAAATGGGATTATTCACTTAATGCGGTCAAAAATGAAAAAAAAAAAGGTATCACCGGTGTATTTCGTCAGTTTTTACGTGAGTAACCCATGTTGCTTATTTTGAAAGGATTATTGTTGTAAGTACAGTACTCAAAGACACCTCTGAGGCACCGCGCCATTAATTTAGGATCTGTGGTGTGTACGTGTCTACTCTCGGTTCCTCAAGGCGTCCCATCGGTATCTCGGGGTTCTCATATGGATGCATCAAGGACCCGTGGTTAGCACAAGGGTAACACATGGTTTAGCTCAGAGGTACCACTCTATAGAAGTCAAATTGATTCGTCAAGTAAGATGATTAGTCAAAGTTGGAAGTCAGTCCTCAATCGTCGGAATCTAAATTTACTCAAGACGGACCTGAAGAGAGGGACATTTAATTTAGCTGATGGACCCAAAGTGAAGCTTCGGTCCATCCCACTTCTGATGTCAGAGGAGAAAGCCGATTAGGAATAATTCATTATTCGAATCTAATGGAGAAGGCCCTATTTGAATGAATTAATAATCGAATAAAGAGAGCCGGTTTTAATAAATTAAGTGATCGAATATTACTATTTCGTAGTTTTTAGACAGGAACCCAGGCAGTGCCTTTGACTTGTGACCAAGGTGTAGGCTTAAGGAGCTCCTTTAAATGATCATAACACTCACCTACACTGCCTGGTCTCACTGTTTGTCTTAGGTTAGGTTAACATAAGGCTAACCTAACATAAAACTTTTTTTTTTTTTTTAACGCTGGAAATGCGACCTTATGCATACCCCCCGCTAGCAAGCGGGAGGTTATGTGGGGCTCTCCTTGATGCCGCCCGCCATAGGGCTAGCGGCGTTCAAGGCATACCCACTAAAACCAGCGATACCCTCCTCCGCCTACGTGAGACGCCACGGGAACGCTTTCGCAAACAACCGTGACGCCTCGGCGATCAGCCCGATTCGCGCGGGCCGGCATTCTCAGAGGGGCTCCCAGGGTACTAGGAGTGGCTCCCCTCCGGAGCGGCTGCTTTCTTACCTTGACGGGGGGGCTTGCAGTTCTTGCCCCCCATTCTATGGCCCGACGGCTTGCCTGCGTCCGCGCAGATTGCGCAGCGCATTGCGGCTGTGCAGCCTCTTGGCCGCATCGGTAGCACAAGTCTGCTCGGTTATTCGGCGAAGGGCAGAGGGCTTTAGTATGACCTAGGCCCATGCACTTGTAGCAGCGCATGGGTAGGTCATCCAGTACCTTCACCCGGGCGGAACTCCAGCCGACCATGATCCTCCCCGCCCTGGACAGCGCCTTTGCAGCATCCACGGGGCAGGAGATTCGCACCCCCTTCATCCCTGCGCGGCCGGTCCACAACTCACCGACGCGCACCGCCTCCGCAGCACAGCCGCTCGCTCGCACGACCGCGGCAACCACCTTCTCTTTGGTGGCCGAGTCGTCAAGCCCATCGACCCGGTGATTCACGGCCTTGGTTGGCCGTGCTACCTGCGCCAAGCCGTCCAGCACGATGCGCATTCTCTCCGCCAAGGTCTCCGCCTGCTCGGGTGTCTGGCCCTTCGGCAACTCCAGCACCCGAGCCCCGGTCTTGGCCTGGCGGATCCTCATACCGGCGCCTATACCCAGCTCCGCGAGGTCAATACTCATCTCCGCTTTCTCCAAGATTTTGGCATAGGTGACGACGACGACAGCTGCCGTGCGAGGAGCCACGAGCCTCTTCTTGGGTTTAGCGGAGACTTTCTTTAGTTTAGGCGCCGCCGCCAGCGCTACCTTCTGAGACGGGGGGTTTTTTGCCCTCCTGCGACCACGCCATGCGACCGTCACCCAGCTATCGCCTTCATGCTCCGCTGAAGGCGCACTCGCCGGCACAGCCTGTGCCGTTTCCACCGTAGTCGGCGGAGCCTCCAGTGCGGTAGCCGCCGCTTGCTGGGGGCACTTCTTTTTCCCCCTCTTTTGAAGAGGGGCTGCTGGGGCACGGTCGGGCTGGGATGCTGCGGATATGGGCGCAGCTGACGGAGCCAGCACCGCCTGCCTCCTTCTACCAACCGCGAGTGGCGGTTGTATGTTCGGCGTCATAAGCAGCCGCTCCTCGATCCTGGACAGGCGATTTTCCAGCATCGAGGCGATCGCTGCTTTCAGCTCCTCCGCCGCATTCACCGCCATACCAGATGACGGGGGTGCGGCTTGTTTAGGGAAGCTTTTGGCCCTCATCTCCTCTTGCTCTGTCCTGTACGCTAGGGACTCGGCCTTCGCGTACTCGAGCTCCCTGCGTAGGCGAGTGTTGTCGACCCGAAGTCGACGAACCTCCTCCACCTCTGTCCTGTCCGCCAGCGCATCTACGATCTCCTTCAGATTGCTGGCGGACTCCTTGAGGATCTTAACATAGGTCCCCTTAAGGTTCTTGGACTTCTGAGCCAGTTCGATAATTTTGGACGCGCTCCGTCCGGCATCCTCTCGCAGCTCGTCCGCGTTCCTCAAGGTCGGATCCCTTCTGTCCACTTCCGACGCAATATCTGAGTCGCTAGGGCCCTTTGCCGCCACTGGAGTTGGCCTTCGGAAAGGCCTAGCCCGAAGCGCGCACTCAAAAGCTTCCTCTACAGAGTCGTCGGTTTCGGTGTCCGTGTCCGAGGGTACAAGAGGCACCTGTTGACGGCGCCGTCTTGTCCCTATTCTGACGCCCTGTGCACCAGACTTATTCGTGTTGCCACCCTCTATAATTGCGGGGTCAACCGCTGCAGCCAAAGCTGCTTCGTTCTTCGAACCTGACATAAGTTCACTATCACAGAAAACGCCTTTAAAACACCTAGTGTGCCCCGCTCTACCTACAACCCAGAGGGGAGGGAGCTGGGGAAGGAAAACCTTTGCGTAATTGCACACACTGAGGATACCGCACTAGCACACTTCAGCCACCCGCCTGCCACTCCGTTACGGTGGTCAGGACGGGGCCCAGGGGAAACGACGAGGACGTATGTGCTACTGAACCCCCTAACCTAACATAAACCTAACCTAAGGCTAACCTAACCTAAACCTAACCTTAGGTTGTGTTAACACATCTAAATACAATGTAGGGACTCATAATAAATAAGACGTAAGAACTCACATGATCCTTAGTCCGATATGTCCAATATCCGTGATGCGACACGCTGTTTGTTACACTTCAACTCCAGGTGATGTTCACTCAAAGAGACTTGTCGAGAGACTAAAGTGTACTGCGTCAGTCGGGGAATATAAAGGGACTAGACAATGGTAGCAATGCCCCTCCACTAGTGGGGAGAAGTAAATCAACAAAACGGAAATAGGGCGCTGGCATCCCGATTAATCGATAATCTTTTACTCGTTTGAGACTGTTAAAAATCTTTGAATATTAAAAATCGCGACGGAAGTGACAATTAATTTTCTTAAGCATTATCCTACTCTAATTATACCCCGACATATATATAGAAACTTAGGTCTTACGAATAACATGTGTGCCTTTAGAACAAGTGAGTTAGTGTTTTGTTAGGAAATAGTTTAACGTTGAAAGTGCATTAGATTCATTAAGTATTAGCTAGAAACAGTATTATAACAAGTATGACGCGGTGATAGCGTATAAAACGTGTTTATACATACATAGCTCACACCTGTTTCGCAGAGGGGTAGACAGAGACAACAAATTTCCATAATAATTAATAATATACCCCTAATTTGATTTCAATTATTCTTAAGGAACTAACTATCCACGCAGAAACCAAAATGGCTTTTGTGGATAGGTGTAACTTTTTATAAAATATGTATATTTTTTGTCTTGGCCAATAAAAAAAAAAAAAAAAATTAATAATACAAATTAATAATCTCAAGTAACTATTAGGTACTATATCCGAGTATCCTAATTACAAGTATCAAACAGTGTCAAGACGTAGTATTTCAGGTTGCCAATGATGAGATATAGGCGACCTCTTTTATTCCACAATCTTTTTTGCCAAGCTGTATATTGTTAGGTTTCAAAATAATTATATGTCATAGAATGAGAAAGGAATGATACCCATTACTGTATCTACAGTAATACGTATACACATGCAATTTAGTCGAAGCCGAGCAGTACCTGGGGCTTGAGACCCAGGAGAAGGTTTTATATTATATTACTCTCGCATTCCACTTCTCCAACTACAATAGATATTAAAGTAAACTTACGTGGACGTCAAGAAGTGTGACCTTAAGCACGACACTATAATACTAACTTTCACGTACGAAAACACCAGAGAGACTGACTCTAATCTATCGCACTAAAGGTGATATATTGCTACACGTGGGTATACTTTTTTTTTTTTTAAAGATTACTAGCAGTATGGATCACATACTACTAGTATTCCCTTTACCCCTCCTAGTAAGCTAATAAATAGCTTGTGTCAGGAGTGGGCCACGCCAGTAGTCCAATGTCCGGGATTTGAACCCACGACTTGTTGATCGTGAATCCAACGCCCGCACCACTGAGCTACTGACGCTTCATGACATACTTGATATAGTAATATAAACGGAACTACCTGCAAATACTTATTTCTAAACGGTGTTATATTATTTAACATTATTGTAAAAGTAAAAAAAATGATGGGGAAGCTATTAACATCAGATATAATACGAATTGGAGACTAGAGGTTTGTAAAACTGTATGTACCCAATTATAAAGAATTGTCAAAAAATTGTAAGCAGAAAGAATACGTACTTACCTCCTTGAAAATTTTATTTATTTAAATTTTTTGCACACCACAAGCATAAGAGTACAGTACAGACAATACAATTAACACTAAAAAGTGTCAGAACAAAAGGCGGTCTTATGGCTTATTAGCCATTTCTTCCAGACAATCTTTGGGTTAAGAAATATTTTATTGAATGGGGAATAAGGTAGTTTAACCATAAACTACGTGTAAATAATTACAATCTAATACGTAAACCAGATAAACATATACAATAAATATTTATAATCATATACTAATAAATAAAACTAAATATAATAAAAATAGACAAATAAATAATAAGCTAAAAAATAAGCCGTAAAACTATGGAACTCCTAATAAATCCTAATAAAATAATATTTATTAGGATTTATTAGGAGTTCCATAGTTTTACGGCTTGTACAGTAAACGATTGTAAATAAATTTTACTTAATTTTGTTCATTTTGTGACTATAACAACGGATTCATGAATTTTACCGGGATTGAAAGTAGCCTATGTAACTTTAAAGCTATCTCTATACAAAAGATTAGATTGATCTATTACTCCGTTACAATGTTGAAAAGAATGATAAACTGGCAAACATACTTTCGCAATAAGAATTAAATGTTTCATTCTATGTAAATAAAAATAACGTTTTTTTTACTCCAGACAGGCTGCTAGTAACCTTTTCACCTTCTCATCCTTCAGCTAGAGTGAAAGTGGGGGCGGCTTTACCTATAGATTTCTATAAAAACTTCGAGCTTGTACTTACAAAGTAAATATTGCACCTTCTAAGGTGAAAAGCAAAAAAAAGCCATTGTCAAAACGTAGCCGTAAAGCGGCATTATTTTTTGCGTCCGCAGAAGTGAAGAGCTTTTTTTGTAAAGGGCGCTAGGGTGATGATTGCATACGGACGCATCATGAGCTAGAGACACCTCTTTTTTATGGCAGTTAAGGGGCAAACGAGCAGACGGCTCACCTGGTAAGTGGCCACCGTCGCCCGTAAATACAAGAGATGGACATCCACAATACAAGAGACTCATGTTTTGCTGATGCATTGCCTCCTCGAAGATAGAGTGAGGAATGAAGAGAAGAATGATTTGGTTTCAGTGTACCCTGAACGAGAACCGAGAGTTTGAGAGTTCACTGAAGTCGCAGCATTAACGGGATGAGAGGGGTAAGGATAAATCTAGCCCACATGCGGCGCGACTGGAACGTGTCAATGACACTTGGCGCTGTGGCGGTCGCCAAGATGTGATAAGGATAGATGGGTTACTCGGCTCTTACGAGATGCTCTCCCAGCGGCAGAGGGGAATTGTATTCTAACCTTTACATTGGAAACATGCAATACAAATCAGTATATTTAATATGTTAATTTTATTACTTTTTTAAACATTAAATAGGATTTAATAAAAAATGACAAAAAACGTGTATCATTATTTCCTCCTCACTTATTATCCTATTTTTATACAAACCGACATTTCTTCCCTTCTAATTAAACAAATAATGCGTTTAATTTATATCACAGCCACATGTTTACAAACAGAATTAATTACATCGCGGTAAGGTGGTTGTCCACTGCACCCGTACTGCTAGTATATGCTACGATTTATTGATTAAATACATACTCATCTAATGAATTTTCTGTATCTAAAAATTTCCATTCAAGATTTTTTATATGTAGCGAGATTGTTCCAACATTGAAGTTATTATCTAGCATCTCTCTCAGGCTCCACAGAGATTTGATGAGTGTTTCAGACACTCACTAATTAAGTACTTACAAAGTTTTCCACTCACACGTCAACTCACTTGACAAACATATTTTATTCAATGAAATTTTAAGAATATATGACCTCCAAGACTGCAACTAAGAAATTTTACTTTATGAGGTTAAAAAAAACCTTTCATACCACAAATAATACCTAAGCTTCTTTGTATAAAAATTATCCTATGCTGTTTTCAAGTGTATAATTATTGCAATCCGGCGACATTTTTAGTCCGGCCGGTTCCGACTGAATTCCCATTGATCTGGATCGGATTGAAAAAAGTTAATTTTCGCTTTTCGGTTCATAATTAACTGTTCGTAAGTTAAGCATGTGTCATTGTAGTTAATATAGGTAGTTTATAAAAAATAAAACATATATACCATCAAGTTTATTTCCAATCTAATGTTAAGATTAAACAATCGAGATGTTATTAACAAAATAGATATTCTTACGGTACCGTCACAATATTTTTATTTTAATATTTTATACATTACGTAGAATATAAAATTTACATTCAAAACATAGCGGACGCACAATATAAATACAAGAAACAGAAATAAACTTGTAACGCCTTACTATCGTCTCCACAAAGTGTGTAATTGTGAGTATTGCACTTGGGCTTAGTGTTCGCATCTGTAATAAGATTCCACATCCTATTTAAGATTTGCCATTTAAAACCCACATTAAAAATTGTTTAATGAACAAAGCCTACTATTCTGCGAATGATTACTTGAATGATGCCACAACTAGGAATCCAAGTGACGTTAAATAATGAAATTTTAGATGTGGCAGACTCGACGGTATTTCTGGGTATAAATTAAGATTCAAAACTCCAGTGGAACCCCCATTTATCATCTCTAGCGGGCAGACTCAGCTCAACTGCCTACGCTGTGAGGAAAGTAAGACAAATGACTGATATCAATACTGCTAGGTTAGTTTACTTCAGTTACTTTCACAGTATTATATCTTATGGCATTTTGCTGTGGGGTAGGGCCGCGGACATTGAATCCATTTTTGTACTTCAAAAGAGAGCTGTTCGGGCCATTTATATTCTTAGGGCACGAGATTCACTTAAAGATGTTTATAAAAAAATAGACGTCCTTACAGTCCCATCACAATACATATATTGTAATATTTTTTACATTTACCAGAATATCGATTCGTATTCAAAACACAGTGACAAACATAATGTTAATACTAGAAACAGAAATAAACTTGTAACGCCTTACTATCGTCTCCACAAAATCAGTAATAGTTTCATGGGGCTTGGTGTTCGCATCTATAATAAGATTCCACAGCCTATATTAGACTTGCCACTTCAACAATTTAAAACTCGTGTCAAGAAGTCATTAATATATAAAGCATACTACAATGTACAGGATTACTTAAATGATGAAATGCTTGGAATCTAAGTGACGTTGACTCTCAAGCTAAATGATTTGTATAACAATAATTTATGTAAACATGACTTTTTGAAAAGAGCGACTGTTGAGTTTCTGGCCGGCTCTTCTTCAGAAAACTACTAGAATAATTAATTAATAAATTATAATATTATAAAAAAAATTAATAAAATTGATTACATTAGATGTGAAGTCAGAAATAGTATAGCATATCTTTCGCTTCAAAACCAGACTTAAAGCTCGTTTCCCAGCAGTGCCATCTGGGAAGCCAAACAGATCGCTTGTCGACAACCGTAACAATCGATTCGATATAGACGTTTTTTCATCCGACTCTCCTCTGGAACGCACCGCATCAAATTCTGATACCGATCCAGCGTCGATTAGTGAGAGCTCTCACAATTGAATCCCGATTTACAAAAACATACGGCGTAAAAGCTAAAAAGATGTTAACCTAGGTAGTGAAATAAAAAAAGAATCCAATTTATTGCATTCGTAATTTGTTCATTTCGTTTAGATTAGACAAACTTGTTATTTGATTATATGAAAACACTAATCTACATCTACACTTTTATATAAAGAGAAAAGATTTGATTGTTTGTATTTTTGCATGTTTGTTTGTTGTGAATAAGCTCGAAAAGTAATGAACCGATTGTAAAATTATTTCACCGATAGAAAGCTACATCCTTTCCGGGTAACATAGGCTATGTGGTGTTGCCATAAATATTATAATTAAAATGATATGGCTATTTAAATGCCATAACGTAGCCACTTTGAAATGTGAAGGTTTTCTCTGGAACTACAGATCCGATTTTAATACTTATTTTGCCGCTAGAAAGATATATTACCTCAGTGACATATGTGATATAGTGTTGCCATATAGGTACCTATAACCACCGAGACTTCTTACCAGGACCACCAAGACCACCACGACCACTACAACCATTACGACTACTATGGCCACCAAGATTACCGAGCCCACCAAGAACAAATACAATAAAAATATAATTATTCATATTATGTTTTAATTATATTTTACTTTGTAGTGTTTATCTAACAAGCAAGAAAGATGCGTAGATTATTTATTAAATAGGAGAAAGCGAGTGGATAAACATGCAGTGACGTCGGAGATAAGCTACTGTATAATGCGTATTATATAAAACTTGATGGTACACGTCCATAGCTACATAACTTTGGCCCTAGAGCCATGACCGCAGATTGACCTCAGTCATTTGATTAAATAAAAATACTACTTATGTATGTATAATTCTTATTATTTAATTAAATATTTAAGGTAAAAGACTTCATTAAAAATTTTGTTTTTAAACTGTAGCATTTTATAGGTCACGCAAATGATTGATGATAAAAATTCTACATATTAACAAAAATAGTACACATTAGAATAGACTAACTTTTATTCTTATTTGAATAATTTGAGATGATTAACTAGTTGGCTGTCTAAATGATAAATTAATATGTATTACCACGTGTTGCGTGCCAATTCAAATAAAATCATAAAGCTTTTAATAAATGAGTTCTATTAACAAAGATTTTGTTGGATCACAAAACAGATCGCTTTTTGATAAGCAGAAAACGAAGCTGTCTTCGCTCTAATAAAATGATTACTCAACGTCACCCCAAAAGAACACTGGCAGAATCGGCGATCAGTTAGGTATGACATCCAATTTGTGTCCAATTTGAAAACTTAATAAGCCGTCAAAGCAGTCCAGAAATAGTTGACTAACTAATTACGTTCCGTTACAAGGGAGGCTGGCGACAATTGACAAATGTGCTTGCGTCGGCGTCGGCTTCGGGCGATACATACAATTAGCCGCGGAATGTTTCCGAACGGAGCGCGCTTGTCACCGCGCTGTCATTGTCAAACTTTGGCGGGAAACTCGACTCTGCGCAGACAGTATAGAGGCCACTTTCCCTCCGTAATTACTCCCAAATTGAGTGTTTGCTTTGCGAGGGGGTCTATTTGAGCCTTTGTCTGTGTGACGGAGATAAATCATGTGCTTGTCAAGTTTGGTTCAGTGACAAATTGCCTGAGCGCCACCTAGTGGAGCTGTTGGGGCTATCTCAAATCAGCTTATTATTTCACGTGATAGGTGAAAGGTTGTTAATTGCTCCATCAAATGTGATAAAGTGAATCCTTTAACGTGAGTTGATTTTGCTTTAATAATGCGAGAAAAGCAAAGTGCAACCTACACATAAAGCTCTGAAAAAACTGAATTTGAATGAACTTAGTTTAAATATCTGTTTATTGGATACTAAGTAATCATTAATGCGTCTATTATTAAACTACTAAATAAAGCTTCTTGCTCTACGTGATGCAACTACCACGTCACTTAATTAGTACATACATATTTACAAGAGTCTTGCATACTGTAGTTACAAACATCAACACGGTAGCAGGAGGCTGACAGGAAGTAGCAAATCCAGCTGGCCGTAGAACAGATAAGAAAGAGGTTCCTAACAAAGTATTCGCTACTTTGTTAGGTGTCTAACGATAAATCAAGTCGATTAAATAATAACGCTTTTTTTACCTGACGGAGTATACTACTGGAATAATACCTGAAAGTGAACGTTAAAATTTTCCATTCCGAGGGTTAGATACCCGTTTTCTTGCCAAGATAGACAACATACGAATAATACATTTTACCGGAAATCACATAAACATCCCAGGCCCACTAGGCGTAATGAAATTTCGTACACTAAATGTTTTTCACTAAGAATCATACTTAACATTAAATTAACCTTTAGATGACTTTATGCGGTATTTCCGATGAATTGCCAAAGTTTTCTGTACTGCACAATGTGTGTAATAAGTACTAAGTAATACTTGCCAGCATATTGTAATATATGACAAATTATTTTTACGAGGACTTCAAAGTACATTACAGCTATAAACATATCTCTAATTAATTGACTCATATTCATCTACAAATGTCCAATTAACGTTGAACACTGAACAGGGCAGAGGGCGCTTAAAGAAAAGGAAAAGTTTGGAGCCCATTTGTTAAATACAAATTGGTTATTAAGATTCTTGGCGCTTTGACAATTTAATGTTGCTCGATTATAATACTTTTAGATTGGAGAAATGCTCTTTTTTTACAGGGCTTCTAGTGTGAACAATAATACCTACTTTTTTTTAAAATAAATAACTCATTGAGCTTATACTTTGACTGACTTTATATCTGGTGGGTAAAAAACGATTAACAAAGTAAAAATTACGATCTTTTAACTCCTGAGGTTAAGATATAATTTGTCGTAGAAATTTTGTATATTAAGTTTTTTTGTATTGTTTCAAACGTAAAACAAAGCAGTACATAGGTACTTGCAATAAAAAAATATAGATATGTACTGTTATGTACTTTAAAAAGGTTATAACTCGATTCTATTCGATACTTGATATCGAGAAATACAGTTTCTTCTTCTTCTTAGTTTAATGGCTTCTTGTCTTGCACGATAAAAATGCAGGGTCTGCCAACGTCACGTAGTAAGGACAAAACACACTTGTGGAGTTTGACCGGTGAGACTGAGTTTTAAATATTTGAATCTTCCTTTATAATAAAAGGGTTCCACCATGTTAAAATCGATCTAAAACAACACAACATTAGTAACCAACATCAAAAAAAATGCTTACATTTTTATTAATATTATGTACAGTTAGTATACTATTTACAGTTTAATGTTGTTAGACTTAATAATTTTACACACAAATTTTACACGTCGAGGACAAAATACTAATTGAAGGAAACATTTAACATCAATAGGTCGAGGGATAGAAGGAGGAAGAGCATCAAAGAGTTAACAAAAAAGTTTTGGGCAAGAAAACAAAAAAATGTGAAATTGTGCCTTCGTCCAGGCCACATTCACACAGGGGTGCTAGCTGCGGAAACCTCCACGAGAGCCCACCATTTTGTGGGCCGGTGCACCCTGGGCAACTACAGATAGTAATTTTCCACTATTACTATCCGGAGGCCAATATCCGCAGATGAGGGGCGCGTAGGCGTAGTGGACGGTGGCTGCGTTGCAGCGGAAAATTCGGTGTGTCCCGCTGCGCCTCCGTTTATGGGGTAGCCACTCAGTGGCGCAACCGTGCGCCATGATCGGGGGGGTAGTTGGACATATCTGATGCGTGGGCGTGAAAGCGTCATGGTGAGGCGCGTAAGCGCGAGTGTCTCTTGCGCTGGATGTTTCGCCGTCAACTCCTGTCTCAGTGTAGTAGCGTAATCCGGGATGGGGGGAGCAATTGAGCGGCCAGCGCAGAGGTTTGCGCCAAGGTTGGGCGGGGTGGTCGCGGAGCGTCAGCGTGACGGGCGCGGGCCTTAAACTCCAACGTTCGTACCCTGGGCGTCGCAGACGGCGGTTAAGTCCAGAGGGGTCCGGTGGCCGGAGGTACGGGTCGCTCCGGGTAGTCCTCTGTTTGCAGAGATGACTTGTGAGCGACCTGATCTCGAGGGATATGGGTCGCTTCTGACTCCTCCGGGGGCTGGGTGTTTCAGTAGACATGTCCTGGCATCCCCCCTCGGTTAGGTTCTTGGTAAAGCGAGCCCATGGGCGGGTTTGAACTGCCACACTCACACAATGAGTGTTCACGAATACCAAGGTTTTTTAAGGTGTGCTGTGGTACATGAATGTCCAATTCGAAGACGACTGATTGTAGACATACCCCAACAAACTTCATTTTGATGAAAAAAAACAATGTTTTCCATTAACAGATTTTAATGAATCCCACAGTGAGTTCCAGGAATCAATGGGATCAATTTAGCACTGGAACGTAGATCTTGAGAGTGATTTGTAAAGTAAAATAAATTAGGTACCCTTTTGTACCTCCTTAGCAAAAACATCAGCAGCCTCATTGCCGTCGATACCTTAGTGACCGGGAACCAAGCCAATAGACAAACCTCTCTGATGACATGAATAAAAAAAACATCACCTCCCGAATCCTGAATAACATATCACCGCGTCGTTGTAGTGGGGAGGATTAAAAATCCATTATAGTTTTTATTTTGTCGTCACGAACAAAACGCGCTTATGATGCGACAAAAAACAGATAATACGCAAGTTATATAGTACCTATTCAATTTGTTTCTGAATTTAATATATCTTATTGAGAGCAGCGGTTCAACATGATTTTTTTGTACAACTATTTTTATTGCAGAAAAGTAGTTTTTGTGGGATAACAACCTCATTAGCACTGAAGCAAAGCGTGGATGAGTAGCTTACAATGCTTACAGATTTCAACGTCGTAAATGTCTGCTCATATTTTATTGCATAGTTTGTGAATGTAAATGTAAAGATGAGATATTTCAACTATCACTACGGCTAATATACTAAAAATAATATAACAGGATTGTATGACATTGTATATTTAAACTAGCGGGTGCCATTTACCAATATTACTTAGGTAATTTATGACAGAGAATGAGAAATGAATGACACCCATTACTGTAGGTACAAGGATTACAACTCTCCCCTCCGCTGTCTGACCACTAACTACAATAGATAATAAAGTAAACTTACGTTGACCTTAACCCCTACACTAGGCTGCGTATTAGCCTTAGTCTGAGTTTCCACAAGAGATGTGCAAGGATGTGTAGCCAGTGATGTTTTTCTTGAGAACCAGTAGAATCACTTCATTTGACACAACAAACACATTCCTCGCTCATCTCTGGTGGAAAACACAGACTAAGCGCAGAAACATTAATCCACAGTTTTTTAGTGTTGGCTTGAAGTCTTCAACTAATTCACTTATGTATTTAGGTTATCCTAAAATAATATTAATAAATAATATCCGTGACAAATGGCAGATCGTGAAATCTCATAACTGGCTCTTAAAAATAAAGTGTAGTAATGAATCCTGGTAGAATTTTAATTGGAGTCGCTTCAGTCGGCGGCATTTTTTCGCATCAAAACTTTTTAATTAATCCCTCCACTGAAACGGACTTCAGTTTTACGCCAGACGTGTTTATTAATCATTTAAATTTTGTTTGGACTTTTTTAAATTTCTTTATCGGATCCGTGTCTTCATTTGCAGAGAGATTATTATGGGATCATTTTATTTAATCGCTTGTATTTCTCACAGTTTTGGGTATTATTACGTTGGTATCTATTTACTTACTATTCTTCGATGTTTAACCACTTAATTTGCTTGAGATATTTACAAATCGTTTTGTGCTGAACATAAAACTATGGCCATTGATTCTTCGGTAAACTTTAATCTTCTTGTAGAACTCACAGTCCTAGCAATAAACTATAATCATAGTAACTTCCTACTAATATTATAAACGCGAAAGTTTCTAAGAATGTATAGATGTCTGGTTGTATGGATGTTTGTTACCCTTTTACGCAAAAACTACTAAATGGATTTTGAGGAAACTTAACAATAATATAGCTTAAACATCAGAATAACACATAGGCTATAATTTATAATGATATAGTGTGAATTATCCAAAATATAGCGGGTGAAACCACAGGATACAGCTAGTTGTTTATAATTTCGAGACCCTAGACTTTAAGTGTAATTTTGACTAGTAAATATAGTGGAAATAGTGTTAGAGATAAGTTTAGTTTTTAGATTATCTAGTTTTAGTCTGTGGTCCATAGCTATCAAAGACCGATTAAAATGTACTTATATCTTTATCAATAAAGTTTCTTCTATCATCTAATCACGAGAACCAACTCTTCTCTTCTTCTCCACAGGTGCTTCCTATACATACCGAGGCTCCAAAGTACTAATTATTATTTTCGAAATAGTTATCTTCCGTGTGTTCGTGCTTCGGGAGTCTATAGATTCGTTCTAGTAAGATTGTAGTTTATTTTCTTCAGGCGCACTATAGTAAGAATTAAACTAGTATAACTTATTTCGTAACGATTGTTTTAAAATTTATCAGGTTTAAATTAACTGCGTACAAAAATTTGTTGTGAAATGACAATCATTCAACTTCATTGTATCTATATTGTTAGATTTAATAGGTAAACTAAAACTTAAATTTTAAGACATTAAATATACTTAACACTATTATTACTTGTAATTTTAGCAGCATTCATTTAGATAAAGTGGTTTGTGGCGCAACTTATATGGCGTTATACTTCCGCAGGAAATTAATTTAAATATTACCTCTGTGACATGGTGGACATGTGACAAAACAAAATTTTATTAAAATTGTGATTGGAGTGCATTAATATTGGGTTGTAATACCCTGATTGTTGTAAAGTAAAACCAATAGTATTGATTGGAAAGTATTTACCTAAAATTGTTATATAAAAAAAACAGCTGTTTATTACAATTAATTTTAATTAACATGCCGACCCGCGCGACCTTGTCCGCGTAGAAATTTGTACTTAACTAGCTCACTCACTTTGTCCTTCATCTCACCTTCACGCCGCTCAACTTTTTCCAACATATCGTCATATCTCAACCAATTTACACAAAAACTGAACAAATTATACGCCTAAAGCTTCTCACACATATATTGCATGCTTAGTATCAAATAATTGTTTAAATATTGTTATTAAATTATTTCTATGATTTGGAATTGTTATAATCATATTTTTTTAAACCTGATGGTAAGTGGCCACCGTCGCCCATGGACATCGACAATACACGAGAGTAACTCTTGTTTTGCCGATGCGTTACCACCTCCAAGATAGAGTGAGGAAGAGGAATGATGATGCCCACATGCGGCTCGACCACACTGGGGACACTTTAATGACACTTGGCGGTCAGATTCGTATGCTGGTGGTCGCAAGAGAGTCAGGGAACAGATCCCCTACCACCAAGAGGATGCTGGGTTTATCGCCTCTTACGAGATGGTATCCCTGCGGCAGAGGGGAATTGTATTCTAACTCGTCCCCTCACAGAAGTAAGCATTTAAGCACAACACGCTGCCGACATTATCTTACAGTATGGCAGTACACTTACCTAATTGTAATTGTATTGTTTGTAAAAAACATGAATCACTGTTAATTGATAAAAAGCGCAAAATAATCCGTTTAGTAGTTTTTGCGTTTATTGCAAGCAGACTTGGGCGTACGTCAGCGACATTTTGAAGTACAGTGTAAACAGTATAGCAATGTAATTTATGCTAGACCACAAACAAATCTGTTAGCCATAAAAAATGTGAACCAAAACATTCTATCATTAAATAGTTAATTTACCAACATTTATTACTAAATGAGCTATTTCAGAAGTGGGCTATCGTATCAAAAAGTAAGAAATCGTGCATGTCATTGGCATCGCTTAATAGAAGATCTTTAACAGCGATTAGGTGCTCGATAAAAAAATAAATGGCCGCGGTGATGGACAGCCGTGCAGTTGACAAGACATCATTGTCAATGTGACATTGACGGGCGGCTTCGGACATTCCTAGCTGGACTTCGTTTATTTATTATTTAAGGTATTTAAGTTGTATTGGTAACGAATTACGTCTTATTTACTTCTACGTTTCGCTAGCTTTGCTGGGCTAGAATATTATAATGGACACTAACTTTTTTTGACATCAAAGTTAAACTCGCAACAATACAACTATGAAAAACGTATCGAACTTGGTGGATTAGGTACCTAGTTTTTGCATGATGTGGAAGGAATAAACAAAACGTAAACGGGTAAAACCTATCTTCTATTATCTAATAAATAAGTACCTAAGTACCTATAGGTGCGTTGCTATTTAAGTATAACTCATACACTACTAGGTACAGGATGAGTAGAAAGAAACACGTAAAAGATAAAGATATCACGGATTTTACACAAAATTTGTAAATTAAGCAGTGCTTTGATGTTACCTAGGGGCAAGGTTATTGCCCGTGATCGTAAGTAAGGCTTACATTGTACAACATTTATCTACACTTTACTATAGTAGTAAATATTATGAAATTAAATTATTTTATAAAAGGAGTTGAGGTGTTTTTAAAATAAACCAATGGGAACTATTCGCCAATCAAAAGTTATGAAAAATGCTAACTATAAACTTTTTCGCGTGAACATCTACGAAGGGATTTTAATCAAACTTTACAATAACATTTCTATACAGTTTTTAGAAAAATAATGTTCAGTTAATAAATTGAACTCATTCTTTTTATCCGAAAATTCAATTGATTTATTGAGTAATATACACAATTATATAAAGAGGAAAGATTTGATTGTTTGTATGTTTGAATGTTTGTTTGTTGCGAATAGGCTCGGAAACTACTGAACCGATTTTAAAAATTCTTTCACCGATAGAAAGCTACATCCTTTCCGGGTAACATAGGCTATGTGGTGTTGCCATAAATATTCGAATTAAAAAGATATGGCCATTTAAGTAGCATAACGTGGTAATTTTGTAAATTGAAGGGTTTCTCAGGAACTATTGATTCGATTTTAATTTTTTTTTCACTGATAGAAAACAACACTATTCGTGAGTGACAAAGGTGATTTTATTGTTGCCATATACAGTTTTTAATTAATAGAATATGGCCATTTTGTTGTTACTAATCTGATTTTGAAAATTCTTTCACTAATAGAAAACTACATTATTCGTGAGTGACAAAGGTGATTTATATGGCATAAAAAAGTGTATATGGCAACACGCCATGTACAATTTTTTAATTAATAGAATATGGCCTTTTTGTTGTTACTAATCCGATTTTGAAAATTGATTAATTTTGAAAAAAAAATTTTTTCTCTCTTTTTTTAAATAATGACAGATTATACTTCATATTGCTTTAAATACCCGGAGCGAAGCGAGGGCAGGCCGCTCGTTTTTAATAAACTTCTATGTTCCTGTCCTACTACAACATTATTGCATATTTACAATACAATATATATAATTATTACAAAGAAAAAATTACAGTTTATCGATTAAAAATTTATCATATCAAAAATAAATTAACTACGTTTTTTAAATAAAGGTTATCTTTCTAATGGCGTAAACATGAAATTTTTAGCCATTTTAAATTTCAACCGTAGACTTGTTAGGAAAAGTTTAAACTAAACATTAACAGAGCATTAATCTAAATTACTATTTTAGGTGTGGCCAACAAATACCAATTCGAACTGTACAGTAATTAAAACATTAAACAAAAATGCTATTTTTAAAACGTTTTAGTTATTTATTTTTTCGATACAAATAAATACCTGGTAGCACTGTTGTTAGTTTAAGAACGAACTGCGTAAGTAAAGTTTGAAATATTAGTTGAACTTTGCGTGGACTCTATCAGGATTATAGTTGGAATCAAAATTAGTTTATTTAATTATTAAATAAGAAATAAATACAATTTTAGATACGTACCGATGATGCTACATTGTTTCTTTTAAACCTTTGTATCGTAATTTTAGCAGGATTTTACGTTCTTATAATCTGCGAATCACAACCCTCTGACTCTCCATATGTCTTAGTCATGAATAAGACGCATTTTCTATAAATTATTATATTTTGTTTGAGCATCCTTTAGACAGATAAATACTTGGCATTAATATATAAATCAATAGATGTAATATAAAAAAAATATTTATAACTCCTTTAATATGTCAATATTGCTTAGTTAAAAATACCCTATGTTACTTATAACGTCATGAGGATACTAAATAGAGCTCTATCTATCTCTAAAATCACGCCGACTCGTTGCTCGATTAATGGGATAAAGAAGGACAATCAAATAAATACAATTTCGCATTTATGATATCAATACCCTTTGAAGCAAACTCACGTACCTATAGCCACTGGGAATAGGCTTGATTACCGATAAGCGCTACTGTAGAGCTAGGAAATGTTTAGTATATACCTAGATATATGTCTGTAAATATAAGATATTTAAGGAAATCAAATGTAAGGGGTCTATTATAACTCCAGTAGAATCCAAAACAATAATATTTAAAATCTTCGTCTGTTTGTATGTGCGCGAGTTACGCTGACGCTACCGCACGAAATTGGATACGGTTTTTACAGTTTTCTTTTTCTATTGATTTTATTTTTAGTAGGCAATTATTAAATCAACGATATGGTTATTTCGTATTAACTTTATTTTAGCTTGATAACTCTTGGTAATCACTCTACAGTGTTATATATAAAATGCTATTAGAGCACCTTTTTGATAGTTTCTTTAAAAATCTTATTGCTTATATGCTTAATCAGTAACATAAGACTATTTTTGAGTATTTTTTTTACATAAACAATTTTGAGCAACATAACGCAATTTATCACAACTAAAGCCATTTAAAAGTTTCACAATTCATATGGAATGTAAGTGGAAATTACAAAGCGGTTACAATTAACAGGTTGAATACATCCATAGCCTCCACAGGTATTTAAAGACCTATCCAAACACGTTAATGACGCAAATCGCTCGCAGCCACAGCCCAAACGCCATTAAGTTCAAAACTCAATAAACATCATTGTTTCAGCGCTTAACTACGAAAATAACCCGGCAGAGCCGCACGGGGCCGCTTTGGCCCGATCTTCAGTTCGCCGCGACCTCTAATATTCATAAGTCAATTTCCTGCCCCATTAATACGTAACGAAGTAGCGCAAATGGCCTTATCGCTTGTGCGCGATTACTTGCCCGCCGTTCTCTTACATAATTCAACGTATTAAACGAAATTGTTTAAACCTTATTGCTCCATTACGTTTCTCCACCCCCGGACCGCCTCGCTCGCCTCGACCAATCGTCGTACGTGCTACTAACCCCCCTACTGCGGTCGAGGAGTCCCCGCCTGCTGCGCTCCCACAACCGGGAGTTTATAGCGTTCCAATGTTAGGTGCAGACGGTTGTTGTTACTCTATTAGCGGTTGCCTCTACGGATTTCAGTGTGATCGTTTACGGTTTCATTTTTCTTTTACAAACGTTACGTTTTTATGAACAAACCGCTTAAATAATTTAATAAAAATTGATTAAAATTTGCTAACAGACTTAACATATGACTTTAAAATAAATAAACTAGACAGCTCAACTCAGTGCAGTGTTGTGTTGAACAATTTGAAGACTTATAAAAAAAAAAAATGAGACTGAAATTCGAAATCTAAATGTGAAACAAAGACGTTGATATGACGATGCTTGCGATGGCGCGAGGCTCAGACAGGCGAGAAGACGAGGCTGAGACGGAAGGGGAGGCGGAGGCAGAGGCCCACGAGGTCGACGTGGTAGGGGTCGAAGAAGCCGCGCCGGTGGACCTCACGAGGCGGCTAGGGTTAACGAGACCGCCGGACCGGCCCGCGATAGCATTTTCAGTGGAAAACATTTTAGACCCTACTAAATTTACTGGACGATCCGAAGTTCCTTTAAGATATGACGAAACGTACTGGAGACCGCATTATGATAGAGACGATAGTGATTCAGGTGAGGTTAATTTGTAGTTTTTATCTACATGATACAAGAAACTGTTCAAGAGGTTTGATTATATTTATTTACGCTCACAATATATAGTAGGTAACTAATATTATACTTAAAATTTGTAAATAGGGATAGGTAAAGTCTATATCTACTCATGATTTTCTTTAAATTTAGTAGAGATTGAACAATTACGAAACATTTTCATAGCTTTTAGAAGAAGATGAAATAGAATTTTTTTAAAGCTAGAGTCACTCCTACTCCATTAAATATAACATTTTAAAGCAAATGAACTTAATGTAGATTCAGTGTTTTGTATGCGACAAATTCAGGAGCATTATTTAAATAACACCATGCATGTTAATAAAATATAAATTCCATCACACATCCTATATCCCATTTTTTTTCGGGTTTGAATGCGTCCGTGAGAAATATTATATGGAATTTAACTTAAAATTCGATTCTTTTTATTATTGTTATGGTTAGTTTTTCCAAACATCATTCACCTTACAATTAAACGTCCGTACCTACCTACCTACCTAGTCGGTATGAAGGTAAGAAGGCTTTCAAGATAAGCTTCCGCCCTCCGGTAGAGCCTTTTTTGTACACGACACGAATTAAGTAGGTAGAAGTTATTTCTTAGGTAGTAGCGACCCGCCTCGGCTTCGCTAGATTCCTTTACTTACAATATGCATGTTTTACACAAACATATATAATTTACTCTTGATTCATTCTATATTAATGAAAATCGCATTAAAATCCTTTGCCTAGCTTAATAAATTTAAGGGTGCAGACAGCGGGGAGCGATTATCTTTTATTCCTCGTCACCTAAAGGGTGTTCCTCCTCTGTTTTTAATTGCAACGTGAATGCATCTTAAAGGTCAATTGACCGTTAAGCATCATCATCATTTTTATTAACTGCTTCATAACCTACCTAATTTTGCATATTTCTTTAGTATTGTTCGTTATTTCTTCTTTAATAACTCACTTTTGCGTTAGCTTCATCTTCTTCAGTAGGTATAATAGTTAAAATAGTTTTTCCCGGACCCGACGCTTTTACTTGTTGAGGTAACATATTTTATTTATATAAATTAAAATTATTATAAATAAGATAAATTTATGTGATCGTTGGAACTTTTACAACTTTATCATTGTATCATTAAATTTTCTACAGATTTTTTTTCTACTCTTCAAAGAGATTTCTAGATTGTTATTGGAATTGAATTAATTAAAAATAAAAAGTTTTTCTGATTGTTTCCCAAATCTTATATTACATATTTTGTTTTGCCTGAAGTATGGGGAGCTCTATTAATGTGTTAATGAAGAATCCTTTTAAATAAATAGTTTTTGATACACACTATTAAATTTTGAAAAAAAAGGGGTATTTTTTGTATATTTTTTTCGGTGACGGTTGTAATAATTTAACATTAATCCTTTTGAAAACATAATATCTAACACACTTTAATTTTTTTTATCCTCGACGCTAAAACGACGGGGACTAAGTTTAACGAGTTGTGTATCTGGGTGTCTGTCTGTGGCATCGTAGCGTCCAAGATAATAAACTTATTTTGATGCAGTTTTATTTGTTCGAGAGTTGTTTTAATTAAGGTGGTTCTTAGTTAAAATTTGGGAAGATCTTGTCAGCCGTTGGAAGATCAACTCATTTATAACCTAAGTAAAAAATTGGTTTTATGTAGGATTTTATGATTTTAGGTTCATTAGTCTTCTGGCTTTACCTCTTATCTTCCTAGTCAAAAGTCTTCATTTCCCATGTTAACGAAAATAAGAATCGAATACCTACTTTAAAGTCCCCTTATTAGATTTTTCTAGAAACACGCCCTAACTACCCCGAAATGAGGTTCCAAGGTCTTTATCTAGTTAATAAGGTCTCGCTGTCTCGAAACATTAACAAGCAATTATTTTAATAACGGCCGGAGCTCTGGCAAGTAATTTAAACAAATTATTTCTTCATTGTGTCCACGATTGATAACGTGACAGCTTTTAAATATTACCAATACATTTAAACTTAACGAAATATATTTTAAACTCTATATTAATGGTAGTAGAGATGTTAATCTAGTTTGTTGGCGTGTTTTTAAGTTTGTCCATCGTAGATGAAGACTTTATTAAGTACGTGATGAAAGGTAAACGGTGTCGTGTGTGCCGGAACACTATTTTTAGTTTATTAGAAACCAATAAGTATTGTGAATTGAGACGTCAGTTCCGTCATGTTTTTGTATGTTCAGAGCTGTGTCAATAGTAATTTTATTTTTTTGCGTGCTGAATTTGTATACATGGAATTGGTTATAGGCATCGCATGTTATTTTTTAACTTGTTGTTTGTATGAAAGTTGTGCGTCGTTTGCAAACTAATTTACAACTACTTCTTGGTATATGATAGAGCTGAAATTTTAATTTGGTTTAACATGTTTGCTAACACTAAAATGATGTTTTTTATTTCTGAATTATTAACATGTTTAGGTTTGTAGCTTCATTTTTGCCTAACAATAGAATATAATTAGTTAATTGTGATGGATATATCGAAATGATATTTATCTAAGTATCTATATTATGTTGTTTAGATGATAATACCTACCTACTATAATTTGGTATTTTAGCTGATGATAGAGCAAGAAGATAATAGAGATTGGGTTTCGATATAGGTATCTGATTAATCAAATATTATTTTTTAAGTTTATGAATAATTATTACTAAACACATGATATTTAGGTAATATATCCGATTATAATTTTGAAACGCTTGTGGATTTTTAATGTGTAAACAAACATGTGGTGTTACTATTGAATATTCAAAGTAGGTATATCTTTTTTGTATCTTTTTAATTCTTTGTCAAGAGGCAGTAAGTAAAGACTATACCTACTCATAGAACAATTTTACTAATACTAGCCGACGCGCCCCGGCTTCGGGCTGGTGCAATTTACCACGTTTAAAACTAGATTCATTAAAAACAGTTTTCAAAGTATTGTTGCTAAATAAAAATATTTTGGACCCTGCAACCTAAACATATTTTATTAATATCCTACAGAAACTCTAAATTTTTCCAGGATAAAAAGTAGCCTTTGTGGTAATTCAGGTTATAAATTATCTGTGTGCCAAATTTCATTGAAATCCTTTCAGCCGTTTTTGCGTGATTGAGTAACAAACATACAAATTTTCAGATTTATAATATTAGTAAGGTTTAATTTTTTTAATAATAATAGAACAAGGAAAACATAATTCAAATAACAAAATAACATGAACAGCATTTGTCCGAATGTCCATCCGGAAACTACAAATCTGTCAGCAAGAAACAGATGTTAGAACAGAAAAACATATTGAATGTACTACTATCTATATTTTACAAAACGTTGCGAGTTAAAATGATTATCAATTTTTTTATATACTTACTTATATCTTTGATAAAATTATTTATACTAGGTAAGTAATTGCCTCTTTTTCTTTAAAATAATAGCCCCTAAAGTTCCTGTTAGTAGTCCTCAAATTTTGTTATGTTATAAACACCTAGCCTAGTTTGTCGTTTTTGGGTAGACCCCGACTTACCAAATACATACTCCATTATAGGATTTTTTTACTAATTTTTGATTGAACAAAAACATCACATAAAATCATCTTTTGTGTATGTACGTTATTTCATTAGTTAATTAATTATCATTAATTAAATATACACTATCGTAAACCCCCGTTTAAATCTCATAAACCCTCTATTATTTTTGAGAAACAGTATTTGAAAGTATCATCAAAGTTTGTGTTATAGTTGTTGAATAAAAGAGTATCTAACGATTAATATCTAACGAAAAATCCATCTAATGTTTGCGACTTAGGTACGTCTAATATAAAAAAATAATATTAAAACAGAGATGTTTTAATAAAGATGGAAAACCCTTTCAATAAAATATTTTAGATTTTGATTCAAATTCAAAGACACGCGCGATTTTGATTTTACTTCGCTATAAGAGTAGTAGAATTAAACAATATTGTCTGTAGTAGAAAAAAAAATTTAAACTTCTTTCACATACATGTGACACGAGTTAAAGTTATTAGATTTGCTAACAAAGTATTGTGGCAAATTAAAATAATACCAAGTAAAAACTTGAATTAATAATGATTTTCCTTACCATTAATATAATGTTTACAAATCATTGTTCATATGAAAAATTATCTAATGAACATTACTAACTAGCTGCGACCCGGGGTTTCACCGGCTATATTTAGGATAATTCACACTATATCATTATAAATTATAGCCTATGTATTATTCTGATGTATAAGCTACATTATTGTAAATTTTCATCAACATCCATTCAGTAGTTTTTGCGTGAAAGAGTAACAAACACATCCATACATTCTTACAAACTTTCGCGTTTATAATATTAGTAGGATATTATAAATGTGAAAGTTGGTATGATTGTACGTTTAGATGTTTGTTACTCAATCATGCAAAGACGGCTGAACGAATTTCATTGAAATTTGGCACACATGTACTTTATAATCTTAGTTGTAAATGTAAAGTGACCATTTTATTTTTCATTCAAAACGGGACACGGATAACGGGACGGAAGTCTTTCAGACATCAAAATCAAACAAAACAATTTCTCGGATTTTTGTAACAGACAAATCCTAGTGACGACCAACAACGCAGTTATTACATATTGCGCGATTTCGGAAAACGGGAAACTTTGACGTCTTACTTTCGGGACAACGGGACAGACAACCGAATAGCGGGACTGTTCCGTTCGAAATGGGACGTATGGTCACAGTACTGTCGTAAGTGCCTAAATATTTTAATTTAGAAATTTTTTGTATTTTTTTTTGCGTGCGAAGCCAGGGTTGATCGATCGAGTAACATATTATTTACATTCTACATTTTATTATGGTCTCAATACGATGCAGGAATTTATACTAATTGTCTAATTAGCATTATTTATTGATTGCGTTTTAGACAGATAAAAAAGCGAAAGTATCCACATCCTATTGATATCCGCTCGGAAGTTACAACTTGTAGCCAAAAGCTAAATCACAATTAATCGTTCTAATAATTTTGGCGTACGAAATAATTATACTAAGTATGTAACCTGGTTGTGCTTGTTTGTCCGGATATCCGTATCCTATGCTGTTGTTTATTGCCGATGGGTATAAATTCTACAACAGTGTTATGATAAAAAGAATGTTGTCTGTACAACTGGGTACATATAACAAAAAATTTAACTTATTAAATGATTGTACCTACATATAAGATATCTAAGAAAACTTCAAGACAGGTCTTTATAATATCAATAGAAGCGAAAACAAGCGGATAAGAAAAAGATAGTTATTACTATAGATAGTTAATACACAACCCGCAAAATTAACGGAAGCCCCTAGGCACCGTTTCGTGTCTAAAATGCATATATATAGTATAAGTATACCAAAATACAAAATGACGGTTTTTTTCATTCCGATATCATCTCTTAAAAAGACTGTCGTGTTTTCCCCTGAAATTGTGAGATCTATAATGTCAAAAATGGACTTAAATTGAATGTGCATTAAAACTTCATACATTATTTTGTACTCACAATAAGTATTTATTTCGCACTGGGACCAGATTGTTTTTCGAAATTTATTTCGACTATGTAAGACACTAGGAACATCTTTTCTAAGAACATATTTCTTCTCTTTTAACTTAGGTAGGTATGAACTTGGAAGTGAGAGCAAGAAATTGAAATAAAAGTGTCTAATAAACAATATTTGTTTTGACCGGAAGTTGCAAACTGGTTAACAGCTTTATGTATTATAAAGTGTAACAAAACTAGAGCATAAACACAATATTTAAACTTTTATTTTTGCGACATTGATAAAGTATATCCGACGCAGCAACAATAAAATTCTTTTTATTTAAATTAATATACGCATAATAAAATGAATAAATAAGAATTCATTCTCTGCAAAAATATATAGTTATAGCTTACAATTATCTTCTATATAATTTATTTTAATTTAAATTAAATCACAGATTAAAAAATTTACTTATGTTGTCGTGCTCTTCTCTATACAAACCAGCTAACTTATTTTACTCCTTTATTTAAAAAAAATGCATAAAATAAAGAACTCGTATGCAACATATAATGTTTTTAGACACAGACATTTCTCCTAAGCGCTAATTGACCTCTGATTAAAAAAAAATGTAAGAAAATAACATGTAAAAGCAATTAACATGTACAAAAATAAAATAAATTTAAAATGAGTAATTTTTGTAAATAAAATAAATAAACAAATAGATTATCTTTGCTGTTAAGATTTAATAGGTCTAAAAAACAAAATGACTACTTTTAACTACTTGAAAAAGGTTGATAGTAGACAGAAAGTTCAGAACAATTTGGTCAGCAAATTGTCTGCGCTATTAAATCCAAAATGGCGCACATATTAAGATCAAGATAACTGATAGTGATGTATTATCCGCCTTTATGCATTATTTTATGTTATAGTTATTTCCGTTTCTACCTTTAAATTCGAATCACTGAGATGCAAATTTTATTTGAATTAATTCTTGACAGACACTTTCGACAGAATTATTTCTCTTTAGCAGTAAAGGTAATCGTAACATCAATACCGAAATATTACAATTTTAATAATCATAAAATGTGGAGTAGATGAAGGTTCTCCTGATCGTATTGTTTTTGCTGCCTTAACTTGAATTATTCTTTGTCTGACATGATTACCTCTGATTTACAACAGCCGGTTAATATAAAATGCTTATTCATGTTAGTTTTCACCCTATTTGTTAGAAATTTAGTAAAATTTATTATAGATAATAAAATTAAAGTTTAAATAGTTGTTAATTGTACTTGCATATAATTCTACAACAACTGCGTTCTTGTATCGTAGCATCTATCAAAATTTTTTCATAGTCGCTTAATCTAATAACTTTTTGGCAAGATTTACCGCTCAGTCTCCTCCGTGTTTTTTCATTATAAGTGACACTGGCAGAATGTTTTGTGCATAAGCACATTCAAAGCCATATATTAAAAACAATCATAACTTTAACATAATATTTTATACCTAATTATTACTGAATTCTTAATACATATTAATGTTTGTAGATGTTGACATAGGACGCAAAAAATTGCTGACCAACAGAGGCAATGTTCAAGTAAAAATGTAGGCATTAAAGTCACATAGGTAACTAAATTTTCTTTAGCTGGATATCTCTAAGAAAATATAGAACTTTATGGGGTCTTGCTGTTCTTATTGTCATTAGTCTTTACTTCAATTATTTAATTAATTTTTGAAATAATAAATAGACAATCCTTATGCAGAAGAATCCTATTAAAAAACCAGCCAGCAAAAAACAGCTCAGTCAGTTCCAAATACCCTCACAGTGCGAGCGAGACGACATGATACTCACCATACATTAGAGCGAGACGGAATCAACCCTTAACGTCCCTTTGCGCACCAATCCGTGAAATTAGAGTCGTCTAAACGAATCTAACGATTATTTTATTATCCCTTTTGCGCTAAGATTTGTTCCTTGCTCACTCAAATAAAAATAAAAGGTGAATAAGGCGTTTGGAGGGTCAAGCGGACATAAATTTTGCGTTCACGGACGATGGTGGGATATTTCTCGGCCCTTTAGACATAGACTATTTTTTCGGACATGGGCTTTAGAGGAAATTTGATTTATTTTATGACTTTCTTACTCCGTTTATGAAGGGGTAGATAACTTCACGGTTTGGATGCAATTTGTACCTACTTATATGTAACGTCGACTTATCCTCACTTCACTGAGGATTCTACATATTATTTAAATTAAATAAAATAAAACGTCTATATGGAAATATTATAAACAAATTTTTGTGCTTAATTTCTACCCAATATTATATTTTTTAGTTCCTCACACCCTTTTACTCTAAAATTTCTTAAATCGCTTTATAGTCAATATGTATTATTTGTCTATCTAGGAACATCACAAAAAACTACCTTGCAAACCCTACCATTACCTAACATAGTTTTAGTATATTAAAAAAAATTATTATACGTCTACTTCAATACTACTTAGATATATAATTTATAGCAAGTTATAATATTGGTTGTAGAAAAGGAATTCAAAATGGATAAAAAATTGATAATGAACAATAAGACAAATAAAAACACACAGATTTTCAAACTGAGAGTCTGTTTGGCTTCAAGCAGAACATCCTTATTTAAAGATAATTTTATATCGACTAGGTAATAAATAATTGAGTCATCTTCAACTGCAAATAGTTACCATATTTCCGAGAGATATCTAAAATGATTAGAAGCAATAAGTCAAAATAATGAAGTGTTAAAACACCTATTTCCCAGATTAATTAGATCGCGAACACAAATTTCATTTGAAACAGTTCGTTTACAAGCTTCGTGACCTACTTAAGCCCATCGCCATTCACTGCGCTACGTCAACGTCACCTTGTCATGTAATTCTGGCGGTAATTAAAAAGTCATTGCTGCCAACATTAAATACTTTTTTTATTGTCTTAGTTGCTATTGTTGATCGAAGGTCTTAAATGAAAAGTAATAAAAGGTATATTCCGTTAGTCTCGGCATCACACGCGAAGGGCTGAACCGATTTCGCTAATTTGTTATTGTCACGAGAAGTTACTGTACACATGCAATTTAGACTGAGGCTAGCAGTGCCTGGGGTTTGAAACCCAGGATCAGGTTTAAAGAGCTCTTTCATAATATATTAACTCTTACCTTCACCACTCGAACTCGCCAACTACAATAGATAATAAAGTAAACTTACGTAGACCTCAAGAAGCTACCTTAATCACGACGATATAACACTAACTTTCATGTACACTGCGCGAAAACACCAGAGACTGAACTACTGTAAATACGCACGCAATAAAGGTTATATATTGTCTTCACGTCGGTATACTTGACATAATATAAAATGATCTACCCGCTAATACTACTTTATAAACGGTGTTGCTAACATTATGTAAGAAAAAAATAAGAAATTTGCTCTAAAAATTTGGAAGTTAAAAAAACTTTTCTCGTTCTCTTCTTTTCTCTTTTCAATTTTATTAACCTTTCTAAATAACTTTGAGCAATATTCATAGTTAAGATAGGATAACGCCAGTCAGGTCAGCTAGTTAAAAAATATAAGTAAGGATGAATTGAATTGTCATCTTATTATTTAATTCTGCCGGTAATTAAAAGGTCAGTGCTGTCAAAAAATAATTTTCCGTTCTCGCTCCTGTGCTAGATGACTTTCAGGTCAGAACAAAATTGTATGAAATTTTATATAGTAGGTACTCGACTATTTTTTTTAATAAATCTTTAAAGTCATCTGTCATTAAAATAATCATCTTTCTATATGGTAGTAGTTTATAGAATGATAGTCAACGTTACGAGTTTTTAAACCTTTCTGATTTAATAGAATTCGTACTTCATTTTATACAGAATCTTAGACCATAGAGCATAGAATTTGTGTTACCATTTTAAACATTTGCTCATGTATATAACTGTATACATTTTTAAAACGTATACGCATATGTATATAGTTATTTATATTAATTAAAGTAGTTATCTTTAATTGAACATTTCATCCAATATTACTCTAACTACTAATATTAACCAATGAATATAAAACAGAGTATCTTGATATTTTTTATAAATTATATTTTAAATTGTTTGTTCAAATAAGTAGGTAATTATTATTCAGCCACAGTATGAACGGGGTCACGCCGTTGTCACTTTATTTGAGCGCTAATTAAAAAGTCACAGCAGTGTTACCAACATTAAGCCCTCGTTTACCCGCGGCTTTGTGTTATAAACACCATTTCACTGAGTTGATTAATTTAAGTACTTTTACTTTATTTTGCTACGTTTCGTAATGAATTTGAAAGTTCTATTTATACTTTTATCTGTAATTGACATCAGCTGTTATTTGTTTTTGTTTTTGTTACTTAAATGGCCTATAGCAGTGATAACCCAGTGGTCAAGGCCTGAATGTCTTACTCGGGAGGTCCAAGTTTGATCATGGGCAAACATCTCTGACTTCTCTTAATTTATATGTGTTTAAAAAAAAAATATAACTTGCTATAATGGTGAAGGAAAACATCGTGAGGAAATCTGAACTCCTGAGAGTTCCCTAAAAGTTCTTATAGGTGTGTGAAGTCTGCCAACCCGCACTGGTCCAGCGTGATGGACTACGACCTAAATCCCTCTTCATTCTGAGGAGGAGACCTGGCTCATCAGTGGGCCATTAACGGGTTGTGATGATGACTTAAATAATCTAATTAATGTTAAAAAGAAATTGTGTTTTTCAATGCCAATAAGATATATTTAGGGTTTCGTACCTATCTCAAAAGAATACCCAAATAATTTATCTGTCTATATTCTTCTTCGAGACCTCCCTTTCTTTCATCTAAGTGGACCAATAAAAACCTGTAGCGAACTTTCAGTTGGCTGGGGAATGTCTTATAGCACAAATAAGGGAAAATTAGAAAGTAACTCAAAAACTGTATTTTTTTGATGATAAAATAACTGTGACCAATTTATGGGGATAATAATTTTCGGAGTAAAGCTAAGTTTGATTTTCAATTCATTTAAAACTTTGCCGGTTTTATATTACCTAAACTAAATTAATTGTTGTAGGTATTAAAATAACATTAACAATTTGTATCACCATAGAATTTAATAAGTCTAGACAAACAATATACGCGGGTATGTTGTTTTTTTTTTAACTTGTAGGCTTACGTTAAGTCAAGATAGACCACTTCATTAAAACACTCGTACCTACGTAGCGCTACCCAAAGTTCTCAAAGCGTTCACATATCAAATAAATTAACCCTAAAACTGCAATATCGTTTAACATAACTGCGAACAAGCCCTTCGAAATCACCCAACCAAGAATCCTACCCAAATTACACGTCTCCATTTTCTTCATTTAACAAATTGATGGCCCTTATTCATACATTTGAAATACAAAAATGGATTTTATTGCAAGAAGTTAAAGCTTAAATTTGTTTGTCTTGTTATCAAAGGCGTAGCGTTCCTACGCCCTAAAGATAAGGTTGAAATTTTGGCTAATATACCATGACAAGGGATTTTTAACCTTAATATTAATATAAAAAAAGGATAAATTCGTATGTTAATAATTTAGGGAGGTTTGCGGTTCAAGTTTGTAATTAATAAAGCCTTCTCGATTACAAGTGCCTTTCCTCGCTGGGATTTGAATATAGCTCAAAATTGTGTTTAGAATCTTACTCTGTAGAATCTATTAAGATTTAAGAAATAGATACAAGTTAGATGAGTCCGAGTAAGCATTTATAGTTTTCATATTTGCAATGACATAAGTTGAAATAAACTGATCAAATAATTTAACTGAAACTGATAAAATGAAGGCTCTTGAATAGTAACTTTTTGATACATGTTTGATATTTTTACTTTATGAAAACGCTTTTTAGAGAAATTAATTTTTTACCGACTAGTATTAAAACAGCAGTGATAGCCCATCAGCCCATCTTACTCGGGATGTCCGGGTTCGACACCTCTGACTTTTCTGAATTATGTGTGATTTAAGCTACTAAATATCATTTGCTTTAACGGTGAAGGAAAACATCGCGAAGATACCTGCACTCCTCAGAGTTCTTTAAAAAAGTTCTCAAAGATGTGTGGAGTCTGCCAACCCACACTGCGCCAGCGCGGCGTGGTAAACTATGGCCTAACCCCCTCCTCATTCTGAGGATGAGACCCGGCTCAGGCTTAATGGGTTGTGATGATGATGATGAATATTAAAACTAATAAGATTATAAATATACCTGAAATTGTGTTTTATGTTAGTAGCCAATGAGAAACTGTAGAAGATGCGCAAAAAATTTACCGTACCCTATAAAGTAGATAATCATAAAGATTTATATTTTGATTATATTATGATTGTCAGAATTTAT
The DNA here is from genome assembly GCA_905147385.1 of Limenitis camilla. NCBI lineage: Eukaryota > Metazoa > Arthropoda > Insecta > Lepidoptera > Nymphalidae > Limenitis > Limenitis camilla. Next base: position 6,431,795 of record LR990248.1, read on the forward strand.
TTTTCTATTTGTGTCAATAAAATAAATCAGCAATCTTTATTTTTAATCTTCAAAGTTGTGTAGCTGCTGTATGATTTGCAAAAAGCAGTCAACTAAGTTTGGGAACCTTAAATTAGTGAAACCATGATTCTAACTTTAAATGAATACGGCTGATCGGGATTAAACTATTATCTATGATTTAATGAAGATTGTAGAGGGCATTGTTAGTACTTTACAACAGAATATTCTAGAATCGATTGGACCGATCTAGGTAATGTTCTATAGCCTATACTACGAGTATGTTTACGTAGTTCCCCGCCCTTACAAATCCGACCAGTGTTTACACGGCCTACAAGCTGAAAGCTACCTATTTAGGGGAATTGATAGGTACTTTGGGAAAAAATAACAATTTCCCTTCTTTTCCTTTTATACTGTTTTCCATTCTTCCTTTTGTGTGCTTTTTGGTCTAATACATTTTTAACTAACATTTGTCTGCAGTTTTGTTTGCATTTAAAATATTACTATAAGCTTATTAAAAGAGATATGTATTATATAAGATTGATGGGACCGACCCTCTTATTCCAATCGCGTCGGTCCAAAACTTCATCCAATTTCTCCTCTCCAAGTTATTTAATTATGATATTAATATTGTTCAGATTATCTTCTTAAGAGTTCTTAGTAGGTAATAGTCATGTAGGCTAAAGATTGTTCCACGTACCTGACAAGGCTGACAACCTGGCGTATCCGGGTGATAGCTCGACTGGGTCCGGCCTTTGGTTATTCTGTTCCACACATATGCTGCTGCTTATTTTTTTCTCCCTCCAGGCGTGTTATGAGAACAAGCGTACTGTATAACTTGTATTTGTTATGGACGGCGGCACGTGTGTCTTTTTAGATTATAGGTTCGTTGTAGAATGAACAATGAATATTGAATATAAGGAACGAGTGGCGCTGCAATCGCAGCACGCCACCTTCTCCGCCAATCAAAGCGTACGGTTTGGTCGCCTCGAATATGACGTCACAGACGACGTCAAGTAGTGAAACAATAATTTAGTTAATTTACTAGCTGTGCCCGCGACTCCGTCCGCGAGGAATAGAATTGAATCTAATATTTATTTATATCGAATCAACAGCCTAATAAATACAACAACCATTCCATACAACTTTTCATTCCCTTTTCAGTCCCTTACAACCCTTATTTTGCATTAAAAAGTAGCTTATGACCAATCTCAGGCTCTAGACTATCTGTATACCAAATTTTATTTAATGATTATTATTTTCTGATTATTTTCTTATCGAAAAAAACTGAAAAGATTCAGTTAATAAGATAAAATAATCAGACGAATAGGAAGTCGATATAGTTTAAAACTTAAAAAAAAACTAAGTATTGAAAATAACTTCAAATTGTGTTCTACACATACCTAAGAGATTATTGCAATGCATAAAAAAGAAGAAAAAATGAAGAAGATATAAATATATTAAAAAGAGTTAAGTTAACAAACAAACAAGATTACAAACTGATGCTTTTTATTTCATTAGTGTAGATTAAGCATTTCGTGTTTTACCTTCGTTATTATTTCTTTTTTGTCGTGAGCTAATTGCTTTAGACATGGTTAGGATTCTATTGTCGCGTAGATTGATTAATTCGACTACAAATAAAAACCGGCTAAGTGCGAATTGGATCACTACCAATACCTTATTTATACTGATCATAAATCTGTACTCACTATTTACTACATGTCTTACTAATATTTTAAATGTCATAATTTGTTTGGATGTTTGTTCCTCTATCATGCAAAACCGGATGAACGGATTTTTATCTAGCAACAATATACCGAAAATTAAATATTTTTGATAAATCTAAGTACATAATAAGTCGATTAAGCTGATATAAAAACTGCAATAAAGAAGAAAAATTTTTTTAGGATGTAATTACAATTTTTTGTCTATTATAGTTGTTGACTATATAAAAAAAAATTTCTCCTTTTGAAATCCCGTAAAACCCTAAAAACATAATTTTATTAAATACTTTCCACCAATTTTAGTTCACCTTTTTATGTTGGACGGCTGAATCTTATACTAATATACAAAGATAAAGAGTTTGTTTGTTTGAACGCCCTAATCTCAGCAACTACTGGTCCGATGTAAAAAATTCTTTCAGTGTTCAGGCTATAGGCTGTATATCATCACGCTACGATCAATAGGAGCGGAGCTATATGCGGACGAAGTCGCATGGGTCGGCTAGTATTAAATAAAATAGCCAAAAAAATTAAAAATTTATTTATGAGTATAACTTGCACTTAGCCGGTTTTGATTATATGATGGTCAATATGTCAAACAATCTAAAACTTCCGCTGGATCCATGTCCTTATAAGATTTAAATTAGCTCCTGCGCAGTACACTAATATATCTGTCGTCGCGTCGGAACATCTGCTCGTTATTTTATCGCGCTAATTCGTGTCTCGCGATGTGGACAACCACCTTAACCCATAACATCTTAACCTACAAAAACTTTAATGTAAAATTAACTTTATTTCCTTAACAATATGGTGGCCTTTTAATTGTCTACAAAGACACTTTGGTTGGTGTTAAATATGTCTGTTGATATGAGAAGTGTCAGGAGGTATGTTTTCATTTGAGAGTAATAAAGTTCAGAATTATTGTATGATATGCTTTTGAATCATGTTTTTCATTTAAATGAATTTGTCGTGTCAAGTTATTTTTGTTGAGATTTTTAACCAACTTTAAATATAAGCGTTTTATTATCTATATATGTATTATTATAATAAGAAACAAATTTTAGGTGGTTTTGATTCTGCACGTGTCAAGTCAAATGTTAATGTCAAACACAGATTATATTCTATGATCACACATTAGTTAGTACAGATTATAATTATAGATTAATTGTTTTATGATCCTAAAACTTAATTATTAAACTATAATATTTGAAAATATACTAACTATTGAATAATTTTTAATTAACTTGTATAAATAAAAAAAAATTATAAATTCAGTAATCAACTGATGTTTTTAGAGATAAAAAAATAAATCTATATATAGGATTTTTTTCTGTAAAATAGGTCTAAATATAACTAAAATAAATTATCAGTTGATATAGGTAGATAACATTCAATTTTTCAAAATTTTATGCTTCTTATTCTAATATTCATCTTTATCTTTGGTTATAAATTTTAATGTATTATCTGTAATGCAAATTAAATGTAATTCAAGTGAAATATCACATTATTTATTACTTATTAGATACATAATTACTTACGTATGTTTTATATAACTAAGTAATAATTATTAATAATAATTTTAATTAATTTTATAAATCAAATGTTGTTTAGAAATATTGAGACACTTTTTGTCTATAATTATAGTTGATTAGTTAAGATTTTTTTTTAAACTGGTAATTAGTTTTAAGCAAAAACCATTTAGGTTAATTACTTAACAAAACTTTTACTTGAAATATTTTAAATTAACTTTAATGGATCCGCTTCCGGAAAAAAACTTCAATTGGATTGTCATAAACATACCTACTACATCTCAATCACTATAGATTTTTTATCTGATTTTGAGTTTTCGGCCATATCTTCTAATTCTTTAAGGAGCATCTTTATAGAATACCTTTTCCGTCAAAATAAACATCTTATTTTGAACATCCTTAAAAAATATAATCCTCCTTTTTGAAGTCAGTTCAAATATTTCAAAGCACAGATTAATGATATAGTATCTTTGATAGCTCAAAGGGTTGCCATTTATACTACTGATTAATTTTGATAATAGTTAAAGATATTTGGAATGTATTGCAATACAAATAATTGTATTCATAAATAATTATGATGATTCAAAATATCTCTTAAATAAGCAAAAAACAGTTGTCTGTCAAAAACCAAAAAACTAACCCCATTTCTACATTATTGGCAATTGTACTTTGTTTTCCTCCACAATTTGCTCCCACTGCAGTTTTAGTTATAGCAAATGTATTATTTTCCCGCGCATCACGACATTTCCTTGTTCCTGTTTGTTTCCTGAGTTCTGGTTTATCTCTCGTATGTGTTAATTGAATAGCGTTATCTTTATATTGCGTAACTTCTAGATCAGAGATTCCAAAACTTATGGTCCATAGACCACATAGTATTTTATTACACACTCTCCGCCCCGAGCGACTTTGTCTCCGTCACATAACATAGAAAAAACATCAGAGATAATGGGTGTGGGTCACTACCTATAATACTATTCTGTCAGTGAGTTCCTGAGATTAGCGCGTTCAACAAAGCCAACAAACAGTCAAATAACCTCTTCAGCTATATAAGAATACTAGTATGGCGCGTGGCTGCGTTTCAACAAATTTTAAAATTTTGCTGAAAACTTCTGATTTTATTCAAAAAAATCAACCTTTTTTTTATGCTCAAGGCTATTTGTCTCCAATTTTGGAACCATCTCTTTTAGTTATGAATAAACGAATGCGAGTAGTAGAAAGTACCTACTATATCTTATACTATTTAATTGATTAAAAAATGAATTATTCATTAATTTTAATATGGATCTAAATTGTTCAGATAGTAACCCTGCTTTAAAAAAAAAGTGACTGCCATGCTGCCCGCCTGACACCAACACGCTTTGATTTTGATTCGGCGTTTATTAATGTCCATTTTAACGCCATTTCGCCATTATAGCCCATAACCACGTCGCACCTAAACACCGAGACAATTTCGATAATATTTATATATCCTGTCGACCATTAGAACCAGCATTTCACTAATTTTACTAACCACAAAATGACAAAACACTCGTAAATAATATTTTAATGTTTCCGGACGCGCCAATGTTGCTGCTTTAAAAATTAATGGCGGTTTTAAAACTATTTCGCACTGGCAACTGGCAACACTAACGATTGAGACGGAAACGGATATGACTATTATATCATATAGAAACAAGAAAACAAAATTATCGAGATAATAAAGTGTTTAATTTATAAGTATTTTATTTGTGTTTGACATTAGCGAGCTGTTAAAAGTCGTTATATTAAATTTGGTGTGACGTACTTTGTTTTTTATTTTGTTATAATAAATTTTAGATTTTGGCACACATATGTTATATATTATTTAAGTAACACAATATTTTGAATAGTTTAGTAATAATTTAGATTATTTGTTGGTCTAATTTTAGGTTATTTGTTAAGGGATCAATTATTTTGCGATGGTATGATTTATATTGTACCTTAATATTAAGTATGTAATTTTTTTGAATTGATTTGTATTATTTGTGTACTTCCTGACTTTCCTAATAATCCTAAAAATCTTGTCAAACTTGACAAATAAAATTTAGTAATCCATATTGGGTTATGTTAGCTATATAGTAAATAAAACCAACACTAATTTTTTTTTAAATCTTCTGAACCTAAACGTTATCCTAATACACGTAATAATTAGACTTTTTTCTTATTGTTACAGTTAAAGACCACCTACAACATTCAGACCTTGAAGCAGATGATGTGGAAACTGATGACCAAACCTCTAACATGGACGATGATATCTTAACCCAATCAGACCTTGACGAAAATGGGGATCCTAAGAGCCCTACAAGTTCTAGCTCTAAGAAATGTAAAAACGGGTCTTCAAGAGATTCCAAAGGTGGTACGAAGCCAAGAAGAGCGAGGACTGCCTTCACGTACGAGCAGTTGGTGTCTTTGGAGAATAAGTTCAAGACCACGAGGTACCTGTCGGTGTGTGAGCGGTTGAACTTGGCGCTTAGTTTGAGCTTGACGGAAACACAGGTAAAAATAACGACTCAATCACGCATTGATCTCTATTATGGCTTTAAACAAAATTAGCCAAGAGCGAAGTTAACCAAAGTCAGTTGTTGAAACTAAAAATAGTAAAAATTCTATCACAAGTAATTAGGAGATTACTATTACTTAGATATTGTTTATTACTTAGATATTGTTTATTACTTGATTCAAATACTTATTAAAATATTTTTTCCAGGTCAAAATCTGGTTTCAAAATCGACGTACGAAATGGAAAAAGCAAAATCCTGGTATGGACGTCAACAGTCCAACCGTGCCTCCTCCACCAGGAGGCGCTTTTCCTTCAGGACCTTACCCAGGGGGTCTTTTGTATCCACATGGTGTTCCATATCCCTTTACGGGTCCAGGACCGTACGCTCCTTACTTCCATCATCTAGCAGCAAATCACCATCACGGATCTCTTGGACATTCTCATTCGTGATTATGGCAACGGCCAGGGTCACCAGATCCGAGGCTAGATAAGGAAAATGAAAACGGACTATCTAATTAGTGATGGCATTTGTATTATAAGTAGTGATGTGTTGGAGTCTGTTCTATCTATTATATTTATCATCTATCCTAGCCACGTGGAATTGCTAAACAATAAATCGTCAATAACGCCAAGAGATTTATCAAACAATATTACTATTGATCGATTTTGGACTTTTCAATTGGCGTTATCGACAATTGAATACCAACCATTGCATGGTTATTGCCTCTGATTTTAGTTATATTTTGTATATAAATTATTGAATTAAATTTATTTAAAAAATAATATAAGACCAATAAGACACTATTATTTAACTATAGATAGCTAACATTCGTAAAATAACGAACTTCCAAAGCTGAAGAGTCTGTTTGTTTGAACGCACTAATCTCAGGATCTACTGGTCCGATGTAAAAAATTCTTTCAGTGTTTGATAACCCATTTATCGAGGAAGGCTATAGGCCATATATAATCACGCTACGACCAATAGCAGCGGAGCTATATGCGGACGAAGTTACAAGGGTCGACTAGTTATTGATATAAGTTTAGGTTATGTTTTTCTTTAAAATTTTAATTGATGTAATTTTTTTCAGTAAAATTTTATATTATCGATCGATCGTAAAAAAGTCGAATGGTTAGCTTATATTAGGGTGATTTTGGGAACGTTAGCTATCTAGGGTTGTTTAAAAATATTCTCAAGTTTAGTTTTAAAACCTGGCGTTTGTACCTTTTATTTAAATTGGTAATAAATAAGTATAATAAGTATTATTTTAATGATCGCTTCAGCTATGCTATTATTCTTGTAACTTAAGTGCGTTGCGGATAAAGTGAACTTCTTCGTAACAATTTCTTTAATTTTTCTCAGCATTTATAACATAATTAATCATTTTATTTATGACATAGTTACTTTATTTAATAAATAATAAAAGACCAAAGATTTTAAGGCCTGTTAATATCACACTGCTCAAGAGCTTAGTATATAGTTTTTTTTGGAAAAAGTAGCAACCGACTGAAACTTCGTTTTCGGTCATTTTCAGCCAAAATCTCATAATTTCAAAAGATTTTTTTTTATATCTAATCTAATAGGTATAATCATTTTGTTAAGAGGTTGTGAAGCGAAGTTATACCTAAATGGTTTTAAAATCTGGCTTTTAAAGGTTTTATTTTTTTTGACTAATACATCTTCATTATAAGTCGAAAATTAAAGTCGAACCTTTTTTTCAGTTTTTAGTTGAAAATATAGAATGATTATTTAAAGACATCAATGAAGAGTAACATGGTTTTTAAATATTTTACTTTTCTTATAAGAAAGCAAAACAATTAACTAGAGTTTTTTTTTTAAAATGCAGATCACTCTTTATCTGCAATGTACAAATCCTAGTGTAAAATGTATTATATGTAATTAATAACTAGTGCAATTTCTTAATATTTAATATTGTTTAAATTGAATTATGAATCGATTGTGATACATATTATTAGTAAAGGAGAAAACGCGTTTAGTCACACTTTTACAAAAAACAATATCATTAATATCCTACTATATTAATGTTCTAGAATTTGTATTTAATTTTTGCTACTTCTTTATAACCTGATTTACCTCAAAGATTACTTTTTATTCCCAAAAATCAAGTTTCCTGGGACATGTGAGTGTCTGAGAACTCTTTCTCATTTCATTATACTCACTAGTGGGAGGATGATTAAGTAGGTGCTTCTCCACTTTTCAGGTCATTCTGGACTGATGATAGTATCTGCTATATTAATGTGGGTATACACAGCGAGTTTAAATTATGGAGCAAGAGCCACTGCTTGGCACTTTTGTTCGTGCATCGGTATAGATCGAACGTCTCTCTAGGGGGAGGGTTTACTTATGAAGTACAATTTAGACATTCGAAGCTACCTAAATTCTCACCAAGCTGAAAATCAGTAAGATTGTTTAAAATATGATTAAAAAGAAAATTTGAAAGTATCACATCTTTCCCCTGTATGGAAAAAAAAATTATTCAAGGTCGAAAAGGTAAAAAAAATGAGTTATTCGCGATTTTCACCAAAACGGTAAGTTTTATAAAATTGTAGATCATAAAATTATCTACAAAAAATGTATCAATACTTTTTTCACGATTCAAAAAGTTGTAAATTTTATTTTAAATCATATTTTAAGCAATCTTACTGATTTTCAGCTTGGTGGGAATTTAGGTCGCTTTACTCTTATTTTTTGGGCTAATTTACCGTATTATAATGAATCACTACAGTAATGGAATACTACAGTACAGTTTGTTTGCCTGCCTGAAATCTCATAAAAGTGTGACTAATAATTTAAAAAATATTATAAAAGTTTTAGCTATAAGACATTTCCCTATTTCAAACATTTTTTTCAGTCGCATTTCTTTTTGCAGTATAAATTATTAGAAATTATAATTTAGAAATATAAAATAGAAATTATAATTATAATTTCTAATAATTTATAATTTCTAATAATTTGTGGATTATTCAACTTATTAAGCTCAACTGTTAAATCAAAACGTTTGGTTGGATTATGAAGTTTTTAAAAAATTGAAAAGATACTAAAATTTTAATAGCCTGATGATCTTTGAATCTGCCACAATTTTTTTGTGCCTCAAAATGCAGATTTGCAAATTTGTAAGTAATAAATGTAGTGTATTTATATAAATGAATGTAATATATAACATACTCGTAAGTAAGTAAGTAAGCTTGCGTATTGCTGAACAAATGCTCAACGCTGTAAATACTAGCCAGTGAAGACTACTTTATAAACTCGATGTTGATTATAAATAGTTTCAAGTTATACATTGTTTTATTTCCATACATTTATTTACCCATAATATTTTAATTAGGTAAACAAAAAGTAAGAAAATATACAACTAGGTACATAGAAAGGAGTGTAAAAGAGACTTAACATCAGTAATGGACATGAACAAGTCTATTAAGATCTAGCAAGAAACTTGAACTTACTTCCAGAAATATATTAATTACATCTTTGATCAAATCCTAGGAATGAATGAAGAGTAACTAGGGTAAAAAAATGTAAAAATATCTTCAAAATATATATGTCAGAAGAGAGAGCAGTAAGTAGTAAGTGGACTTGTGACCAAGGTGTACGCTTAAGGGATCCCTTTATGTAATTACGACACTCGCCTCCACTGCCAGGTCTCACTGTTTGACTTAGGTTAGATTAATATAAGGGAGCATTCAAGTATTACGTAACGCAATTTGGTTGGAGGAGAGGGTCTTGTAAAATGTTACGGTGCGTTACAAGGGCGGGAGGGGGATTATTTAAACAACGCGTTACGTAACATTTGTTTTATAAAAAAAAAACTAGGAAATTAGAACCTTCCAAATCGACAACCCTTTTCGTTTATTTTTTACGGGGAATCCCTCGATTGTATTGTACTGTTTCCTAAGTTAGTAACCCTTTCGCTTATGTTTCGGGGAATCCCTCGACTGTGTGTACGTGATTTTTATCTTATTATGGATGTCAGTATTCAGTACAGTTTACACAGAAGCACATTGCTGTTGTCTGTGAATTATGATGCAAGTGGTTTAACAACACCGGGGCTCCTGAATGGCTAGCAAACCCGTGGACAGAGGAGCAGTAATTGAATTGTGTTTTACGTACCATCACTTTATAGAGAAAAAAAACATAATTTAAAAATCTCTTCTCAAAGATATTATACTTTGTTCAACATCATTGTGACTAATGGTCGCTTAAACGTTACGTAACGTTTAGGAGGGGGGGGGGGGGGGGGGGTACAGAAAAACGTTACCGTGCGTTACGTGGGGGGGGGGGGGGTAGGTAGGATCTAAAATATTCAAAAATTGCGTTACGTAATACTTGAACGCCCACTAAGGCTAACCTAGTTTTTTATTTTTAGAAATGTTTATTAGTACTTACAACTAATATTTTTATTTTTTGTAATAAACTGGTTGTTATCATTCATCTTTGCCTACATAAGATATTCAGTCCAGGGGCCCAAAACCCACACAGAAAGTGGATCTGCCACTGGATCATCTTTTATATTGGTAAAATTATGGTAGTAAGTAATTTTAATATAACTAGAAGGTACAAAAGAACTTGCTCAATCATAGATTGCAATCACCAACGCAATAACGAGTGTTGTTTACCCAAACAAGTGACGACTAGTCCACAAGCGAGGAGTTCCCGGGAGGCGCAGTGCGAGTGGCGCGGGTTAGATGGCATGGAAAAGAAAATCATTTACCTATACTCATCTGAGAGAACCTCGGCACCCGCGCGGTTGCCCGCGCTTTTCCAAAGTATAATTTTAACTTTGCGCATTTTTTGTAATCTTACGTTAGAACTATACACTCCCTTCCAACCCCCGTGTAAGAAAAAATAAGACATGGTCGACCCCCCTCCTCCCCTAAATCGTCTTACGTAATTAATGAATGGTCCCTAGTAGGTATGTACGCATTTGCATATCGCTGAAGGAAAAGATTTTTTCGACATATTTTGTTAATTACTGGAACCATTTAACGTTCCGGGAAACTTAAAGATTTATTTAGACTTTTAACAGAACTTGGACATATTACCCCTCTAAATGTATGTTTCTCTAGGTTAATAGGGTTACTTGAATTGAAATGCTATAGTTGATTTGTGAAATCAGATATATTTATTTTATTTAAGTTCTAGCACTAACTTTGTTTAAGTCTTACTCCCTTGAACAGTCTTTTATTGAGTATATTAATGAAATCAAATCATACTTGGTAGAAACTAATAAATAAATAGTAAGTAAGTAGTAAGATAACAAACAACGCTAACTCTAAATATTATTGGCAGATACCTCTGTACAGCCTCAATAACAATAATAAAAAGGTATTTAAAACTTTGAACTTCTGTAATTTTTCTGCATCGTTAAATCTTTTCAGTCTCAAACAAAAAATGTACTTATGATTTCGTAAAGGAACCAATAACCAAACCATATCTATTTTTGTAACATTATTATTTTAATCAAAATAAAACAGTTAACTTCTTTTAAAGAACCCGACAGATCTCGAACGTAAGTTTCGGCCGAAACACATTTTTTAGCCGAAACTTGGCCTTAACGGAAACCGAATCTTTGGTCGGACACTAATTTAAATTATAGTTTTCGTCTATTTTGCTAGTTCCAATAATACTAAGAACAGTCAACAAAATTATACTAATTTCGTTAGTATAGGTTGATTGACGTCACCAAAAATGTGTTGACCGGATTTTTTGTGAAAGTTTCAAGGGAAAATCGGTGTTCTTTGATGGCGTCTCACTGCTCACATCATCCGTCATTTTTAATTGTCTGTCAGTCCGCTTCAGCGTTACGCGCCACCGCGAATATATTTAGTTTATTGCGTTATAAACGTGCCCGCTTTTGTACCCGTTGCTCATTATATCGTTAAATACGTCGCTTTTTCTTTATTAATAAACTCTTCATACTCAACGACTTCTATTAGAGAGTTAAACTTCATAAAACTGTACAAATATTATAAAGCTGAAGAGTTTGTTTGTTTGCTTAAACGCGCTAATCTCAGGAACTAATGGCCCGATTTGAAAAATTCTTTCAGTGTTAAATAGCATATTTATCGAGGAAAGCTATAGGCTATATATTATCACGCTACGACCAATAGGAGCGAAGCTACACGTGAATAAAGTCGCGCGGGTCGAGTATAGGTTCACCACGAGCGAGATTCCACGCGAACAAATTCGAACAGGTCGGTTGGTATTTCAATAAAATGGTAATGTAATATATATAAAAATTAGGTAGTTTCATTTCGGTTTTGTATGGGACTGTGTATCTCGTTCTTATTCAGTGAACCATGATTGATATCTGAATAACACACACTTGTATGGGCAATACTTAAAGTTGATTAATTTATAATTAACTAGAAGTCAAAACGATTACTTTGCTGCAATCCACGGACAACACGTGAATTTGTATAGTATGACTTGGGCCCGAGATGCCAACTGTAAAAGCCTAGCCTGGACCAAAGAAAACCACACAAATTCGCAAGACTTGTAGACTTTACAACAGTGACTGTTGTAAAGTCTACATCTCCTGAGGATGCTCCGGTGTCGGAGCGAAACGTACGTTGAGTAATCAATTCAATGATTTATAATTATTTTTTGTGGTTATAGTTGATGTCGCGGTAAGCTGATTATGTATTGAATTGTCATGTTGAAAAGTTTTAGGATCAAGTCACGATCATTTTATTATCTTTTACATGTTCCTCTTTGAAATAGCTATACTTACTTAGTACTAATATTTTTTTTTATAAACAATAGACAAGCACTTGGCTGTATTTCACATGATAGAAAGTGAAGATACAGCCTAAGATGTAGCTCGCTTCTCTATAAGATGCCTATTCACTTTTTTTTTAAACATACTCAAATAGTACGTATTCGCAAAAACTGACGCTGATAAGCCGTTCCAATCCTGAGTTGTCCGCATTAGAAAAGAGGAAGCAAATTGCTTCGTACGAACAGGCGGTATGTCAACTTCAAAGGGGTGGAGACTGGTGGTTCGATGGTAAAATGGTGAAGCTGGTATTACATCATGCAGTGCTTGGGCACACTCTACGAAATAAATTCTGTAACATACTAAGGCCTCATCTCCAATGAGTCTCCTAACACGGCGATCGACCGAGTCTAAAGCTTCGGGTTGGTATTTGGCAGAGCCATCCCAGAGGTGACAGCAATACTCTATAGCCGAACGAATCTATGCCTGGTGTCATTTTAAAAGTTGTTTAGGTGTAAAGTTTTTTTGCTGCGTTTTTGGCACTGGCCTCAATATAGTCTCCAATGTTTATGTTGCAAGTTATGTCCAAGCCTAGAAGCTCAATGCGATCCGTGACTGGTACAGATAAATTTCGGAACGTCGGAGTAAAGTTGAAAGGACTCGTTTCGCTGTAAACAATCAGGCCTGAGTTTTACTTGGGTTAAAATTGACAAAATTTGGGTCACCCCAATCTGAAACGCGTTGTAAGGTTTGGTTGACGCGACTTACCATAGTCGGCCAGTGCTTCTCCTGTTGTTTGTCTTTCGATAGCTTCACCCCAAACATGTGTGGCATAGACAAGAAGATTTCCAGTTGATCGATTTTTCCGAAAGACGTACTGGCGATCAGACAGAAGACCATTCATTTCTAGGTATATCATAAGTTTGTTATCCAATACACGCTCCATAATCTTACAGAGTATGGAGGTTATTGTGATTGGTCTGTAGTTTGCTGGATCTGTGCGTTTTCCCTACTTGGGAACGGTACGTTGGCAACCTTCCAAGCCTTCGGAACTTGAGCAGTGTCCAGGGAGAGACGATAGAGTCGTGTCAGAAATGGAGACAACCCGGGTGCATAATTCCGGAGGATTGCTGGTCGTTTCCGTCAAATTCCGTCAAAGACGATGAGAATATCATCCAAAATAATTTTTGGGTTGGAAAGTGAATCTCTTCGAAGCGAGACCGTCCTCTACGTATAAATAGGTGCTAAATTAAAATGATTAAATTTAAAACATCATGTTTTTATAAGTAAATGTAGTTTACAATAGTAAACATCAAAGCGAGTATCAGCGACGACATATAAATACGCCGTTTGAACAAAATCCCGGTTCTAATGTCTTAATTTCGATGGCCGGCGACGCCTCACGTTTATTTCACAATAAACTATAATATATAGGTTTTCTTCAGACACTTTCGACAAGCAACAAGTGGCAATTAAAAGTGACAAATGATATGATATACACTCGTCGCAACCGTTCCGCGGTATCGTTTTGACGTTCAAAGTGTTTTGCCTCTGATCTTTCTACGACCGGTGATTATAAAAATAATCTTAGACATAAACATTTTTAAATTCAACTATTTTAGCGCCGGATATAAATATCACACAATTACATTATGTTCAAGTACCACGTTAAAAGTAATATCTAAAATTAGAATAATTATATTTACCGTCCAAACACGATCACGTACTTGCTAATTTTGATTACTTTATTTAAAGCTAGCCGACCCGCGCGACTTCGTCCGCGTGGTATTCAACGTTCAAAGAATTTTTCAATTCGAACTAGTAGTTCCTGCACAACTTTGAACTTGAATTTATATAAATTGCAGTAAATAATGTTCAAACTAATGCAATTATCGATGATAACATGAATTGAGTGGGTCGAGCCTTTCGATCGAGGTGGGTCTCACAATTTCATGAAATAGCTTCGTAGACCTACACCTAGGTCACAAAAAAACAGGCATAAGCTAGACTGAAAAATATATAATCTACACTAATAATATAAAGAGGAAAGATTTGTATTTTAAACTTAAAAACTACTGGACCGATTTCAAAAATTCTTTTGCCGTTAGAAAGCTAAATTATCCCTGAGTAACATAAGCTATATTTATTACAAGAAAAAATTAGAGATCCTCTTTCTTCTCTCAGTTCTTCTCCTCAATTCCCATTAAAACCAATCCAAGGTGTAAAAAAATTAACCATAAAATGTCTTTCATCGCATGCGCTGCGGAAAGTATTGATGATGTATATGCTAAAGAGAATAAGGCACACGGTAGATATACCAAAACAATATTTTTTACAATTTTTGTCCGTCTGTCTGTCCGTCTGTTTGTTCTGGCTAATCTCTGAAATGGCTGGACCGATTTTGACGGGACTTTCACTGGCACATAGCCGATGTAACGAGGTTTAGGCTCTTTACATCTCGCTACGACCCATAGGAGTAGAGCAACGCGCCAACAGAGTCGCGCGGGTCGGCTAGTATTAAATATAGTTTATACGTAATGATTGGCGTACGTATCCATATCTATTTTTATTGTGTCAATTTTTTTATTTATGATAGATAAGGGACAAATGAACTGACGGTCCTCCTGATGGAAAGCGGCCACTGTCGTCCATAGACATCGACAAAACTAGAAGGTATCTTGTTTTGTCGATGCGTTGCCGCCTCGAAGATAGAGAGAGGAGGGGAGCGAAGAGAAGGCTGCTACGGTTTCAATGGACCCCGAGCAAGAACCCGGTGTTCATTGGAACCGCAGCTGTAATGATCTGGCCCACATGCGGCTCGGCCGGAACGCGTTAGAGACACTTTGCGGTCGGACTCGCATGCTGGTGGTCGCAAGTCAGTTGGGGAACAGATCCCATACCATCAATGGGGGTGCTGGGTTACTCGGCTCCTACGAGATGCTCTCCCAGCGGCAGAGGAGAATTGTATTCTAACCCGTCCCCTCACGGAATCAAGGAAAAAAAATCAAGTTATTAATTCCTTATCGTTCATACAGTTGTTACTTGCGAGGGTAGAGTACAGAATAGATAAGCTTTTTAAACTACCCACACTTGCAACGCAATAATCACACTAGTAGCTATTATTTTATGATGAATTGCTACAGAAAAAGATAAAAGCGAATTTCTTGTTTATGACGCGTGGCTGTGTCTGTTGTAATGCAACACGTCTTGTCGTGTAGTGCTTAAATCAATTAATGTGCCCTCAGTAAATAATATATAAAAGAGTTAATAAATTTGAAAATAACAAGGTTAGTAAGGTGTTTACATGCTACGCGTCAAAAAAAGGGTATTTTGATTTTAACATGAAGAAAACAATTTAAGTGTTTCTTTTGCAGTCGTAAACTACTTGTGGATTGAAAGTAAAGAGTACGAAAACTATTCTGCGCTATAACTATAACACTCAAGATATGATAATAACATTCAACTTAGATGGAGCCGAGCAGTGCCTTACGATAACGGAGGCCTAACACCACGCCACCAAACAACTGCACTATTAGTGTCAATACTTTAATATGTACTGCGCGGCACGACTTGCTGACTAGCCCTTTTGTGATCTGTCATGTGTGATTTATGATCGTCTAAAAGATAAAATATTTAGTATCGATTATAAGATATCGTTATCTTAAGAAAATGTATTCTGTAGTTTATCGTAACGATACTTTTCCACAAATTAAATTTCAATACTAAATCATAATCACACCTTTAAATATCAAACTGTTAGCAACACTGTTTATAAAGTAGTGTTAGCGGGTAGGTCATTTCATATTATGTCAACCATACCGACGTGAATAAACAATATATAACCGGTGTACATGGAAGTTAGTGTTATAGTGTAGTACTGTCTAGTGGTGTGGCGTTAGGCCTCCGATTGTCGAGGAACACGTGAGTAATGTACTTTATTGTTTTAATATTTGGTAGCGCGTTTGAGCGGTGAAGGTGTCGTCTTTAAACCTGCTCATGGGTCTCAAGCCCCAAGCACTGCTCGGCTTCCGTCTAGATTGCACGTTGATATTGTCGTTTGAGTGTTACTGCGCGGTATAGCTCCCATATACTTACCTTATAGTTTAGTTATAAAACAAAAATACAATAATAGTAATGTTAGCAACACCGTTGATAAAGTAGTATTAGCGGGTAGGTCATTTTACATTATGTCAAGTATACCGACGTGTAGACAATGTATAACCTTTAGTCAGGGCAGTGTACATTGAAGTTAGTATTATAGTGTGGTAGTTAAGGTAACTCTTCATAAGGTCAACGTAAGTTTACTTTATTATCTACTAGTCGACCCGTCCGGCTTCGCCCGGGTGCAATTTAACACGTGTATTTAGCCGTAACCGCTATGTCCCTGCATTTTGAATCTGTCAAAAATATTCGTTCAAATTTCTTATAGGCCATATTGATCTATATTAAATGCACAATGTATTTAAGGTACCTAATTGGATAAGGATTAATGCTGTATTGTTTAAAATCGCTTCGTAAATAAACCATTATTTTTTGTAAAAAGTAAAGGATAATAAATGGTTATTGTGAGTTATCCCTAAGAGGTAGACATCTACCATCGCGGACTTTTTTGTAGAACTTTTTAAGGTGTACAATACTGTAGTACATTATTTTGATCTATCTCGAAGGTTTCAGCTAGCGTTTGCAATGTAAGCGCAAAAAAAGTGTTTATTTACGACATCACATTAGAAACCTCTACAATTATCATTGTTTCTCTACTATATTATGTATGTATCATACATATAAACCTTCCTCTTGATTCACTCTATCTATTTAAAAAAACCGCATCAAAATCTGTTGCGTAGTTTTAAAGATTTAAGCATACATAGGGACAGAAAAAGCGCCTTTGTTTTATACTATGTAGTGATTGTCGTTTGCGAGGTCGAGTGGTTAAGGTTTGAGTTAATGTATTATGAAAGAACTCTTTGAACCTCCTCCTGGGTCTCAAGCCCCAGACATTGCTTGGCTCCGTCTAAATTGCATGTGTATACGTATTGCTGTACAGTACTGGTATCATTCATCTCACATTCTATGACAGTAACATATTATTACTTCTTTTAAAGTTTTAATTTAGATGGATTTCGAAACCTAGATCAAAAAATTCAATGAGTCACTCCTACATTAATAAGCAAATATAATTCACGTTGCTAAATGTGATCAAAGTAGTAATGGAGCAATTTGCATATAATTAAACTATTACCCGACTGTGCAAAAACGGCAAATGAGAAGCAATATTTAATTATATTTATTTATTTATTATCTTATGATTCTACATCATAGCAATTTATTTTTCTTATGACTTATTTTTCATAGGTTTTTTATTTCTTTTTATTTCTCATGACAATGTCTGTAAAATTATTCTTCTTATATTCTTTATTGCACATGAGATAAATTGTTACAAAATGTATAATAAAGACTGTTGTCAAAGGCGGGCTTATCTCTAAAAGAAATCTCTTCCAGCCAACCTACGAAAGTGAGTAAAAGTGTTGTATAGCGGGCTAAGATAGTGCAAAAAAAATACTATTATTAAATAATACACATGCATACACATTACACATACATACAAACACACTAATAATCATATACATACTTACCTAAATAAATACATACATGTACATATAAACACATATATACAGATAAATATAGAGCAATATCTAAATAAAAATATGTTTACATATTCGATAATTATGAAGAATACATTTGTTCTTCTATCCTAAATAATAAAATTATAAAAACTTCTTCTTTCTCGTTGGAGTTTTAACACCGACTTTAATTGCGCTTACACACTACACACGTTTTAGTTAAGGAAGAGTTATTATATCATATTTTATTTGGAGAAATCATTATTTATCAAGTATAATATATGCTGCTGCTACTGCACACTACTTAGGGATGTGTTTTTTAAGAACCAATAGAATCGCTTCATTTGACTCACTGAGCGAGGCTAGGTAGGTAAAGCGATTTTATTCGTTATTAACAAACACATTCCTCGCTACATATCCTCGCACAGTTCTGGTGGAAACCCAGCCTAACACGTTATACTTATAGGAACAATGCACTTTAAACAAGGTGATTATGCCGTGTCTAAAAAAAAATCCGAAAAAAAAAACATCGTTCATATACCTATTACGAATTAAAGTAATTGGTTAAGACTTCAATGTCTTACTCGGGAGGTAAGAGTTCGATCCTCTGACTTTTATGTGAGTTATGTGTTTTAAGCAAATAAATATCACTTGCTTTAACTGTGAAGGAAATCATCGTGAGATACCTGCACTGAGGAGAGTTTGTAGGGATAAGTCTCTTTTGTAGTTTTGTATTCTCAGGCCATTAAATGAAACTCAGATGAGTGTGACTGCATTATTATTAGCATTCTTACACACTTAACAAAACAATTTGTATAATTCATACAGAGTAACAGAGCAGAGTATATATTCACACGTGATACAGAGTAAATCAGATCGAGAGATTACAGACTAATGTTCTGACACTTACACAGACTAATAACTAATCAACACCTACGAAATACGAATACAATGTTGCCACTTATATTTTGTGAGCGAGTTAGAATGATTTAAAGGTCGCCACAAGTTCCCTAAAGTTCTCAAAGGTGTGTGAAGTCTGCTAACCTGCACTGGACCAGCAAGTTGGACTATGGCCTAATACCCTCCTCATTCTGAGGAGGAAACCCGGCTCAGCAATGGGCCATTGACGGGTCGTGATGATGATGATAAAATACCTATAAATAAGAAATACACTTTTTTTAATTTATGATAGTTACATTTAGTTCTCAAAATAACTATTAATGAGTCACAAACTAAATCTTGCTCTATAATCAGCAAACAGATAGTTCCTTAAATGAAGCGAATCTGAAACCAATTCCCTCTCTATCTAACACTGCAAGTGCGACAGAGAAGAGACGACGCTACTTTAAGCAACTGCAGGAGCGCTTGGTAATGTGCGGTTAGAAACATTAAGATGGGTTCATATTAGAGATTTATTTTAGAATTAAATGTATTAGATATTTTTACTAACTTTTACCCGACTACGGTGAAGCCAAAAGGAAGGGTTGTGGTTTTGGCAGTCTATGTGTGTATGTATGTATGTTTGTATGTATACATATTGTATATTATATATATTGTAAATTACTGAAACAATTTTCATGTCGTACTCATGTATACCTACTATGATTTATATGATTAGAGGAACACTACCATGAAACAGACATGGGTGTACATACAGTACTATACAGTGGGTGCGACCACAGTTCTGCCTTGACCATTTTTATACCTATGCATTTCCGGGTTTCTATCTGAATTATTTTCTTGTTCCGTCCTTTTTAGACCGCTTTTTTACGCAGTCGGGTTATAGTTTTTTAAATTTTATTTTTTTATTCAGATAATACTACAGCTGTTTTGTAGACGCTTTTCGCAGAAACAAAACATAGTTTGAACGGAATGAATAAAATAAAAATGCTACAAGATTTTTCTTGCTTAATGTTGAATCAGCTTGATCTACAATATACACATGAATTAGTTTCATTTTATCACTCTGAGCTCTATAATATCTGTTCTGTAATGCATTATAATAATCATACTGGTGCCATCACGACAACGGTTTAAAAAAACTCTCACCAACCTTAAATTTACATTTTTTTAGCAATTATAAACTTCTATCATAACAGGACTTCTACTATTTTTAATATTCAATGAGGGCCACGAAGATTATTCGGGAAGGGCACCTAGCTACCTAGAGTCCCCGCTGCTCAATGATAATAATACAGGGTATAAATAAATCACCAGTCAAAGTGAAATTTGTGAACTGACTTTAAATTTTTATACATCACATATGACAAGAAGAAAAAAGTTCAAAAATAAAGACTCAGTAATCATTTTATATAGTATGGTGATGTTATAAATGGTTCTACGTCTGAATAATATTGATCAGTATGCACGTAACCTTACAACCAAAGTAGAACTAAACTAACAGTATTTTAGCTTAAATTTTCATAGGAGCTGCAGCTGCCGAATTGGTGTTCTGCCATACATACGTACTCTTACAAACTAAGAAAAGGTATAGTTATACTCGTTGTTTCTTTATCTTTCATTAACAAAACAGTGAAAAAGTAAGTTTATTTGTCTCTTTTTCATCGTTTTTACCTCATTTCAACACATTCCTGAAAATATTCTGAAAAACTTTCAATAAATAGAATCTATATTATATTTCTTCAAGATTAATGTCTAATATATTAAGAACAAGAAAAAGATATCTAATTTACAAATTAGTATTAAAATGTATTTAAATTAAAATAAATTACAATTAAAGTATTGTTAATTTAATATTGATATTGGCAACACTAAATTAAGTAATGGAGAAGTAGGGCTAACAAAAAAAAACACTGTCATGACAGTAATCATTATTATGACATCACGAGTATTCTAGCCTGAATTCTAAAGATCTGAGTCTAAAGCACCTATAACCTTGAGGAGGATATTCTAATCAAGCCGTAATATTGTTGGTATATAGACTATAACTTTTTAATTAACACTAGGTGTGTATATCTTATGTTTAAAATAGATAAACGATTAATTATTATTTTTTTGACATTTTGAAATAATCTTTCTGAACCTTTGTTAATAATAATTCAATAAAAACTTTTTTAACCGGTTTCATGACGAAAAGGAGCATAGTGAGTTATGTAAGTCGATTTTGTTGACATTTACCTCACCCAACACAAATAATGATAATTCAAAATGGCAGCAATCACATAACAGGATTCATCAGTCCATGTATGTATGGAAATGGAATATAATACTACAATATGTATTGAAACAGATAATATATTTACTGTAGAATTTGCAGCACAAGTAGCTAAGACAGATATAGACAGTTTTCTATTATCTGCAGATGCGTCTTGCGAGTTGCGACTAATGCCCGCAATCTCTTACTCGTAGATACTCGCAGTATTTTCAGTTACTCTTATTTCGTTGTTAAGCAGAAATAGACTCTATCTAATGTTAATTAAGTGTAATTTAAGATGGCAAATATAATTTTGAATTTATATATACAAATGATATAATATTTTCACTTTACAACTGTGCAACAATTTAGAAATTGAACAAACTTAGTATGTACCTATGTCTTATAAATTCAATTCAATTGATTATAGCATTTTTTCTTTGTTTAAATGCTTTGCCAGGCAACAAGATAGACAGAGATATGTAGTCAGCTCGATTAATCAAAGAATAAATCCTTTGAACCTCAAATAAAATATTTTTAAAATTAATACTTAGGACTGAAACGATCTTGCAGATCATTATCAAGATTTGTTTTGCGGAGATTGTTATAAAAGTAGGTAATAAATAAATCATTAATAGTCAAGATGGATAGCTTGATTTCTTTATTTTAGGCGAAATTAAAAATCAAGTTATGAATCATTTAATCAAGTTAAGTTTATAAATCAAGAATGGAGTAAAAAGGTTTAATTTGATTATTTCTTGCGAATAGGCACAACTAATAAATTGTTTTTATAATTCTTTCGCTGATAGAAAGCTTATACTTATATCCTTTCAGGGCAACAAAGGATATGTGGTGTTGCCATAAATATTATAATTAAAATGATATGGCTTGTAAAAATGCAGGCAGCCAGACATTTAAATACCTACATTTATAAAAAAATTAACATTAATTTTTTAGGAAATACGTAAATAATAGAGACAATTAATAAGTCCAGCAGTGACTAGGCAAAACAAAGAGGGATTTGAACTGAATATTTTCCTACTCTTTTGAGTATTAAACAAAAAATAATAATGGTTGGTTTTGCTGTACCTATATTTAGGAGAAGCTTGATATTTCGACATTTGAATATAGATATCAAATTCAAATAGGTCTCTCGGTATAAAATAAAGTGTATCTCCTATAAATATTCAACATGTGAGGCTGAGGAGCTGCACTCGCACATCAAATATGTAGGTGCCCTCGATATTGCTTCACGATCACGATCCTGGTCAATTGCTTATTTTTGTTCATCTAAGCTCTAAGCTCTTTTGTTCATGAGTTATTCTTTTATAGGCGATTAATAATCTAATTATTGCTGGATATCTAACGTTTAAGATTGCGTTTCCACCAGAGATGTGCTAGGATACGTAGCGATGTGTTTGTTAGAAACTAATAGAGTCGCTTCATTTGATACACTCTGAGTAAGGCTAGGTAAATGAAGCGACTCTATTGGTTTTTGACATGGTAAATCATGCGAGTCTTACAGAGCGAAAATTTTAAAGAAATTAATTTTAAAAAAACCAAGTGGATATCAACTTCTTCCTCTTTTAACCTACTTACCTATTTAACAATTTAAAAAAATACTATTAATCACTACATAGTATAAAACAAAATCGCTTCCCAGCGTCTGTCTGTATGTCCCTATTTATGCTTAGATCTTTAAAACTAACCAACCAAGTTTATATGTATAATACATACATAATATAGTAGAGAATTGCTTACATTGCGCAAACGCTGCCTAAACCCTACGAGATAGATCAAAATAATGTACTACAGTATTGTACACTTTAAAAAGGTCTACAAAAAATTCCGCGATGGTATATATCTATCTCTCAGGGATAACGCACAATAAACATTTTTTATCCTTTACTTTTTAAGAGAAATAATGGCTTATTTACTAAGCGATTAAGCAATACAGCATTAATCTTTATCCAATTAAGCACCTTAAATACATTGTGCATTTAATATAGATCAATATGGCCCTTTACAGCATAAAATTTAAATTAATATTTTCGAAGATATTACAGATTTAAAATGCAGGGACATAGCGGTTACGGCTAAATACACGTGTTAAATTGCACCCGGGCGAAGCCGGGACGGGTCGACTAGTTATAAATAAATATCTCCGTTTCGTAATAAAACGTGTTTATTTGATAAGCATTGCACTTTTTTCTCGTATAAATTAATAAGTAGTAATTAGTTTTATTGTGGAAAGAAAACGAATACTGTAATGAAAATAAAATGAAAACACTATTAACGTTTCCTGGCTTACCGGGATCTAGCGAATGCTGAGATCGGCACTTAAACGTTGGAAGGATAATTGTATTCAGTTCTCTTATAAATTGACTCCGACATCGCAATCTTTCGCACCATTTCCATTGTAACGCGACAAATAAGACGAAAAGGTGAATTAACTTTAGCACCAATATCATTATAACATGACAAATTATGATATCTATACATATTACAAACGAACGGCCTGTCCTCGCTTTACTTCGGGTATTTCAAGCATAATTATAATTCTTATAAAAGCCACTCGGTAGTAGCTTTCAATCATTGAAAAAAGAAAAAAAGAAATAGAAAAAAGATAAAATTAATAATAATAAATCTTTATTATAAAATAACTATATTATAAGATAGTGACTTCCCAGTATAAAGTTTTACATAAAACATGTAATAATTTGTTTACTCCTAATATTTAAAAATATACATATGTTTCTGTACGTGTGTGCGTGTATATGTGCGTGGGTATTTGTGTGTGTGGGTGTCCGTGTGCCGTGTGTGTATATGTGGAAATATGAATGGAAAATTGCGGAGAAAATAGCATATTCTTAGTTGAGGGTGGAGAGTATAAGTAAATGAACGAATAAGGGAATAAGTGTGCAAGCAAGTTGGCGTTTCGAGTTAACGAACGAGTGTGTGAGTGAATCATTTGAATATATCTCAGCGAGGCGAGGAACGCTCGATTAGTGTATGGTATAATGATTTGTGTAGGGTATTACGAGAAACTAGGTTTCTATCGCCTTTGACAATAGCAGAGCTACAAGTAATTCGGTTTTTCGCCTAATATGAATAATTTATGATTTTATCGATAAATTAAAGCTTTGAAAGAGATTTTATATAATTTGAAATTAGTCAAAGATTTCATTGTTATTTTAGATTGTGACGTCACACGAATTAAGAAAAATTACAAGCGTTTAAAGTGCCCATGATTTTAACATTTTTAATTATTTTTTTTAGGTTTTTGGCGCTAAATAATTTTTTGACTTTTATATACTGATGTCGTATAAAACAATTCAACTGTATTAATTAGTAGAGGAATTTTTGGTATTAAAATATTATAGCAATAATATTAATATTATGTTATAGTCAGAGAAGAAGTTATTTCAATCTTGACTCTAAACAACTGCGAATGACTGAATATGTTTGACTTTAGCGTAAAAAAAAAGAAATAATGAATAGAGACAACGAACACAGTCTTAGTCTATCTAAGGCTTCATTTAAAAGCTGCATATTTAGGCGGATCTTGAGTGAGCTTTAAGCTTTTTAAAAGAATCATCGCGGTAGCGGCAGTACAACCTAACGTTACTTTGGATTCCAAGGACAATTAATATTAAAATATTTATCACATCATAACAGAAACATATTTTACATCATAGGATAAAGAAAGAAAAAAATTCAACACTTATAATTCACCTTCTACTGGATGATCATATATCCTACCTACCAAGATATCTGAATCAAATTTTCGGTTTGATTTTAAAGAGTTCCCTGATTTATTTTTGAAGTCTCCTTAAATTTCCTCAAATCCTTATTTCAAATGTATTATCTAAATCGCTTTTAAATAAATAAAGATTTGTCCCAACTACATACATGTAATAAATTTAGATCCAATTACGAATTACCTCCTTGAATTTGCTAAATATCAACTCATCAAAAGAAAAGGAATCAAAAAGGTTACCATAATCCGCGGAATTCTGAACAACCCCACTCGTACGGCACAACCAAGAAGAGCACACCGTCCACAGAAAAGTAAGACGCGCGAATCCAAACTAGGACACACCACACAAGTAGATCGCTCGACAATCGACGTACGTTTCGCTCCGAACCGAAGCATCTTCGCTTGTAGAGTTTTTTTATTCCTTTTTAAACATGAATTCAATAATCAACTCATACACAAACTTTTATGTAATTATAAATCCCTAATATAACTTTCTCAGTGTGTATTTTTGTATACTTTAAACTAAACTATATCTAATCAAGGGTAACAGATAGTAGGTATGTTTTATTTTGTCCAAAAACTACTAAGCTATAAGGATAAGGGTATAGTTATTTGAGAGGCTTTCTATTAAAGGTGTAATTGTATTTAAAATTCAATTTACATAAACAGTTCTACCGTCTTCGTCTGTGCTTTCATATAGCGCAGGCTCGCATTAAATCCGCGCGAGAAAATTGCTTCCGCCGATTTGTTTTTACTCCTGCTGTATAATGACATTATCCTATAAAGTGGTCTGGAACTGGAACTGGAAATCTGAACCGCCTTACTGTTATATAAAAGAAATCCCCACTTTTAGCTTACTTTTAGCTTGACTTGGATTATGTTAAGCTGAGACTTACAAAAAAAGAGACTTTTAGAATTTACCTTTAAAGCCTGTAATTTACACAGTAATACTTATGAAACAGTTTTCAATTGTACAATTACTTTAAAATTGTATTGCTTGATTGTAAAAAATAAAAAAGTAAGTGTAGGTATTTACTCGCAATTGCGACACACTACAAATATCTTTCATGGCGGTCGTTGATATCATTTAAATTTTTTCCTGTGACCTATGCATTTTTCCATAGAAATTAATATAATGTAATATGAGAATATAGCTATCAAACCAAAGAAGATATTATTTAAATATCGACTTTGTTTGGAACATAGATAATACCGACCAACACGGACTTTGACTCTCGAATTCTTAATGACAAAGTTGAATTTCTTTTTCCTTACTAGGTAAGGAACCTAGTAAAGTATGAATTAGCTTTTTTGATTAAAATTTGCTTTTCTAGAAATTTCTTTACATTGTAATAATAACTGGATGCGATTTTGCAACTCAGTGACATACAAAAATAGTTGCTACGGCTATAATAAGACATACTCTCAAAACGATGCTCTACGCGAATTGCCGTCATTTTGTTATAAACACCCATTGTTTGTTTATATAATCTATTGGTTTAGACTTCATAGTTAACCATCAACTTAAAACATACCAAAGCAAACATTTTAATTCGAAAACGAATATTCTGATATTTTTGATGTTTAGAATCAAAATTTAAGTGAGAATCATTAAAATGCCATTTTTATGTTGACCTACATAATCTAAAAGAGTAAACCAAGCAAAATTATTTGAGAAGAAATCGGATTGTGTAATTATAGTTTAGGGAATTTTGAAAATAGACAGATAACATTAAATGCTAGTTTTTATCAAGTTATGTGTAAAACACGTAGAAACATCCTTCGTAGTTTAAAAATCATACATTAATTTCTAATCTAGGATTCTATTATGCTAGTTATTATAAAAATTGATTTATTTCGATTTAAAAATATAAAAATATAAGTGTCTATAGTATTTACCTAAAGTTATTGTTGTCTACTCAAATATAAATATTAACTTTTCGTGATTAAATAAATACCACTTGAATGATATCATTTTTTTAAATCTGTAATCTGCATGAATATTTAAATGATTCTATATGATCTGTATAGCTGAAAATATGAGGATACATCACAATCGGATCCCCAAACACCCTTATTAAGTCATCGGGGCGTGTAATTAAAAAATAGAGAGTGTGAACCGATTAGCGTCATACAGTGGGGTGTGGGCGCTACTGCTACTGCTATTGTACTTACTGACGTTTAATAAATTGTATTTAAATTAATATTAATAATTACAACTACACAAAATATATTTGAATATCTCTGTTGCAATAACCTTGTAATCAGAAGTAGTTTATTTTAAGCAAGCCTTTAGCAACCAAGATACTACATCTATTGAATCGTTTCGTAGACTTGTAAGCATTTAGCGACGTAAATACACATTTTTAAATTCACGACTTATAGGTAACTGTCATCCTGTATCCCAGCAACAAACGTTGACTTAAAATTTGCAATTGTAGGGCCAATTTACTGAAGACACTTTTAGCGTCCGTTAGCCAGCTCCTACCTGAGATTATTTCTCTTTTATTTACTAAAATACGGAAACGACATTATATAACGAAATTTTGAGTTCGGTGGCCGTAGATCAAACGCAGGTAGATAAATATTAAAATTTTAGTTAAGTATGAATAGTGTAGCTGATATCGTTGTAAACTCGTATTTGGGTCGCAAAAGTCCGTCAGTCAGTCCGCCAGTCAGTGGTAGCGGTTAAAATACTTTTTATTATATTACTAGCTGCCCCCGCGGTTTCACCCGCTGTATTTTGGATAATTCATACTATATCATTATAAATTATAGCCTACGTGTTATTCTAATGTGTAAGCTATATTATTGTAAAGTTTCATCAAAATCCTTTCAACAGGTTTTGCGTGAAAAGGTAACAAACATACAACAATACATCGTCCATACATTCACACATCCACACATCCATACATTATTACATACTTTCACGTTTATAATATTAGTAGGATACAGTAATACTTGATAGGTATCATTCCTTTTCGTTCGAACCCAAGCTCGTAACAATAATAATAAATAAAGTCCTTATAATAACAGACACGTGTCTGTTTAGCAAAATTACATTTAAATATAACGAAATCAGCATAAAAAATAAATTCGTTTCACATTTGTACCCCTGATACGTTCTACAGTATTAGCTGCTTACTCGCTCGTGAGATTAGAAATTATGCGATCGACCGACACCACCCAACAGCCACCAGACACCAGACATTCTTGTTTTTCAACCTTTTTTTTAAATTACAAATATAGTATATCTATAATTACTTAAACTAACATAAATAAAGCTGAAAAGTTTTTTGTATGTTTGCTTGAACGCACTAATCTCAGAAACTAGTGGACCGATTTGAAAAATGCTTTCACTGTTAGATAATCCATTTATCGAGGAAGGCTATAAGTTATATATCAGCACGCTACAACCAATAGGAGCGGAGCTACATGTGAACAAAGTCGCGCGGGTCGACTAATTATAGGTACTTGAATCCGTCTATTGGTGAACCCACATCGAAATCAGTCGCGTAGATTAAAAGGTCTAAACGTACAGAAGAAGCGACTTTGTTACATATATACTATATAAAGATGTAATTCATCGAATGTCTTTGAACACCTAGAAGATATTTAAAAAAATTTAATGTAGAAATATACATATTTACACGATTTTTGACATTATGCACTCATCACATATTAATGCAATTGCTACGCGTAGTTTTAGAAATTTCTCAGAAAATAATACAATTAGGGGTTTAACAATTGTTTTACTGCAATCAAATCTTTTTTACATATACTAATAAGTACCAAAATAATCATTTTATCTTTCTGTATCAAATAGATATGGTTTTCACAAGGTTAATGTTTTGCTTAATTTAAATCGGATATTAGGAAAGTTGTCATTTAAAAATGTTTTAGTTCAAACAGGTGTATCGACTGTATATAGATAAAAAATACTCAATAACCTAGTTTCTAATCTTATTATTATAATCTTAATAAAAATTTAAATCGTAAACACGTACGTTTCAATAGCAATGGCAGTATATTAATTCTTTTGAAACCCCTAAATCGATATAGGAAAGAGCCCATTTTACGGTTGAACACCCATGTCGAGAGTTGGGCGAGAGTTTTATACGTGTATAGGATCTCCTTGCTAACTTTTTGAGGTTTTTATTCATACTAAGTTTATTTGGGATATTAAAATATAATAGGAAAATTCGCAACTTGCTATTTTACATATTTTAGAGTAATTGCCAACAGTACAACTTGTCAAAGTTAATCGCTCTTAAAAATTCGTTCAATTATCAATTACCTTCCTTCTAATCACGTTGTCTATTAAAACCGCATTAAAATCCATTGTGCAGTTTAAAATCTACTTTGTTTTATAATAGGTAAAGATATTGATGATCTTGAAATCACAAGAACCCTTTACAGTTTCAGGAAAAGCGTCTGGATCTGGAAACCCTATTTAAACTTAAGAACAGTAAACACTTCACAGAAGCTGCTAAGCAATAACTTGCGAATTCTGATTGCTTTGAAAACCAACGACTAATCGAATTTTAAAGGACTTTGGGTATGAAGAGGTTTAAGTTATTAGGTATCTATGGAATCAACGTTCCTATTGTGATATAATCTAAGTCAAATAACTACGAAGACGGACATGCATCGCCGGCATAAGAAATGAAAATAATAGTTTTTTCTAGCTGAACTTTAAAACAAAAGCACATGAACAATTAAAATAAAGTTTTTAAAAATTATACAAACCGGCGATGTTTCAGGATATACTTATCGATGTTTATGTCTGTACTAAATAAACGCTTCTTTTTTAATTTTATGTTAGTATGATATTTGACTACAGACAATAATATTTGAGGCATTGTACCATTGACCTTGTATATATCTCTATGCATTGTACGTACCAATTGACGTATGCAAAATGTCTTAAAATAGCAGTTACAGCTGCTATTTTAAGACATTTTGCATACGTCAAGATTGCATGTCAATAGTTAATAACTGACGGCATTAAAATCCAAGATGGCGGACTAGTTATTATTTGTGCACAACTTGATGTATGGGTATCAAGTTAAAGGGTGAAAATAACTTCACAATAGATGGCCTGAAAGATATCCGATTAAACTAATGTATAACACCGTTTTTACAAAATTAGTATTCGAGGGTAGTTCCTTTTATATTATTTCAAGTATACCGACGTGTAGACAATAAATAACTTTAGTGCGATAGAATAGTCAGTCTCTCTCTGGTGTTTTCTCGCAGTATACATGGAAGTTAGTATTACATATAGTGTCGTGTTTAAGGTCACCCTTCTTGAGGTCCACGTAAGTTTACTTTATTATCTATTGTGGTTAGCGAGGTGGAGTGGTGGAGGTGAGAGTTAATATATTACGAAAGAGCTCCTTAAACCTGCTCCTGGGTCTCAAATGATGACATATGACACTAAAATTTTCATTATTCAAATTAAAATAAAATAACTTTACCCTAGATGTCCCCGGTATCCGATTAAACTAATATTATTATTATTTAGATAAGTAAATCTATTTATGACAACAATACCAGTAGCTATTTAGCTAGGTAGCTACTAGATATAGTATAGCAGAGGCGAGGAGTATGAGATCGTAGCTGCGGTGGTCGCTCAATGCAGCGGCTTTGTGATGCAGATAACCTTAATCCCTGTCTGTCGGCGACGTGTCAACACCAGCCACGAGCTCACTGATAGTTTTGTATAGACATTACTTTGAATTTTATACATTTTAGAAATTTGCTAAACTTATCTGGAATCTTTATTGATTACTACGTTGTCGGTTTGTCAGTCATAACCTGTTTTACCAGGAACACGTACCATCGTAAATAAAGAAGGTATTTGCCTTCTTTATTGCCTTGTTTAAAAAAATCAAACTTTTAATTCAACACAATCAAAAGATACGTCATTTTATGTAGCTACTCGCAATGGAATCAGAACTATTTGATGGTAAATTAATAAATATTTATTTATTTGAAAGAATATATACAGTTATTTTTTTTATTTTACCTCAACTTGACATCCGTTGAGTTAAAGTTAATTTCGAATATACTCGTATTATTTCAGCTGTTTATCAATCGACTTCAAAAATAAAAAAAGTATTCTATTTTTTTTTGTGTTTGTTTCCTCAAAACTTCTTCATTTATGAATCGAATTGAAAATTTCTTTTTGTATTTGGTAGGATATGCTTACGGATCGGTCCCATTTTTTTTAAATCTAGTACTGATGATGGGATCCTTGAGGAATTGAGAGAACACTTCAAAAGTTATAGGCACACATATAGTGATTTTGATATTTTCTGAAGGGTTTCAAGCATTTGCATTCAGAATTTATCATTTGGTGAAGTGGAACTTATGAGGAAGGCCATAGTATAACAATTATTGTATATTATTTTTCTAATAAAGGGAGGTTAATAAATATCGAAATTATTTCTTACTTTTTACTGCATTTTTTAGAGTATGATGTTGGTTCAATTTTTTCTTAAAAATGTTTATTTTGCAGCGCAACAGACGATATAAATTTGTAGTTTTCCATCAAATTACTTTTTGAGAAGGCTTAAACATTTGGACTATTGAATTTATATTGATGAATTAAAGTAAAGGTCTTATCCACATTGTCTAGCACCGGCAGTACAAGCAACAGCGCGAAAGGATTATGAAGGGCTGAGATAGCAATTTGCGGCGTACTTAATTACAAGATAAATTAGTATGTAAATTAATAGCGTTCTAGCTGCTGAGAGCGTGAGCAAATAATGCCTCACAGCCCCACCGCCTTGCAGCCTGAGCTGTGAATATTACTATTATCATTGTTATTAATAGCTCAGGATTTCTTTGGTATAAGACTTTGTTTTTATCATTTACTAGTTGAACTTCATTTGCGTCACATAAGAATAGTAGAGTAGTGCGATTCTAAAGGAGTCGAAACTCTCTTTGTTTTATTGCTTTTTACGCAACGCA
This sequence comes from Limenitis camilla, assembly GCA_905147385.1. Taxonomy (NCBI): domain Eukaryota; kingdom Metazoa; phylum Arthropoda; class Insecta; order Lepidoptera; family Nymphalidae; genus Limenitis; species Limenitis camilla. The sequence goes on from LR990248.1 coordinate 6,463,810, forward strand.
CACAACGGAAGCTCTCAAAAGGAATTATTTTCCCCTTTTTTGCAATATTTTTCAGTGATGCTCTATTCCTATGGGTCGTAGCGTGATGTTATATAGCGTATAGCCTTCCTCAATAAATGGGCTATCCAACGCTAAAAATTTCAATTCGAAACAGTAGTTCGTGTGATTAGCACTTTCATATAAACAAATAAACCCCTCAGCTTTATCTATATCTTTCTAGGATATAAAATGTCTGTGTAAGATTTCCACTCATATAGGCTGTTCATAGTCAACGACCTGTTTTTCTATGAACATGAACAGGATTTTGCCTTTTTTCGGATAAAAGGAGGCCTTTATATGAATCCAGTAATTACAAATTGTATATGTGCCTTTAAATAAATTAATATGATTGTTCGGAGAGAAAGGAAAGGAATGAAACCTATCTACATTCAGTTATTTCAATAGGATGATTTCATAACTATTAATAGCACGAGAACTACAAATTATAATGCATAGTAACACTCAAACGACAATATTAACTAGATCTAGATGGAAGCTATGCTGCCCGGGGTTTGAGACCTAGGATCAGGTTTAAAGACGTCTTCTACGATGCACTAACTCGACAACCTCGCTACCGAATATTAACAAAATAAAGTACATTACTCATGTGCTCTAAGATAACGGAGGTCTAACACCACACCAATAAACAACACTACACTATTAGTCTCAATACTTTAATATGGATCATATCGGAACAAAAAGTTTTATATTGTACTCGAAATAAGATATAATAAACTACCCACTACTACATACTAATTTATAAACGGTGTTTCTAATACAAGTTTTAATAAATCATTGTTTTAGAAAGTAACAAATATCTTCTTCTTCTTACTGTGCCTCTCTGTTACTAGAGGTAGGCCGTCAGCTCAGCAAATCTTCGTCTGTCTTGAGTCAAACGAAAGATTTCTCTTGGACTGGTGATCCCGGTCCACTGTCTTATGTTGCGGAATCACGACTTCTTACGTCGTCCAACGCGTCTTTTTCCTTCAATCTTGCCCATCATTATCAGTTGAAGCAGCTGATATCTTTCACGTGCCCGAGATACTTAATCTTTCGCTTTTTAACTCAGAATGAGGGTATTAGGCCATAGTCCACCACGCTGGTCCATTGCGGGTTGGCAGCCTTCACACACCTTCGAGAACTTTTTGGGACCTCTCAGGAGTGCAGGTTTCCCCACGATGTTTTCACCGTTAAAGCTAGTGATATTTAATTGCTTAAAACACACATAACTCAGAGTCAGAGGTGTGTGCCCAGGATCGAACTCGGACCTCCCGAGTAAGACTTGAAGTCTCAACTACTGGGCCATCACTGCTTGCGTGACTTGTGAATTGCGAATAGAGTGTATTTGTTGAAAACAGTATAATATGATGGCTTAAAAGGAGACAGCTTACGGGCGTTATGGGTGATACCAAAATACCAATGAGGGTGAAAGGAAAGGTTTACAAGACAGCGGTGAAAACTTCTGTATGGATCAGAATGCTGTGCTACGAACAAGCAACACCTTAATAAACTTCACACCTCTGAGATACGTATGTTGCGTTGGTCAGCGGGACTGTACCTTACAAAATTAAGAACACCTTTGTCAGAGGTAGCTTTGAGGTAGATAAAATCATTAATCAATAGAGTGTATTTTTTGTAATTGGCAAATACTATATTTTCTTTTCGCCATTATAAGACTGCGCTTTCAAGCTTCTCGCTCATCTATGGTAGAAACGCAGCCTAAACATCATATTAAATGATACATTAAGGTAACAATGTCACGATGCTTGTTACTTTATTCAATTCTTTTTTTGCATCAATTTATTCCGTAGGAAGGAGTAGTAGTAAATAAATCAGTTAACTTTATTTGATTACCTAATTAAACAATAGTTTAAAATCTAAAGTAATTACTCTTGAATTAGGGTCGGAAGCAAACTTTACGCAAGAAATAACTCCCAAAATCAAACAAACGAAAGCGCAAACCCAACAAAATAATAGGGGAAGAAGCGATCTCAATTACAAAAATTATATTTGCTCAAAGAACAATGTGTTTGCTGATATAATATTAATAACGATTTGATTCCGCAATCGGCGGCCATGTTTGTTTAGCTGTCAAACAATATAGAGCGGCGCATGCGCGACACGTGCCAAGTTATAATCTAATTGGCCGATGAATCTATGGCTCTATGGTATGATGCCAGAGGGTATCTTTTGAATATGATTTTTATATTTATAATAACATTCTCATAGGTTACTTTGTGGGAATATTTTTGTAATTAGTTATTAATTTCACATTTAATATATAATAATATTTAAGTTTTAAATACACGCTGACACTAGTCAAATAAACTCAAACTCTAAATAGTCGCCACTAAAGAGTTTCTTTAAAAAATCACCAAAATTGATTAAAATATCTATCTAAGATTAAATACTAACTGTGCCCGCCACTTCGTCCGCGTTACATTCCATATTTCCTATTGTTATGTTACACAATTGAAAGTAAAACTTTTACTTAATATTGAATCAACAGACTAAACAATAAGTTTCAAGCTTCTAGCTCTAAAAATGACGATACATACTTACAACATTTCATCCCCTCTTTGAACCCCTTATAACCCTTTTTTCGCATTAAAAAGTAGCCTATGTCCTTTCTCAGGATCTAGACTATCTGAATACCAAATTTCAGTCAAATCGGTTCAGTAGTTTTGGCGTGAAAGCGCGACAGACAGACAGAGTTACTTTCGCATTTATAATATTAAGTAAAGATATAAAATTCCTTTTTACAAATGTTTTTTACTTTAGAGATTAATTAAGATAATTTTTTAGCAATTACTTATTTTTATTTTGAATGTCGATTTTCTATATATCGATTTTTAAATCTGTAATATCTTCGAAAATATTCATTTAAGTTTCATGCTGTAAAGGGCCATATTGATCTATATTAAATGCAGAATGTATTTAAGGTACATAATTGATATGGATTACTGCAGTATTGTTTAAAATCACTTCGTAAATAAGCCATTATTTTTCGTGAAAAGTAAAGGATAAAAAATGGTTATTGTGGATTATCCCTAAGAGATAGACATATACCATCGCAGACTTTTTTGTAGACCTTTTGAAGGTGTACAGTACTGTAGTAGTTGTACATATAAACCTTCCTCTTGAATCACACTATCTTTTAAAGAAACCGCAAATACAGACAGATAGACACCGGTAAGCGACTTTGTTTTATACTGTAGTGATATACATCTCATGTAACAATTATCAATCATCCTATTATCAAGCTATAAAACTCAATCGTATTACTTACTAAAATCTTTTTGGATATTTTTTTCTTTAATGGAGCCTCAAAATATTACAAATATAATTTCAAAGCGTAAAACGATATCTATTTATTATGATTGTCATTTTATCTCCCGAGTAACAAACAAATATTGGATATCAAATGACAATTTGGCGGGAGATTGCGTGGATGGATAATCTGTCCCTTGTTTATTTCATTATATGATTAGATGTTGTCAATGCACCCCCGTTTTTTGGGGAAATTATGTTTGTGGCCGTAAGCAGTGATACTGATCTGATTAGAAAATGGCTACTCAAATAAAAGATGACACTTTTAACTCGTTTTTATTGGCACGTTAAAGATTCTTCCATGCATTAAAGCTGATAATATTTATCAAGTGTATTAATCCCTGAATATACGTACTATAACGGGAGTAGCAACTGGGGCTTGAGAACCAGGGTCAGATTAAGCTTTTAGATTGCAAAAGCTCTCACTTACCCTTGCTAACAATATGGGAGATATTTTAACTGTGCGATATCACTTGACAGACTAACTCAAACCTATCCGGATGAACGTTATATATCGTCTACTCAATAGATAACATAAACTACCCGTAAACACTATAGAAAAAGGATTTTTCGAAAAATAGCTTATAATTGGTTTATTTAGCTTATTAAACTACTGCCAGATATCAAATAGGAAGAGAACTTGTACCTGGTGACCTAAGTAAGCTTAGCCATTAAAAAAAAATTATTTAGTTTAATAATAAATAAAGTATAGCAATATACTGCAAAAACTTTTAATTCCTAAGAAAAAAATCTAATTGTAGCAATTAATCCTTAATAAGAATAAAACGCTGCCACCGCCCGATAGCTTTGACATTTCTGTTTAAAACATAATGGAATAAAGAAACAGTAACTTGGCAACCCTCGCGCTCGTTGGGGGAACTTCGTTACCGACAAATTATAGTAGAAACAGATAGTTTTGATTGTTAACTTTGATTTATTAATAATTACCCTGAATTTAGATGTAAATTTCAATGTGTTTGTTTATACATTTTTGAATCCATTATCAGATATCCATAAAATGTGTTTTTTTTAATATCCCCTCCCATTCTAAAGGATAACGATTCGAATTCGAAGAATCGATTATTTAACTCAAAATAGATTTTAAATCGATATTTAGTACTGACTGTTAAATCTACTTATATTTATTATTATAAACGTGAAAGTTTGTAAGAGTGTATGGATGTGTGTACATTTGTTACTCTTTCACGCAAAAACTACTGAATGGATTTTGGTGAAACTTTACAATTATATAGCTTACACATCAGAATAACACATAGGCTATAATTTATAATGATATAGAGTGAATTATCCAAAATATAGCGGGTGAAACCGCGTGGCGCAGCAAGTTATGAATAATATCTCATGCCTCGAGATGAAAGGAATAACAGTATCGAAAGAGAGAGGGAGAAAGAATGATTTTAGGCGATAAAATTTGGAAATCCAATTACAATTATCAATTACAATTTTTAAGCTGCATTTATAAAATCGTTAGATAACAACACTGCTAATAACTTTAATTAGACTTTTTGGTTTAGATTTAAAATATTATAATTCTAATAAAAGTTTCATAAATTACTGTAAAAGAGTTCTTTAATAGTCTAATTAGTTCGCCCGCCTAACAGTCAAATAATGTCATGTTACAGATTAGGGGCCATTCATTTATTACGTAAGACGATTTAGGAGGGAGCGGGTGTTGACCGTGTCTTATTTTTTCTTACAAGGGTGGGAGGGAGTCTCGATAGTTCTTACGTAAGATGACAAAAATGCGAAAAGTTAAAATTATACATTGAAAAAGCGGGGGCAACATCGCGAGAGCCGAGGTTCGCTTGCATCGCATCGAGTGGGTTTTGAGCCTCTGGGCTGAAAATCTTATGAATGATTAAAACCAAGTTATCGCTACCAAAAAAATAAAATTATTATTACCTTTTTAAGCAAAAATAAACATTAAAAAATACAATCACGTATTAATTTTTTCCTTTAGATTCTTACGTAATAAATACGTTCTTTAATTTGAGGGGAGAGTTTACCGTATCGACGGGATGAACATTAAATTTTTAACAGTTACAAAACCCATTAACATTTGTATGGGAAAATGCTTTTTTTTTATTTAATTTTTTTCTCAATTTTCCAATGTAGACAAATACAACAAATCAAAAACTATGAAAATCGAGTTTTAAGTGTTTGTACAAACCCGACTTTGTTATACAACATAAATAATATAATATAATTTTTATGAAAATATCAAAATGACATCAACTCGTATAGTATTCGGTAGCACCATTCAGAACGAATCACCGTACAAAATGATATTATTATACGTAATCCGCGAACAACTACGAGATTGATATTACGCTGGGGTAGTATTGACATTAATTTATATGGATACGGTTAAAAATGTATAATGGACGCGAGCGCCGACAACGCTAATATACTCCCTTGGGTGTGCTTACGTATGTATTGTTTTATATTACAATCACTATTCGCTTTGGTGATATCTGATAACTAGTCGATACGCGCGACTTCGTCCACGTGTAGCTCCGCTCCTATTGGTCGTAGCGTGATGATATAGCCTTTAGCCTTCCTCGATAAATGGGTTATCTAACACTGAAAGAATTTTTCAAACCGGACCATTAGATCCTGAGATTAGAGCGTTCAACCAAACAAACAAAGAAGCTATGAAATGAAAAATCTGGCTAGGCAATCAGAAGACGCTTGCTAACATCCGTGCGGACCAACCTACACAACTACATTACCTCCGAGCGTTACCTCCGTGATGCCAACACCTGTGTCCTTCGACGTTCCACGAAGATTTGAAATTTCTCATCGTGATCGTCAGGAGACGATGGAAAAAGGGGTGAGTTAGTGGTGAAGATGTAAGAAGTTTCATTAACTCTTTAATTCCCATGTCCATGTTTCTAAAGATAACCATTTAAACCTACCTCCATTTTTATGAGGGAGTTTCCAAAGGTGACCGTGGGTATTGTGTAGTTAAGATTCTGAAAGACAAGCGGGTATTCTTTTTAATTAATTTTACAAATCAAACGGTATTTACGGTTAGTGTAGTACTCGTAGTAGAGTGAACCAATAATGTTTCCATGTTGTAGAAAAAAATATCAAGCTTATGTCACCACCACACAACTTACTGACTTATTGCCACAGATAAATAACATAATAGAATCATAAATTGTTTCTGATTAGTTATTCAAAAATATTAATAAATAAAAATTCGAAATATGAATCAAAACTTTTACTTTGCTAAAAGCATCTATTAAAAAACAATATTCCCGCCAACTTTTTTTTTCAAAATGACGCAACGCCACTAATGCGTTCAGAAATGATTGATCTGTTGTGGTCAGATTTAATATCATTTATTTGCCATTAGGCTGATATAAGATCATGGGAACTTTTTTTAATATAATTAATCTATATAAATAAAAATATATATATATATTTATAATAAATTAAAATATTTGTACCGTTGATATTTTTTTTAAATATCAGATTTTCGATATATCTATATTGAAAGTTACACACACAGAATAGTAATAAACCTTATGGGTTAAAGTATTTTTTTTCTCTATTTTCACCGTACAGCCTTGTAGACAAATAACAACTATTTTAAGAAATGTATAATAGTGTAAACTGTAAATAATGTAGACTTAGTTTCGAAGATTTTGTACATTTTAAGAATTTCATCGATATCTTCATTTCAATATCAAACTATCGATATATGGCCAAAAAATATTAGAAATAAGTATCGATATTTCGATATATATGATATCTATATTTTGTCAACAGACCTAATTTTTACGCCTATAACTTCAGAAGGCTGCACTAAAATGGATAATTAATTTTTTTTGTGTTATTTATTATCAGGACAAGGTTTGTATAAAAGAGAAAATGAGTGAGACACAAATAGACATTTAAGGGAAATAGTATAATATTCACACCTTAGCGAAGCGAAAGCGAGTCGGCTAGTTCAAATAATAATGCATTGATTTGTAATATGTGCAAAAGGGATTTTGTTGTATAATGTAAACGAACATAAATCTTAAGTGAACAGTCAAATTACGCGCTTAAATCGAATTTCAATATACAACAGATTATGCAAATAAGCTTAGAATCACGTGACCGTGTAGGAATGGCGTAAATATATTGTTAAATAGCGTGTAAAAGTTCCATTGTGTTCCAACAAGACAAACTGGATAATTTTATAATTCAACGTCCAGCGCCATATTTGCTATTCAAAATTAACTGCGTGTTAAATTTAAACAAATGTAGATATTTAAATTTTGGCGCTGATGTCGCGGTTTGGGCGTCTTTATTCGATATTCAAATAATGGGATATTAGATACGCGTGAGTGATCACCTTTATATTCTAAATTCGTAATGTTTCAATTAGTATTTCGTAATGGCGAATGGCGCTATACAAATGGTTGGATATGATAAATGACTACATTAGCCCTAGCATTACAGGAAATATACATTTTATTTTATTTTAATTTTGGAGTATAGCTGACTCGTAATTAGAAAAGTAGATACAAACATTGAGAAAAAAATAAAATATTTACAAATATTATAAATGCGAAAGTAACTCAGTCTGTCTGTCGCACTTTCACGCCAAAACTACTGAGACGATTTAAATGAAATTTGGTAAGTAAAGAACATAGGCTACTTTTTAATGCGAACAAAAGGGTTGTAAGGGATTCAAAGAGGGGATGAAAAATTGTGTGGAAGTGTCATCATTTTTAGAGCTAGAAGCTTGAAACTTATTTCTAGGCTGTTGATTCGATATAAATAAATATGACATTAAAAATTTGTAAAAGTTTTATCCTCAAGGGTGTAAAATAACAATAGGGAATAGGGGATGAACGCGGACGAAGTCACGGACACAGCTAGTTATTAATAAATAATTATTTGAATTTAAAAAATCTGAAATTAATAGGAAGCATGACAAAAGTAGGCAATATTTTCAATGCGTTTAAAATTTGTATTTTCATTAAAAAATATTTTTTTAACGTAAAATATACCAAATTTTACAACATTGAAGTCGCAGTCAAATTCACAAGCACCATAAATAAAGAGAAAGTAAAAAAAAAGTTGCCATATCTGAAATTAATTAAATAAAATGTTTCACCATTGATTTAATCCTATCAATAATTGTAGTAAAACTAGTTATTTGCTCGCTTAATTTATGTTTTAACTATTCGATAGTTTCACGAAGAATTTATAAATGATGTAACGATACAAGTCACTAATTATCCGCACGTCCAAATCGCACCTCAGTCCCCTGCCTATAAATCAACGTAAAATAATATGCCCAGGGGAGACATGTGACATAATAGGGTATTTCGTTATAACGAGCCAGCGGGTGATACTTTCTACATGGATGTTTATTGCTGAAATATTAACACTTAAAAAATCAAAAACATATTTTCGACATTTTAAAAATATAGTTATTTGTAAATTGGCAACACTAACACGTAACATACTCATAATATTTGAAATATAACCCTGGCAGTCTTCAGATAAAAATAGTAATTAAATATCTGCTATACCTATAACTTGTCAACTATGTGTTTGAATAATGATACTTATTGGATATAGCAACACTAATTCAGTATATTCCGCAGTTTGTCTATGGAATAATAGATAATTCAGCCATTTTATAAATTACCTAAAACGCAACTTTTTCTAATTTATCACATTGTTCCTTGGTTTTGTACTAAATTTGTCACTGGAAAGTTCAAAAATCAAATTTACTTAATCTGTATGATTTTTTTAATTGCATTATTGTAGTACCTATTGCATTACTATAAGAACTGTTGGTTTATAACCTAATCTTACTAATACTAAAAATTTGTATGTTTGGATATTTGCATGTTTGTTACTCAATGAAACAAAAACGGCTTAACGGATTTCTATATTTTACAATTTGTTTTAACACTTCTTTTTATTCCGTAAAGACATCTATAGTTTCTGCGGGATAATAATAAAATGTTTATTGAAAGCCTGAATATTTTGTTTAGCAATATATTGAAAATATTTTTTTTGTTTACTCTAAGCAGGCAAACATATTAAACTGCGCCCACGTGCGGGTTGGGTCGACAAGTAAATATATTAAATAATTACATATTACATCGTAACTTCTCATTAGGTATATTTCTTTACTAGTCGACCCGCGCAACTTCGGCCGCGTAATGCTCCGCTCCTATTGGCGTTAGCGTGATGATATATAGCCTATAGCCTTCCTTGATAAATAGGCCTTCTAACACTGAAATAATTTTTCGAATCGGACCAGTAATTACTAATACAATAATTACTGACATTAGCGCGTTCAAGCAAACAAACAAACTCTTCAACTTTACATATTAGTATAGATATAGAAATATTAGTAATAAGTAAGTAAGATAATTTACCCAAAAATACTGAAGGGACAATGGTGTCCCTATGGTCTTAAAAAAGAACATTTTCTCCTCTTTATAATATTAGTACCTGAAAATGTGAATTGGTACCATTCGTAGTTATCAACGGTACAAATCAAAACATCGATAAGCCAGTTAGGTAGTGATTGGGACGCAATCGATAGCCCTCCGAATCCGAAGCCCCTGGGAGTTGGGACGGCGACCACAGAAATTGATTCTATTGTTGAACCACTGAATGGGGTCCAACGCACTTGTCCACCAATATTTATTGTCCTACAATATGACGACATTACAGGGATCTATTATATTGGATCATTTAGATTATCGATAGTTTTTAGGTCATTATCAGTGTTAAAATATTGTGATCGTATCTTACAGATTTCGATGAAATTTAGCATACAAATGCATTACAACCTCAATCACTCAATCAATCAATATAGACTACTTTTATCCCAGAAGAAGTTAAGGTTCCTGCGGGATAATTTATTTTAATGAAGGCCTAAACATTTTTATATAATAAATCTAAGAAAGTACACGTGCAAAATTGTAATTTCTAGAGAAAAAATACTTATATACGATTATACATATGGATTATATGTAATAATGTATAATCAAGTTTGAGAAAAATAATCGTTTGTGTTATTATATATGACTATATTATGTAATAGTATTTAACCATATATGGAATTATATATTATTATACATAGAGTGGTCCGCAATTTCTTAACTTGCACGTTATTTGGTATATATCGCAGTTATAATAGTTAGCAAATTATTACTATAACCTTATATATGATAATATTTGAAAATTTTTCATATATCTTATACTAATATATAAAGCTGAAAAGTTTGTTTGCTTGAACGCGCTAATCTCAGGAACTACTGGTCCGATTTGAATAATTCTTTCAGTGTTAGATAGCCCATGTATCGAGGAAGGCTTTAGGCTATATATCGTCACGCTACAACTAATAGGAGCGGAGCTACATGTGGACGAAGTCGCGCGGGTCGACTAGTAATTATATATAACTAATTTATATATAAATACATATAAGTATTTTTTCTCGAGTTATAATAATTTATTTCAAAAATACATTAACGCTAAATATTCCAAATTTTGATATCATTTATAAACATTTCTTTAAAAATACATATAAAGCAATTTTGAACCTCGTACTGAGAAAACTCGTGTAACGAACGTCATTATATCCATAGGGCCTATTTAATGTGATATTTTAACCTAAAATTGTGTAAATATATTTTATAATTATTATTCCAAAAGAAAATTGTACAAATTGTAACGTAAAGTTTGTAAACTAAATGATCTCACGAGATACAGTTTACACCTAAATGAAGTACAGTTCCTGTTTTAAGCAGTGTTTTTTTTCCAATCGAATGTAGGGCAATTACCTTACTTCAAAAAGGCTTTAGAAATGTAATATCTTATAGTAATACGAGTATAAAACTAAATAGTTTGTTTGAATTGAAAAATTCTTCCAATGTTAGATAGCCCATTTATCGAGGAAAGCTATGGGCTGTATATCATCACGCTAAGACCAATAGGGGCGGAGCTACACGCGGACAAAGTCGAACAGGTCGATTAGTCTTATATAAAATTCTCGTGTCACGGTGTTTGTTACTAAACTCCTACGAAACGTCTCGGCCGATTTTAATGAAATTTTGTGTGCATTTCGGGTAGGTCTGAAATCGGTCAACATCTATTTTTATACCCCCAAATAATAAAGTTGCCCCACCTCAATTTTTTTAAATATTTATATGGCTAAACAACGTTTATTGGGTCAGCGAGTAATATCTAAATTTACTTAAAAATTCAAATAATTTAAATTCTGTTTTAAATATTTCTTGTGATGTTGTTCTATATTTTCATGGTATTGTGTTGTAGGTTAGTTCTCGTTTAAAGTGGGCAGTCTAAGGATCCAAGACTGAAGGGCTGAGGGGCGACGCGAGGGTGTGGGTCCTGTTAAAACGTTAATCGAATCTGGACCTAATGGGATTTCTTTCTTGAGGGGCACATTGCTAAAGGATTAATTTATATCAATTTAAATGGGTCTATATACAGGATGGTTTGCTAAATAAAATTTTTTATTATAAAATCTAGTCACAATCGAACGTGTATGTAAATTATAAAAACATATAATTTTTGGTCCAAATACTAAGTATTGTTAGTGAATACTTGGAACACTAGCAACACTAAAGCAAATACAGACATAATATATATAAAGCTAATCTCTCGAAAATAAAATATCTAACAAAAGAATAAAATATAGAACAATATTGCTTATTATTAACGGCCAAAATTAAAAATCAATTTCAATCTGTGAATAATGGATTGAAAATAGATTCCAAATTTGAATTTCATATGCACACATTTTAAATTGGGTTCTATTTTCAATCTATACGTAATCGAAAGTAAGTAATTCTTAAATAACGCCGACGATGTCAAAGAAATATCATATAAATCATTAAATACAATACAACTGGTCAATCTTAAATTTGAATTTGGAATTTCTAACGCCAGATATTTGTAATCCAAGTGGCCAGTTCGACTAACCAAAAAAATCCTTAAAAGATTAGAAGCTAATGCTCACAAAAAAATACAATTTTTAAGAGAAAGTAACTGCACCTGATGAATTAGTCACTTACTAATTATTTATAAAAAAATAGTAATTTATTCATATTTAAAGATTTGAGTAACATTCGATAATAATTAAGGAAAACATGTTAAGGAAACGAAATGGTAGTCTCGGAAGCAATTTTGAATAATGTAGATTAACTTGTTTATCCAAATTAATTTAGGCACTTACTGCTACCAATTGCTAAAAATTTATATGAAAGTATAACTAATATTTCAATCATTATACATTTCCTATTTGATTTAAAACAACAATATGCTAGTAAGCTGTTTCAAAAAAAAATAATGTTTATCACTGTTTCAGTAAAAATTATGTAATAAGAAAAGGATAGATATAACATACAAGCTTGTACGCCGACGCTATATGATCATACCCTGAGAGGGTATACAAAACGATATACCTCTCTCTCTCGCTCGTAAGAATAAGAAGACAATAAAAATTATAGTATTTTTGAATGATATTAAAGTAACTTAAAATTCAATGTAAGGCAAAAACCTCTGTTTTTCGTTGACACTTATTGTAAATTTTTGAAAATCCTCTTGTTAAAAATTGTAACGATGAAAGACTAAAGTATCAATTCCTTTCCGTTTTCTTTTTTTTTCGTAAATCCGCATTCGCAATCGAGCCTGTATAGCGTACGTATAGCGGCATCTACAGTGGGACGTCGGTTCTAATCCGGCGGCAAATGTATGTGAGAGCGGTCCCGTGCGAATTAAAAACATCCGACTAGCGACTTAGCAGACACGTTGATTGAATACACATAAACTACCTCTAGATTTTTTATTCCGTTTAAATTATTCAGCGAAAGTAATCTTTTTTGCGTATACGGTAAATGAACGTTCTATTACTACTATATTAATATTACTCAAGTCGTATTACATAACTCGTAATAGTTTCGAAATTAACGATAATCAGTAAACAGTCATTTAGTCTTGTGTAGTTCGCGAACGACCTCGTTCAAAAGAGCGCTCCTTTAGATGAACTATACGAACTAGTTCGTCGACGATCTCGCTCTTAATTCTTTTTAGTTCATATATTTTTTTAAATCCAATTATTTACTTCTAGGTATACTTATGTTTCATCCATACTTGACTACTTGTTTTCTGTAAAAATAAATGTATAATAAATAAAAATAGTAATTTATTTCTAATAAAAAATCGATATATACTTATATATTTAAATCTCTCTCTCTCTTCCTAGCTGTATGTCCCATATGGTGGTGGGGTCAGCTTTCCTTATATAGCTCCTCCACTTCGCTCTGTCCTCGACATCGTTATTTGTAACAAGACAGTCACGCATGTCTTTCAACAATACATCTTTCCACCTTGTTTTGGGTCTACCTCTGCGTCTTCGACCTGGGAGAGAAAGCTGTAGTGCCAAATTACCAACATAGTCAGGCGGCCTCCTTTTTACGTGACCATACCATCGCAGCCTACTCTCCTGCATCTTGTCAGCGATGTCGCGCACACCAAGGCTACCTCGCACATACTCATTGCGGATCTTGTCAAGCCTGGTTACCCCGCACATCCACCTTAACATCTTCATTTCAGCAACTTAGATGGTATGCACATTCTTTTGGGTTGCAGCCCATGTTTCGCTGCCGTACATAAGAACTGGTCTTATAGACTAAGCCCTTGAGTTTTACCGGCATCCTCCTATCGCAAGTGACACCAGTCACTTCTCGCCATTTCGGCCACGCAGCGGCTATTCGCTGCTGGATATTACACTCCAGATTCCCAGAGTTATGGATCATACCACCCAGATACTTGTACTGATCGCACATGGTGACTAGTTGACGGTCGATGAGAATTGGTATGTCGTTGGTGTGGTCTTTGTCGTTGAGAGACAAATACTGGGTTTTTGCAACACTTAGTTTTGGGCCACCATCCTGTAACTGGTGTTTCCACAATAACAGTACCTCTTGTAACTCTGAGCGACTTTCGGTGCAGATAGCAACATCATCTGCGTAGATGAAGGTCCACGAGGCTGACTTTTGAGCTACTTCTGTGAGTGCATCCAAAACCAAACAAAACGGAAGAAAGGGACTCAGTCCCGAGCCTTGATGCACTCCTTCTGTGACCGCTATGGACCACCACTGTTCCTACCATTGATCTCGCACCCTTGTACATGTCGGCTATGATGTTGATATATCGCTCCAGGACATTCTTCTTACTTAGGCTCCACCAGATCGTGTCTCTCGGAATTCGATCAAATGCCTTTTCCATATCAAGGAATGCGACATACAGTGGTCGGTCTTTAGCGCGATACTCTTCAGTAATTGTGTTCAGAGCAAATATCGGATCAATGGTGGATGAGCCAGGTATAAAACCGTAGTGATTTTTTGATAATGAGCACTCAGATCTCAGGCAACTATAAATCACTCTTTCGTACAGCTTCATAGTGTGACTTAGGAGCTTGATTCCGCGATAGTTATTACATTCGTATTTGCTTCTTTTTTCCTTGTAGATAGGGATTATGGTACTCAATCTCCATGCCTTTGGCATTTTTGAAGAGAGCAACACGCAATTAAAGAAATTAGTAAGTAATACGATTCCCCGTTCGCGTAGGTGTTTCCAAGCCTCCACTGGAATACCGTCAGGTCCTATGGCTTTCTTGTTTGACATCTTCTTTAGAGCTATTTTAATCTCGCTCGGTTGTATTAGATATATAAGTCCAACGTTTTTAGCCATTTCTGGGAGGTTTACAGCAGCTTGATTTGGGTTCAATAGTTGCTGATAATGCTGGTGCCAAGCTGATATGATATCCTTATCCCTGTATAGCAATTCCCCATTTGGACTCTTGACGGTTTTACATCTTGCTGGATCCGTTGTACTCCCACAACGCTGCTTTGCGAGCTTATAAATACATTTTTGGCCTTCCTTGGTTTCCAATTGTTTGTACACGTCTTTTTGAGAACATGCTCGCTTCACTACTATTATCTTCTTGGTATCTTTCTTAATTTTTCTATACTCTTCGCGATCTTCAGAAGTTAGGGTAGACTGCCAGGTTTTAAAATAAGCTTTCTTTCTTTTAATTGCGTTTTGGAAACTTCTGACGTACGTCTACGTTTCTCTGTCAGTGATTATCCGTCCCTTCGTGCGGCCAAGAGTAGTATTGGCAACTTTCATGATGGATTTGCTAAGATTTTCCCATATAGTATCACCGTCTGATTCAGTGTATATCTCTAAGTTGTTCAGTTGTTCACAAAACTTGGAAACTTTGTCACCTTTTAATTTCCACCATTTGGTGATTTCCGGAATTTTAGTTTTTACCTCTTTGGCTCTCTTCTTAAACAGCATATCCATCACTACTATGCGGTGTTACGTAACGGCACGTTCTCCTGGAATAACCTTGCAATTAGTTACTCGGCCTACGTGGACTCGATTGACTAGAATGTAATCTATCTGCGACGATGTTTGACCATTTTTGTACGTGATTTTGTATTCGGGTTTTTTTGCAAAGAAAGAATTGACTATAGCAAGGTCGAATGCTGCTGCTGTTGAAAGAATAACTTTCCCCTCCTCATTTATATCACCAAATCCGTAGCCTCCGTGCACTCGTTTGAAGACGTTATGGCTCGCGCCTATGTGGCCGTTTAAGTCACCACCCACTAGAGTAGTCTCTTTCTCGGGCACTTGTTGTAAATGACCTTCTAGTATAGCCAAAAACGCATCTTTTTCATCTTTGCTACTACCTACTTGGGGAGCATACACTGAAAATACGTTCAAGACATCTCCTTCTACGAGCACTTTAAGGTACATCAGTCTATCGTTTATGCGGTTTACTTCTAGGATGTTATCTAGGTGTTCTACTTTAACAGCAATTGCAACGCCATTTCTTCCGTGCTAATATCGATTTTTTTCCTTTATTTATTATTTTTACTGAATTATTTAAAAAAGAATTAAAACAGCGAACTAGTTCGCTATTGGATTGCGGACTAAAAAGAGCGCTCTTTTTGGTGACTGACTAGGCCCAAGACTACAGTCATTCGTTTCTTCAGTGACAACGAACAGAATAGAGATACATGGTCCAAAACGTCACATTGATCATTCGGCGGGAAATGTTCTGACTGGTCAAAAGAATAGCGCTCTTCCACGGTCGTAAGATACTAACTAATGTTGACATTACAAGAAATTTTAAGTTATTGCGATTGCCATACTACAAAATAGTGAAAAGACTAGATAGCTTTTACAATATTAAACGTTTACGATTAAACAAGCTCCGCATGTTGATATTGTATCGGTCTGGAGATTTTTTAACCGTTATTTACATTTGGAACCCGTAGTGCAGTTTTGTTAATAGTTTAATCTGTGGCAGTGATCGCGGCGAGCGCTCTGTGAATATTTTATATCATCCATGTTTGCGTAAAAACAGTGCGATTGCGGGAACTGTTCGGGGAGGTTTACTTTACTCTATACTTGATTATTTTATTTATGCATTTTCAAATATGCTATCTACTATGAAATCCTAGTATAGTCTGAAGAAAAGTTATTACTTACACACACTTATACAATAATCGATAATTCTTGTGCATCTGCGAAGACCAGCAAAAGGATACTAATCCAACGTCAAAATGTGATGGAAAGAGTTCTTCATTTTCGTTTAAAATATTGACATCGTTTGTATTAATATTTAAGTTTTTGTATTAATAATATCATAACTTAAAATACTTACTGCTCAAATATCGAATCGAACTGAAAAATATCGATATTTTCTAGATAAGACTAGTCTTATAATGAATAATTACAAGTTCGACTCTAATTACAAGTTTCTTTATACATTACAACGATTCCCTTAAGTATAAGACAGTCAAAGACCCTTCATATATATGTATATATATATATATAGATTAATAGAACATAGTTTATTGTTTATTCGGATATTTATTAGTTTATTATTAACATATACATTATAGTATTTATACAAGTAAAGTGTTCATAAAGTGTATTAGGTTGTTATTATTTGTATGTAGTTTATGGTTGCACCACCCTATACCCATGAAGAGATGGCTAATAAGCCATAAGGCCGCCTTTTGTGTGTTACTGTTTTTTATAGCTTTTATTGTATGTATCCTTGTATGTGGTGTGCAATAAAGAGTTAAATAAATAAATTCCCAAAAAAAAAAACAGTTTTTATATGAAAAAGTTTATAAATGTATTTTTTGAAAACCTACAAAAATATTACTGCAAATATTAAAAACATATTCTATTTAATTCATGTCCTTAATTATTTATGCAATTAAATACATATTTAATTATTGTAATAAAATTGAGATAAATTCATATAAAAATTCCATGTTTCTAGCAATCGTAAAATACTTTTTCAGTTTTTTATTTATTATCGAATTAATCTAATTAGCTTTGATAGTTTAAGGAGCAAGAGTATAAAATTTTCCTTTTATAATCAATGAATAGAAATACCATATATTTTCAATTCCATTTTTAAAGTGTCTCTAATAGCTATGTCTAGCTGCGCCCCGCGGTTTCACCCGCTATATTTTGGATAATTCACACTATATCATTAAAATTATAGCCTGTGCGTTACTCTGATGTGCAAGCTATATTATTGTAAAGTTTCATCAACATCCATTTAGTACTTTTTGCGTGAGAGTAGCAAACATACATCCATAAATTTTTACGAACTTTCACGTTTATAATACTAGCTGTGTCCCGCGGTTTCACTCGCTATATTTTAGATAATGCACACTATATCATTATAAATTATAGCCTATGTGTTATTATGGTGTGTAAGCTATACTATTGTAGAGTTTCATAAAAATCCATTCGGTAGTTTTTGCGTGAATTGTAAAAAAGTAAAGTGACTGAGATAGAATACAGTCTTCAAATCAGTGACATACGGCGAATTATAGAATAGAAATTGTTCTGAAATGAGGAAATATTATGAATGTTACACAATACACCTCAGCGAAGCCAAGGGTGCTAGTAGAATATATTTTAATGTAAAAGTAACAAAAACATAAGCAAGTAATTAATAAATATCTAATCTATAAACATAGATCTAGAAAAATGACTCAATATCCGCCATTGGTGTGGTGTGGTTGTCATTCGACATTTAATTGGCGGGAAATGAGCGATAGGTTAATGTCGCGCGCCGTTCGACTTCCGTTTATTGCATTGCAAGTGTTTTTTAAGTAATGCATTGCAATTTGAATATTTAAATAAATAATTGAAATAACACAATTTTTGTTTAAGGCTTAATCAAATTGACTGAAATTGTGGAATCAATATTTTTTGTACACGAATTAAATTAAATAAAAAAGCTTTACATGTCTCACGTAGGAAGGTACTAATGAGGCATATATCTGCACTGAAAACAATAACAGACACACTCCTGGCAGCTGTCATTGTCACCGACAGTACAGATCTGGAATTCTGGAATTCTTGACATTAAATATTTTTTTAGTTTTTGTCTATGGATTTGTAAAAACGTTAACCTACAGATTATGTATCGTTAAGAATGTGTCGAATATTTATTATTTTATTTTTTGCCTACAGATTTTAAAAACTGGAGATATTTAAGTTTGTAGTTATTCGTTGCATAAGGTTTTCCTCGACATTTAATTAAATTGCGGCATTAAAAAAAATGATTTAGTTCTTCTCGCGCTGTAAAAGAGCCTAATTACAACTTTGCGACATCGATTAATTATTATCGTCAAGTAGTAAATTTTGAATAACATAATTAAACTATAAATTTCATTAATGAGAAATACATATATTGAGGTGAATGATTATTAATGAACATCCGCCATCATGGCTATGGCTAATGGGCAGCTAAGTAGATACTCCAACGAATAATAAACCGGAAATAGCTAATAGATTATTGACATAATTATATTGTAAATGAAACTTTATTACTATTATAATTATAATAATATTAATAATTATTTCTGCTTATTCAACAAAGCCGTTAGTCTGCCGTCAGCATATTACCAGTTGTTGGTTGGTTATTTGACATTGGTAGGATCGATATGAGTAGCGTTTTTGATACGAGTAGAATTTTCACTTTCTTGAATGTTGGACTGATAAACACAAAATCGAAGGAGTAGAGAATGCAAAAAAAATACGGTGTCACGACAGCATAATGATCACATCGCGAGTATTCTAGTAGTAAGCTCCGAGTCTAAATCATAACCCCCAGGAGGAGACTATAGTCAAGCCGTCATACTGTTAGTCTCCGTATAGACTAAAACCTCTTTTTCTTCTTTTTAATTGACTTTATATAACACAGTGAGACTCATGTATTGTTTTGATCGAGCGCGCGTCTACTGGGTGAAGAATCGTGTTTTAAAGCTTTAAAATGACTTATTACCACGTTAGTTTACCACTTAAAGATAGAATAGGAGCCATTCATTTATGACAAAAGACGATTTAGGGAGGGAGGGAGGTCAACCATGTCTTATTTTTTCTTATAAGGTGGTGGGAGGGAGACTCGATAGTTCTTACGTAGGATCACAAAAATGTGAAAAGTTAAAATTATCCTTTGAAAAAGCGCGGTTGCCGAGGTTCGCTCGGGTCGAGTGGGTTTTGACCCCCTGGAATTAAAGTCTTATGTAAAGATGAATGATTAAAACCAAAGTTTATTGCTACCACAAAATACAAATTATTAGTACCTTAAAAAATACAAATAAACATTTCTAAATATTGTTACATTGAAAAATAAACATTAAAAAAACAAATGTGTATTAATTTTTTTCCTTTAGATTCTTATGTAATAAATATTACACAGGGGGAAGGGAGTCGGCCTGTTCTTATTTTTTCTTATAATAGGGGGGAGAGGGTCAAAAACCAGCGACTTACCTAATAAATGAATGGCCCCATAGATAAACAGAAAATGGAACCCACGAATTATTACTGCTAATTATTTTCAATAGACAATGTTGTATTTTATACGTCTTTACATAATTACAGTAAATGGGTATAATATTTAGTTAATATGACGTACATCCGCCATAACGGCGAGGCAGCGGCGGCGACGGCGGTTGCTAGGCGACGGCTAATTGGCGGGAAATCGGTAACGGATTAACGTCACACGCGCCGCGCCGAGCCGCCCGAGCCGCGCGAGTGAGCGCCGTTTATAGAATAGCTTTATTTATTACCTGTTACAAATTCACGCTTAGCTTCACTGCTTATTGTAGGGCATTTTATAAAAGGAAAATTGAAATGGTTATAATAAGTTGTTTTAGCTATTTAATTATTATAATAGCCTAACCTGCTGTTATGTTTTTATCTGGCTTGTAAATTTTATTAATAGCTGTTTTGACCAATATCCGCCACCTCTCAACGGAAGTTATATTTTTTTGACACATTTCCACCGGAACGGTATCAGTTGTGCAACCTTTGAACAATGTTGTCAATAGTACTTAAACGTTGAACATTTTTTTTTCTATTACGTAAAGTATTTGACTATTTCTAAATGGCACAGACAACATAATATCTCCCAGTCTTCCAGCCATTCCGAGCCTTTTTACTAAGTGCATATACCAGAACAACATTTAGAATTTTTATCTGTCTGTCTGCTTGTTCCGATTAATCTCTGAAATTGCTGGACCGATTTTGACGGGACTTTCACTGGTAGATAGCTGATGTAACAAGGAGTAACTCAGGCTATTAAACATCTCGCTACGACTCATAGAAGCAGAGCAAAACGCGAACGAAGTCGCGCGGGTCGGCTAGTCAAGTTATATAATGTGAGTCTGAGACAAAACATAGTAACTAACATTAGTATTAAAGTACATATATTGTCAATATTTGCCTTTCTTAATCGCATAGTCGCGAATACAAAATTTTTCCTACGAATTCCATACACAATATTAAATAGTATGAGCAACTTAATAATTTAATCAATATTTAAATGGATCAAATTACAAAATGGACAACAATTTTAAATTCACTAATTTGTATCGACATTATAATAATAAGCTCGCTCGATGACTTCACACAAATAATTGTACTAATCTTTAACAGGTGTCCATAAAGTAAAGCTTGTCATCTACAAAATATATAGCGCAGTGATAAAGATATATTTTATTGTATGGATCTACCATATTTTTAAGTGTATTACTTTTTATTATGTTACTAAAATTCGATCCCAATGAATGAACTAATCATGATTGAATCAATTACTCCATTAAAATTCCAGTTACACTTCACTAGCAATCATTATAAAAAGTACTTCAAAAATCACGGTTTAGTTCGCTGAGTAGATTAATAGTTCTTTTTATTGCAGTTAAGGGGGCAAACGATCAGACGGCCCACCTGATGGTAAGTGGCCACCGTCGCACATTGATATCGGCAATACAATAGAGTAACTCTTATTTTGCCGATGCGTTGCCATGTCGAAGATAGAGTGGGGAAGGAGAATGAAGAGAATAATGCTACGGTTTCAGTGGACCCTGAACGAGAACCTAGAGTTCACTAGAAGCTCAGCATTAATTGGGATGGGAGGGGAAGGGGTAAGTCAGGCCCACATGCGGCTCGAACGGAACGCGTCAATGACACTTGGCGGGTGGGGTTCGCATGCTGGTGGTCGCATTCGGGGAACAGATCCTCTACCGCTTTTTATATGAGAATTACTTACTTTGTAACTTTAAGATATGCAAATGATAAATTAATAAATTTTATTCCAAGCATAGTTTTATCTACTAACTACGCAACAGATTTTGATGCCGTTTTTTAATAGGTATAGTGATTCAAGAGGAAGGTTTATATGTATAATACATGCATATTGTAGTAGAGAAAGTAACTGTGCGAAGCCGGAGCGGGTCGCTAGTATTAATATATAAAGTTGAAGAGTTTGTTTGTTTAACTTGAACGCACTAATCTCAGGATCTACTGGTCCGATTTGAAAAATTCTTACAGTGTTAGATAGGCCATTTATCGAGGAAGGTTATATATCATCACGCTAAGACCAATAGAAGCGGAGCACGTGCACAAAGTTTCGTGGAACAACTAGTGAGAAATAAATTTATTAACACTTCTATATCATGCTCAATATTCACTCCATAAAATCAGTCTTCTGTATTTCGAGGGGTTGCACAACTGTTAAACTTCCGTAAAATATGTTTGATATGTGAATTTGACTCGCATTGTGCCGTTACTAAAATAATAATAAAAGTAAGACAAATAAATCAAATATTTTTTTTATTTATTTTAGTCGTAAGTTTACAAAATCACCAATTAAAAGTTTTATATTTGTTGTTAGATTTAATTTTGATTTTACCGTCGTCGAGCGTCACGCGGACGAAGTGCGATATAAAGCTACATAAAAATTATTGAGTGGACGGCAAAACTTAGTATGTAATTGGGTAACTTTAATAGTGACATAAATGTCTATGATACAGTAGGGTGAAAAATCATTTTGGACACGTGGCTTCGCACGTGCATTATATTGTGTGTCTCACCTGTTGTCTACGTCTTACTCTTGCCAATATTATAAATGTGCAAGTTTGTTTATTTGTGTTTATATGTTTGTTACTTAATCATACAAAAACGGCTTAATTGATTTTAAAGAAATTTGGCTAACAGATACTTTTTGCATATATACTAATTAAATCAAATCAGATCAGATCACACGAAAAGAAACGAAACAAAACGAAATCATTCATACTGGACATTACTAAATAAATAAACTATTTTTATCTACGTTAATTACACAATATTAGCATTCTTAGAAAGATATAGTTTGTGTAATTTAGGTGTTAGTCTCTATATTTAAAAATATATATTTTAATATATTAGTGATTTTACTATGTCGTCTATATATACAAATGCTATGTATGCATATAACAAATGTAAGTACAAACATCAAAAGCGGAAGCTCTCGAACTCCAAAGTAAAAGAGACATCTTGAAAACAATAGAATAGAGAGTATACCGGAGTGGAGTATAGACCAGTGATTTCCAAAGTGGTCTAGATTGACAGCTAAAGTTAATGACAAATTAAGGGACCCCCCTGAACTTGTCTTTAACTTTTTTTAGGCATTCAGTAATTGATTAATGATTTCATTGTAAAACAGTCTCTAGATCCTTCCTTCATTTTTCAGTCTCTTAATAATTCCTTTTTCCTTAGATACATGTTTTTTGGTCTCTAAAGCCTTTCTTCCATTTTTTCAGTTTCTTTATCCTCTCTGTTTCCCTCCCTTTTATTTCATTTCTCTAGATTCTTCCTTTTTTAATCTCCACAGTCCTTTTTTCAGTCTTTAAATCCCTCCATCTTTTTTTTAGTTTTTCCATCTTTTGGTTTTAGGTTTTAGGTCCTTCCTTCTTTTTTCAGTCTCTAGATCCTTCCTACCTTCAATTTTTTTTGGCTTAGCAATTATATTAAAGCAGCAATATAACAAAAAAAATAACACGCTAAGTGGCTTACAGATTAACAAATTTGAGAACCTCTGGTATAGACTATAGAGTAGAGCCAGAAACAACCGGGAGGTTAAATTAACTTGTCTATTAGTGGGGGGAGCGAGGGGTGGAGAGATGTGAGGTGCGAGGTGGGCGTTATCGGTCCAATTATAATTCACCGCGCAAATGACACTATCATTACCGGCTGCTCATAACCGGCTTAACGCTGTACCCGGAATCCGGATACGAAACAGTAGCGTTAGTAAATTATATTTGTTATTAAATAAATCTTATTTAAATTAATATCTATATATTTACTAGCTGACCCAGTAAACGTTGTTTTGCCACCGTGGGCCACCCTTATCACTTTGAGGTATAAAAAATAGATGTTGATTGATTCTCAGACCTACCCGATATGAACACAAAACTTCATAAAAATCGGTCGAGCCGTTTCGGAGGAGTATGGTAACTAACATTGTGACACGAGCATTTTATATATAAGAAGTATTAATACATTGGATCAAGTACAAAAAAAGATAAGGTGTATTTCACATTAATGACATTATAACAACGTATGCTCACAGATTGTAATTCCCCTATACATACTGTGTTGCCCTATCTATCAACTTAAACTTACCTAAATTAATATTATACATAAGTCATAAGATGATCCAGTATCTGGATGTTATTTTTATGTTTGATCTAGTCGTCGCTACTCTAACATTTTTACCCGACTCTGGCGAAGCTAAAAGGAAGAGTTATGATTTTGGCAGTCTATGTATACTGCTAAACCAATTTTCATGAATGAGGTGTTAATAGATTTATAATAATGGCGCGGGTGACGTAGGCTATACAAATTTTAAAAACCTATGATTATATATTTGATTAGAGGAACACTACCATGAAACAGACATGGTAGGTATACATGGGTGCGACCACGGTTCTACCTTGACCATTTTACATACGTAGTCGGGTTACAGCTTTTTAAACTTTATTTTATTTTATTTCTTTCTAGAGCAAAATGAGAAGCCCACGCAGAACAAAAAGTGAGTAGTGATCAAATGCTCTTTTTTGGGGTCTCTTCTTCAAAATGAAAAAAATACTTTTATGGGTTCATTTTGCCATTTGTCCGTCTGTCTATCAAGACTGTTTTTCTCAAGAATTGATTGTAGTGTCAGGTTAACAACTAAAGTCTTTCGGAGCTTCTAAATCAACGCAATCAAAAGATACGGGTTATTAGTAAATAACCCTTATCTTTTGATTGCGATTTGATTTAATAAAATTACAAAAAAATTATGTTTTGCAGTTGGTAAACTAAATGCGACCTATGTTGATATATGGGTACAATTTAACAGTCAATATCGATTTTATGGAGCCTTCAGTTTGCGAGGATGATTTCTTCTTTAATATGAGGACTAATACTCATTAATGTAAACCTGGCTCCCCTGGTTTCTTGCAAAATGCTTGAATATGTAGGTACAATAAAAGTATTCTGCTATCGCTACACAGGGGGTTGGGTCGTCAGCTCGTCGGGTAGTAAACCACCCCTTTAAACAAAGCCAAGGCAATTATTATTAAATATTCGCGAGGCAATTTATGACCCACGAGGTAATTGTCCGAGCAGACAATGCGGCTTTATTACCATAATTACTATAATTAATGCGTTTACATTCTCACTACACTACACTACACCACACTCTACACTACATAATGTGTAGTGTTAGTGTTTTAAACGTTTCTAAATTACTCCAGCTTTCATTTTAACTGTTTACTTTTAAATTAACGAACTTGTGTTTATAACTACTGGAAAGTGGCTAGATTTTGTTGGCAACACTGCTAATAACTTTTTATTGGTAAATAGTTACTATTGGTTTATTTTACAATTGAATAATTTCATTGAATTAATATTGATTATCATAGCAAACCTTTTGAAGACGAAAAACTGATTTACAGGCCAATGTTTACCGCTGAATCAACATTTGATATTTTCTATGAGTAACATGGACAAGATGGAAATCATGAAAACTTTTGAGGCTTTATAGTAGCGATCCAAAATTAATAAAAAAAAAACTTAAGAAAAAATTAAACTTTTATTTTAAATCTATTCGAAGAATCGATCTTTTAACGCTCGATTTGAATAATAAATAATTTAATTTTCAACACACTTGCTCGTAAAGTGGTGTTTTGTTTCACTGTTTTTGTGAATGTAAACAGCTCCATAACACACGCGTGCTTTTTACTTTACATTACCGCACTAGTTTGGTAATGGATGTATATAAACGATCCGTCTGACTTTGTCTGCTTCATGCTCCGCATTTTAGGCAGATTTTTTGTTTGTTCATATGGTTGCTTCTTTGTATGTATTTATGTATATATAGTTCAATCCATGACGGCGCTGACGCGTCAACTATGTATAAAATTAATAAGTGGACCGTGCGTTGTCGTGAATTCAACTATCTACACGTATGTTTTTTTAAATAGTTATTATGTGTGTATAGATTTTTCTTTCCACGATGGCGGCGACGCGTCTTCTACCTGTTCGTGTATTTGTTTATATAATTATTTCTTTGTATGTACATATCGTTCGATTCATGACCACGCACGACACTTCTACTTCATGTCATAATAATAAGCAGGCCTTGCGACGCTGTGGTATGAACTATCTATACGTGTACTATGTTTATATGGTTGCTTTTTTATGTCTAAGTTAGGTTGAGGTTTATTTTCCTTGCAAATGACCAACTTAGCACACTTGTATCGTAATATACTGTATAATAAACAACCTTCCATAAAATAAATAGATTTAATAATTATGACGTCAAAACTATTGTAGGTGTTATTACATATTGATAATTTACCTGCCTTAAGGGAAAATTAAGTTCAGGAAAAGGTTTTAAAAGCACTCTGTTTTAGGACCTTAAACATCGAAGAAATATGGAAATTCATAGACATAGAGATACTAGTAGGTGAGATTTATAACAAACCAATTAAATTCGGTTTTATTCTTGTTAATGTGTACTTTACGTTGCACTTAATGACTATGAAAATGTGTGACTCTGTTAATAATATACCCAAATGGTGTCACAATACACGTATCTTATCTAATCAACGATATTTTGCAACAAACCGACCCCAAAGGACCCTATTAAATTTTTTGCAGGCGATACCAAACATTGGACCGTCTCTAATAATTAACTCTACTTTAAATTATTATCATAGATATTACTCTACAACTCAGTTTACTATTGGTAATATAATAAAATTATATTTACTTTTTTTGATAAATAGACTTATATTTATAACAAAGTCGCTTCTCGCTGTCTGTCTGTCCGTATGTCCCTATGTGTGCTTAGATCTTTAAAAGTAAGCAACGGATTTTGATGCGGTTTTTTTAATAGATAGAGTGATTCAAGAGGAAGGTTTATATGTACAATACATACATAATATAGTATAGAAAAACTTATAGTTTTAGAGGTTTCTAATGTGATGTCGTAAATAAACATATTTTTTGCCCTTACATTGCAAACGCTAGCTGAACCCTTCGAGATAGATCAATATAATATACTACATTATTGTACACCTTAAAAAGGTCTACAAAAAAGTCCGCGATGGTAGATGTCTACCTCTTAGGGATAACCCACAATAACCAATTTTTATCCTTTACTTTTTACGAGAAATCATGGCTTATTTACGAAGCGATTTTAAACAATACAGAATTAATCCTTATCCAATTAGGTACCTTAAATACATTGTGCATTTTGTATTGATCAATATGGCCTTTTACAGTATGAAATTTAAATGAATATTTCCGCAGATATTACAGATTACAGATGCGAAGGTTAATAGAAATATAATATTTATTTATTGTTTTTATAAGAAAGAAAGATTTAGGTCGTATCTTTAAATCACGATGATGTTTTATTTCGAAGGCAACTCATCTTGTTTTTAATAAATTTAAATTAAATAAATGTTTCTTTTCTTTTTTTTTCATTTAAAAGGAAAAAAGTAGTCTATAGTCAATGTATACGGAGAGTGCGGACACTTGTTTAGCAAGCGCTGACATAACCCCATGGCATATGGGTACGTAGTAAACGCCTGTCATTAAGAATAACTAGCGTCTCTCCAAGGAGCAGGAGCAGGGTGTTTTATGATCTGTCGTTTATTGTAAATGCTGCATTATACAACAATACAGACAATGCTGTTTGTGCACCACAACATAGTAGTAGACATTTTAAATTATAACAACGTGCTATGTTATTGGAATCAACAGGATCACTTTTATCAATTTGTATTATCATTATCAATTTCATCTGATTCATCATCACGACCCGTCAATGGCCCACTGCTGAGCCGGGTCTCCTCCTCAGAATGAGGAGGGTATTTGGCCATAGTCCACCACGCTGGCCCAGTGCGGGTTGGCAGACTTCACACACCTTTGAGGACTTTTAGGGAACTCTCAGGAGTGCAGGTTTCCTCACGATGTTTTCCTTCACCGTTAAAGCAAGTGATATTTAATTGCTTAAAACACACATAACTCAGAGTCAGAGGTGTGTGCCCAGGATCGAACTCGGACCTCCCGAGTAAGACTTGAAGTCTCAACCACTGGGCCATCACTGCTTTTTTGAGCAGCATCTGATTACGATAAAATAAATGTGCAGGCCCGCCGCTGGTTCCTTTCTATAATGATCACTTCTCCTATTCTTATTCGTCATACAATTCCTAGCGAATGTGTACTACTAACTAGTTCCTAAAGAGATATAATATAGGTATATGGAACTTATTTAAATACTAGCCAACCCGCTCTCACTTCTCTGAGGTGTATTCAAACTGTTCACTCACAGCCATGAATATACCATGGCGGACTTTTTATCGATCTTTTCGTTCGTTGTACATTAATTCTATCTCGTAAGGTTTGCGAAAATTCGGATTTCTCTACTAAAATATGCATGTACTATACATATAAACCTTCCTCTTGAATCACTCTATCTATTCCTGAAAATTAGATTAAAATCCGTTGCGTAGTTTAAAAGATCTAAGCAAACAGACAGCGGAAGTCACTTCATTTTATACTAGGTAAAGACATACAAAACAATCTCTATTGAACTATTTCTAACTACAAAAAACTATGTATATTACAAATTCCAATTATAAAAAGTTATAACCTAAGACATTGTTTATCTTGAGTTAAAGGTGGTTTCATAAAATGATGAAACCAAATATAGAAAACTCTTCTGATTTTAAGTAGATAGCTAGTACTATACTAGATGTTTTTTTTACCGATTTATCACATTACCGAGAACTGCTCGTTTAAAGTTATTAGATTAGGTTGACAGGGCCATTGACAAATTAAATTTTTAAAAATAGTATGTACACAAGTAACTCAAATATCAAGCACGGTTAATCCATATAAATGATTTAAGTAAGTCAACAAGATCCTGTAAAATTCTAATAAATTAACAAACGATCGCTTTATAAATGATATAGTTTCGCTATCATTAATCATACTTACATGTAGCAATATTCTACTCGTACCTATATAAATAAAAATGAATTGCTAAGTGTTGGTAAGGGCAGAACTCGTATACGGCTAAATTAATTCGGCTGGTTTTAATATTCGTTCAAGTCTCAGGAAAATTCCTATGAAGAGAAAAATTGAAAAGTTCATTACAAGATTTCCAAATTATATTTGTCGGAGAATGATAAAGGATTATCGAATAATCGAATCGTCATCGCTATCTATGGCGTTGGAGTAGGGTAGTCGTCACTTCCGTCATTTTGACAGTCTCGACCCTTTATATGCCATCGACAGTCTGACTGAAATCTTAGTCGTGCGCGGTCTCTCAAGAAGTGAAGTAGACTCTAGATAGTGCTAGTGAAGTGTTGTGTTAGTGCTTGGGAGTGCTGTCCGATTTAGGTCATAAGAATATCTTACAATCTAATTGCTACGTCTTGTGTTAGGTTAGGTTAGGTTTATGTGGGGTGTCGGCGGAGCCGGCACAAGCTCAGTTGGCGAGTGCGCCTTTAGCGGAGCTAGAAGGCGATAGCTGGGCGACGGTCGCTCGGCGTGGTCGCAAGAGGGCAAAAAATCCCCCGTCCCAGAAGGTGGTGCCGACTGAGGCGCCGAAACCGAAGAGACTTCCCGCCAAGCCGGCAAAGAAGAGGCTCGTGACTCCTCGTACGTCGGCCGTCGTCTTGAAGCTGCATCCCGAGGCGGCGGAGAAGGGAGTCACCTATGCTCATATCTTGGAAAGAGCCGCGATGAGTGTTGACCTAGCGGAGTTGGGCATAGGTGCCGGCATGAGGATCCGCCAGGCCAAGACCGGGGCTCGGGTGCTGGAGTTGCCGAAGGGGCAGACACCCGAGCAGGCGGAGACCTTGGCGGAGAGACTGCGCACGGTCCTGGATGGTGTGGTGCAGGTGACACGACCAACAAAAGTCGTGAACCTCCGGGTGGACGGGCTCGACGACTCGGCCACCAAAGAGAAGATGGTTGCCGCGGTCGTACGAGCGAGCGGCTGTGCTGCAGAAGCGGTGCGCGTCGGAGAGATGTGGACCGGCCGCGCAGGAATGAAGGGGGTGCGCATCTCTTGCCCCGTGGACACAGCAAAAGTGCTGTCCAAGGCGGGGAGGATCCTGGTCGGCTGGAGCTCCGCCAGGGTCCAAATACTGGATGACCTACCCATGCGCTGCTATAAGTGCATGGGCCTAGGTCATACCAAAGCCCTCTGCCCTTCGCCGAAAAACCGAGCAGACCTATGCTACCGGTGCGGCCAAGAGGGGCACAAGGCGGCTCTGTGCACAGCCGCAATGCACTGCGCAATCTGCGCGGACGCAGGGAAGCCGTCGGGCCACAGAATGGGGGGCAAGAACTGCAAGCCCCCCCGCCAAGGAAAGAAAGCGGCCGCTCCGTTGTAGACGGAGTCGTTAGACAGAGGGGAGCAACTCCTAGTATCCTGGGAGCCCCTCTGAGCGTGCCGGCCCGCGTAGATCGGGCCGACCGCCGAGGCGTCACGGTTGTTTGCGAAAGCGTTCCCGTGGCGTCTCACTAAGGCGGAGGAGGGTACCGTTGGTTTTAGTGGGTATGCCTTGAACCGCCGCTCGCCCAATGGCGGACGGCATCAAGGAGAGCCCCACATAACCTCCCGCTCGTCGGCGGGGGGTATGCATAAGGCGCATTTCCAACGCAAAAAAAAAAAAAAAAAAAAAAAGGTTTATGTGGGGTGCTAGCTGCGGAAACCTCCTCGGGAGCCCACCATTTTGTGGGCCGGTGCACCCTGGGCAACTACGGATAGTAATTTTCCACTATTACTATCCGGAGGCCAATATCCGCAGAAGAGGGGCGCGTAGGCGCAGTGGGCGATGGCTGCGTTGCAGCGTCTAGTTCTGTGTGTCCCGCTGCGCCTCCGTTCGTGGGGTAGCCACTCAGTGGCGCAACCGTACTCCATGATCGGGGGGGCAGTTGGACATATCTGATGCATGGGCGTGAAAGCGTCATGGTGAGGCGCGTAAGCGCGAGTGTCTCTTGCGCTGGATGTTTCGCCGTCGACTCCTGTCTCGGTGTAGTAGCGTATCCGGGATGGGAGGAGCGGTCGGGCGGCCGGCGCAGAGGTTTGCGCCAAGGTTGGGCGCGGAAGTCGCGGAGTGCCGGCGTGACGGGCGCGGGCCTTAAACTCCAACGTTCGTACCCTGGGCGTCGCAGACGGCGGTTAAGTCCAGGGGGGTCCGGTGGCCGGAGGTACGGGTCGCTCCGGGTACTCCTCTGTTAGCAGAGATGACTTGTGAGCGACCTGATCTCGAGGGATATGGGCCGCTTCTGACTCCTCCGGGGGCTGGGTGTTTCAGTAGACATGTCCTGGCATCCCCCCTCGGTTAGGTGCTTGGTAAAGCGAGCCCATGGGCGGGTTTGAACTGCGGGTACTTGTACCCGCAGACGGGTGGTTGTGCCGAGGCGTCCGCAGTAGTATGCTAACGCGTTCCTGCGGCGCCTAACATACGGCATGGACGGTGGTGGGTTTTAGTGCGGTAGTCCAACGCTTACCGCTGGGAGTCCCACATAACCCCTTCAAGGGGTATGCGTAAATGCATTTCCCACATTAAAAAAAAAAAAAAAAGGTTAGGTTTATGTGACTTTTCTACATGTTGGAGCAGAGGATGGAGAACCCGGGAGCTAGCAGGGAATTGGTGGCCGCGGTCAAGCCCGTTCTGCGTGACTGGATTGGTCGTGATTTCGGCGTTTTAACATACCGTCTGACACAGGTATTGACAGGCCACGGCTGTTTTGGTCGATATCTGTACCAGGTGGTGAAGAGGGAACGGTCCCCCGCATGCCATCACTGTGTGGACGGTGCAGAAGACTCGGCAGACCACACACGCCGGATCTGTTCTGCCTGGGAGGAGCACCGTGTTGCCTTGGTCGCGGTCATTGGAATGGACCTGTCATTGCCGGCTGTGGTGAGAGCTATGGTTGGTAGTGAACAGGCATGGGAGGCAGTTTCGGCCTTTGCTGAAATCACCCTTACCGCAAAGGAGGAGGCGGAGAGAATCCGGGAGACCGATCCGGAAGCCCTTCTCTTCTTCTGGGTCGCCGGCGTCGTGCCTTTTTGGCAGCGATGCCTCCTTAGCGCACCGACGCTGTGCAAAGTAGGTCTATGGGTGACAGGCGGGGATTTCTGTCGCCCACAAATAAGCCTAGTGCAGGTGTATGCCCCTTGGTGTTCTAGGGGCGACATTTTGTTAGAAGGGGGGGACTGCTCATCCTCATCCCCCGTGTAGGGTCCGATGGAAGACAGGCGCCGGCAAGTCGCGGAACGTTTTCGATACCGTGGCGTGCCATCGTCAGGCGTCGTGTAGGAACACTCCGGAGGTTTAGCGGGTCGGGCTGCCTCCTTCTGAGGCAGTTTTGGACTGTTTCCTTCAGAGGCAGTAACACCATCCCCGCATAACCTTTCCCAAGTCCCCGCTTGGGAAGGTATCTGCTGAACAGATTCCTCCGGGTCAACAAAAAAAAAAAAAAGGTTTATGTGAGTTTAACCTTGGGTTTAAACAGAGAGCCTGAGCAACGGAGGCGAGTGTTGTGATCACTTAAAGGAATTCCTTAAGCCTACACCTTGGTCACAAGTCCAAGGCACTGCTTAGGTTTCTCTTGTAATTGTAAGAGATCATAATGTTTAGTTATTTATCGGTTCAGTAGCATCCCCCCTGTTAGTGTTTTCTAATATTCCCCTCACCTCCTTCCTTTGGATCATTAAAATCCCCGACATATTAATTAACATACCTTTTCTATATGATTTTAGTATTTGAAACTACAGGGCATGCTTTATATTATCTAAGTTATCATCCTAAATTGATTTTAAAAATAATCTAAGTTATTGTAAAATGAACTATCCTTCAATATTTCGCCTTTTCGCGTCTAGGCTAGAAAGTATATTTCGAAACTAGTATTGAAATCGTAATGGAGGTTTCCATTTCCGTCTCAATGTAGTGGAAAAACGTTTAATTAAACACCACACAATTCATCCACCGATAAGTACCTAAATTGGTAACATCTTGTATCACTTTTCAATATAAACTCCATAACCAACTCAGATTTTAACTATTTTTATCTGGATTGAAGACCAATATAATATGACGAATAAAACATAAATCCCTGAAAATTCAATTTTGTTTCCTTTCTTATTTTTGAGTAACTTTTTACTTAACAATACAATCAAACCAAACTTGAAGTGCTTGGTTTAACTAACTCTAAACGTGTATGCAGAATTCTTATAAAACAACAAATATAAATTATATTTTGAACATAACATAAGTGCCTTAAGATTTATATTACTCGAGGTCATTTGTAATAGTAATTTAATTTTTTATTGAACATAAAAATAAACAATGGAGTCGCAACTTGCAATAGGATCGAACACGTGTGCGCAATCCCTCCCTTGAGGAACTCCACGACTTCGAATGCTGTTTATAAACTATTTGCTTTTAATATCGTTTAACTGTACTAATAAATAGATTAATAACTCGGTTGCCTGGGCTATTTATTACAAGCTTTTATTTGTCGGTCTGTGTGTAATAAAATCTTGCAAGTTAAAGACCCATTTTCAGAATTTCTTGTTGCGTCCGAGTGAGTTGAAATTTTATATACTTTTGTTAATTCGAATGACAATACATTATCAGGCACATCTTCTGCGCCGTCGTGGCAAATACTTAAATACCAAAAAAAGGAGGTATTCTGTTTTGGTTCGTGTATAATAATCTGATTGCCCCCCACCAGTAGTTTTTGTACTATCCGTGTCTACAATTATTTGCACTGTTTGCCCTTTGAACCAATATTTTTTAAATCGAATCATATTATATTTTTCCCCCTGGGGCCGTCGTCCGCTGCACGTCCTTGCACATATTCGTATGAACGGCGTGTCCCTATACATTATGATATGAAGCTGATCTGATGATAGAGCTGGAAGGTAGGCGTGGTAACTTGTTAGTTATTAACACTTAATACAGCTTATTTCAATAAAACAAAATAAAGTCTTGTTTGGCAAGAAGTTCATTTTCAGTGGCAATTTTCTACTTGATTACGCAGATTTTTGTACCTTTATTACTAGTACTATTTTTATCACTAAATTGATCCTTTTTAGAAGACAAGCTACCAAATCCATATGTTATTCCGTATTCCTATATGTTATTCCACTGAAAAGGACAGCTAATGCAATTCGTTTAAAATGACAATTGAAGACTGGACAAAGTGTAAACGATAAGTGTTGCAATCTAGTTAACGGTCTCAAAAAAATCACACTAAATTTCTACAAAAAATATCAAACTCGTAAATTATTCTACGTAGAATTATCCAAGTAATCAAACCCTCGAGCCCGAGAGACAATGCACTTAATTCTGATTTACCAACACGAGATTACTGACGGTTACGAGTAAGCAAGTGCTACGCCATTCTGATACTTATACTCCGCTAGCTGTGTACGAAATTAGCTGTGACAACAATACAGCTTAGGCTAACTCTACACGATGGGGTTAATATGTAAGCTTTTAATTATGGATTAATATTTTATATATTGCTAAACGTGACGGTTTATAGTCTAATCTAAAGTGACGAATAGAATATTCCGCCAGAAAGTCGGGTTCCAGGGTCTTAATATACTCTACCGCAGGTGTTGATAGGAGATGAAATAATATCCTTAAAAACTCATTTACTTCGACCATTCCCGTCAAATCTGACTGTCAAAAAAGATAATTTTAATAGACGACGAGAAAGGAAATACATGAAATGTGGAATAATGAATGCGAAATGGCGATAAATAAACGGAAATTAAACAGTTGTACAACTTGCCCAAATCAGTGCACATGCAACAGTGCACGCACAACACAATAATAAATGCACTTAAAACGGAACACTAAACACATACTCCAAACCTTACTAATTGAGACCCAGCATGACACACAATTACTCCACCAGGCGAGCTCCGTTTGACAACTGGCTCAAGTCTATCGGAACAGAGGTTATATGTCTTGTAATATAATAAAAAGTACTACACGCGAATAAAAAGTTATCAACGGTATTGCTAACTTTATAACTAACAATGTTTAAATGTAGGAACAAATCTTATTCTCATCTTACAAATCTTATACATATTACTTACAAATCTTATACATATTTTTTTCATTGTCTGTTCGTCTGTTTCTGTACTGATATTAAAAAAAACTATGCTGAGGAGTATTTAAACCGTTACTCATTCACTCATTTATTGATTCATATTCTGCCATCCGCTACTGAATGAATATATTTCTTCCCCACTTATTATAGAATATATCCCCAAGTCTGTCTGTCTTTTGCCTCACTCACTTTTTCTTTTATACAAACCTTATCCTGACCATAACTAACTAACACAACAAAAAGAATTATCCGATTTGGTGCAGTCGTCCTGAAGTTATGCGCTTACATACATATGGGCGATTCATTTATATTTATATGTCGGGGATTTAAAAACGATGTGAAAGTAAATGGAAGGAGGAAGATGGGGAATATTGGGGAACACTAAAAGGAGGTGATGGTATTGAATGGAATATTGGGTAAACGTAACGCAGATACTTCTACTGAACCGATAAATGATCAAATATGATCTCTAACAATTACGAGAGAAACCTAAGCAGTGCCTTGGACTTGTGACCAAGGTGTAGGCTTAAGGAATTCCTTTAAATGATCATAACACTCACCTCCACTGCTCAGGCTCTCTGTTTAAACCCAAGGTTAAACGCACATAAACCGAATCTAACACAAAGCTTTTTTTTTTTTTTTTTTTTTTTTTTTGTTTACGCGGAGGAATGCGTTTACGCATACCCGTCCAACCCGTAAGGGGTGGGCTATCTGAGTTATGTGGGACTCACCGGTGAGAAACCGTCCTACCCACTAAACCTCCGCGGTTACCCTCTCCGTCATAGTGAGACGCTGCTGGATCGCTTTCGCATTCGACAACAGCGTCTCAACGGGCGGCCCGCACTATAGCGGGCCTGCTTTCCTAATTCGGGGATGTCCCGAGTAACGGGGACATCCTCGGTGCCCCAGTGTCGTGCAGGAGAAGGAGGTGGGCGTAACGACGCTGTCTCCTTCCCGGTCGAGCTCTACGGATCGGGTCCGAGGAGGTATCTACCTCCCGATCCCGTTCCGCGGCCTCCTTCAGCGAGATCACTGTCTCGCAAAAGGAGGCGACTGCCATCCAACCTGCCTTGCTTCCGAGCATGGCCCTAACCACCCTTGGGAGAGACAGGTCTCCACCTATAAGCGACATCAAAGCATGTCGCTGGGGTCCCCAGGCAGCGCACTCGGCCAAAGTGTGGTGCGACGTGTCTAAAGCCGCCCCACACTCATGACACGCCGGCGTAGGCTCCCTCCGGGCAATCTGGTGGAGATACTTCCCGAAACAGCCATGTCCGGTGAGCATCTGCGTCAGCCGGAAGGTCAGGACACCGTGCCGCCTGTCAACCCAACGAGCCAGGTACGGACGAACCGCCTCTACAGTCGCTAGACCAGCCGGGGGAGATCCGAGGTCCTCCCGCCATCGCCGAACCAGAGCTCGCTGAGCCTGAGCCCTGATCCGGACAACCGCCTCTCCAGGAAGGATGTCTCCACTTGCTCGCCGGCTCACCCTGAAGCAGTACATCTCTGCGAGCACCTCCGCCTGGAGTACCCAGGGAGGGTCACCCGCAAGAACAGTGGCCGCCGTCCAACTAACCGTACGGTAGCCCCGTATTGCCCTCACCGCCAGAATCCTCTGCGTCCTTCGTAGCAGCGCCCTGCTGTGTGGGGTTAGAGCGTCCACCCATACCGGTGCTCCGTACAGCACCATACTCCGTATTATGCCGACGTATAGCCGTCGGCATAGTGAGCCCGGACCGCCGACATTAGGCAGCAGCCTTCCCAACGCAGCGGCAGTGCTGATGAGCCGGGGAGCGAGCTGGGTAAAGTGCGCGTCCATGCGCCACCTTCCGTCTAGAGTAAGGCCCAGGTACTTCATCTGGGCCTTAATCTTCACCTCCACACCTTGGACAGTAATCCTCGCCCCTCGCGGAGGGGCCCTGCGTGGTCCATGGAATAGAAGGGCCTCTGTTTTACTTATAGAAACCCTCAGGCCCAGCCATTCGATGCGTTCCACCATTAGTGCAGTCCCCACCTCTGCCAAGCGAACCGCCTCCCGGTAGGTTCCTCCCCTCGACGTCACAAGTGTGTCGTCTGCATAACAGATAACCCCCATGCCGGGAAGGAGAGGTGCCCGCAGGAGCCAGTCGAACCCGATGCTCCACAGGACCGGCCCTAGGACCGAACCCTGGGGAACACCACATCCCACTAGGCGGTGGTAGTGCCGTCCGTCGCTGCCCTCCCACAGAACGTCTCTGCCCTGGAGGTACGCATGCAACAGCCTCCTGAGATAGGGAGGCACCCTGTGGAAGCGGAGTGCCTCAAGAAGCGTCTCAAAGGGGAGGCTGTTAAAAGCATTCTCCACGTCCAGTGAGACGGCCAACACCACGTCACCGTGTTCGATCGCCTCCGTGGTCTCCCTCTTCAGCCGTGTTAAGGCGTCAATGGTGGAACGTCCCGCCCGAAATCCAAACTGCCCCTCTGAGAGGTCCGGTCCTACCTGTTTGAGGTGCTGAGCGAGACGAGCAGCGAGAATCCGCTCGAACACCTTACCTGTCTCGCTCAGCAACACTATTGGACGATACGCCGAAGGGGAGTCAAGGGGGCGCCCCTCCTTCAGCAGGAGGAACAATCTGCCATCCTTCCAAAGCTTTGGGAACTGGCCGGTGGCAAGACACTTATTAAACAGTCCCAGAAGCTGCTCCCCTATGTGTTCTGAGGCGATAGAAAGTACCCGTCCCGGAACACCATCCGGACCTGGAGCCGTCTTTTTAGCCCTCAGGCGCGCAAGGGTTAACTCCAGTTCCCCTTCGGTAATCGGAGGAACTACCATCTCCTCCACTATATCGCAGTGCAGTGCCATCTCCGGCGGCGTATGAACTGCCGGGTGTGGAAACAACTCCCCCACCAATCGCAATAGTTGTTCTGGTGGCATGGACTGCATGACGGGGGTGCCGCGGGCGCGAAGTTTATTGCGCGCCCCCTGATACGGACGTCCCCATGGATCCGCGTCCAGTCCTTTCAGCAACTCCTCTCTGGCGCTGGCCTTCGCCTGGCTGATCGCGAGCTGCAGTGCTTTCCGTGTTGCTTGATACTCGCCCCGCAGCTCCGCCTCGCGGACCGGGTCAATTCCGTTCTGCCGCCGGAAACGTACGTACACTCGCCGCGCATGGATGCATGTCGCCCGAAGATCGGCTATCTCAGGCGACCACCAATACACGCATCGACTGCGCGTCGGACGCCGTGCCCTTGGCATAGCCGCATCACATACCCGCTGGAGAGTGTCCTGCATGCGGCTTGCCAGCTCGTCAACGCTGGCGCCCTCTCTCCAACCCGCGCAACACCACCGTTCTAGCATGGCCGCCTCTACAGCCATCTCCTTATCCAGCTGACCAAGAGCCCAGCGTTTAAATTTGCTGGGCCCTCTTAAAAGTTCCGCTGGCCTCAGCTGGGTGGATATCTCGAACCGTATATAAAGGTGATCCGAGAGCGTCTCCACCCACTCCTCGACTCTCCAGTCGTGGACGTTACGCGCGACGCAGGGGGTGGCGAATGTGACATCCACCACGGAGCCTCCTTGGTGGCGCACGCAAGTCTGGACGTCTCCTCTATTAAGAAGGACCAGATCGGAGAGAAGAGCCCATACTTGGACGGCATTTCCCCTCGCGTCCGAGGCGGGGTTGCCCCAGGCTCGGGATTTGGCGTTCAAATCACCGAGAACGATTGTGGGTCTCGACGCCTGTCTGCCCACCGATTCTCTGACGGAATCGAGAAACGCTTCGAAATCCACCAGTGGCCGGTTGGGGGAGAAATAAGTGCCTATTATGACGTACTGCCCCCATTCCACTGCCACAAATCCCGAGCCCCTCTCCAATACCTTAAGAGGGAAGGCTGAGTTGTTACCGACCAGGACCGCAACAGTTCCCGTAGCGTCTCCCACCCATCGTTGGTGTGGGGGGATATAGTAAGGCTCACTTACTACGACAAAGTCAATGCTCCACTGCTCCATGGACTGCAAAAGCAGATCCTGAGCCCTAGCGCAGTGGTTGACATTCGCCTGGAGAAAACTAGTTTTGGTCGTATTAGACATTATGACGACATACTAGTTTCCTCCCCACAGCCAGCAACAGCAGTGGCTCTAGCTCCTTGGACCACCTTTCTTTTCTTCGAGGGAGGCCTACACTCCTTCGAGCCCATCAGGTGCTTGTGTGGCTTTCCCGCTTCTGCACAAACTGCACATCTTAGTACTCCAGTGCACGCGAATGCTTTATGCCCCTCTTTACCGCATCGGAAGCAAAGGCCCACCCGTGACGTCTTTGCGGAGCAAACCGCGCTGGTATGACCAATTTCCATGCATCTGTAGCACCGCATGGGGCGCCGCTCCAACAACTTGACCAGAGCTGAACTCCAGCCCACTAGGAGCCTCCCGCTATCCGTGAGGATCTTGGCCACTTCGACTGGGCACGTGATCCGCGCCATGCCGATGCCTCCCGGACCGGTGTGAATTTCCCCAACCCTTACCGAATCTTCAGCACAGTTCGTGGCGTGGGAGATTGCCGCGGTCAACTTAGCCGCGTTGACGGAGTCATCTAGCCCTGTTACTCGCATATCAACGCGAATGGTGGGGTGGACAACTTTGGCTACTCCGTCTAGCGCCTGACTCAGTTTGGTTGTCAGCTGCTGGGCACACTCCTTCGACTGCCCTTTCGGCAACTCGAACACGCGCGCTCCCGTTGCAGTCCGGCGGATTCTCATTCCCCCCGTAATGCCAAATTCAACCAAATCAACACTCCGTTCTGCCGTTGCCAGAACATGAGCGTACGTCATTCCTTTGGACTCAGCCTCTGGTTGCAGGGTGACGACGACGGCTTCGGTACGGGGAGCGGCCAGACGATTCGCCTCCTTTTTCCTCTTCTTAACGGCCGGCTTCGCTGGTTGCGGAGCTTGTGCGGAGGAGGGCGTTTTCTTCCCCCGCTTGACCACCGTTGACCATTGCCCCTCGGCCTGATCTTTGACCATAGTTTTGGACGGGCCCTCGGTCGCAGGTGGAATTGCAGGTGGGATGGTAGCGGGAGGTGGACAGATGGCTCCAGCTATTGCCGCCGAGGGCACGGTAGCCAAATTCTTCTTAGATTTTTCCTGAGGAGCAGCAGCTAGTGGAGCGCTGACAGTCGCAGTAGAAGCGACCCTCCCAACCGAATCTCTATTTTTGTCCGACGCAAGAGGTGGACGCAGCTTATTCGCCGGTAGAAGCCGTTCCTCGATACCGGCCATGCGGGCATCTATCATAACGCCCACAGAATTCACAATAGAGGCCTTGAGCTCCTCCAAGAAATTAAAGTCCGCTGAGATGTTATTGGCGGACTCTCTCGAAAGTGCCGATGAAGCGGCTATTGAGGTTCTCATTTCGGAGAATTCTCTTCGATGGGCTTTTAGTTCCTCCTTGAGGGTCTCCAGCTCTCTTCTCAGCCTGCTATTATCCAATCGTAGGCGACGGGTCTCTTCCGCTTCGGTTCGTGACGTCAAGACCTCCACGACATCTGTCAAGGCGGTGGCGGCTTCTTTCAGCCTCTTCACGAACCCGCCCTTGAGGTTGTTGGACTTTTTTGCAACCTCTCTAATTGACGCCACAAAACGATTAGCGCCTTCCCGCAACTCATCTGCTCCAAGGAGGCTGGGATCTGTCCACTTCGGGATTTCGACGAGCCCCTCATCATTTGTCTCCAATGGGGCTTCTTTTCTATACGTCCGGGCCGTTAGGGAGCGCTCAAATGCCGCCTCCCTGTCCTCGTTTATCCTTTCCTTTAGCTGTGCCCGCGCACAAGCCAACCCGTTTCCCTTACTAGGGGGCTTACCACGTCGGGCAGTGCTATATTTATGCACCACCCGGGCCTCCGTCTCAGTTTCGGACGACTCCTCCACCTCCAGCCGCCTCTTCAAACCACACGACGTATCCGACTCCATCCCAACATCGCTTTCCGATATCGACAACCTTTCGTGGGAAACTCTACAGTCCTTAATTAGAATGCATGCGTCGTTCGCAACGCCCCCACCAATCTTTGGAGGGACACTTGCACTACCGGCCAACCGTGATGCCAATCTGGTAGACCTTCTCACCTTGCCTGTGTTGTCCATACTGCCACCTGCAATCGTTGCAGGTACACGTGCTCCGTCCGAATCGCGAGCAAGTCCCGAGTCCGTGTTCGCGCATATGTCATTCGCAGCGCTATCCTCAATCTTTGAGGTTGCACTTGCACCATCCACCAATCTAGAAGTTAATCGCTCTTGCAAAGAGTCCGATCCACTTGCAACAAGTCCGGAAATCACGCCTATGTTGTTTGCATTGCATCCCCCAATCGTTGGGGGAGCACATGCACCATCCAATCGAGAAACATCAGTACCATTATTCGAGCCTAATTGTGGTGTGGGGCCTCCCGCGGGCATAGCGGTCGCCGCCACGTCTTTTCCATTAAGGAATTCACCACGAATGTCGCCACCTCCGCATTCGATGTGGCTGACACCGCCTGCGGGCGATGCCAGGGATTCCCCGGTTTTGCCGGGACCCTTAACGGAGAAAATTTCCATTCGTGTTTCTTTCCATGTTTTGTTCTGCTTGAGGGAGCAGAATCCCTATTTCACCTCCTCACCTGGTCGCTAAGGGTGGCATTGAGCCATCCACCCACTCCGTAGAGCCCCTGATGTCGCGCACCATAACCGGGATTTTTGGCGTTTTTAGAGAGGTTGTCTCCTCGGACCCTAGCAAAGATGAGCCGCCGGGCCGACCCTTCTCAGAAAATCCGAAAAGAGCCATATTGGTGGGGACCGTAGCCAATCCACCCTTGCCTCGTCCACCACGTACTCTTAGGCCAAGAGCACGCTTGGAGAGACGACCCCCAGACCCCCCCATGTTGGTCTATTCGCCATGGCCAGCAGCAACACCACGCTCGTGATGAGTGTGGCTGAAGAGATAAAATGAATGATGAGAAGGAGCGAACGAAGTTGTTGCTGCTACCCATGCCCAGGGTGCACCGCGAGGAGGTTGACCAACGTCACACCCCATCTAACACAAAGCTAACCTAACCTAAGGCTAACCTAACCTAACATTGTGTTTACTAAACCACGTGGCATTTACATTGTAAGGACTTACGTGACCTTAGTTGGACAGCACTTCCACACTACACTGCACTTGACACTATCACTAGCACTACTTAAGATGATGTTCACTTCTTGAGAGACCGCGCACGACTAAGATTTCAGTTAGAATATCGATCGCATATAAAGGGTCGAGGGTAGAGACTATCAAAACAACGGAAGTGACTACTACCCCACTCCAACGCCATATACAACGATAACGATTCGATTAATCGATAATCTTTTACTATGCTCCGACATATAGATGTTTTGACCCGGCAGGGTATAATAGTAAATAATTACAATAATCATATAAAGTGGTAATTTCTTGTTACCTGTGTAGAATGATCCTTAGGTGTTCTCAGTAGCAGTTGGCACCACTTGATTTGGTAAAATGTTGGCACGCCTGGCTTAAGTGTTGCTCGCTGTTAAATTAATGAGCCAATCTCGCTGCCGTTCCCACCTCCGTATATTACAAGGTGGTAATGCTCCAGGGTTTATTAGGGATCTTATAAATACAGTTTTACATTATATAAGACGCGGTTCAAATGTTTCAGGAACTCACTGTTCGTTCTATGTTACATTTTGGGATTTTTATTTCCCGTTTAAATCCTTGTTTTACATTTCTATTTCCTTCGTTTTCGTTTCTATCATAAAAAATTTAGTGTGCAAAGAAATATCTAGAACTCACAAAAATAAATGAAGTAAGTAGGACTGTTATCCATTTAATTTTTAAAAATAACTAAGATAAACTTTTAAATACTGATTTATTGTTGAAGAACAAAATTAATGACTGAATTCTCCAGAAAAAAATACAAATTAAATTACCAATATATATTTTACTATATTTTGGCGTTTGCTTACAGGAGTAAGTAAGGTATATATATTTGTCGGAGATTTTAAATGATGTAAAAGGAAATGGAAGGAGGAAGATGGGGAATATTTGGGAACACTAACAGGGGGTGATGGTATTGAATGGAATATTGGGTAAACGCAACGTAGATACTCCTATTGAACCGATAAATGATCAAATATGATCTTTAACAATTACGAGAGAAACCTAAGCAGTGCCTTGGACTTGTGACTAAAGTGTAGGCTTAAGGATATCCTTTAAATGATCATAACACTCACCTCCACTGCTAGGCTCTCTGTTTAAACCCAAGGTTAAACGCACATAAACCTAACCTAACACAAGACGAGGTAATTACATTGTAAGGTACTCACGTGACCCTTGATCAGACAGCACTCCTAGCACTAACACAACACTGCACAACACTATCACTATTTAGACACTACTTCACTTCTTGAGAGACCGCGCACGACTAAGACTTCAGTCAGACTGTCGATGGCATATAAAGGGTCGAGGGTCGATAGAGTGCACAACGAATAGGTCCATACGAAGCAGTTTCAATGTTACGCCTATCATCGAAAAGCTTCAAAGGAATTCGCCTTAGGTGGTATGGACATGCCAAGAAAAGGGAGGTAGACCACGTAATCCATATAGCTTTAAACATCCCGAAACAAAAGAGAGGCCGCCTGCCGTTGACCTGGTGGTCAAAAATAAAAGAAGACTTTCACGAAGCCCAACTAAAGGATGTGACAAGCCAAGACAGATTAAC
This sequence comes from Limenitis camilla, assembly GCA_905147385.1. NCBI lineage: Eukaryota > Metazoa > Arthropoda > Insecta > Lepidoptera > Nymphalidae > Limenitis > Limenitis camilla. The sequence continues at coordinate 6,507,999 of LR990248.1, forward strand.
AAAGTGAGGAAACCCGACACCAAATAATGGGAAAAGGGGTGAAGAAAGAAGTAGACTATCTTTTAAATGGAATTTTCTAAATTAGCTTGTTTGATCAAGAAAAATAAGTTATTTACCAATATTCATTTTGATTTTTATATGTAAGGTCAAAATTGAAGATAAACATTTGCAAGAGGATTCTATGCTTAATGATAGGTAGTTAATATATAATATCTAACAAGAAAAGTTATATCAAAGCAAGAGTTTTAGGCGAGTTCGCAGTGCCGAGGAAGGTGGGTACTGGGTATTGTAGTTGCGACCTACAAATGTGGCAATTAGTCGCCGCTGAGTAATGGCCGCCAGACCGTGATTAAGACGACCGAAGATAACGAATATACGAAATACGGATCTATTAAGTAACGTACGAATCTATAACTTTATACGAATTAAATATTATTGCACTACACAAAGGATATTACGATTATACTTAAAACTTATTATTACGTGCTAGATGAATTGTTTTTGAACATCCTAAAAATTCTTCAATCAAAAGTAAACTATTGTTTAGTCTAGATCTAGAATAGAATATGTTTCTTTTATCGAAAATCTGTTGGTGTGGTTATGTGGAACTTTAGTATAAAATATTAGCAATAAAATATAACATATACGCTAAAGAATTAAACTATTTCGTAGGACAATAATTTCGTTATCGTTTCTATTTTGAGCTACATAATTACTGAATTAAAACATCACTGCAATTCAAATTATTGGTGCTGCCATCCATAAATGTCAGCATGAACGATAAAATTTCATTGAATTAAAATAAAAACGAATCATTCGTGTGAAGTACACAGTAGCCATTGAAATCTATGCTAATTAATTATTTTATTATTGTCATTTAAATCCGAATATATTTAATATACTATAACTAAATTATTAGACTAGATCAAGTCTCTATATTAGATATTTATATAATAATATTTTCATTGCTACATACTATAAAACAAAGTCGCTTCCCGTCTGTCTGTCCCTATGTATGCTTAGATATTTAAAACTACGCTACCGATTTTGATGCGGTTTTTTTAATAGATAGAGTAATTCAAGAGGAAGGTTTATATATATAATACATGCATAATATAGTAAAGTAAGAAACCGTGCGAAGCCGTAAGCATGTACCTAGTAAGTAATAAAGATCCAAAAATACCAAAAAGAATAGAAGAAATATAAACAATTTAATAGACAATTGCTGCAATTTTCTTCTCTACACGGAATGGAAACTCAAATACGATTTTAGGGTCCGTACAAGGTTGATAAGTAGTATGGCAAAGTCTTATTTGTTTCGTTAAATAGCTGTTTGTTTCGGGCAACCCTATTTATATTGGCATCGGATAGATTAGCTAATTTTGTGAGAAAATAGACTGATTCTGATCATTATTCAAAATTTATCTTTAACAGTCTAATATTTTAGAACTATAAGGGTCTCTTTCACAATGTCCAAGGAAAGTATCGGATAAATAATAATCAAAAGATATTTTAACTGATAACAGATGCTTTGTTAAGTTAACTATCATATAAACTTATTTTTATATTTTTTGATATTAGATAATAACTGAAAATAACTGAAGTACGCTGTTTTTGTGTTAACTTTTATATGATTATGCCATAAGATCTCCTTTTTGAAATACTAGAGCCAAGGCCTGTACCTACTTTAAAGTACAAAATGTAAAAAATCTCAATCTCTCATTGTGGGTAACGATTGACTATTAAAAATAATATAGTAGTTATTTGAGAGAAATTCTTCTATATATATAGGTGTGGTCTAAATAATGTCCCAGTATAAAATCTGACGTTTTTGATATTATATTATATAAAATGATGAGAAGAGAAGGAGAGAGGAGGTATTGAAAACGTTAAGAGTGGGTTAATATTGAATGGATCAATATATAAACGCAACGTAGATATTGCGGCTGAACCGATAAGTAACTAAACATAGGAACCAAATCAGAGCATAGAATAGGACTTGTCAGCGGTGTAGATTTAAGGATGTCCTTTATTCAACCTTAAACCTACTTGAACCTAAGGTTAGGTCAACTTACGTCTAACAAAAAAACTTTTAAAAAAATAAAACTTACTCGCCGACATATATGTCGGAAAACAGTAAACGATTATCGAATAATCGAATCTTCATCGACATCTATGGCGCTGGAGTAGAGATCACTTCCGTCATTTTGACAGTCTCGACTCTTTATATACCCTCGACAGTCTGACTGTAGTCTTAGTCTTGCGCGGTCTCTCAAGAAGGTGCAGTGTTAGTAGAAGTGTTGTGCAGTGCTGTTCTATTAAGGTCACTTGAGCTGCCACAACGTTAAGATACGTTAGCCTTGTTTAAGGTTAGATTGTGTTAGCATAACCTTGGGCTTATATATATTACAGTGATTTCCTTATTTTGGTTCGACATATATATGTATACTAGCTTTTACCCGCAACTTCGTTTGAGATATTAGGGTAATTATATTAGCCTACAGGAGGTCGTCTGTAGACATATTTAATAATTTTAGCCCCTTAAGAGATTATTTTTAAAAAAAATATTTTACTCCTGTTTCATGACTTTCAATGAAGAACCTTCATACTGAATTTCATTCGATTAACTTCAAAAACGGCAAAGTTTCATACTAATTTTGCACCCCCGTTTTATCCTCTTAGGGGGTGATTTTTCAAAAATTCCTTCTTAGAGACCCCTACGTTATAAAACCCCTGTGCAAAATTTCAAGTTTCTAACCCTTATAGATTAGGCCCTGCGTTGATATGTCAGTCAGGCTTTTATATATAGATATACAGGATATCATCAAAATTAACCACGTGTTGTGTGTTATGAAGTATGTCAAGTGCCAGTACTTACTAGAATTAACTACTCTTTGGTTGTGATAGGAATCATAAGGAAGGAAGCATAAGAGAACATGACTCAATATTAAAATGATACACAATACATTCAAACACGAAAAAAATCTGTTATACGCTTGAAAAAACCAATGCAAACACTAAATTCAGTTCGATTTCAACGTGCCATCTAAAGGGTACAGAGTTAGACTTACAATTCTCTACACTTGCACACCGAAAATACAACATATACATTATTATCTAAACAATAGAGTTCAAAATAAGATATTTTTTTGTATTTTAAAGGTATTTCAAATTGGTTTATATAGGACTCAATCAATTTACAAGGCGTGTTTGACCAGACGAGGACCCTTACTGCAGTTCAAAGTTATTTTGCATGAAGAGTTTGCGGTTACTTTCTATTTGTATGTAACGTAATAGGTTTTTTATTTAGTCTACAACTTGATCCATTTCTTCTATAATTGTGACTTTTGAGAATTTTATTGATTCGAAAGAGACGCTTTTATACAATCTTAGTTCTAAAAAAATTAACGTAGTATGACAACAGATGCGTCTGCTAATTACGTTTTTACAATTCTTTTTCCCCTTTAGTGAGATTTCGGAATATTTTGACTCAATCTCCTACCCCTAATGGAGACTACTAAATTCTTAAAAGAATAGGTATTTACCCTAATTCGGCTCATATATAAATATGACTATGTTTATAACGAGATATATTAACATTAATAGCCGATTGAATGAAAGTATTCGTTTACGAAGAATATAAAAGAATTTATATAAATAAAGCTGTATTTATTAGGATTACAATCAGGCAGTACAAAATGTACGTATAGAATAAAGTAAGAGTACTTACATGAATAGTGAAAAAAAAAATACTGTATTTCTGCAAACCATAAATTAATAAAAGCTGTCGCTGTCAGCGTATTAGAAAATAGTAAGGACCTACTACTAAAAAATGTTCTTTATGCAAACGTTTTTTTGCCATAAAAATTTAAAAAAGTGGGGTGGGCTACCGTTATCACTTAGGGGTATAGAAATTGATGATGACCGATTCTCAGATCTACCACACAGATGATATGCACACAAAATTTCATAAAAATCGGTCGTACCGTTTCGGAGGGATTTGGTAACAAACACAGCAACACGAGAATTTTATTATTAGATTTTAAAGAGAAACCCTCGCGGTTTCACCCGCGATATTTTGAATAATTCACTATATATCATTATAGATTATAGTATATGTGTGATTCTGATGTGTAAGCTATATTATTGTAAAGTTTCATCAAAATCCATTCAGTAGTTTTTGCGTGAAAGAGTAACAAACATACAAACTTTCGCGTTTATAATTATTTATTTATGCATAAATGTGTTATATTGTAATCAATTTATATATTTGAATTGAATTATTCAAGCAGTTGTTTACGGGTTTTCATATTTTTCTAATTAATTTGAACTTATTAAATTTCATATAAATCAATTATAGTAATCGGTAAATTATCTGTGATAAAAATTTCCGAATTTTCTTAGAAAACAACCACAGAGAATGAATGTACAAGAAGTCACATTTTCCAAGAGATCAAGGAAACATAATCTTGAGCTCTCAATTCCGTTATCAAAACTCCGGGATCCGAGATCCAGGGGTGGGATCGCGTAATAATTGATGAGTGCATTAGACACACGTGTCCGCCATCTTTTATTCAACGTAAGAACGTCTACCGTGCGATTACGTAGAGATGACGTAGAAACTTTCTTTTAAAATACGTTTTAAAATAATACGTTTTATGTTTTATTCTTCTATATCTATATTTTTATGTAATAAAATCTTAGAATTCTTGTGTTTTTGCACGCATCACTTTAAAACTGTAACTGCACTAATTTTCATACTTATTACTTATACGATACTTCAGAAGGTGAATTAACATATTATCAGGTACATTTTATCCCGAAAAAAGTATTGCGATAGAAGGATAGAATGAAATTGAGAAGCTGAAAATTAAAAAATATATATACTTAATTAAACATACATACTTCTATGCGAAAGAAGTCGAGCGGGTCGATTAGTTTCTAATAAAAATATATCTTGACATTGGATATAATGTCTGTTTATAACAGATATTAAAAAAATATAATGCAAATATTTGTATGGCTGTCTGTTTATATGCTTAAACGAGCTTCAAGCAATATTTATAACACAAAATTGGATATTCACCTTTTTACTGTTGTATTGCTGCAGGTCTAACTCAAAGGCTTTGTTTAATTTAAATCGGATTTTAAGAAAAAGTTAGTCATTTAAAAATGTTTTAACTAGCGAAGCTAGGGCGGGTCAACTAGTTTACAAAGCAGAGTATTTAATGAATAAAACTTATTTAGATTAAACCCTTTCTAAAAAACAAAACATGAACATAGTTGCGAACAGCGATTTAACTGCAAGTAACTGTCGGCACACACTTAACTCGATCCACTTAGTAATTTCGTCTAATCCGATACAAGTTTTAATACCCGGGCCCACTCAGCCCGCAGCAAAAAAGGGACTTAGTGAAAAAATGTGCGAATTCACACGACGACCTCTCCCTCCCCTCTCCCTCACTCTCAGCATTTACATACCCATAGGATAAACTCACGCTTTTAAATTACTAATTTTTTTACGATAAGATTATTTTAATTGATAAGGTGCTTAAAAGGGGATGGTTTAAGTATAATAGTTTTATCTATATGTTTTTCGTTTTGTCCGTATTGTCTATATCTCTGATCTCATTATCATACAAATTATTAATTGTTCAATCAATCAGTTAACTGTATATTTTTTTTTAATAACAAAGCTGAAAATACTAAAATCGTTGATATAATACAGCTTTACATTCAAATGAAATCTAAAAAAATCAATTCACTTTATCAAGCCTTCGGGTTTTCAGAATATTCTTTTATCAATTTTTTTTTCTTTAGCAACTCTTGAATTTTTGCAAATGTGCGACATCTGTGATTAATAATGAGAAATAATTGAAGTAATAGTAAAGTAAATATAAGTTATTATATGAAGTGTCTACCCGAGAGGTTAAGAAAACGTTTTTTTTTCTTAAGAACTTCACCAGAAGCGCAAAAAATAATTGCGAACTATTTAGTGAAATATTTAAACTATAAAATAACTGAAAACTACAAGAAATAGTTGTAGAAATTAATATGAATAGTAATAACGTAGGAAACCAACAAAGAAGCACAAAACAAACGCATGCAATTAAAACTAAACTTAAAGTCAACTCGCGATGAACAATGTTGTATTGCAAGAGAACTTAGAATATAAACTGAAGTGAAAATGGGATATACTGATGGATACTGACACTGTCTTATTTTATTCTTGTTAATCTAAATTATTCAATATAATAAGTAAACCTTTAATTACTGCAGTTTCTTAGTTATTTAATTTATTACTTACATTATGTTATAAATATTAAATAGGTACGTTGACGTTATTATCCCTATGTTCTTAGAAGTTCTCAATTCTTATTGATATTTAATTTCATAACTAGCTGACTCGTCCTGGCTTTGTGTAAATGTATTGGGCATTATGTTAGAGTTTTATGAAAATTGTTTAAGCATTTCTCACCTTTTAAACCTTGATACAAATATTTCAAAGCCAAAATTAGCCAAATCGGTCCAGCCGTTCTCTCAGTCAGTCAGTTTGTCTACACCTAGAGAACTGCCTAGAAACTCAACAGTCGCTGTTCCATCTTAGTCATCGTTCAAGTAATCTTGTACACTGTGACTTTTTTCTATATATACCTAATCTCAAACATAAAAATTTACCAAATTATGTTTAATCAGAGCAAAAAAATCACAACTTTTTTTCTATTTAACACATAGTCAAAGAAAACAGATATTTCACAGTTTTTTATCTTGGATGATAAGCCCTACAGGGATTAGAATGCAGGAATACATTTACAAACTTGATTTGGACTTTTCTGCCTGTCATAATCTCTGTTTTGTTAAGTAAAGATATCACTTTTTCTTTAGAAAGTTCGGACTGATTCAAACTTATTAAAAGATAATAAATGAATATATCTGCTTATTCATCAAAGTTCTGTTTTATCATGAGGCTCGTATTTGTTATCCGTCTGAGAAAAGGTGGACCTCAACAGAAATTAATTTAAATGGCATAACAACATTTGTGGGTTGAGATTACAAATCAAATCAAATCAAAATTATTTATTTCAATTAGACTTTTTTGAAAAGTACTTTTGAAACGTCAAAAATTTGTCGGTCAGTTAGTTTGTCTGAAGCTACCACCAGCTCGGAAAGCAGTTTTCTGTTGAGAAGAGCCGGCCAGAAACTCAACAGTCGCTCTTTTCAAAAAGCCATGTTTACATAGTCTGTTATACAAATCGTTTAACTTGAGAGTCAACGTCACTTAGATTCCAAGCATTCTCATCATTTAAGTAATCCTGTACATTATAGTATGCTTTATATATTAATGACTTCTTGATACGAGTTTTAAATTGTTGAAGTGGCAAGTCTAATATAGTCTGTGGAATCTTATTATAGATGCGAACACCAAGCCCCATGAAGCTATTACTCACTTTGTGGAGACGATAGTAAGGCGTTACAAGTTTATTTCTGTTTCTAGTATTAACATTATGTTTGTCACTGTGTTTTGAATACAAATGAATATTCTGGTAAATGAACAAAATATTACAATATATGTATTGAGATGGGACTGTAAGAACGTCTATTTTTTTATATACATCTCTAAGGGAATCCCGCGCTCTTAAGTTATAAATGGGCCGAACAGCTCTCTTTTGAAGAATAAAAATGGATTCAATGTCCGCGGCCCTACCCCACAGTAAAATGCCATAAGACATAATACTGTGAAAGTAACTGAAGTAAACTAGCCTAGCAGTATTGATATCAGTCATTTGTCTGACTCTCCTTACCGCGTAGGCAGCTGAGCTGAGTCTTCCCGCTAGAGATGATAGATGGGGGTTCCACTGGAGTTTTGAATCTAAAGTTATACCCAGAAATACCGTCGAGTCCGCCACATCTAAAATTTCATTATTTAAACGTAGGTTAAATTTTTGTTTTTTAACATTAGGTAAAGCAAACTCAACGCATTTGGTTTTTTTAGCATTAAGAACTAAGTTATTTACCGTAAACCATTGAAGAACCTGCGATAATGCACTGTTTACATCGTCATAATTATGTTTATTTCTGTTTACTTTAAATATAAGAGATGTATCATCAGCAAAAAGTACAATATCACACAAGTTCTTCACATAGTATGGCAGATCATTAATATAAACCAAAAATAAAAACGGGCCTAAAATGGATCCCTGTGGAACGCCCATTTGTAGCAAAGATCCAGAAGATTTTACACCATTAATAGTAATCCTCTGGACTCTTTGATTTAGGTATGAGGCAATTAGATCCAGAGAAACACCACATATACCGTAATAATTAAGTTTTTTTAAAAGTGTTTCATGTTGAACACAATCAAAGGCCTTGGACAAATCGCAAAATACACCAATCGCATTTTGTGATTTCTCCCATGCTTCATAAATATGCTTAAGAAGAGCAACTCCGGCATCTGTTGTTGACCTACCCCTAGTAAAACCATACTGTTCACTATGAAATAGTTTATTTTCATTAAAATATTCTAAAAGTTGGTTTAAAATAATCTTTTCAAAAACTTTACTCAGTGATGGTAATATAGAGATTGGTCTATAGTTACCGGGATCTTTCCTGTTTCCATTTTTAAATAGAGGTATTATTTTACTGTGCTTCATTAAGTCCGGAAACTTTCCTGTATCGACACATTTATTAAAAATATCAGCTAGATGTGGGGCAATATTATTGATTATTGTATTTAATATTTTTACTGAGATGTCCCATAAATCACCAGTTTTTTTTATATTAAGTGTCCTGAAATTCTTAATAATATCAAATGAAGTAATATGTTTAAACTCAAAGTAATTAGCATAGCCTGGGAGTTTATTTTTAAGTAGAGAAATAGCATCTGAGGGCGATGATTTTAATGCAGATGTTACTTTGATAGGTATATTAGTAAAGAATTTTTCAAACGTGCTTGCCACTTCTTCTTCCGAATTAATTAATATATTATCAACATTTAATTTAATTGGTTCGTTTTCTATTTTAGAACTTCCAGTTATGCTATTAATAATATCCCAGGTAGCCTTTATTTTATCGTCTGAGTTAAGTATTTTGTTTCTAATATAAATTGCCTTTGCCTGGATGCAAACACTTTTAAAGATCTTAGAATAACACCTAACGCGTTCTAAAAATACTGGATCCCGATTATATTGCCTCATACCATATAATTCATATAATTTATCTCTACTTCTAAATATACCTATGGTAGCCCAGTCACTAAATTTCAGTTTTAAATTTTTACTGAAAGTTTTTATTTTAAATGTGTTATTAAATTCATTTAAAATCATAGAAAATAAATTATTATATAGCGTATCTGGGTCCTTATAAATCAAACACAAACTAGAAATTTTTTGTACTACCTTATCCTTAAAAAAGTTAATTTTATTATTCGACTTTGGTCTACATGAAATCTTATTTGAATTTTTAATTTCTTGGTCTACTAACGTGAATTTCTGTCCATAATGATCCGAAGTTAGGTTTTTCATTATTATAGTTTCAAACACTTCACAGTCACAAAACACTTTGTCTATACACGTTGCAAAATTATCACCAACATGAGTCGGCTCAGAGAATAAGTTTAATAAATTATATGATTTAAATAAATTTAACAGCCGACGACTGAAAGTTGTGTCTATCAATATATCTATATTAAAGTCTCCACACACGATTATAGATTTATTTTTAATGCAAATACGTTTAAGTACGTCATCAATAGTGGACTCAAAAGTTTCAAAATCACTATTGGGGGGGCGGTACACGCATACTATAATGTAACGTTGAAACTCTACACAAGAAATCTCAACAATACGCTCGACAGAGAGAGAAACAATATCTTGTCGAGATTTACATACTGTAATAAATAATTACGTTATAAATAATAAAAATATCTTTAAAATTAAATTGTCTATGCCTCATTTGTATCTCTCAATTCCCTATTGGTCTATGAGCGCACTCCACAAAAGAAACAAGTGGAAACTTTATACAGTTCGATACAAAGGGGAGCGGGACCTCGTTACCATTCATAATTCAGGAAAACGCTACGTTTTTACTTTATACATCTTATAACGTTATTATTGTGTTGCTTCAGCCATTTTCGGCTGTTGATAAGAATGTTGGTGGGATAAATTGTAAATACGATGACTTACGATTTCTTGGATTTCAATATCAACTTGTCGAAAATTAACGTACATTAATCGTGTTATCAGAAAACTATAATTTTTCTAACATATCGAATCTCAGAAAAATCGTATACTTTTATAATTTTTTAAGTAACTTTAAATTTATGGTGGGTTATTAAATTATAAGATAAGCTACTGTTTTTATTTCACATACAAAATAAATTCTCGTATTTATTTGTACTTAGGTTGTAAACCTTGACACACTGGCTAAGTCTTTACAATAACTGATTTTATGTAATGACGTAATTTCATGGTAACTACACTATAGACATATTTCTTAACAACTATAATAATTTCAATTTTAACTGCAAAAGTTATAACTTAAGTAAATTTTGAAGTTGAAAATGTGTTTCGAAGTATATAAACATTTGTCTAGCAATAGTTAAAACTATAGACATCTAATGAGTCAGATTATTCTGTTGAAGAAAAATATATCAATAACTTTAAAATGTCGGTTAAATATCTGTAAAATATATTAGAGTAGAATATAAATCTTACTCCAAGTGACTATAACAAATATAAAGATATAAAATATCGTATCCTTTGCGGCTAAAAAGTTAATTTGAGCTCTGAAACGCGACGCCAAAGAATATTTACATTATCATTAAGAAAACAATATTTATTAAGAATTTAAATTTCTTTTGAGAAACGAAATTATATCTAAATATTTTTACAATCATATGAGTGTGTCGTTATTTGGCTTTTTTTTACACAACTACCAAAACTATTTTAGATAGGTCCATATTTATATAGCATAGGCTTAATTTTGTAATCTCTAAATAAGTAAAAATGAGAATAGATGGATAACTAATAAAATAATAAATGTGGCTAATTGTAACCTGTGCTTAAAATAAATGTTATTAAACGCAAAAGATAAAGTTAGAATAAATCAAAAAACATCAGATTCTCTCTATCGCATTTAATCCATTTAAATAAAATATTTTTTTACATCTGCAAAATATTAAGTTTTCCCTAATCTTTGACGCGAAGGTAGTAAAGGTAACAGTCGAGGGAATTTCTCGGCTTGATTACATTGAAATTTGGTGGAATCATTCTCGGAAAATTTGCACAGTCCTCAACTTTGATAAGACTTTACACTTTCTTATGCTTAGTATCAGAGATTGTTGAACGAATTTGGGAAATATGGTGTTTATTTGTTAAAGATACGCAAAATAGACAATATAGTAGATTGGTACTGAGCGAAATATTACTAATTTTTATTCTGTAGAATTAAAGTGAGTGTGGCCTTATGTGGATATTATCTAATCTACGAAATTAGGAATCCGTGAATGCGTTTATAATTCCGATCAGAAAGCAATCACATTAGTGTAAAGCCAGTGAATTTACAGTCAAAATTGTTTTGTATATAATACCCTTAATTCATTACTGGCAACCCTAGGCATCACGAACTCTATTAATTAAACTGTGTAAACCGAGCTTTATCGCGACGGCCGCGGCACCCAATTAGTGCGCCAACCATCGCGCCAAAAATTATGCGGCTTAACGGTTCCCGCGTTAATTTTGACAAACGACCGTTCGTCCTGAAATACAAATAAATAAAATTTGATAGATTATATGCCATTAATTTCTTTTATTTAGTAAATAATCATATATGTGTTTAAAAAATATTGCTAAAAATGTTAACGCATACAAAGTAGGAATAGTAGATTATATGAAAATGTGCACATATTTATTCAAACTGTCAAAACTCTATACACATTCGCAGATAAAATAGCTTGATAAAATATAAAAGCGAGTCCCGACGGAGGCAGTTACACGTCATACCAATATTCCATTCATCAGACGAGGCGTCACTAAACACCGGCGGCCGCGGGAGATAACCGCTGTAAACCGACAACAATACCCGGCCTCGCACTCAATAAAAGATGATAACACATGAAATATGAACTGACGACAACCCCTCACCCAAAACCACACTTAGAAACCATTTTCGACCGTGTCCTCTAGGCAATAAAACACAAAACCTGTGTCACCCTTACCCAAGATAAGATATTCTGAAATTAAAGAAAGTGTAGCATAATAAAGGAGCGTTTACGAAAACAAACCACAGTCTGCTTACATACAGGCAAATTTTCCAACAAAAACTTACACAGTTACTACGTTTCAGAACGGAACGGTGACGGCAGAAAACAAAAGCGCGGGAACGTCCCCCATTGGCGGAGGAGGTGGGCGGACGTCGAATAATATGGCGGAAATATTACGAAGCGTGGAGGTATTCAAGGTACACGGGAGGACGGGTGGAGGAGTCGCCTCCCTCTGAGAGGTTAATTACCCACTGGCCGATAAGGCAGCGGCTCGCTAATTACGTACTTATGGCGGACTGAAATTAAGTTATCGTTGGCGGGGAAACGACGTTCACTTTGTTTGCGTTCCATTTTACGGATAATATGTATTCTGCGGTACTCGAGAGTAATGGAACAAAATTGGCGGCTATTCCGCTTTATCTTTTATGTCTAAGTACCGACGCCGTTCGGAGATAATGGAATCATTGTTCAAACACAGCTCCCGGAGCCCCTTTTTAATCGTTTAACTTAATTTCTACTTTTGTTTAATTTAAACAATCCTTAAGATGAAATGTAAATAGTCTTAAAAATCCTCTTTTTAATATTTAACTTGGTTATTAAATTGTTACACAGCGTGAGGATTATAGAATATTTAAAAGCTCTGAATACGAGTATGTGGCAGGCGTACAAAAGATATTTTAAAAGCCGCAAACAACACGACTGGCATCTGTGTTTCAAAATAAAATGCGATAAAATAAAAAGACTCGCGACAAAACGTAGATACTTACGAATGGACAAGGTTTTCTGGGAGTCAATTTTCATTTTAGAGGATAGTTCGTGCGAGAACATAGAGTTGGATTTCGCGGGAAATTTTGTTTCGCGTAGGAATACGTTATCGTGGCAGGTTTATACATATTTACCACAAAAGCGGCTCAGCGAGAGATCGCGGGATCCGTTCCCCAGTTTTATTTTTCCAAGCTCTAAATGGAGTCGGTGGAGCATTTAAATAAGCTTCGTCGCCTGAAGTATGGTAATGTTAGTAATACGCCAGAAGAAACGCGTCAGCGATTCAAACGTCCGCCATTTTGAATTCATGTTTTTAACTGAATCTACATTCCAGAACCGTAAGCAAATTTTATTGCTGACAAACATTTCCTTTTAGTCGTTAAGTATCTATGCTTAAATTAAACCCTTTCATCTTTAAATATATTTAAACATATAAATTTAAAAGAATCACAACAGGTAACTGATCGGTAAAACATTATAAATATTGTATGAAACCTTTCAGCGCTTTATAGATCCTATTTGAATTCAGTCCATATTTTGCAGGATATTTTTTATGAAATTAAATCAATTTTCAAATTGTCCGAAAGAAACGAAACAAAAAGAAAATAAAGGAAACTTAAAATAAAACCTACCAGCTTAGGGAACTATAATAACAAACATGAAGATCAGACACTTCACACAAAAGCCGAACACAAGCGTTAGAGCAGCGGTGTCTTTGTGCTATAATTAGTAACAAATTATGAGATGAAAAAGCAACAAGATGAGACGGGGCGAAGCGCCATGGACCGTGTCGCGGAATTCTTGACATATCGGAATATAATGATACACTAATTAAATACATATTTCTTTACTCTTCACTGACATTTGGTTATTTTAAAGAGTCGGTTTATAAGTGCTTTGGTATTTAGACCTATAATTTTTTTTAATACAGGTTAGAATATTTTTGTTCTCAACTCAATTTCAGAAACTAATATTTCATTAACTTTATTTATTTAATTTTCAGTAACTAGTAAATTTGGTTCCAGATTTATTTTTTTTACTCCGATATCAGCCATATACAAGGAGAATGGTATTGGGCCTAACATAGATCCTTGTACTAATCTCTTCATCTTCTTGCCACTGAAAGTTATTCTTAATTAAGTATTATTTTTTATTATGTCATCTTTAATACATACCTCTACGATTTGTTTTGATCTAGGTAGTTATTTTAATCTTCAATACACGAGATACATAATCTTTTGATTAACTAAAAGTGAGCTTACCTATTAGATACAGTCATAAGTACCCATATATACCACCAATGTAATAAAATAACTAACTATGAGAGGGCTCATGTTTTATCGCGTTAATTGTATAAGTTTCGTTAAAAATATAGTAAAATAATGCCATTTTTTATTATTATATCTACTAGGTATATACGGTTACTTTCTCTACTATAATATGCATGTATTATACATATAAACCTTCCTCTTGAATCTCTCTATCTATTAAAAAAAATCCGCATTAAAATCAGTTGCATAATTTTAAAGATCTAAGCATACATAGGGACAGACAGACGGGAAGCGACTTTGTTTTATACTATGTAGTGATAACTAACACAAACCACAATCCACATACTGTTACAGTTAAACTTGACACAATATAAAGCGTTAAAACGGTCACGTTCCGCTGAGCCCGTGGTGGCGGCAGTGACGGCGCGAGGCTAGTGATCCATGAACCATGAGTCATGAGCCTGATCCACTCCTACCTAATTAGCTTCCGTAAGCTGTAAATCTAATTTATATAGCGCCGTCAACGCAGCCGCTTTGATCATGGCGTAAGTGAAACGGAACGTTCGGAAACGTTTTCTGAACGCAGCGTTTAATGTCAAATGTGCCGGGAATGCGTGTTGCACTGATTATAACTAGTACCTAATTACTTTCCTTATACTATAGTTAAACAATTAAACTTTTAAAAATATAATAGTAACTAATCCTACTAATACTGATGTAAACAATGGCATTTTGAAAAGAGCAACTGTTGAGTTTCTTGCCAGTTCTTCTCATCAGGAAACTGCTTTCCGAACTGGTGGTAGCTTCAGACAAACTGTCAAAAGTACTTTGTAAAAATGTAATTGAATAAAATATTTTGAGTTGGAGTTTTAATATTAAAAACAAGAAACTAAGAATGTATGTTTAATAAATATGGATGTATGTTTGTTACTCTTTCACGCAAAAACTACTGAATGTATTTTGATGAAACGCTACAATAATATAGCTTACACATCAAAATAACACATAGGCTATTTATAATGATATAGTGTGAATTATATAGCGGGTGAAACCGTGGGGCGCAGTCTAAAGTATGTCTACTTAAACATTCGGCAACTCTTATTGTTTTTGCGCTATGTCGTGCGAACTGTTTATCTATGAGTGGAAGCACTTCGTCTTCAGTGCTACAAAGGTACCTTATACTATCCGAAAAGTGGTTGAATTGAGAATATCCGTCGCTTAAGTTTAGAAAAATAATATGATAAGCAGTAACTTACTATTAGGTATTGTGAAAAACGTTGGTCTTAAGACCACAGTTTTTCACAATACTTCCCAGTTTTTACTCGACTACGGCGAAGCCAAATGGAAGGGTTATGATTTTGGCAGTCTATGTATGTATGTATCTATGTATGTTTGTATATTCTACTCTAGCGCCTAAATTACTGAACTAATTTTCATGAATGAGGTGTCGATAGATTCGTGATAATGGCGCGAGTGACATAGGCTATAAATTTTTTTTTTATACCTCAGATGATAGCTAAGAAAAAAAAATAAACTGAGATAATTATCACGTGTTTGGTATCAAAAGAAAGGTCTTGGCGAGCACATTACAAATATGTATATATCATATTGATTAAGACAACATATATGTTCAAAATGCGGTCGTTTAGTCCGCGCGGTCCTGTCGTTGCAGTTATTCACTCTTTTAAGCTAATAAAAACCAACATTACGGTTCAATATGAGAATATAAAGGTTATCTCGATCGATCAGGAAACGGAAAACTATTAAATAAAAAAATAAAGTTTAAAAACTATAACCCGCACCCGGGTGCGACCCCGGTTCTAACTTGACCATTTTTATACTTATGCATTTCTCGGTTTCTGTCTGAATTATTTTCTTGTTTCATCCTTTTTAGACCACTTTTTTACGTAGTCGGGTTATAGTTTTTAAACTTTATTTTTTTATTTATTCATAAAATAAAATATGAACTGTTTTATTTATTCTTATTTATAGGACAGGCTGGAAGGACAAGAGACAAGGGATGAACTATAATTTCTTTTTGTTACATAATTAAGCTTTAAATACAAACTGAATAATAAATAATTATCTTGGCCGCCATTAATAAATATTGAATACATCACCTTTTCTAGGTGGGTACATTTTATCGATTTACCCAACTAAAAATGTCCTAAACCGATCAGAGCCAATCAAAAGCAACTCGGTCCGTAATTACCCACATCACATACCGTGGGTGTATAATCGTTCTATCATATCACTCAGTCGGCCAGAAACAATCAATTAGAAAGCGATCCCCTTTCAATTATTGCCGTATCGGCGGGTAATTGCCTCGCCCCGTTGTCCCTTCGCCCCGTAGCGCCGTCACCCGGGACTCAGGAGGCTCGCATTACCTAACGAGGAATCGATTGCGATTGTAATATCGATTTGGATATTAATACAAGACATGTGCCCGATGGGATTTAGCAAAGATCTTATAAGCCAACTAAAGACTTATCTTGAATTTTAGTTAATTTAAAAATAAATAATTTTTGATATAAATTCATGAATTAAATTTTAAGAACGTATAGATCATATAATTGTCAGATGTAATAATAAAAATCTATTAGCGATCCGCTCCGGCTTCGCACGGTTACTTTCTCTACTATAATAAACATATATTATACATATAAACCTTCCTTATCTATTAAAAAAAACGGCATCAAAATCCGTTGCATAGTTTTTAAGAACTAAGCATACATAGGGACAGACAGAGGGGTAGCGACTTTTCTTTATACCATTCAGGGACCTACTCAAACGTATTAGATAGGTAGTAGATACTAATACCCCTTCAGCCGCTCCATAAATATTTATGTATTTTAATTAAATACCTTCGGATTCAGTTTTTAGCCTTATTATTTATTTAAACATTATCACCAGTCTACAACAATTCTGAAAAGTTTCATCGCAATCGGTTGTATGATGTAGAAATGCACTGAAAACAAACAAAAGTAAGAAGTAAATCTAATATCCATTTTAATTCTTATTCTCCTAAGTATAACCTAAGAAAAATAAATTTTGCACGACGACGATGTAGACATAATAATTGTGGCAGCACATACGTAATTATAATAATTAATATTAATATCTTTTGTGTGAATGAGAAAAAATAAGTAGTAGCTAAAAAGCCACACATCAAAAATAGATCAGTTAGTTACAACAAAATGAATGTATCCCTAACATGTAATGCCCAAATGTAACGCCTAGTGTTGCATTCCCACATGATTCTCACATTAACGCAACAAGGCGTGTAAACCGCTTCACTTATTACCGCTATCAATCAAAATTATATTAAAAATACTGTCGTACTTATATTGTCAAGAATATCTGAAGGGACTTAAAAAAATATTTTTTTTAACCGTGAAACCATTCCATTGCTCCTTGTTATTAATTTCAAGGACTTCTTAACTTAAAAGGAATTTACTAACAAATAAATTGCCAAATTATGCATCCAAAACGCGAGCTTATCACTGTAAGTGATCTCTTCCAGGTAACCTCTTTAGTAAGAGACAAGAAGTCAACAAAGCGTCATACTTGTTTGTTATTTGACATAAATGACATTTAACACACCGGCGCGTCGGCGTGTATTTTTAATTTAGAAATATCTTTTAAATGGAATGTCCGATTTTAATAATTCAAAAAGTAATCAACAGGTATTAAAACTGTCTTGAATATGAAATAATTTATTTGCATAAGAGTTAATACAAAATACAACATACAACATGGTCTGATTTTGGTAGGCATTTCTATCAACTTTTAAAATGTAAAAAAGTAGTTATAGTGAGAAGTGAAGATATTGATTGATAAGAACATTTTTTCGTTCTTACATCAATACTTTGCGCAGCGCATGAGATGAAAGACTTTGCGTTTGTTTGCGTTGGTTTTAGTAAGATTTTCTGTGGATCTCTAATTTTTTCAAGTAATAAATATAGCTTATGTTACTCAGGGATAATGTAGCTTTCTAACGGCAAAAGAATTTTTGTAATCGGTCCAGTAGTTTTCAAATCTATCCTTTTTATAATATTAGTGTAGATGTAGATTACTATCCTAAACATGCGACGCGACGGGAAGATAACTTAAACAATATTAATAAGTTTATAAGGTATATCTAGGCAAATAAATATATTAAAATAATGATATTAATACTTACTTTTTTTTTGTAATTACTTATAATTAAATTAAGTACAAATAGAATGGCAAACCAAGATTACAGCAGTGTTACCTATTTTGGATACGATCTCCCAAAAATATTTACCCCTAGAGATTAATAGTGTAAAATTAAATTTGCCGCAATAACTAAAAATAATAGTTTACTTTTTATAATTTTTTATTCTTGGTTGGTTTTTAAAATCACATTATTACTCTATCTCAGAAAACGTAAAAATGTTACTTTATGTGTCTCATTTAAGGGTTTGAAATAATACCTAAAATCAAGTACCTAAAGTCTCTCTCCATCTATTAAATCCCATTTTCTTTTTTTTTAATATAGCTTCCAATGTGCTTATATGCACAAAATATTCTGCCAGTGTGACGTAAGTATAATGATAAAATGACAGAGTAGCGGTAATTCTTGTTATAATAAAATTAAATAAAAAACAGATGAATTAAGTAAGATGTACATCAGATCAAAAATAAGGAAAGAAATAAAGAATGAAATGAAAGTACAATAAACGATTTTCTCTTTAGCAATAGCAATAGACATTAGCCATTATACACGTATTTGACATAATGACGTCGCGCGTCGACACCTGAGCCGTGATGGATGACCGCTCGGACTCGGACCCTAAAGATTAGACGCTTATTACTATTATACCATTCTAATTATACGATACACATTCATTGATTTTTCATTTAGCATTTAGCTTAACTACATATAGAATGTGTATTATTATTTTAATAAAGTTTGTCTTTTCATCTATAAATCACGCTTACAAAAACTGTACAACTTATTTATTGCAAACCAAAACACTACAACACACAAACACACACATACATTCGCATACATACAGGGACGTACACACGCTTACGTACACGTTTTTTTTCTAAATTTATTTTGCCTCTTTATTTTATGTGCCTACCTATATTGTAATGAAAAAAAACTATATTAAAACAAATTTGAAAAGAAAATGAATTCCAAGCAAGCATCGACACTGGATAAAAAGCTGATAGCCTAGTGGTTAAGACATCGGTGTCTTACTCGGGAGGTCTGAGTTCGATTCTGAGCACACATATCTTACTACTCTGAGTTGTGTGTGTTTTAAGCAATTAAATATAACTTGCTTTATAATTTTGAGGAAACCTGCACTCATGAGAGTTCCCTAAAATTTCTCAAAGGTGTGTCAAAGTCTGCCAACTCGCAATAGGCCAGCGTGATGGACTATAGCCTAACCCTCTCCTCATTCTGAGGAGGACCTTTTTATAAGTTTTTTTTTAATATTTATTGAAATGAAATATTGATTAAATGAAGTTTATTTTTGCTTTATTATTGCAATAATTGCCATATAACTTGAAATTTTATTTTATTTAATATTATGCTACAACGAGTTAATCCATAAAAGAGATTTAAATAATAAATAAACGTGTAGGTAAGACAAACTATAAAAAATGTGTCACTGTCATTCCAAATCCAAACCCACTGACACATTATTGTGTCCTGTGACATTTTAAATATAAATTAACATTTTTTTATAATATTTTATTTGTATTACAAATGTTTGTGGGCCTAACCGTGAGTTCGACATGAGATGTGAATGGTATAATGAACGCAACCGCCGCCGCTGGAGTTGGGATAGTGTTGATCCTACTCGTCCTATTTGCTAGATGGAGATGGCCAAGCTCTAGGACTCCGAAGGTAAAATACAAGAGAAATATCCTGAAATATCCTTGATGCGCGGCGGTAGAAGCTAGAAAGTTTCCATTAAGTTGTTGTATCCAAAATAAAACAATCTATTAAATCTTTACTAATTTAAAAAAAATCAAAAATTCAATTCACTCAGAATAATTTTTATTAATTTCTACAAAGTTTACGAACCTAATTGATTACAAGTATACATATTTTATTTTGCTTTTTAATCCTAATATAAATAACCTGTAATATTTTGCAGTTGTCGTAGTTTCTTTTCACCTCATATATATTAACGAAAATAATGAAATTTCCTAAAAATTTCATTATTTTCGTTAATATATATAAGTCATAATAAAAATAGTAGTAAGGTGTTAACAAAATACGTTAGATTTCCGTTATATAAATACTTTAATGTTGATTCAAAAAAATGTAAATAGACTTATTTTTAGCAAGAACAATATCCTATAAACAACCCGGTTCAATTAGTGCACCGACTGTGTCCCCACAACAATGTTGTGCAGAGCTTCGAATTAGAAGAAAAGGACAGTCTCGATGAACATCTGGATGTGCTGACTAGAAAACTTGCTGAAAAGGTTAAAACTAACACTTAAAAAATGTAAACATTTAATAAAAAATGTAAAACATTTAGTTTTGTTTATGTAAATGATTGTTATCAACGTAAAAATTAGTCTTAGCTAAATTCAGTAGGTATTTGAAAAGACGTTTCGTCCAACTTTTTTTTATCTTGCTGTCTTAGTTTTTAGTGACCTTAATATTTTTGAATTTAAATAATAAGTTGTCATTATTTAGAAGTAGCTGGGTTATTAATGGGTATATTAGATACAACTTCATAAAATTTAAATGACTGTATCTTTTCTATTATAATATTTATGGCAACACCACATAATCTACCCGGAAAGAAGTTGAGTGTAGCTTTTTATCAGTGAAAAAAATATCAATATCGGTTCAGTACTTTTGAGCCTATTCGCTACAAAGAAACACAAACATTATTACAGACTATTGTTAGTGTGGATAGAAAATATGTAATTGTTTCAATTATTGACTAGCCATTAAATCGACATCAACCGCAGGAGGGTCGACTCCGCATCTCCAAATCAAAGATTCGCGAGACCCAGAACGAAATAGAAAATCTTCACGCCATAGACATAGACGTTAGAAGCAAATATAAGGAAATTATGGTCTCGTTGAAGAATGATCTGTTGGGTAACGAGAAGGAGTGCAGGAAATTGCAAGAGCAGATTGAATGGGTGTCGCGGAGACGAGCTGAGCTTAGGGATGAGGTGAGAGAAGAACTTAATTTGTTAAAATAAAATAGGGTGTTAAAAATACGATGATCTCTAAAAAACTCTATGTTCGACTTATTCTGGATCAAAAGCATCAAAATCTATTCTCGATATTAAATCGAAATCCATAATAACTATGTTCCTTTAAATTTTCAACTTATTTAATTGATACAGTGCTAAATATTAATCTAAAAAATAAATTTTTGAAGTTGAAACATGTAGACATGAATATTTAATTTGGTCACAGTATAAATCGTTACAAAGCATATAGATACTTTCTGGCTGCAGGTGCGTCAAGGCCAACGGCTCTACGGTGAAGCAGCAGCAGAATTGGCCAGCAACCTCTCAGAACTGCAACGCGGTCGCTCCATAGACCAAAAAGTGACAGACAAACCTTACAAACCTACTTCCTCCTCCTCCCTACGTCATAGAAAGGAACCAACCCTCCCCAAGTCCTCGCCGATGAACTCCTTGATAATGAAGGCGTCAGCAATGTCGAACGAATCCATTACACGATCAAGATTCTCCGAACGTTATTAACTTAGTGACAATTTGTGCAGTTTTTTTTATATATAATAATTTATTTTTGTAATGAAATTTATTGTTCATTAATATATTCTCAATATATTTTATTTATTTTTATATATCTATAGGCCATAGAGGAGGGTATTAGGCCATAGTCCACCACGCTGGCCCAGTGCGGGTTGGCTGACTTCACACACCTTTGAGATCTTTTTGGGAACTCTCAGGAGTGCGGGAAGCGACTTTGTTTTCTACTATGTAGTGGATATTTAATTTCAGTTACTACTCGTCAAACTGCCATGGATCTATCAGAATAGCGCTCGTAAATTGTAGCGGTATTTTAAAATAAAACAAAAAAAACTAATAGTCAATCAAGCGTTATCAACAGTATGTAATATTCATAAATAAATCTCTTTATTTAGATATTGTAAGTGAGAACAGGGAAAAGAGAGTCCGAGAAATCTTCTATTGACTCAAAATAAATATTGACTGTAATAATTAATGATTTAATAAAAGAAACACTCAAAACAGTAAAAGTTTGCTACAAAGTGAACGGTCACATTAATATCCGTAACATATCCAAAGTGCGAGACAAAACCACCGTCCCCTTTATATCTCTCGTTAATTCAGAGGGTTAAAATCCCCGAAAAAGTGAGCACTTGCCTTGTTTACAAGGTTTTAGATTTTAATTTAGATTGGGGTTGCCATGTTTTATCAGAATGAAGTAAGCGACGCTAACGGTGCTTACGAAATTGGTTTTTAAGCTGTTAGAGATTAAGTCGTGATGCTGTTTTAAAAGGGTGCGTTGGGTATATCCCTTAAAATCGTATTCGTATGTGATCACCTAATACAATATCATCAAGTCCGTGCCGGGGGTGCTTTGTGAATAATTTCTCGGCAATCTGCTCGTTTGCGTCAGATTTATAATTCTATAATTGTTAGACGAAGATAAGGTTAATTGAAATTATTAAGCGATTTACATTTACTTTAAATTACTCTGTTTTTGAGTTCCGATATTTGAAGGCTCATATAGTAGGATGATTATATTAGCAGCAAATAACATAATTACCTAACATGTATGTTTATGCTGCTCAAACTCCACTTAGGGAAAATTGATTTTTAACTGCAGCTCCACCTCAGTTCAATTCAAAAAGCCTTTATTCAGACAAATAATATTTTTTTGTAACTTTAATTACTCCATATCCATTCCATTCTATCCTATCTAATGCTTTCCGTGTCCCAACTTTTCCTCCCAGGTCCCACCACATTTATTTCGTCTGGTGGGACCTTCGAAATTGTCTGGCATGGCTTTTCCTCTCCTTTGGGTACCAGAAGATTAAGTTTCTGCTCCACAAAATACGTTAAGAGAAGTGAAGTCCCGTCCTCTTTCCATCTCCACTTTCATTCCCTTGTTCTCTGTTTTACGTCCAGTTTTTTCGTACGTTTCCGGATTGTGATGTTTCTTACTCTATCGGACTTTTTAATATTTAATATGCACCTCCACCTATTTTGAGTTAACTGTATTATGGCAGTATAGCTATAACACCTATAGCACAATTTTATTTATTTATTCAATTATTTCCTCGATACACTTACAGCTATGCCAAAACGATTATCGACTCAACATATCTTTAAAGATAAAACAATGACATATAATATACACTAACAATACTTAATTGTTTTATAGCTAAGCCAAAACTTGACGTAACATCCTACTAATATTATTAAACACGAAAGTTTGTAAGAATGCATGGATGTTTGTTACTCTTTCACGCAAAAACTACTAAATGGATTTTAATGAAATTTTGCAATAATATAGCTTACACATCAGAATAACACATAGGCTATAAGTTATAATGATATAGTGTGGATTATCCATAAAATAGCGGGTGAAACCGCGGGACGCAGCTAGTCGTTAAATAAATTTATATTTTGAATTTGATTAATCACTTCATTCAATAATGTAAGCGCCCGATAGTTCGGAGCACGTTCAACGTACTCAGTTCGAACTAAAACTTGAGTATAAGGTTATGGGTGGTAGTAGTAGTAGTAGTAGTAGTAGTAGTAGTATTAGTAGGTTGGAGAATACAAGAGAAATCGATCACTCGTAAATTTATGACAGTATTATGTTTGATCTTTTAATACCCAAACACTTGTGTCATGTGATGTGTAAATTACGCTGCAAGTTTAAATTGTATGTATTACTAACATCTAATTGGAAATGTTTACAATTAATTAACACTATCATAGAATTACAGTCAATTAAAAAAAAAAGTAGACTAGAATCGCAACGACTTTTGCACTGCCTATCTATTTTAGGGATAACACATGTTTCTTATTAATTGTATACATGTAAACAGTAATTAGTTCTGTCACGTGTTCCGGTCACGCCGCGTTTGGTCCAGATCTACCACCTACCACTCCTATCCTTCTTTCTCATTCTTCTCTTTGTTCCCCCTCTGAACTCAACTATCGAGAGGGCAACACATCGGCAAAACAAGAGATACTCTCTAGTTAAACTGATGTCCATAGGTTTGTCCCTTATCAATCATATAAAAAAAATATGTGATCGACCTTCAGCGGAAATTTGTTGACCCTTTAACGAGCGAGGAAACTAGCTAGTTGTAGAACATGTTTTTACAAAATCAGAGTAATTAAAGTAAAACAAATATAGTTCAATTAAAGCCACATTAACCACAGCATAGTAGGTATAGTGACATCTGTGCTTTTTGTCCATCGTAGAGTATGTCTGTTTGTTTTGTTGCACATGTCAGGGGCCCGATAATTGGATGCGCAAACACTCACTCAATAGAGATGTCAAATTGATTGCTAATGGGGTATTTTCTACCCACTTGCTTTTTTAAAGGGGCTTGGAGATTGGTTTAATTTTCTTTAATTTAAATCTGGCTGTATTATGACAACATCGCATTTACTTAAAAATTATAATCATGTTATAATAAGTTTTTTTTATACCACTTAATTGCACAATAACACTCAAAAGACTACAACATATACAATCTAGACGGAAACCGAGCAGTGTGTGGGGCTTGAGACCCAGGTGCAGGATTAAAAGGCCTTTCTACTACCAGTAAACAAATTATTCTAATTATATTTAATATCGATATTTTACAGTATTAATATATAAATAAAACCTAACACAAGTTTGATTGGTATATTTGCAAAAATTATTAAGTGCAGGTACTGGTAAACAAATTATTCTAATTATATTTAGTATCGATATTTTACAGTATTAATATATTAATAAAACCTAACACAAGTTTGATTGGTATATTTGCTAAAATTAACCTTTCTACTACCAGTAAACAAATTATTCTAATTATATTTAATATCGATATTTTATAGTATTAATATATTAATAAAACCTAACACAAGTTTGATTGGTATATTTGCCAAAATTATTAAGTGCAGGTACTGGTTAGAAGTACATTCCACTTTGGTAATAGGGGATCCTGTCTCCGATTGAGTTAGAAATTGTTATTGCAGTAAGATTGCATCTGGGTCACAAATAATTTAAAGATTATGACATTACTTTCTTTGACTCGTTACTGTGCTGTCTAACTTATATTATAAAATAATTGACCTAAGGTTAAATAAACAATTACGTACAACGTAATAATGTGATATGTTAACTTTGTAGAGGAGCCTACGTTATCGTAGCAGTATCGTAGACATTTCTACGATATCATAGAAATTGTCATGATTACACAAATGGCTAAAAGAAGTGTAATGCTTTCAGTGCGCTTGAATGTCGATTTATTTATTCCATCATAACTATTTAATCATTAAAGACACCGTCTACAAAATATTTTAGCAAAGATTATCTCAACGTCATCTATTATCTAATAGCAGGATTCCAAATGTACCTGGGGTCGAAATTCGACCATAATTAATTTATATTATTTTAACAATAAACACCCACACACATATATACTATGCGTGTTTAATACGTGGTAGTGTGTGTGAATTTTTTTATTGATTTAATGTATTTTTTTGCATAATTAAAATAAATATTAGCATTCTGCACTTCTTCTCTATATAAACTATAGTCGACCTGCGCGACTTCGTCGGCGTTATACTCCGCTGATCTATATCTTATAGCCTTCCTCGATAAATGAGCTATCTATTGAATCACTGAAAGAATTTTTCAAATCAGACCAGTACTTCCTGAGATTAGCGCGTTCAAACAAACAAACTCTTCAGCTTTATATATTAGTATAGATAAGTGTGGGTACTCCTCCGTCAGCCCAATTTTCGTAATAAGGGGTACAAAGTTTTTGCTTCACGTATTAACATTTATAGATTAATATAACTTTTTTTAACACTACTTTTTCTGCTTTAACTTTATTCTCAGTGAACATTGCAGAATGTTGTACAATTTTTAACATTAAAGAATTAAAATTTTCAAGAACAGGCTCTAATTCCGGATTTGCTTTTTATATTGTTTCAACTCTATCAACAAAGAAGTATATAATTTAAATTAAGGCAGTAATATCTTTAAATGTGAATGTAATAAATGAAATACAAGTATATTATAATTATATAGAACTAGGACAGGCATGACACAGAGGCATTAGCATTTAATCGCAGCCCTAACTCTCAGGTTGCACGTCTTTAGCGAGACTCATTTTGCGCTTCACTTGCCGTTGCACCCCAATACTATCCTCACATACATAAATACATACCTAAAGACATTTAGTATACTATTTATATCTCTATAATGTTTTTTTAATTAAATTCTTTTGTGCAGAGAAAAGCATACGCACTTAGCTTTTTTTATAACTTACCTATACGACCCTTACGACTTCGTGCCCGTGATGCTCCACTCCTATTGGTCTTAGCGTGATGATATATAGCCTATAGCCTTCCTCGATAAATGGCCTATCTAACACTGAAAGAATTTTTCAAATCGGACTAGTAGTTCCTGAGATTAGCGCGTTCACGCAAGAAAGCAAACAAACAAAATCTTCAGCTTTATATACTTATTAGTATAGATTCTCCATTTCAATAACGGTTTTTGAGACGGTAATAATTTTATTCTAAAAAAAATATGATATAACCTGAAAATTATTTTGAAGATTCTACCCTAGCTTCGCTAAAATAATTTCCAGGACATCCAAATTAAAGGCCAAAAATAGACTGAAAATGAATCAAAGTTCTAAAAATGTGTTGAAATATGTTTTCTAAAATAACTAGTCTTAAATAATAATCTATGTCTTACTCATAAGATTAGTACCTAACAATTTTATTATTAGTCCGCATTTCATCTATTCCCTTTTGTTATTTTATACCCTTAAGGGTATAACTTACAAACTTTCAATGTCATATTTATTTATATCGAATCAACAGCCTACAAAATAAGTTCCAAGCTTTAAAAATAACGATACTTCTATACAACTTTTCATCTCCCCCTTTTAACCCCTTACCCTTTTTTCGCATTTAAAAGTAGCCTGTGTCCTTTCTCAGGCTGTAGACTATCTGTATACTAAATTTCATTTAAATCGTTTCAGTAGTTTTGGCGTAAAAGCGAAACAGACAGACAAATTTACTTTCGCATAGAGTAAAACTTAAAGAACATAATGATAGAGCCATTAGCGCTTAATCGTTCTCAATCAGAGACGCTTTAGAGTTGAGCTTGTTCATTTTACGCCTCACTTGCTACACGCGTCACCCCCAAGGCCCCCCCTTGCACTTAGCTGAAGAAGAATATGTGACTGGTATCAATTATTATTTATATGATTAAAATAAGGTATAGTAATTTAAAAAAAACTATCAATCAACAGTAACACGCAAGACAATAAACACTTACTCCAAACCTTAGTAATGGAGCCAACGAGCTCTGTTTGACACCTAGCTTAAATCGGAAAGATAATATACAGTCTTGGCCTGATGGAACCACCGTTGCCCATGGACCGCCATGCCGCCTTGAAGAGAGAGTGAGGAGGGGGAGCAAAGAGACGAATGCTGCGGTTTTTGTGGACCTAGAAGCCCAGTGTTCACTGGAACCGCAGCATTAATGGGAATGGGTGAGGAAGGCCGTCTGGTGGTCACATGCCAGTCAGGGAACAGTTCCCTACCACCAATGGGTGTTGGGTTACTCTACTTACTTACTTACTGGGGAATCTATTTCTTATTATTTTATTAAAATTACCACGTAAAAAGGGGCAAATCAACCAAATTAACAGCAATAAAAATTCATTAAGGACATCGACGTTAAACGATCGTTTAAAACAATTTGCATAACTTTGCTTTAGTTGAAGAATGTTTAAGCCAATAAACTAATATTGTGTGAATATAATATATATTTTGTTGCAACTTTACGTTATTACTTCTACATAACGAAGATATTATTTAGGAACACACTAGTAGAAGACCATATTTATACATTTCAAAATATCATAATACGTAATATCTAATATATTAAATTCTCGTGTCACGGTGTTTCTTACCAAATTCCTCCGAAACGGCTCGACCGATTTTTATGAAATTTTGTGTGCATATCGCGTAGGTCTGAGAATCGATTAACATCTACTTTTGATCTCCCTAAGTGATAGGGGGTTCAATCCATTTTTTTTAAATTTATATGGTAAAACGTTTGCCATATAAATTTACAGTTATATAATTACTTCTTTAATTATTATTGAATAAATAAGTCAACTCATCTGTGTTTATGTATGGATTTGTTTTTATAATTAATTTTAAAAATTATTGACTCATTAAATTATAGGTATTTAATAGAAAACCCATCAGTTTTAAAAACCACAATACTCGTGTGCTTTTTGCCCGAAAGCAAATTTATTTTTGTGTAATACAGAATTGAAGAGCGCGAGGCAACTGGCAAGCTGTAAATAAAATAAAAATGTAAATGACGACCCCGCACCCGCTCCCGTTCCCGCCCCGTGTCAAATGTGCGGCCGGCTCCTTGGTACAGAGCTTCTCAAACTATATATTACGAGTATATAGTTAGTTTAGGTCAATTCTTTAAAAATATTAATTCTTAATTTACTTTGCTGATGGCTTCTAGCTCTAGGTGTAGGGCTATATTAATATACTCACAGACGGTTTAGACGAACTAAGTCTTCGGATAGATGGATGGAGGGATGGATTCGGATAGAACACACAGAGATCCATCTCTGTGTGTTCTCTACCGTCTTTACAATAGGGAATGTTAAAAGAAACTATTTGAGTTAGTGCCCCCGAACCTTTTCCGCCTTTGCCGCCATCGCTTACTTCGCCGCTGGGACAGTTTCCATCCACACCACTTGGGTACTTGGCATACCATCAATGTACGTCCCGCAGGCACGCGCCAAGCATCTTCTGTGCCGGCGTGCCAAATATTTATGAGCGCCTATACTTGAAGAGAAAAAAAAGGAACTCTGTCTAGGCTCGCCAACAATATATGGTTGGCCCCCTTCCAGTAGTTTTTGTATTGCGCCTCTGACAATTATTGGCGCCCTTTGAACCAACTTTTCTTTCATTCAATCATGTCATTATATTTTTGGTCTGGCGCACCTCGAAGGATTAATAAAGCCTTTTCTGCCCTGGCACCGTCGTGCGCCACACGTTCGCTCATATGGACGGTGCGTCCCGAGCAGGCGTGCGTGGGAGGAATCATCAACCACTCATTTGTAATCTTTAGTGTATTGCAGATGTCCATGGGCAACGATCACCACCTACCATCAAGTGGGCCTTCTGCTCGAATGCCCCCATATACAATAAATAAAATACACAACTCCCGTAATTAAACGAAGCATCTTACAGTGTCTTATTGAGAAAGTACACATATCAGATTAAAACATTTATACCAATTTAGGGAGATGCGTGTCAAATGATCCCTCCAGGAAAAAGGATTCCCAACTTTATACAAATAACTGTTAGTGATGTCTATCTAAATCCCGCTTGTGGCCTCTCGTTTTGATAAAACTTTAACCTGCTGTCTAATACACCTCATCGAAGCGAGGACGAGTCAACTAATTGAAATAACTACGATATAATAAAAAACATAAATATATCTTTCAAAATAAATAATGCAGCAACTTTGAGAATCTCATAAATTTTTCCCCAGTCGTAATAAGCGCATTAAGGGTGGAAAAAATTTAAACTCGTCGCGTCCCGAAACTTTTCGCGTTTTCTTTTTACATTAAGAACAAAAAGGAAAAAACCGTCTTACTTAGAAGGGTGGCGCAACTTTTAATATCACCCACTGGTACAGAAAAAATAAAAACATCGTTAGTACACGACAATAAGTTATATTATCGCTTGGCTAATGTTTGGGCAAACAAGTTGGCAAGTTGTAAAAACACGTTGTATATGTGAGGTGCTTAGCGAATTTAAAAACTGGGGAAGTCGCGGGGGAGTGTTTTGTGCTGGTATTGTTATCTCGCTGTGCTCTACCTACTAAGTACTAACCGTTTTTTTTTTTTTTTAAATTAGTAATTTAATATTAATGTGAAAGTAGATTTAATATTAGATTTTTACCTAATTTATGAAATTTTACATTTATTTTACAGTTCTTGAATGTAGAATCTTTTTACCAATTTTCTGTCATATGGCTAATAGTTTGTTTCATTAGCTTGCTCATTTCTAATTGTTCAAGACATGACAAAAGCTTTTGAATATGTTAATCACGATGTATTACTTGACGAATTAGAAAGATATGGTGTCGGAGGAAAATCTTAAGAGTGGATAAAATCTTATCTTAGTGACATGGGAAAGTATGTACAGAAATTTCTCAAATGGAAAATAATACAAAAATAGCTTACAAATCTCAATACAAGGTAGTATATTAGGCCCTTTTCTTTTTTAACCTATACTAATGACATTGCGACGGCTACAATTCATCCTTGTGTATTATTTGCTGAGGACAACGACGAAGATCTTAGTAAAATGTAAAAAAATTATGACATATGAATATGAATGACGATTGACGAAAAATAACACTTTAAAGGGGTATTCTGGTCTATAAAATGTCCTTAAATGGATTCTTCAAAATTTGAATTATTTTCGGAGATGCAGTGGATTTTGTATCGATTTGGGATCGCCGATTAATTGAAAGTATTAAATATTATGTGGGAATATCCGAGTTATGTGTTTTAAGCAATTAAATATCACTTGCTTTAACGGTGAAGGAAAAAATCGTGAGGAAACCTGCACTCCTGAGAGTTACCAAAAAGTTCTCAAAGGTGTGTGAAGTCTGCCAACCCGCACTGGGCCAGCGTGGTGGACTATGGCCTAATACCCTCCTCATTCTGAGAAGGAGACCCGGCTCAGCTGTGGGCTGCCATTGAAGGGTCGTGATGATGAATAATAAAGAGGACTTGTTGCCAGTTCCGTCCGAGTAATCGATTAATCGGAACGCCAGCGCCACATATCCTATTTGTTGTTTTACTTTTCGAGAATCGACTGAATATTAACATTAATTCTCCTAGTACCTTTCGTAAATTAATTATCAGCAACCTAATCAGCCAGCCACTATTTAATAGTCAACAGTATGGTTTTACAAGGGATAGGTCAACAACAGATGCTTGCACTTCTTAAGCATATTTATGAATCGTGGGAGAAATCACAAAATGCGATTTGTGTATTTTGCGATTTGTCCAAGGCCTTTGATTGTGTTGACATGAAACACTTTTTAAAAAACTTAATTATTAACATATACCGTTATGTGGTGTTGGTCTCTGGATCTAATTGCCTCATACCTAAATCAAAGAGTCCAGAGGATTATTCTTAATGGTGTAAAATCTTCTGGATCTTTGCTACAAATGGGCGTTCCACAGGGATCCATTTTAGGCCCTTTTTTATTTTTGATTTATATTAATGACCTGCCATACTATGTGAAGAACTTGTGTGATATTGTACTTTTTGCTGATGATACATCTCTTATATTTAAAGTAAACAGAAATAAACATAATTATGACGATGTAAACAGTGCATTATCGCAGGTTCTTCAATGGTTTACGGTAAATAACTTAGATTAAGAGCTAAAAAGACTAAATGCGTTGAGTTTGCTTTACCTAATGTTAAAAAACAAAAATTTAACCTACGTTTAAATAATGAAATTTTAGATGTGGCGGACTCGACGGTATTTCAGGGTATAACTTTAGATTCAAAACTCCAGTGGAACCCCCATTTATCATCTCTAGCGGGAAGACTCAGCTCAGCTGCCTACGCAGTAAGGAGAGTCAGACAAATGATCGATATTACCATTGCTAGGCTAGTTTACTTCAGTTACTTTCACAGTATTATGTCTTATAGTATTTTACTGTGGGGTAGGGCCGCCGACATTGAATCCATTTTTATTCTTCAAAAGAGAGCTGTTCGGGCCATTTATAACTTAAGAGCGCGGGATTCCCTTAGAGATGTATATAAAAAAAAAATAGACGTTCTTACAGTCCCATCTCAATACATATATTGCAATATTTTGTTCATTTACCAGAATATCCATTTGTATTCAAAACACAGTGACAAACATAATGTTAATACTAGAAACAGAAATAAACTTGTAACGCCTTACTTTCGTCTCCATAAAGTCAGTAATAGCTTCATGGGGCTTGGTGTTCGCATCTATAATAAGATTCCACAGCCTATATTAGACTTGCCACTTCAACAATTTAAAACTCGGATCAAAAATTCATTAATATATAAAGCATACTATAATGTACAGGATTACTTAAATGATGAGAATGCTTGGAATCTAAGTGGCGTTGACTCTCAAGTTAAATGATGTGTATAACAGACTATGTAAACATGGCTTTTTGAAAAGAGCGACTGTTGAGTTTCTGGCCGGCTCTTCTCAACAGAAAACTGCTTTCCGAGCTGGTGGTAGCTTCAGACAAACTAACTGACCGACAAATTTTTGACGCTTCAAAAGTACTTTTAAAAAAAGTCTAATTGAAATAAATAATTTTGATTTAATTTGATTTGACTATGATTAGAATGTCTCCGATACTCTATATATAATAAGTACTTATGAATTTAATTCTGTAAGCATGTATATCTATTTGTATTTTTTTTTCTTATAAAATTTTTACATTTTTACTTGTTTCCAGTTCTGATTTGGTTTGTTACTGTTTGGGACTTACTTTTAGTATTATTAATAAATAAATAATGTGCTTAATATTAAGCATCTATGTAAAATCGCAATAAATAAATAACTAAATTACTCTACTACTACTATTACTATACCCCGACATGTACAACATTCTGGCAAATAAATGATTTTATTTATTTATTCGAAAATGCTTTAAAAATCATTTAAGCATCAGCTTAATCAACTTTATTAGAACAAAGAAACTGAAAAGGAAACTATTCTATGCAAGTTGCTTGTAAAGCTTGACTATGAGAATTTTTAAAACTTTACTCTTTAGCATTATTTCCTTAATTATTTCATTATATCGATTGTTACTTAATCACTTTTGTTATAACTTTTATCTACACCCATGCTTTAAATCCTCTATAAAGGATTGTCAAACAGTTAGTTTATTACCAACATTAAAACACCTAATGTTCTAATAACCATTATATCATCCAAACGGATCATATAATGTTATACTGAATTTCATAATAACACTCAAATTCTTTCTGCGCAAAGGGTTTACACAACAGACAGCCACATTCTGACTGCTCGATGCGTGATGCGTGGTATCTGTATGAATTTCAAAAAAAGAACAGCCATTCACGCGCGTTTCACTATCTAGTAAAAAGAACACGTTATTCGAATCCCCGCCATTTTTCTTTAATATTTTTATTGTTTACAAAAAAATGAGCGATTACCTTCCAACATTAAAGAAAATATTGAAGTGAATTTTAATAACTGCACTAGACAAAACGGTCATTACAACTACGATAAATGATTGTTTTATCAATACTTAGTTTATTTGTCTATACTCAGTAATGGACGATGTTAGGTTACTACGAGTGGCTGTTTTAATGTTAGCAGCAAAGTGTTTCAAGGATCTTTTATAGATTTAATTATGGGTGTAGATAAAGTCTTGTATGCAACTACTGATAATAAGGTATTATACAACAGTTGCATAAATAACTATTATTTTATCCGATAAAAGAATGGTTCTTACAAAATGTTTATCCTAATATTATACAGAATCTCTGTGAGTAAATATATAAAACACAATAAATAATTCCATAATAACCTTTATTACTTAAACGTACATAACACTAGAATGATATTAAGTCGTCGAAACATTGAGAATTACATTATATTATTATAAACGATTTAACTGTTGTGCATACTACATTAAAACCAAAGCCCAGAAAACACTCTCCTTAAATTGCTTGAGGTTTACCGAAAAGTTAAGTCCGAGAATTAGAACCTTCGCCATTAATTTTAACCACGATAATTTTGTAAAACAATATATTGACCCGAAATTTTTTAACATAACAATTATTGCTACTTTTTAGGAACGCCAAAAGTATCGATATGAATTGAATCGATGTTTAGCTTTACTTATATTTTATAATAAACTGCCTGATCTAGTTTCTTTTTTAATTTGAACATTTTTATCTTTGCTTCAACACCCACAAAAAAAAAAGATTTCAGTACAAAATGGATAAAACCAGAATTGTTCCACTTCAAAAATGATGATATACAAATTAAAAAAAAAATAATAAAATAATAACAGATTCAATTGAATGAACGACACTAAAGCGACTGAGTAGTTAGTGCTATACATAATAAGGAGTTGTCGCTAAATACTATTTAGATAATGATACGATACGAATGACGTCATAGATCTTTACCAGGGTTTTATGAGTTGGAGGGGTCCATGTGACCGAAAAATTGGTCTATAAGGGACTACGTACGTTCGAGACATGAGGCTCCAGGTATACAACGGATTGCTGATGCGGTAGTCGCCAATAGACAGAGTGATTCAAGAGGAAGGAGTATATAGAAAAGTAGGTCTAAGTTTTCTGGTTTAAATGGAGGATGGTCCTAATGATATAATATATTTGTGATTCTTAATATTATACAGATATACAAGGGTAGATATTAAATTTAATTTTCAAAATTGTCTTTATCTTCTTCAATCGCAAAGTCTTCTTCAATGACTACCTGGAATAAATAATTATATTATTAAGAGGGGGTAAACCATCGTTTGGCCATGACCATGTTTTCCTTCACCGTTAAAGCAAGTGGTATTTAATTCCTTAAAACACACATAACTCAGAGGTGTTTGTGTGTGGGGGATCAAACTTGGACCTCCTGAGTAGACATCAACGTCTTTACCACTAGTCTATCACTGCTGTATCCCTCCTCATTCTGAGCAGGAGACCCAGCTTAGTAGTGGCCATTAAAAGGTGAAACCATCGTTATAAGTTTTGCAATCTTTTTAAACCATATAAGATATATGGATCATATGAAAACATTGTATTAAAATGTTTGTTATCGAACTCCTCCTCTGCTTCACTGATTTTTGTGTAATTTATGTATTCGTGTATTTGGTATTGTAATTTTTTATTTTATGTGTATATGATCTAAGACCTTTACTAGCTTTGGATTATATTTTTTTGATTACATGTATATAAGACGTGGCGAGTATATTATTGATTTTTTTTTTATTTTACCCCTTGCATGCCAGCAACAGCTCGGTCTGTCTCCTTATCTTCACTATCTTCATGTTCTTCATGTTCTACATGTTCTTCATGTTCTTCATGTTCCTCATGATCCTCATGTTCCTCATGTTCCTCTACTACTACTTGCATGTCTTGATCACCATCTGTAAAATAAATTGGTTGTCCTTAACTTAGACCTTTATAACTATTTACTAATTTGTATAACTTTGTCCAATTTATCATCTAAGTTGCCCTTATACAACATTGATTCCCCAAAATAATATATCAACCGAAACTAGTAATCAATATTGATCCAAAATCTTTAGATTACAGAACGCAAATATAGTCCAAATTCGAATTTTCCATACACAAAGTTCAATTTGGAATGTATATTCAATCCATAATCCAAACATTTTGGATTGAGGTTGGTTACTAATTTTAGCCGGATATTGACGTATGACTCGCAGGGGATCATTCCACATAAGCGAAAAAAAATTGGGAGTCTATGAAATTCAGGTTTAGCAGGGTTTAGCAGGTTTTACATACAGTTATAGTTTCAGTCTCAGTTCTATACATATGAATTTTTGTTACTCTACTACTATCTTAGTCGTATCTTTAGTGACATTTGAATCATCGAAATCATAATAGTATGTATATAGCTACCGACACGTGAGTATAGGTTTGACTTTAATTCGCACACGCAACATTTCAATTCCCGCGCGTACGCTATTTGTCAAAATAGCACGCTCACAATGGGTAACTTTCCCCCACTCATGATGTCAGTGATTTGTTTAATAGCTGATTTAATGGAGATGGTTCTTAGTTACAATCTGAGAAGATCTGTCCAGCCGTTTGAAGATTATCAGTTCATTACTAACTTGAGAGGTGGATGCCGTTTATATCTTCTGAATAAATTGAGCTTTTATGCTGGATTTTATGCAGTTTTAAGTTAGGGGTAAAGGCGAGTAAATTTTCCATCAAAAATGTCAAACTGCTTTACCTTCAGAAGCTGTCTGTATCAGTTGCAATGTGCCATCCACAATCTGCCCGGAGATGACACCAGACAGGTTGGTGACGTTGAGCTGTTGCCTGATCTTCTTGGCCTCTTGCTCCAGCTGCTGCTGGATGTACAGCTCCTTGTGGTGCACCTTGTTGTGGTACTTAAGGTGGTGGGCCTTTGTGAACTTCTTATTGCAAGGGCCGCACCTTTAAAAATAATGTTATTAGTTGTTAAGGAACCCTTTAAAAAATACACTTAATATCTCAAATAAATATCAGCAAACGATTAAATGTATTATTAAAATTTATCCGCGACATAAGCTAACTTTATTATGTACATCTTGGAAGTATAAATTAGGGTAGGATAATCACTGTCTTTTCTTTTATCCCTTTAGAATCTGTCTGTTAGAATGAGCAGAGGAGTGAGTATTGGAATTCTACCAAATGGCATTTCCTTGATTACAAGTCTAAGGCACTGTTTGAATTCCTGTCAGAATTGTAAGAGATCAGGTATAAGACTAACTTATCGTTATCTAATATCAGATCAGATAACAGACATATCCGGTTGTACATTCAAACTTTCTATTCTTCTCCGAAATACGCTTTAGTAGAAAAAAAAATACATTTATTAATCTTTTGTTGACCTTTAATATTGCAACTTGGAACATAGATTGTCCAGTACCGAAGAAATTTAAATGAGAAATTCTATTATTTGAACACAATCTAGACATTGTCCTCATATCTTAGTCACATTACACATCCTCTACTAATATAACCATCAAAGGATACTCAGTGTATTTAACTAGTTTTTCAGATGGAACTTCAAATGCTAGCACGGCAAATATAATAAAAAAAAATCCATTAAACATCACCAATGCCTGCCTTCCAACATGAATATCTACAGACGACTACAATAGCGATTGAGACAACATGTGGGGAATTTAATATAATATCTGCAGTGTACTGGCCACCAAAACACAAGATCTCTGAAGCGATGTTTTTTAACTATTTCCGAAGTTTGGGAATTCGTTTTGTAGCCGGTGGTGACTGGAACTCAAACCACACCTCTTGGGGCTCTAGACTGACTACTACTAGGGGGCAGACCTTAATAACCTGAATGCCGTCACGACTTTAGAAGCCACACACTGGCCAACAAACTAACAATACACCGTATAATAAACGAGGACTCATCCTAAAGAAAACTATCCTAAAGAAATAAGGGACCATGTTAAACAAAAACGACAACTACGCCGTGTTTGGCAATTGAGTAGACAGAGAGAAGACAAAAAACCAGCCCTCAATAACGCAGCACTAAAACTTAGACAAAAAATTATACAGTGGCAAAATACTAGCCTCGAATCGAAATTGGAATATTACTTCAACTGTGTTACAAAATAGACCCCAGTTAACAAAACCTCCCATAAGAATGCCAAATAACTATTGTGCCAGAACACCACAAGAGAAAGCCAACACATTTGCTGAGCATTTATCAAACGTTTATGTTCCTCACGACGTCAACAATAAGGATACGAAATGCGAAAAGGAATTGAAAAGTATACTTCAACTGTATATACCTCCGAAACCGACAACACCCCAGGGAGATATGTCGAACTATTCGTGATCTAAAATACAAAAAGGCGCCAGGATTCGAGCTTATAACTAAGGAAATTCTGTTACCAAAAAAAGCAATCACTTTTTTGACTAACCTATTTAACGGCATCCTAAGGGTGCAATATTTCCCCATGCTATGGAAGGTATCACAAATTATCATGATACGTAAAACTAGGAAACCAACCGACGAGGTTAAGTCATATAGATTATTCTAGTCTATTCGCCTGCTGCCGATTTTATCCAAGGTATTCTGCTGAGAAGAATACTGCCAATGTTGGAGCAAAATAAAGCTATACCGGATCATCAATTCGGGTTCCGTATGATGGGTTATTATGTAAAATTAAAGCCATCTCCCGCACAGCTATTACCTACTACTGCAAACGTATATCACAGAAAGACTGTTCCAGGTTAAAGAAGGAGAAGCTACATCAAGATTCTTTGAGATAAGAGCTGAACTTCCTCAGGAGTTTATTCTTGGACCTGTATTATACATACTGTACAAAGAAAAATCTTCCGCATATTGAACTTATGGGGATAACACTGCCATACTTGCAAGCAATAAAGGTCCGGAGCAGTCCACTCAAGCTTTACAAAAGAGTCTAGATTTAGTCAGCAAATGTCCCCACCAATGGAAAATTAAACCAAGCTCAAGTAAATCTTCCCACATTACGTTTACCCTAAATAGAGGAGATTGTCCAACAGTTTAACTAGGGAACACAACACTACCACAAGTGGAATCTGTAAGGTACCTTGGCTTACATCTGGACAGGCGTTTGACATGGAGGCACCATATAAAGAACAAATAGAGCTTAATATTCGGTAGAAAGAACTACATTGGCTTCTTATCTATAAGATAGTTTTAAGACCAATCTGGATGTACGGCGGATTATGGGGTAGCAACTCATAACAACATGTGAATTGATACGAAATCGCATCGATAATAAAGCTCAACATATCTGCTTATAGCAGCATAGGTACTGATTGCAGATGTAACCGAGAAGAAATAAAAATTAATTTATTAATCTACTTTGTAAAGCAATTCTTTACTCCTTACTCTCATCGTTGCTCTACGAAAACGTTGACAACAGCGTGTAGGAAGAAGCGTCACGTAGCACGTCACTTTGTTTTGCATCACGTGATAAAATGCTTGTTTCAGTCATTTAATAATTATGAAAGTTTTTGTCATCTATTCAATTTATTCTTAGTTGAAACTACTCTGTTATAATCTAATAAAGTATAGGATTATAATATGTTGTAATACTATAATAAATAAATATACTCACGAGTACTTCTTCTCTCCAGTGTGTGTGAGCATGTGGTTGGCGAGCACATACGAGTACGTAAAGGCTTTGCCGCACAGCGAGCATTGGTAGGGGCGGAGGCCCATGTGTAACCTGTATTATTACAATTATATAGTTAATACATAGTTTGATCTAATCCACTACATGCTTTACATTTAATTCCAGTACATCTAGTATTCAAAGGAAAAAATATATACATTCTAATCTCTTTAATTTAATTCCAAAATCAATATTAATTTTTTTTCTATATCAAACAAATTATTTAAATCATATAATTGAACACTAATGAATATTTAAAATCTCCATAAATAGATAAGTTAATAAATACCTTCCGTTCTTTCTTGATAACAATTTAATTGTTTCCAAAACTTTTTTATAAAACCAATTTAATATTTATATTTAAATAGTTGTCAACTGCATCCGATTATTTAAGAAAAACAATGAGCTCGAAAATATTCGTAGTAATTAGCATTTTTCCAATATGAAAATGAATTTAATGAAAATTTAGAGCTTATTTCACGTTTACCTTTCATGTTTTTGTCTGGTCCCATAGTCACCGAAGCGACGTTCGCATATCCTGCACTTATAGGGCCTCTCCCCAGTGTGCTTCAGCATGTGACGCTTCAGAGCCTCCTTCATCACGCAAGCGTATCCGCATACACTACATACACTCACACACTTGTACAACTCTACTTATACACTTAACACATAAATAGAA
Organism: Limenitis camilla; assembly: GCA_905147385.1. Lineage (NCBI taxonomy): Eukaryota > Metazoa > Arthropoda > Insecta > Lepidoptera > Nymphalidae > Limenitis > Limenitis camilla. The sequence continues at coordinate 6,548,214 of LR990248.1, forward strand.
GTAAAGTATTGTGAAAACGACTACAATTTTCAGGCCGAATGAAAACTGTCTGTCTGTTAGTTGTAATTAGCTTTCACAGACTATGTTCCATGACGAAAAAGAGACCTGAAGGGGATGAAGCGCATATCGAATATTGTCGGGAATTGTCATATATAAATTAATATTGTTGTTGAAAATTAAAATATAGCAAAATAGAAATGGGGGATGAAAGTTTGTATAAGAGTTCGTCATATTATGGTGAAAATTAAATACACGTGGTAAATTGTACCAGGGTGAAAGCCGGAGCGGGTCTACTAGTCTATCATATAAAATAAAAATTGAACTTTTAAAACAGATTAAAAAAGTTAATAGTCATTAGAACAATTCTAGTCCATTTTTATAAATTAAATACCAATTATATTACCAGTTTTCAATACTAATACTTTACTTCCATTTAAAGCAAACACTACTAACCTTTGAGGCAATTGTCGAAACCACATCCTTAACGTCTCCTATACCAGAGTTCCAGGTAAGTAGTCAATAATAATTCATAGCACATTGAACTTTAATATCAACGTCTTGTAATAAAATAAACACTACCAACGGATTTTAATTCATCTTAATCGAAACTCTTTAGTAATTTGATAGTTTTTCAAAATCATTTTTACAGTAATCACTCCTCCAGCAGTATTAAAGGCCATAAAAAAATTATTTCAAGTTATCACAATAACTATTATATTTGTATATCAATAAAAAAACATTTTAGAGGTCTGATGGTCTGATGATTATCAGAACTGTATAATTTTTTTTTATTTCTAAACAGTGATTTTGAAGTAAAAAATTTATTGCTAGACTTTTTATGAAGCCTTACGAAACTACTTTACAGGAGCGAAAAATCAGTTGGAGATGGTAAGCATATTTTATTGTATGATAAAATCCATAAATAAAGTTCAACATGCTATATAATTTATAGGCGAATTTATTATAAACAAAACTAGCCTTTCGTGTTTCTGCCGACTGCCAAAATCACCAAAACGTCGATCACAAACGCGACACTTGTACGGACGGACGCCGGTATGACGCATCATGTGGCGACGCAACTCCATATTTAATACGCACGCGTAACCGCAAACGCTGTACAGAAAATGATTACTGTACATTTCCAAATGAAAACAAAAAAAAAGCGTTTGTATCGAGTTTGGGTGATTTAACAGGGGGTTTCGATAATTGCCTCAATGGGCGCAGGCCTTTAACGAACGAATATTATTTGTTAAATCACCCGCACCCATTATCGCACAAAAAAAAAGAAAAAAGTAATTATATTCCAGGGTATTATTAAACAAGTCAACGAAAAAAACCTTATTAGCCCTCATTTTTTAACTATTATGGATGGTACTCTTGGCGTGTGCGGTATGTGACTAACTATACTAAGTCTGAACCAAATGCTAAAGGGGTATTTTTCGCTTCAGCACTTATTCATTATCCATTAGCCAAGGTTTTTGAGTGTTGTATTATATGCGTTCTTTGTAATATTCAAAATATGATAAACACGAACCCTTATAGTATCACTTCGTTGTCTGTCTGTCATAACCTTTTTCTCAGGATCCCGTGGAGGTATCAAGTTACAATTAATATCAAATACTCAAGCCTGCCGTCCCTTGCGGCTGTCAAAAAATAAAACTTCTAAGTCAAGAAGCAAGATTTCATAAGCGCAAGTAAAGGATAAAATTAAAAAACTAAATTGTATTATATATCGCTAGAAAATTAACTTTAACGCTAAGACCCTTTTTCTCAAAAAAACGGGAAACACCAAGTTGAAATAAATATCAAATATTCAAGTTAGAGACTTCTCACGGAGCTGGAAAAAACCAAACTGCTAAATCAATTTAATGAAAAGATACAGCTACTTTTATCTAATGTATTGTAATTTTGATTTTCGACAAGAATCGAAATTCCCAGGCATTTTATTTTGACCTAGGGACGTGATTTTTGGCAAGAAGCAAGGTCTTATTGGCAACTTGTTATTCCATCACGAAAAAAATATCTTTTAAATATTTATGTTTTGACGCATTATTTAAAGAATACGTGAAGCTATCAAGTAGAACATGTAAGTCTATAGTAGTAGTAGTATCTTGAAGCTGTGAAAAAATCGAACTTAAAGTGTAAGCAATCAATAAATATGGCCATTTATGCTGAAGTATATTTGAGAATTTTACTGATATCACTGATACCACCGACAAAAATTATTTTATTGTAATTATTTTATACATTTTATTGCATTTTTCAGTTAGATGTCAGTAAATTTTTTTAAGTAAAAACGAACGCCCCACCATACTACTTTTGATGATATTTATACCCGCACACGACAATCAAAATTTGATAGTGTTTGTCCCTTTATTGAAATTGTATGGTACTCTTAATGCATGAGTTCCACACTTGTACTATCCATCAGACTGTCCAACTGACTGTTGATGAGCCAATGAAATAATTATTCTCTGAATCGAAAGAAAACAAAAGGTAGAAAAAAAGTGCCAAATTTAGAGGCAATTTTCGTGAGTTAACTTTGTCCATAACATTAGATAAATAATCTTACCTGCATACAAATGGTTTGATACCCAAATGTCGCCGTATGTGTGCTTGTAAAGAAGCATTGGAGGTGAAGGACGCTCCGCATGTCTCACACACATGTCTAAAAAACCAAATAATTGTTATTGGTATTTTCAAAATTATCTTAGGGCCAACAAATATCTTAATCTTGCTATCTTATAAAGAAGTTTGGACGTTGTTCAATTACACAAAAATTGCTGAATGGATTTCAATGAAATTTGTCTAAAACATAATTTAGACTGGATTCATAAATAGGCTACTATTTATCCCGAAAAAAAAATCAAAGATTATATGGGATGATAGGAGTTGTTCACACAAAAGCAGGTTAACCAATTTAAGACCCAGAAGAGTGACTTGGTGTGTGTCTTATTTGACTTTGGACTTAACTCAGAAATTTTCAGGCCGATAAAGTTAATGTATTACTTACGTCTTGTCATAAACATATTTTTTCTTGGTTTGGGTCCTCTTTTTCTTAGGCTTGGGATTGAGGATGTGATCAGGTATCGGTTCAGAGAAAGCCATGATGGTCTCCTTGAGAAGCATATCCTCTCCATCTTCATAAATCTTTTGTTTTATATCGTCTAACACCATTTGTTTACGAGGTCTGCCGCGTTTCTTTGGTGTGTTCTAGAATAATTTTACAGTTACACACTATAATTCAGTAAATAACAAGTTACAACAACCAAAAATTAATTTATATTTAAATGTTTAAATCTAGAAATAGAAAAGCACACATCAGCATTTTTATTTTATTATATTATGCGGCTTAGTAGGAGACATAAAAAACTCTTGAATATCGAGATCCCAATAATATTTAACCAATGTGTTAAAATCATGAAAACCTAATAATTCATTATGTTAAACATTTATTAAATACTAGCTGACCCGACAAACATTGTTTTGCCATATAAATTTGGGATGAGCCACCCTTATCACATAGGGGGATGAAAAATAGATAGTAGCCGAATAATGTTAATGCTTAACCCCTTATTGCATGAATTATCAAGGAGATGAAAAAGTCATTTATTTCTTATATATAAACAGTCTGAATATGAAAAAAAAATTGTGTACTTATTATAGAAATTACTACACAGTCATATATGGCATTGTATGCGTTCTAATGTATATCCATATTTGGCCTCTTATGCATTTTTGCCAAAAATATTATGGAGCATATATGGCTTTTTTACTTGCTGTTTTATTGTTATTATCCCATTAATAAAATAAGCACTAATTAATTGCACTCTAAAGATCGGATATACTGAACATAACCTCCAATATTTTGACAGATTGCACTTCAACATTGGTTGCGAAAATGCAAAAATACAATCAATTATATAAATAATAACTTATAAAGCCATAAAATGTGTTGTATGTGTTAAGTAAGGGGTTAATAGTTAAATTTAATTCAAAACAGTAAAAAACCATATTTATTAACATATATCGTATGAAGTACCATGGATTTGCAAGATATAAAAAAAAAACATTTTGTGTTTTTATAGGTTATATAAAAACACAAAAGGAAATAAAATCCAGATATATAATTTTAGTGATAACTTACTCCCTTAATAGCTTCAAAGTCAGAATCTGGATCATCCCTCAGATCAAATTCTGGATCTTCTAACTCTATAACAATATAGATAATTTAATAACCTAAACCACATTTGAAAAAAAATCATAGTCAGTCAAAAAGTTGTCAACAATGTATAAACAAAGTAAACAATAACTTTACAATATATAAAATTTTATATTTTTATACTTCCTTATCCCAGAGAATATATAAGATAAAATACAATAGGGATAAAATAAAAAACACATGCACAAAATTAAACTAAACCTTACAATAACCTTTCATCAGTAAAAAAAGAAAAATAAGAAGTCATTTAATTTCAATATACCTTCAGTTTCAAAATGTTCAGATTCTTCATCTTCAGGCTCTTGCTTCAAATCCAAAGACCCAGATGCCAGTAAAGAAGTAAGAGCTTCAGGTTCTTTTGTGTCGAGCTTTGGCTTCTTCCGTTGATATGGTGACACATCTAAAAAGATTATATTTAACTTAAATTTTAAAGGTTTGAGATATTTGATTTCTGAGTGACTGACTTCTCAAACAAGCATCTGTTTACCAATATTATGTTAATTACCAATCTCTCCTTGCTCATTTGGATACTTCCTTGGTCGACCCCTCTTCCGTCTTCCTGGTGCTTTTGTGACCACTGAACTATTCTGTGTTTTACTAAGGGTCCTTGTCCACTTGGCTTGTGGGTCGTGTTCAACTGGCAGCTCATATTGTAAGAGCAGCCCATTCTCTTGCTTGATAGTTATTGTTTCTGTTTCATTTCCTTTAAAGTATAGTAAATTTCTATTAAAAACTAATTGGATTTATAAAATTATGACAGATGAATAATTTTAAAAATGTTTAATTATTAGCTTAACTATATTGCGCATGAGTAATTACCGGTAAGAGTAGATACATATATGATGGGCAAATAACCTACCATCAACTCCAACGTTAGCTGAAACAGCAGCCGTAGTCCTCATAAACTCATCAAGGCATTCTTTAAGTGTTTCGTTTGAAGAAAGGCATTGTTGCTTGAACTGGCACGCGAATGTTAATCGATCCACGCAATGCAAACAAATCAGCGTCGGCAGCGAGTCATTTTTGCTTACCTATATTAAAAAATATTTAGTATTTAATTGAATTTTAACTACTTCCAAAATTAAATAATTTCTGGGATGTCAGGAAAAAATCACAAAATCACCACAAATAAAACAATATAGCAACATTAATGTATGAAAAAATTATAGGGTGGCCATCGCAACCATTTGCAGTGGTAATTCTCCTACCACGGGTAGCAATCTCTCAAATAAATTTATCAACGTTGAGTCTATGGTTTGTCTTTGCTCAAGATTAGATTTTGACGGCTTCGACATCCCCCCTTCTCTTGTTAAACCCCTCTGCGCCGCCATATTGTTTAATGTTTGATATGTTGTGCTGACTGCTGTTTTTCCCGCCTTGTTTATTATTTAGTGTCGTGTTGTTCGAGTGAGTTTTGCGTTGATTAATTTCCGTAACATCATCTCAAGCTATAACCGTAATATTGCATTGCGCCATGTTTAACAAGTGCTGTGTTGTGGATTGTGACAGTAGACGGGAAACCGTCAAATTGTTTCAATTCCCAAAGACTGAGATAGGACTCCGATTCCGTATGTGGTTAAAGTGCGTATCTAGCGGTGAACAAAAAAGTTTCGATGAGCTTCGCAAGTTTTATGTTTGCGAAAAACATTTTGAGAAGCGTTTCGTCACACCAAACTCGCGCCTACGTTATAATGCTTATCCAACCTTATTTACGGCTGACGAGATTGCTAGTGGAATACCTGATGTGCTGGATACTGACCCTGGTAAGTCGATTATTTTCTATACTTTTTAGTACTACCAAAGAAATGCAACATCAATATATTTACAATTAAATTAAACGACTGCACTGTTTATCTACAGTGCTAGCAGTAAGATATATAGCACTTGAATCTAACTAGCCTGTTTAATTCAAATACTTATTTTAATTTTCTATTATCATGTAACATCAACCTCATAGATTAATACCCTTGTAAGAAAGTCTCTGTGGTATGGTGAATTTGATTTGAATGATACTATTCACCCTTGTCAAAAATGTTTCATATCCTCACTTGTATGGTTATACAAGTAGAATATGAAACATTTAAGACAAGGGTGTAGTAATATAGTACCAGGGAGACCTACGTCGTACCTCTTATACTGATTCTTATAGTGTTCTTTCAATTAATAACTTTGTGTATTTGTTTCAGAAAACCCCAATATTGATCACAATTATTGTAAAACTGAACACAATGATCATAACTACTGCAAAGTAGGTTCTGCTTTTACTGGTAATTATACATTTTAATATGTAGCAATTTCATCATATTGGTACCTGTTTTATATACTTTTATTAACCACTAACTTATTTTATTTTAGAAGATAGCAGGCCTTGTTGCTCTTTGACTCTTAGATCCCTTGGAGATTCCCTTCAAAAGACTGTTGGCCAAACGGTATCTGGTAAGAATATCTATAGATTTATAAATAAGTTATAAGTTGACAGATTTGCAGCAGCTATATTTAACATTCATTTAAAATAAATTTAAAATTTCAGATATTTCAATCACTAAGATGATCCCATCAACTTCAACTTTACAAGACCATCCATTAACAAGTAAGATAATGTTTTTCATTATGTAGAAATAAAACATTTATCATTTACAACAGTGTAAATGATAAATAAATGTGACATTAGTTTCTGAATATTTAAAATTCAACATTTTGCTTGCAGATATTTCAACACCAAGTAAATATCAAAAAAATTTGGTACGAAGAACTGCTTTACTGACACCAAATTGCAAGAAATTATACAAAGAGTACAATAAGGCGAAGAGAAAACTAGAATTTTGTAAAAAGACTAAAAGATGTGCAATTTCCTTTTTGAAAGAAAAGTCTTTTGAAAAAATGACAGAGGGCCTCACACCTATTGCAAGAAAACTTCTATGGATGCAAATAAAACAGGCAGAAAAGAAGACTAAAGGAAGGAGATTTAATGATGAAGAAAAATTGATTTGTCTTTCTATCATGAAGCAAAGCCCAAAATGCTATAAGTTCTTACAAAAAATATTTATTTTACCAAGCAAGACAACATTAAACAAATTTGTCTCAGGCTTAAAAATTGAAGCAGGCATTAACCCTCATATATTTCAAGCAATAAGTGAGGAGGTAAATTCCTTTTACATTGTTATGATTTATTTTATATATGTTGGAGGTGTGAGTTAGGTTTAGGTTAGCCTTGTGTTAGGTTAGGTTTATGTTCTTATCTTATCTTCTTCTTTTGAGTGGCTATTCCAGTCTACTGGAGGCCTGGTAGTCACTGCTTCCATTTCTGAAAAATTGTGACTCGCCACTCATAACTATAGCTCACTGTCTATACCCTAAAGTCTTCAGAAACTGTAGTATCTTTTTGACAGGAGCACTTCTCATAACCTCATAGTATATAACATACCTACCAAGTATGTGATTTCGCTTGTGTACCAATGGACCACATTCACAAAGGATATGAAGAGGCGTTTTGTCCTCCTCGCCACAAAAGCGGCATACCCCTGCTTCTATGAGGCCCATTGTTGTGAGATGCTTAACGAAAATATTTATGTTATTATTTATGTTCAATTTTCAGATACATACTTGGGATGAAAATCAAAAGTATTGTACCATTTTGTTTGATGAGGTTGCCCTTGAGCCTGGTCTAACATATGACAAACAGAATGATGTTATTGAAGGACTTGTGGAGTTAGACAGTAAAACAAATGACTTTGCAGACCATGCCTTAGTATTTATGCTAAGGGGAGCAATCTATAAATGGGAACAACCTATTGCCTTTTACTTTTGTAAAGGCCAAACATCAGCAGTGCAGCTTAAAACTATAATCAAAACAATTGTCTCTGCTGTAAAAGATACTGGGCTAATACCCATAGCACTTATTTCTGATCAAGGAGCAGCCTTTCAGTCAGCTCTCCGAAAGCTTCAAGAAGAAACCAAAAGAGAGCAAATATTAGCTGGAGAACAAACTGGTATGTACAATTAGGTTTGCTACTTAAGACTTTATTGTATAAGACAAGATGTACTCAATGAAATATTACACTTTATGTACTAATTATTTATACATATTAAGGCTGGAGACAGGGTGTGATTGTATTTCTTATTACTGTTTCAATTTTATTGCGATATGATATGCTATTTGTCCTAATTATTCCATTAAGTATTAACTTATGTTTGCCTTGTATAACAAACATTTTCAATTTATTATAATCTATACATATAATAAATTGGTAACAGTTAGATGTCTGTACATTAAAGTTATTTAAGATATAATAGTACAGGTGTCTTTATTAAAGTAACAGAACACAAAACAACTGTTTTTATAATTTTTGTCTGTGTATTTTATCATTAATCTCAGAAATGGCTTAACCTATTTGTATGTACCGGTTTTCACTAATATATTGTGATAAGCTTTACTTTAAATTTAGTGTATGTTTTATTTCAACCACTTAACAAATATAAAAGTTCCATCTTTTTAAGGAATCACATTAAAACCTTTCTCACAGGAAATGGAACTATGCAGGTGAAACCACGGGCACTGCTAGTATATATATGCTTAATCAAAAGTATGAATCTTTCATTGAAATTTTGTATTGTATTTCAGATGATATCATCATTATTGAAGACTGCCATTTGAGTGTGATTTATGATCCACCACACCTGATTAAGGGCTTACGCAATAATTTTTTAAATAATGATATACAATTTGAAGGAAGAATTGCAAAATGGAGTGACATTATTGAAGTCTACAAGACTGACTGTAAACATGCAAGGTCACGGTTGCTACACAAGTTAAACGATGAATATGTCATACCTGAAAAAATAAAAAAGATGAAGGTTTGTATCAAAATAAATTTAAATAATAGTTTTACAACAGATCAGATTCCATCCATAGCTTCGCTAGCAAGATATTTTGATGAAATATAAGTCTACATGCTTCTTCAATATATGATTTAACAAATTTCAAACAGATTGGTTCTGCAGCTGATCCATGGAAGCATAGCAAGACACCTACCTTCTGCATATATAATATTTGTATGGATATATATGTATAGCTCTAGCTATATGTCTATAAAAGAAAACCTTATCATATAAAATCTCTTTGACATTACATTCCCAAAGGGTTGAATGGATTTTATTAAAAATGTCAACTGCCATAATATGGGAGTAATTGAGGGGTCAGATAGTGTATAAGCATATTAATAGATACTCTTAAACTTTTAGTGAGATACCTGGAACTGTTACTGTTACATCTTTTTTATTATAATTATGTGAAAGCAAAATTGATGATCTGATACTTTTTTGTATGATATTTGATTTTTACTACCAGTAATGAGTGTTAAAAGTTTGATAATGTATGATGTAAGCTTTAATATTAATTTTATAAGTAGTAGAAGAATTTGTAAAAATGAAATTTTATTATAAAGCTGACACTTCCTGGCTTAGCTTATTTATGATTTACTAATATGATCTTATTCTTTTTTAGGTGAAAAATTGTGCTCGTGTTTTCAGTAAAACAATGGCTGCAACATTAGCATACTCTTCTGAATTCTGTAAGTTTTATTGTCAAAGTTAAACATTTTAACATTATCTTCATTATAAAACTAAGCTCCCCATTGTGTTTGTCCAAAATTATTTAATATAAGTCAATAATAGTTGGGTCATAGCAAGTATTTTTCCGAATGTTTTTTGTCATCCGCATATTTTTTGTCTATATTTATATACATAATAAACTCAGTGAGTATGTAACTGATGTTTGTAATATTGTTTTAATTAATTTATGGAAGAGTGAAGTTAAAATATGTATATTTCATTCAGGCCTTATGTGGAATGGTTAAATTTAATGATAAATGAGAAAAAAATTGTAACCTTGAAATATGTTAGGTTGCAACTTGAACAAAAAATACATGAGATAAAACATATCTTTGGTGGTATAACACAAGGAGGACAGTAGAATTTGTGCTGATATTACATAAATGTTTTTTTTTGTTTTAGCTTACTATTCTGATGGGACACCAGTCAGTCGTACGCTAATGACTACCTCAAAAGTTATTTCGTTTTTTGACGACTTGTTCGACAGCGTCAATGGAGCCAGTTTTTCTGCAAAAGGAAAACCATTGAGAAGTGTGGTCACAGAAAAATCAATTCATCACGAATTTTGGCAGGAGGCAATTAAAAAAATAGAAAATATGAAATTTGTAAACAAGGAAGGTAAAGAGAAATCGGTACCTACACAAAAAAATTGGGTGGTTACTTTAAAAAGCTATCAAAGATTGTGGTACTTCTTTGATAAAAAAAATGTAAAAATTATGCGCCCGCGCTATTTTAATTCTGACCCCCTAGAAAACTTTTTTGGTCAGGTGCGGGCGTATAATTACAGAAATACACATCCAGATTGCCACACTTTCAAAAACACCTTTCGCTCATTATTGATCACAAGGTTTATAAGATTTCACTCCAACACTTTTAATTGTGAAGAGGATTCGGCTAAACAATTATTAAAATTAAAAACATTGATATGTACAGACTCGAGAGAAAATAATTCAGCCGAGTCCTCTCATAGTTGGAGTTTTATGCCAGAAAGTTTTAATGTAACAGCAAGCCAAGAAAGACTAAGTGTGCACTCACAAGCCTATGTTACAGGATGGGTTGTCAGAAAAATTCTAGGCAACATTAAATGCTCCACTTGTGAATCAAATTTAATATCCAATGGGGAATATTCAGTTCACAAGTGGATATCAGTAAGAGAATACCAATCAATTAAAAATAATATGCGTAAATTAACCTATCCTTCGGAACAGGCAATCAGGTTAGCCAAATATATTACAAAGGAAGCCATAGAATACTTGGAAAATCAGCCTAAACAACAAAATATTTTAAACAATATAAAGACAATGATTAAATCCAAGTATTCTTTGGATTTCCTTCATTGTGAGATGCATAAATATGTACAAGAGAACTTTCTGGATTACACCTTGAGATTGACAATTTTCAATTGGTGTAACTCGATAAATAAAATTTTAAAAGGTACCGATATTCTAAGATTACCCAAGCAATTGCCTTCAATGCAAAACAAAGCATTGTTGAAATATAAAAGTAAACTAAAATATAAAAATAAATAATAATTGCTGTAGTTTTTTATTTATCCTGCATTAACAAAAAATATTTTTAATTTCTATTCTAATATCCAGAATATAACTTCTCTATAACCTATATATTTGGTGCATACTGCCACAGATAACACTAAAAAGTCCATATCCAAAGGACTTTTTGAATCTGTGCAGTGAGCTGTCAAAATCTAATCTTGAGGTTTCAAAGTTGATTTTTTTTGTACTGAGATTGTCATCTGATACGTAGTATCTCTAGTTAATCTGTGTCTCCTACCTCCACGCCGCAGCAGTACGCGTATTTGTCGCCCAGTTGTTCATTGTTTTCATCCCAATCGAACAGGGAAACCATGTCCCCGGTCTCCAGACATACGCGGCACGTTAATTGCCAATCCATCTTTGAAAACAAAATGTCGGATTTATTGAGAAAATGCAATCATAACTCAAAAAACTATACATTTATTATAACCGGAAGCTAATATTAAGAAGAGTAATGTCAAGTCGTTTCTGCCAACATTACGGTAAAGGGCGTCGCGCGTCGGTCTATATTTCTTTCGCAGACATTTCGTTTTACGGAAACATGAATTCTTTAAGTTTATGCGCACAAATAATTATCAGTTTATTCTGATTTTAGTTTTTATTACGAAAACAAAGTCTTATAAAATAGTCAATTGACTCATTGATATAAATTTAAAATAATAATCATTATGAATAAATCTTCCCTACTTTTAGATTTGTTTCGATTATAGCAAATTTTCTTTGTACCTTATAGCTGCACTATTTTAATATTTAATAATCAAAATATTTAACTAAATTACTTTATAGCATTCATTTCATCAAGTTCGTACACTGTATAATCTTGTGTATCGCACCTCGTTCAAAATCAATAACAGTATTGAAATTTAATCTTCCTACGTAAAACGAAACAAGACACTCATCGCCAGTTTGCCAATCATTGGTGCTCTTAAAATGTCCGCCCCTCCCCCATTCACCTAAAAACGTCAAAGTTCATACAAAATACAATAACAATAAACATCATGAAATTACATGAAGAGTACGTGTATGTAAAATAGAAGTTTGTAAAATGGAATTATTCAGATCCGAATTATATTATATATTCGTTAGAAACGAGTCCAGTCTTTGGTGGAATCGGTTAACTGGTACATTTTCGGTTCGATCAGGTACGTATTTATGTTGTGTTTTACTTAGAAACAAAGGCATTCATTCAAATCGATTGAGGATAAATATCAAAGTTAATTGGTATTAAATAATTTATAATTCGGGCTTATGATTTTTAGCATGGGATCTATCAGATATCGAGGATATAGAATGTTTAGGCATAACCGAAGGTATAATAGGGAAAGTGGAACATTCGAACATTTACGAACCACGGTTAATAATAATAAAAGAAAGTGTTCCTGTTGGCCAAATTTATTTTCATCATACAATATACAAAATTAAATCAATAAGTTTCCTGAACCTGGGTGCATCAAATCAGGAATTAGAACTATGTCCCTGTACTAAACATGGATCGGCTAATATAGTTAAAGGAGGCACCAAGAAGATGGGTGCGAGGCTATTTGAAAATTCAGCATTTTTAAACAAAACTGTAGGAGCAGTTAAAAATGTTAGTAATACAATTAAAACTACCACACAACAAGCAGCCACTCAGGTAAAACCACCTATGAAAAATGATATCATGTATAATTATATAAAAAATAATACTGTTATATATGTTACATAATACATAATATTATTTTTAATTTTAATAGGTTAAACAAACTGTTAAAAAACAAAGAGACCCCAAATTAGCAGAGCGGTTTGAAAAGCGTCTTACAGATGAGCTACAAAAGATATTTGATGACTCAGATAGTTTTTATTACTCAAGAACCCTTGACTTAACAAACAGCTTACAGCGTCAGTATGAGATTGAAAAAATTCTAGAAACTGAGGAAGGGACTGGAAAGCCTATAACAGATATTACAAGATGGTGGAAATATGTAGATGATAGATTTTTCTGGAACAAGCATATGCTAAAAGATATTATTGCATTAGAGGTAAATTTCATAATTTAATAAAATTAATTTTATGAAACTAGGATATAGTTCTGTCATAATTTTATAATATTCTTTTAGAGCCCACATTGTGACCAGTGGGTCCTGCCAATCATACAAGGCTATGTTCACCTATCACAAATAGCCGTGGAACCACCAGATGCTAATCCTTTGAACACTGAATCACTATCCAATTCCAACAGTTGTGATGAAACATTTACTTTAGGACTTATTTCCAGACGATCAAGATATCAGGCTGGTACCAGGTAAGTGAGTTCATTCAAAGAAATTATGCAAAAAATTTTGAACTCCAGTTGAAATAAACATATAATTTGAAGGTACAATCGTCGTGGAATTGAAGCAGGTGGTAAAGTGGCCAACTATGTAGAAACAGAACAAATTGTGTCAATAATATGTTCTGACAGCATCCACAGAGCATCATTTGTCCAGGTAAATTTGTTAACTACATTTACCTAAGCTTTGAATAAAATTCTGCTAATAACTTTATATCAGTGATTATATAATACATTTTAAGTAAAATTTTGACTCAGTTTAATCTGTTTGTCAAGACAGTTAATGTATATACAGTAGAACCTCTACAAGTCAAACCTCAAGGGAGACACCAAAAAATTTGAGTTATAGAGTTTTCGACTTATACAGAATTTTGACTTATATTTTTTTTTTTTTTTAATAATTATATGGCTTTGAATGTGCTTATGCACAAAGCATTCTGCCAGTGTCACGTATAATGAAACAAACACGGAGGAGACTGCGCGGTAAATCGTGCCAAAAAGTTAATGTAGTTATAAGTGATTATGATAAAATGTTGATGGATGCTACGATACAGGAACAACCTAAAACAATAAAGTGAAATAAAGCAGTTATACACAAGATTTACAATAGGTGAGAGAAATGTTGTATTTATGCAAATAGGTATAATAAACAATTACTCAAACTTTAATTTTATTATCTATAATAAATTTTACTAGATTCCTAACAAATGGGGTGAAAACTAGCATTAATAGGCATTTGATATTAACCGGCCTTTGAAGGTCAGAGGGAATCATGTTGTACAAAGAATAACTTAATTTAGGGCAGCTAAACACAATATGATCAGGAGAACCTTCATCTAAACCACATTCACACAGGGAATTGTCTTTAATTCTCAATTTGAATAGATGCAAGGGAGTACAAGAATGACCAAGTCTACGTCTACATATAACTGAAGTGGTTGTTCTATCTGCACTGCGAAACCGGAAGAACCAAGGTTTGGCTGGAATATCAGGCTGGATATTACCATAATATGTACCTTTAATGAATTTAGACTCGTTCCAGAAACGATTCCATGACTTGTATAGATTTTTTTTAGAAAGGGATCTTAAATCATGAGCAAAATTGTAAAAATGAGTTAGACATCCAATTTGTGCTGCAGATTTGGCATGCATATCGGCAATTTCTTTATCTTGAATCCCAGAATGACCTGGAATCCAAACTAAAGAGATGTGAAGGCCCTGTTGATAACACAAATGTAATGCTGCTCTAATTTTGAGAATAATAGGAAATCCTGTTCTACATCTAAATGGATTTTGCAGCACAGCCTGTAATGAACTTAAACAATCTGTAAAAATAACAACCTTTCTCATTTTATGTGATTCAGCAAACAATATAGCTTCCAGAATCGCTAAGGACTCCCCTGAAAAAACAGAGGATTGAGGAGGGCATTTAAAATTCAGTATAATTTTGAACTTTGGAATCCAACAAGCAACTCCAAGACAAGCATAATCAGATAATTTAGATGCATCTGTGAAAATTGAAATATAGTCTGGCCATTTTTTACACAAAGTTTCTAAAAAAAGGTTATTTGCACCAGGTTGATTTTTAATTATGCCCAGATTAGTTATAATTGAGGGACTAAATGTTAGAGAATAATAAGGGACAGAATAGAGAGGATTGAGATGACATTTATGAATTGGCGCTGGATATTGTGCAAGTTTTTGAAAACTTTTCAAAATACAGGGACTTTTTTGATTTGGTTTGATGGTTTGAGCCAAACGGGTAAGGGACGATAGAAGTTGATGGGATGAACACTGTAAAATTTTGGATATGAATCTATCTGCCAAATATTGTCTACGTAGGTGAAGAGGTACTTATATTTTGATTTGACATAAATTTTGAGTTAGACACATATATTTTTCATTGTATACTACTAAATTGCTTTCTAAGAATGGTGTACTTACACTGTTGGCGAATTCTTAAAGTGGGTAACTTATTTTTCTTCTAACTATAGAGATAATAAATCTTAAATAATCGAGTTGTGAAGGTTGTAAAATTAAACGTCTATGTTCAAGATACAGGGGTAAAATTTAATTTTTCTAGTTATGGAGGGAATATATGTATAGCTTTGAGACACTCACTGATTATTTCGACTAATAGAAGGTTGAAATTTCGATAATAGAGGTTTTGCTTTTTAAAGGGAAGGGAACAAAACATTTTTTGAGATTTTGAGGTTTTCAATTTATCAAGGTTCTACTGTATATGTTAGTTTACTGGTTTTTTCTTTTTGACTATGAATATAAAAAAATAATAAAATATTATACTAAAACATATGTGTGCATAGTCTATGTTACTGTAACATCCTTTTTTAGAAATATTTGCATTAATATTAGCAGCATAATCATTATTTTATAAGGTTTACTATAGTCATATTTGTAATGACCTACTTGCTAAACACGCGTAAATTAAAATAAAATACAGTTATTATCAGCTAACGGAAAATCGACTATTACGTATAATATAATCATTTTAACTTCCGTTTAAATAAATTATGGATAAAATATATTTTTGCTTGATTTACTGCTTCCAATTATATCCTGAAGTTTAAATTTTTTTTAAAGTATTATATCCCTTTTGAAAGTTTTACTATAAAAATATTACAGCGCCATTAAAATACCGTAAGACAAGAGCAAGAATAAAGTTTATGTCAATTAATTTTTTTGGAGCATGACGCCTAACTTCTGATAATGATTACTGTTTTTAATGCACTCTCGGAAATTTATATAAGATAGTGACTGACCCGACTAATTTGGGTTGAACCACTCACACCAGTCACTTAGGGGTATAAAAATAGATATTAACCTATCCTCAGATCTACCCAACATTCACAAAAATTTCATATAAATCGATCGAGCCGTTTCGGAGGAGTTTGGTAACGAACACCGCGACACGAGAATTTTATATATTAGATTAGCCGACCTGCGCAACATCGTTCGCGTGTTGCTCCGCTCCTATAGGTCGTAGCTAGATGTTAAATAGCCTAAGTTACTCCTTGTTACATCAGCTATCTGCCAATGAAAGACCCGTCAAAATCGGTCCAGCCATTTCAGAGATTAGAAAATGTTCTTTTGGTCATGAAAATACCGTATAAGTATATAAATCAATATGCACTTAGTACAAAGCGGTTATTTTAATATTACAAACAGACACTCCAATTTTATATAATTATATGGATTATTTAAGTTAGCTTTTCTCTGAAAATTATTATTACAGTGGTCAACAATTTACAATTTTCATTAGGGAGCGGTATTTTCAAAAATCATATTTTTATATCAGCTCAGTTTTTGAAATACATGAGTTTCCCCAATTAGGGGTTCAGCTCACATTTTTCTATTTTTGCTTATCAATAAAAAAATTTATAACAAAAACGAACGTTATAATTAATAAAATTCTTTTCGATGTTTGTAATCGGAATTTATGCACTAATAGGAGGTCTTTTAAAAACATTTTTGGCACACGCTACAAGTACTTTTTGACCTGTTTCCTAACACTTTAAGCACAATGTGTTGTATGTGAAAGGTTCGCGGATCGGTGCCAATATTCTGGAGCCAGCCTGACTACAAGTTCCGACCGCCGCCCAGACTTGACCGAAGTATGTATGGATATACTATATTTACCTATACCTATAATATGTATTGAAAATCAGCTCGACATATAGTATATAGTTAGTCTTTCCTGCTCATAATATTTATGGTAAATTATTGTGACTAATAAATATAATGTAAAAATTAATATGTACTATATATTTTCTGTACTTCTAAAATTTCCTATATTATTGCAATCCTTGGAAATTGTATTTTATTTTTAAAAATAAGGAATGTGATATAAACAGTTGCACGATATGATATGGTGACAAAATATCAGAAATAACCCTACTGAATTCATTTTCCATTTTTTGACAAAAATACCCTTAAACAAATACTATGTGTGTTATTGATTATTGATATAATATATTATGTTATTGATTGTATAAAGAAATTATCTTAATTGAAAAAGATATTCCCTAGAACCTCATACAGACTAAAAAACTGTACTTCTTTGGAACATACAATTTTAAGTCAAAGTCAAAATTTTTAATGCAGAATTGGAATTTACATTCTCTTATTGAACATCAGAATCTACCACCCTTTCGGAAATGACCTAACCCAGACCTGAGAAGAATGGGCGCAAGAAACTTTGCGGAACTATTTCTTTTGGATACTTTACTTTTTATCTCTTTTATTTTTTTAAATGCAAAATTTTATAATAAATATATTTTATAACCTGAGAAAGGCTGGAGCGAACGCATAATTTCCAAAGCGTGACATTTTCCAAAAAACGTACACATTGCCCAACAGAAGAATTACTAAATCTACTGTTTCGAGTAGTAGGAATAACAAGTTTATGTTTGTTCCTAGTCTTAATGTCATGCATGTCACTATTTCTAATAAAATCATTAATATTTTTTTACGTACCTACATAACATTTTCAAAAATGTATTGTGAAGCAACAGTCAATATTTCTGTAAATTTTTCTCTGATTTAGGGCCAAGACCATAAATTGCGCGAATAATATACTACTAATTTTAATTTAATTGACTATAGCTGAAGAAGAGTCGCAAGTGGCATTTAAAAAACATTTCGAAGACGAACTAAAGATTTACAAACAAGTGTGCATAGTGAATCTAGTGGAACAGCAAGGGAGAGAGCGAATTATATGGGAGGCATACAGCAACCATGTTTTGAAATATAACAGCCCGGATATTATCTACGCTACATTTGATTTTCACGAATATTGGTAAGTTTATTTATATGGTATAGCTACCGACGCGTAAATGTAGGATTGACCTTGAATGCGCAACTTTCCCCCTCTATTTTTTTTCAGACCTAAAGTTAGCTGCTGGCTACTATAAAATACATGTATGATTAACGAAACGAGAGTTAAATCGACAGTACGAAAAAGTTTTTTTTTAAATCTGATTGTTATTGTTATTATTTTACTACTAAGATAGGACAAGAAATGAGGCTTTACTAATCGCACGACAGCAATTTCCTCTGAATGTGGTTAATAAACACATAAAAATATATTTTTTTAATATTTTGCTTAATAACAGTCTGCTTGTGCAAGATGTTTCTGCAAGAATCATGAATTCAGGTTCAATGAAAAGTCTATGTTATTTTTTTGCCTGTAAATAAACATACTTTATAATATTTGTATGAATTACAATTTTCGACATTTTAAAACCAATATTTCCTTAATACGCGTTGTTATATTATGTATTAATATTAATAAATGACAAGGAAATTAATTTTATAAATATCTTTACGTTCTAAAGAATATTATTTCTTTACCTAGTGTAACAAATGTTTAACCCAACAAGCAATCATACACCGTGCTTATTGAAAATATATTTATTTTAAAAGAATAGATTAGAATATACAGATTATATTCAAATTTAGGCTGATTAGGTATATAATTTCTTTTTCAGTCGTGGTATGCATTACGAAAATGTGAGTATATTAATCAACGCCATAGCCGACGTTATTGGAGAGATGAGGTTCTGCTGGAGAGACGACAGAGGACTGATTTGTAGTCAAAACGGAGTATTTAGAGTCAATTGCATTGATTGCTTGGATCGGACTAATGTTGTTCAAGTAAGTTTAGTTCACAATATCTATTTAATTAATGGTTTTACTTCTACCTTTTACAGATTTAAAAAGAAACTACAGTATTATCTAATTGACGTATTTCATATTAACAAAGTATCGTAATTGACATACACAATATCTGTTAAAAAAAATTAATAACATGGCGAATCATCCTGAGAGTGATTCTGATGTAATACAATACTACTAAATAGTAGAAGAAAAAAACTTGCCCGCTAAATATAAAAAAGCTTTTCTTGTTCTATAAAATAAAGCTTTCAGCTAGCTTAGATTTTTTCTTCTGGGTAGGAAAACTCATCTTTTGCTACTTGGTATAAAATATATGTCGGAGAATAGTAAACGATTATCGTAACGCCATCGATGGCGCTAGAGTAGGATAGTAGTCACTTCCGTCATTTTGACAGTCTCGACTCTTTATATACCGTCAACAGTTGGACTGCAGTTTTAGGTTGACGCGAGATCTCTAAAGGATTGGAAATTTGGGAACTGCTAGTAAAATGTTAAGTGCTAGGTGCTTAACAATTATGTTGCCACAACTGTTGTAGGTTAGATTTATGTGAGTTTAACCTTGGGTTTAAACAGAAAGCCTGAGCAGTGGAGGCGAGTGTTGGATTCTGTTAAAAGACGTCATTAAGCCTACACCACTTTACAAGTCCAAGGCACTGCTTAGGTTTCCCTCATAATTGTTCCAGATCATATTTAATCATTTGTCGGATCATTATCTACGTTGCGTTTACCTACTAGTCCATTCAATATCATCACCCCTTGTAGTGTTCATTAATATCTCCCCCCTCCCCTTTCCTAATCATCATAAAATCTCCGAGATATACTACTATCGCTCTTTCGAACAGACACAGGTTAACCATCTTTGTTTTGTACTGTTTAATTCGATCTCTTTTAGGTAAAATATATATTACTCATGAGTAACATTTTTTACAGACTGCTATAGCTAAATATGTCCTAGAATTACAACTGTGCAGACTGGGCTTAGGCACGCCAGGATGTGGTCTACCACCTTCTCTTCGTCAGGCGTTCCTCACGATGTGGGCTGATAGCGGTGACGTGGTCTCCAGGCAGTATGCTGGGACTAAAGCTTTAAAGGTAATAATTTACTTTTAAAACGATTTTTTAATGAATATAATCACGATACATTGATCATACAATTTTTATCAATATTCGTAGACTAGTCGACCCACATGACTTCGTATGCATAGAAGATTTGTTACATTAAGTATAATTATATAAAAAAAATTTCACCACCTCCATTGTATCCCTCGGAAACGGTCCTTTTTTTTCGATGGAAAATGCCTCCCAAGTTATACCCCGAGAGGGTATGTGGGGCTCACAGGCGCACTCGCGCATGTGCGCTCGCGGTTACGGTTGTGTGCGGATCGCCTGCGCACACAACCGTAACCCTACCTTCTAAAATATCTGTATACCAGATTTCATTTAGATCGGTTCAGCAAATTATTTTCTGTGTTTAGATATAGATTATCCGGCTCAAAAAGTACAATTAGCAGAATAACATGTATAAAATAATGTCCTTGTTTTAGGGCGACTATACTCGTACGGGAGAAAGGAAATTAACTGGAATGATGAAAGACGGTGTTGCTTCCGCAAATAGGTAAGTCTGTCTCAATATATAGATAACATTTATATAGTTGTTCTATTTCTTTAGGCACAAAAAGAAATTAAAAAAGAAGTCTTTGTAACAAACTGGATTTTGAGTATATAATATAGGTTTCACTAGCTTATAATTTCCATCCTAGATTCCTCCTCCATCATTTTAACGACGCCATGACACAATGTGCCATTGACATAATGCTCAGCCAACCCGTCAATATGGCAACATTAACCAAAATAGATAATTTATGGGAAGACATAAAAGCTGCTTCCTTAATGGTTGTCGAAAATATGGATACTGATCTACCGAAATTAGAATTAATCCCATCTTATTTTGGACACCATTTGAGTAATGAAATGGCGTCAGTGGAAATTGGTTACGGATTGGGGAGGTCAGTTGTTTGTTAGGAGCAAGGAATGTGCGTGGACTTTTTTAAAATTTGTATTCATTAATTAACTTTATTAATAAATCTAAGACTTTATTACTCAAAGTATTTTGATGTGTTTGGAGTGACGTCACGATTTATTATAATTTACATTCAAAGACTATGAACTTCCTGTTCAATTTTTATCACTATTAATAATAAGATTTATTATTATTTTTTTACTTTTTTAATTACACGCATATTCTCTATTATATCACTTCTATAAAGGACTAAATCTTTAGACTTTATTGGCCTCCTCTCTCTAACAAATAAAACATACAAAACTTTGTTCTATTCAAATCATATGTCTAATAAGAAAAACATAAATAATATCTTATATTACAAATGAGTAATGTAGTAGTACGAGGTCAGAAGTGAGATTAACTCAGTAGTGCAATGCACTTCTTATAAGCCTACTGTCGCTTCTGTGCCTGTCTCTGTTGTCTATCTATATAATATAACATCGATTTATTACTAATTCCAATTGTTCCAGATACTATCTATCAACATTTAAAGACGCATTACGTCAAGTGGCTATAGATGTGATGACGGGCGAATCCAAATCTATCCCTGAGCAGCTGATTGTACCGGATTGTACTAAGTGTACTTCGGTTAAGGTGCTTACTGTTCATGTGCGTGCATGTGTTCGCTTCTTTTATTTTTCCTAACCGACCCGCGCGACTAACTGCGTCATATAAAAGAGACGGTTTTTATTTTTATCGCCGTTTACGCAGCGCACGCAACGGAGGATTATTCTATCAAGGTGTCGTAGCATGATATATGGAATAATATATGGAAGGTCCCCCCCTTCCTTGATAAATGGAATATCCAACACTAAAAGAATTTTACAAATCGACGCAGTAGTACCTTAAGATTAATGCCTAAAAAAATAAATGCTAAACAAATAAACTATTCAGCTTTATAACATTAGTGTAGATACTAAACCTACTCTGGCTTTGTTATAATAGATTTAGCTCCTTTATAAGCTATATTGATCTAGTTCAAGACTAAGTATTGTTGTGCCTGAATGATAATATGTATTTCTTTATTACATCAAAATCGTGCTTCCGCTTCGCTGTCCTTTTTTTTAGAGCCACAAAATGTAACTCCACTCAATTATCGTAGAACTTAACAATATATTAAAAAAGGAGTAACGTTTGGATACAACCGAGTCAACATTTTGTTTTTAAAGTTAGCAATATATCTGTTATTGAATGTTGCTCACTCTCACTAAGAAACATTTCTCAACAAAAAGTAGTTGAGGTGTAAATGTACCAAAACCGATTTTTACAAATAAGGGACCTCTAAAATGATTATGACTTAGTTGCAATTAGATGTTGATGACAGTTTTATTTGTTTTCTTTAACAAGTTTATCAGTAGGAATTTTTACCCGTGAGGGGACGGTTAGAATACTATTAGTCTCTGCCACTGGGAGAGCATCTTGTAAGAGCCGAGTAACCCAGCACCCTCTTGGTGGAAGGGGATCTGTTGCCCGACTAGCTTGCGACCACCAGATTGTGCGCTCTTGCTCAGGGTCCGCAGAGACCGCAGCATTTTTTCTTCACTCCCTCTCCTCACTCTATCTTCGAGGGTGCAACGCATTCTCAACGATGTCCATAGGCGATATTGGCCACAACATCTACTCATTTGCACCTTATCTACCATAAAAAAAATCACAGAGATCTATATGGACAAAAATTCTTGTATATTTATGGTTGTATCACTTTGTAATTATTTTTTAAGGATCAAACTGCCCCGGATACAGCAGCAATGGCACAACATGTCAAATCCCTCATCGATGACTGTAAGAAGTTACTGGTTGATACGGAACCAGTGTTAGGGTCATGGGGGCTTATTGACGCTGATCCACAGTTAGTATTATATTTTTTTAAATCCTGTTTTTAAACAAATAGTCTTTTCTTTAATACAATTTTGACATTTCAGTACTGGCGACCCACAGGAAACTGAAATGGACAGTGTATTAGTGTTGACGAGTGAAGCGTATTACGTGACCGATTATGATGAAACTTCTGACCGGTTGCTGACTGTGCAAAGAGTTCCGTTGGGTGATGTCACTTCCGTTGAACTCGGCACTTTTGATTCTAGTGCTACGGTAATTTCGTAAATGACAATAATGCTGACTTTCTCCTGTAGAACTATAAATTCTAAATGAGTAAATGTTTTTTAGATTTTCGGTGTAGGACGTAAAAGTAACACAGAACCAGTGCACTGTATAAGAATTAACTATACATATAATAACGAGTCTGGATACTTCCATATGTTCAGATCTACGTCTTTGCGATTCTTCAATAATATGGCTGTTGTTATTAATACTAAGGATGAGATGATTGGTAAGTTGATTAACTAATTACAAAAATATAATGCTATTTGTATTAAATAATTAACTTTTTATGTATGAACTGTTTATATTGGTTACATTATCTTACATTATTTTTATTAAAGATTATCTTATTTCTTTAACATAAGAAAATTTGATTTCTTTTTAGAATCATTGCACTCTATCTGTGAATCTATAGTTGTGGCTCGAGATGTCGCGAAACTGCCTCCTGTGCCATTCCACGATGGAATCAAATTGGAAAGAAAAAAGTCTAAGGTAATGTATGAAATGAAGTTTTTAAACAAATTAATACGTCTCGTGATTCTAACATTTTTAATCTAGGTCCATCCAACACAAGGGTCTAGCGGAGGAGCTAGATCATCGCTTTATTTGGACCTCTCAAGACTTCCTACGCTCACTCGCAACGTTAGCGAGACCCAGCTAGTTGCTGATATACGAAGTGTCGGTAAGTTAATTAGAAAATAGATCTTATGGTATGGTACGGTATGGTACATCATGAGGTCTATTTTCTAATCAAGGCCATGACGTGTCCTTTAACCAATACTCTATTCATAGAAACTATATATTACAATAGTTTATTATTATTATTTCTTTGAATCTTTACAACGATTTGATTTCTAATTACGTTACATCTTATCTTAGATGGCACCAACACTAAAACAACAGTAACGAGCACAGTGCTAGATCAAATACTGCGTTTAGTTCCACAACCACTCATGTGTACCCAATGCAGATATATGCCTCCAAAGCATTCGCATTCTTCTACACAGACTACTGCATAAATGTTTCTTTATTTTAAGGTTACAGAAAATTTTATTGCGTAGTTTTTGCTAAAGTAACTGCAATAATCGGTAACACTTGTAGTTAGAATCCAGTGTCATCACAGTTTGTTCCCATGCTTAACTCCATCTTAGCCACAATGTCATCGTCTGACATCAATCAATCAAAAGTAATTTAAATAAGACAACATGTAGCAAAAGTAGTATTGTATAAAGACAATGTCGCATAAACAATGCAGCATTTACAATTTAAATTTTCTTATACAGGTTCGAAAGCCCTAAACAACATGTCAGAGCAATTTAGCAAACTTAATAAACTGAGCCACTCTCTCAACGCCAGAGCAAGACCAAGTCTACAACTTAAATTCGACCAAGGAGCTTCTCGAACCAAAAAAATATTTACTCTCGGACAGAACAAATCCGATTCTAAAAAGAAGGGCAGTCTCTCCGACGGAATGAGCTCCGACTATTCATCAGATGATGATAATAGAACTAACATTTTTGAGCCAACCTTAGATAATTTCGAAAATATGCAACACTACATCGGTGACCAGGAGCGAAAAGACGAAAATGACTGCGATCTAGTCCAAAATCCACTTTATTCTTCTAAAATTGAACCTCATGAAGAAATTATTGATGCAAATATATCGGCGCCATCTGAAAAGCAAACACTAAAGACACCAAGTAATAACGTCAAAAAGAATCCCTTCAACTCGGAAGCCATCACTCCAGAAATACAAGTTGATTCTGAAAATATTAAGCCAGTGCCGCCAAATTCGTTAGTTTTGTCACAGAAACTGTCGCAAAGTTCTGGATACCTTAACTTTGAAGATGTTCCTGAAGGAGTAAATTTTCATGTGAGGTCAAATTCTCAACATGAAATCACGTTAAATATCTCACAGTCCCATAGTGAGTCGGCTTTAAGGCAGTTGAAGAATATTGCAAGTCCAGTGTCGAGTGCGACCAGGGAAATGGTGTTGTCTCCTTTGACGAAGTTGGCTAAAGGCGTGCAGTCTTTGGGGGCTAATCTGGACCCACGGAAGATAAAGGTATGGTACCCTTATTATAAATTCATAATATTAAATTCTTGTTCCTTACTTTTCTGTATTTTTTAATCTGATGTCATGATGTCACATCATGGTATAGACTATAAATGTGATTAATTGGTATAAAAACGAGTCAAGATATTTAAAATAAAAATTAAATGTAATACCGAGCCCTCTTAAGGTCTTTATTGTTAGCTGTTTGACCTCATGGATAATTTTTTTTGTGTTGCAAATAATTTCAGGGCCCAACAACAGTGAAGCATATATCCGAACAACAATATGAAGAACATAAAAAATTACAAGAAAAATGGCAAGATTGCAACACTCGACTTGTCGCTCTTTGAGCAGTTGCTAGTGCAAAGTTTGAACCAGTGTTACCAGGTAAAGATCACCCTAAGGTATTTGCTATTATTAGATTTATTGTCACAAAGTATTAGAAAAATTCGTTAGTTGGTTTAAAAATATTATTTTTATTTATTTATCTTTGTAACAAGACTTAATTTATTTAAGAATTTTTTTACAGAATATGGTTCTAAATTAATGTTTTTTTAGAGAATAAGTTAAAAACCAATGCTTGCAAAGTGTAGGCAGTGTTGCCACCTTCCTTTGCTTAGTTCAATTATTAGAATTATGTAACCAGTTAATTAGATATTGAGACTTGACAATGAATTCCAGTAATATAGAAATTGTTATGTAATTAGTAATGTGTGTTAGCGTTTGCTTTGACGTATAGGATAGTGTTGCCTATTAAAAAAAATCTAACTTGTTAGTTTAGCACGAGTACCGATAAGTTCAAAAATATTATTGCCAGTATATTTACCAAACATTTAAACGACTTTTAGAGCTTGTGAAATAAAATGTCTTTTCTTAGATTTTGAAAAATATTAATTACAAGTATAATAAGTGCTGCTTGTGTGTGTTGATCTATAATACTCTGGATTCACTAACACCACCAGTTAAGTCTCTTCGCGTACGTTTGCATAAGAGCACTAAATTGTAAAAATAAACGCTTGATAGTGGGTTATAATAGTGTATAGTGGCCGGCACCTAACTATCTGAGCAAAAATAGTGGGGGATAGTTGTATTAAGAGCGTGCTGCGTGCCTGTATTGGCAGATCCATCAGTAACGTACAACCTTCAGCGCATTCAAGGTCAAGCCTATACTTACGTACCGGCAACTATATTCCACACACAATAGAAAACAATATAGTGATTCTTGTCATTACTCTTAATAGTGTAATTGTTAGAAAAAGACAATAATAAGTGACGTACGTAAAGGTTTTATTTGTTGCAAGCGTTTAGGTTAGGTTAATCTACGTAATTTTCGTTTGTACTGGCTTTGGACTCTCAATATATTTGTGTCCATAATATTATAGATCAATGCGTGTGAGTGTGAGTTATATAAACTTTGTTACGTATCTTTGGCACAGTATTCTATATACCTTTACAATCACGTAGAAAAATTGTTACATTGACTAGTAAAAACATTCCTTAACAATTTACTCATTTAGTGTAATTATTAGGCTGCATTTCTAACAGCGATCAGCGGACACACTGTGAGCTGATGGAAAAGCTGTCTTAGGCTATGAAAATTTCTTTGACATAATTTATATCGTGTTTTGACCTATTTTTTGTATTTTTTCTCGTATATTCCATGTTTTTATACTATTCATTTTTTGACTTAAAGTCGGCCTACAACATATAAACCTTCCTATTCTTGTAAAGAAACAATTATTGCTTATTACCTCAATTGTCTCAATCCAATATTATATAGATTATACTCAGATATATAATATAGCTACTTAATATATATGAATCAGTAGGACATAAAAAGTATGTCCAGTATACCGTACCGTATCATACCATGACCGTGCTATGAACGTAGCAGGATCAGACAAACAGCACGATACGCCCTATATCCACTAGAGTGTATTAATGAATTATTGACTAGTCTTGGGTAGTTCGTGAACGAACTAGTTCGAAAGAGCGCTTCTTTAGGTGAACTATACGAACTAGTTCGTCGACCATCTCGCTCTTAGTTCTTTTTAGTTCTTATATTTTTTTTGGCGTTCGCTTTACTAAGCAGTGGCGCTACGTGACAAGTCGAATTTAGGGATGCTTTGTTTCATCCATACTTTTATTCCGAAGTTTAATTTGTAATAAAAAATCGATACAGACTATATATTTAAATGGTGTTAAAAATATATCGATCATAAACATCGATGTATGAGCGATGTTCCGTACACTATAAAAATAAAATAAAAACCAGTTTTTCCTTTATTTATTATTTTTACTTAATTATTTAAAAAAAAAGAGATAACGAACTAAAAGAGCGAACTAGTTCGTCATTGGGTAATGAACTAAATTGAGCGCTCTCATTGGTGCCTGACTAGGCCCAAGACTAGTATTGACACGCGACGATGAGACTATTGTCATACTTGTTTACACGTTGTCATAGATACGTCGTAGTGAATAGAGTCCTTAATACATTATTTTCTTTTACTTTTCTATGCCAATATAAACTCTCTTAAACTTAGGTTGATATTACACTATCATATATTCATCATATTATATATGATGTCATATCTGTCAAGTTCTATGCTCATATTTCTATGATAATATTTTACCCGTGAGGGGACGGGTTAGAATACAATTCCCCTCTGCCGCTGGGAGAGCGTCTCGTAAAAGCCAAGTAACCTAGCACCCCCTTAGTAGTAGGGGATCTATTCCCCGACTGGCTTGCGACCACCAGCATGGGAATCCAACTGCCAAGTGTCATAGACGCGTTCCAGTCGAGCCTCATGTGGGCCAGACTTACCCCCTTCTTCTCCTATCCCATAATGCTAATGCTGCGGACCCAGTGGACTCTGGGCTCTTGCTCAGGATCCACTGAAACTGCAGCATTTTTTTCTTCTCTCCCCTTCCCCTCTCTATCTTCGAGGATGCAACGCATCGACACCATCACCCATGAACACAAAACAAGAGAGAAATCAGGTGGACCCTCTGCACGTCTGCATCTTATCTACCATTAAAAAAAATATGATGCAGTTCTTCATTTTTCCTTATTACACTATTGACCCACATATGATCATATAAACGTCATATACTATCAAGATGGATAACGATTAAACTAGAAACAAAAGACGAATTTTGGTTAGGTCATGGGTAGCAAGGCGATCAGAGAAAGGGGTCCATAACACCTTACTTGAAGAACTTAGATTGGAAGATAAAAAGACTTGTAAAACATATCTCCGAATGGATGAAGTCGTATTTAACTACGAGAATGTATTATCGTAGGCTACGCTAGTTTTCAAATAGGATCCCTTATCTATGATCATAGACAAATGTAGATTGTCTATGATGTGAAGAACACTGTCATATGTTCTTCACATAAAACTGACACATACATCTATGATCATATATATATGATAGTGTATCAGCCTATTAATTAATTTTGAAGTAATAGAACAAGGTATCCGCCATATTGGTAAGCACATATTGGCCGTGTTCCGTTATAACTATCAGTATACTGGTGTTTTAGTCAGTATTCATATGGAAATTCATGACGTCATCAATCGACGCCATTATGTACTGTAACCACTGGAGCTGCCTAGCTAAACTGCTCCCAGTGTTTTGATCACGCGATCAACACGTCAAGAATTCCGTTTTAAACAGTGAGCCAGTATAGCTAACTATAAAGGAACGGCTTCCCAGTGTGCTGAAGTGACGTCACACCTTACAGTGCTCCAGTGCATATCGGAATACGGCCTGCAATGTTGCCAGTATGCGCAAAGAAGTTTCCCGTCTTTAAACAATATACTCTTGCCAGACTAACGCCATCTATGTGATGCATTTTGATTGAAGCTTTTTTTCTAATTATTTTTTATTTATAACATATGTTCTATATTTTAAAAAATCAAAAATATTGGATTATATGCTTTTATATGTAATTAAAAATATATTCCTATTATAACCTAAAATATAATAATCCATATTTATTAAATTATTATACTGTTTAATATTTATAGATAGTAGTTTATTGTGCTTTGGAATATGTACATAGTATCAATATATTAACCCTTTTCGACACATATACAGATATGCAAATTATGTATATTAAAAAATTTTGCACCACTAAAATTAAACTATGTATCCTCAATTTCATATGTTGTGGTTAAATTAGTTGTTGACAAGTAATGCTTCTTTTAGTGAAAATTGATAGATATGTTGGGAAAGTTGTTAGTATTGCTAACCATAGAGTATGTGTGGTAGAGTCAAGGAATTTACATACAAACTGAAACGCGCACGTGTACTCAAAAACGTTCCGAAGAGTACAACCACTATAGGGGATTGCATTTCTACTAGTATGACCATGCTTCAAGGCGAAAAATTAAATATTGTGTTACTAATAACATAACACTTCTGTTTATTTAACTGCTTAAAATTATTTGTATGGCACGTTATCACAACCACCCTAAGAAAAACACCGTAAGAAAGAGACAAAATCCCCTTTAGTCCGGTCGTGCTCGGAATGATTTTAGCTCTTTACATGTTGGAAACAAATGTCAACCTTATGCTAATTATTTCAAGGTGCATATTTGAATATACAATATTTTTAAGTGAGCGTTCCAGTTGATATAAATTCCTTGGATAGAGTATAGGCGCGACATTCGATGTTTTTAACAGACAGATACCACAATTATTAAGTTATGTCCGATATAATGATAAACAATTAAGTGTAAAACAAAATGTAAAAAAATATATTTGCTGATATTTTTTTTATAAATTACTAGACTGATCTTGCAGGAAATTTTCACCATTGTCTTTGGATTTATGCGACATAAAGGTTACGGTTTATCTATACAAATATATATAGCTGAAGAGTTTGATGGATGAACGCGCTAATCTCAGGCATTACTGGTTCGATTTGAAAAATTCTTTCAATGTTAGATAGCTCATTTATCGAGGAAGGATATAAGCTATATATCATCACGCTATAACCAATAGAAGCGGAGCTACATGCGGACGAAGTCGCAAGGGTCGACTAGTGGTGATATAAAAACTTAAATATATTAATTCTATACATGGGAATGTGATGTTAAAAACATCGAATGTAATATCGTGTTTTAAAGTATTGGCTGTCGTGTTTCTATGTATTACTATTTAATAATATAACAATGGATTTGCTTAAATTTTAGCTAGTGAATACAGAGTTTTCTTTCAGACATATTAAATTATATAATTTTTCGTATATAAAGATGTTTTAAAATATATAAGCCTGGAATATCTACATACTAAAATAACCGTCTTGGCGGTTGTGGAAGTTATTTTATTATCTATCTTTCTACGCGTTACAACTTACATGGAACTTGTAATGATGATGTCAGAAAATGATTTTGATACATTTTCACTGTGACTAATTTCTTAGTCAAAAGTGCCAGTTGACTATTTGCTGCTGATAAGGCATTACAGATGGCGCGTTCCACTTCGTGTTCACAACGCCCAAAATGCTCTTTTAGCTGTTCCACATGATGACTATGGTCGTTGTGGTTGCGGCGGAAACGGCAATAATAACGTCGTGACTTATGCTTGCTTGAAAAGTGAGTCATTTTTAAAACAACAAAAATAGCGATGATGTAAATAATATAATTTGATACGGATAGAGATTTTTTAGTAAAAGTAAATGTTTCTGCGGCGCAATTATGAATATAAAAAAAAGAAATATAAATTGATTTAACAAATACTTATTAAAGTTTATTGTTAGATTTGCAAATTATAACCTTAACCTCTTGAAACTATTAATAACTCGCAATTTGATTTGTTTTCATTAATGCTTAAAACTAAATAATCCACTCCACTTGCGTTAACAATTGTAACGCTCGCGAATAAGTGGAACGGGAAAAACCGTGATCGTGAGCGTGGTCACCCAGCAAATTTTATCTAAAACGGTGTGACGTACTTTTGAAAATTAATAGAAATAATAAATACTGTAAACGTATATTGACCTAGGCTATTTTAAAACATCTTGACACATGTTTTTTAAATATTGTAACAAACAAAGAATCATTTCTTTATTAAAACAGTGTATTATAATAAATAGTACAAATGCAACAGTATTAATTATTTATTTTTATTAATTTGAAATAAATTATATTAAATATGCCAAATTAAATGTATATGGCTCTCCGTTTATATTTTATCTGTGATTGTCTTAGTTATGTATAGAAAAATTTTGTTTATCTACTTAATTAATATCAAGTGCTTTAAATCAACTAATTGTTTTATTTCATTCCTGTCCGTATACTTTTATTCGTTCATGTCTACAATAAGAAACAAGTTCCATATTTGGTTTAAATTATTTCAATGTGTCAGAACCAAGGAATTTACATACAAACTGGAATGCGCACGTGCACTCAATAAACGTTCCGAAGACACAGCCACTATAGGGGATCGCATCTCTTTCTACTAGTATGACCATGCTTCAAGAAATTGAGAAAAATTAAATATTATGTTATTAATAACATCAACTTCTGTCTATTTAACTGCTTAAAATTATTTGTATGGCACATTGTCATAACCACCCTAA
This sequence comes from Limenitis camilla, assembly GCA_905147385.1. NCBI lineage: Eukaryota > Metazoa > Arthropoda > Insecta > Lepidoptera > Nymphalidae > Limenitis > Limenitis camilla. The sequence continues at coordinate 6,580,411 of LR990248.1, forward strand.
GAAAAACACCATAAAAAATATAAAATCCCCTTTAGTTGGAAACAAATGTCAACCTTATGCTAGTTATTTTAAGGTGCATATTTGAATGTACAATATTTTTTAGTGAGGGTTCCAGTTATGATATAAATTCATTAGTCAGTACTTGTATAAAAAACTAATTAAAATTGTTTAAAATACATATAGGATTTTATTGAACATTCCTTTTATAAGGCAATTCTATAATGTTATATTAATTACTTATTCTCAACGTAACTAATAAAGATCATAAAATTATTTGTTTGAGAAAAAAAAATTGGGAAATTTTGTTCAAGGAAACAGGGAAAAAAAATCATTGGCAACACTGGTCTAAAGAAATGGAAATGGAGGAAGTACTAAAAATTATCTAAAATAAACGAACCAAGAAAATAAACTATTTAAAAAACAATTAATACATGATAATAAATATTTTGCCACATAGACTTTCTTTAAATCACATAAACACACACGGGTTGCAGGAGTAACACTCCTTTAAGTTAGATCTGGTCCGGAGGATAAAATAAGGTCGGGCCAAAACAGGAACTGAAAGGAAGGAAGGAATTTACGACGCCATTTTGAAATCTGAAACTGCCTGTATTAAACAAACGTAATATATAAATATCATAATATCTATTGCCTAGTACCCATAATATAAGCTCTGCTTAGTATGGGAGTAGACGATGCTATGTAGAATGTCCTGAATATTATTATTATTACCCACATGATTGCAATACTTTTTTTTTACTGGCGACACCAAATGCGATAACAGTGACTCTATCACTCTTTCTATAGATGTGAATAGTAAAATATTCCTAATAAAAATTGAAAGTATTGAGGAATGATTTGTATGAAATATATAACATTTATAACCATTTTGATGAACTAAACCACTTTAGACGTATTACATCTTTTCGATACTTTGAACTTTATAATCGTATATCGATCAAAAAATCGATATACTCAACTAAAAAATATCGACTTATTCGGTATTTGAATTTTGAACTTTAATGACTATGACCTTATGAAGTTATAATTATAATTTTATTTGTTTTTTTTAAGTAATTTAATAAGTTATTTAAGTGTGATATAAATGAGAAAAATATTAAATAGTGAGGTGTAAACACTACTATTCACAATTAAAAGGTGTTTTTCATTTGAGTATAATAATAAATCTTATTATTGATAAGTAAACTATTCTGAAATTAAAAATTTAACCCTTTTTTGTTGTTGTGTTAAAACGACAAATTTATAAAATGGTAACCAGCTACTACATCATGCAAATGTCCAAAAACAGAAACACAAGCATTGAAGATTATTATTCCAATATTATTAAAACAAAATCCAGAACATTTCCGGAAAATCTTATGAGGTGCAGAATTTGTCTGAAGGACGGTTTATTTCCTATTCATGGTGTCCACGACTCTCATGATATTATAGAAATGATTCAATTTATTGGTAACATAGAGATCAATGAAGATGACAAATTCCCAAAACATTTGTGTAACATTTGTTACAAGTTTATTAAAAATGCAATACTGTTCAGGAAAATAGCCAAACAAAGTGATGAAAAATTAAAAAATCCTATTAAAGAAGAAGCAGCTGATTCATATTCTGATACTCATGATTATTGCGAAGATGTCAAGGAATCTATTAAATGGTCAGTTGACTGTTCTAGTAAACCAATAAAAAAGTATAAATCAAAAGTAATGACTAAAGTACAATGCTATGTATGCAATAAAGTAGTCAATAAATCATATTATAAAGAGCACCTAACTATGCACGATCCTAACCATCACAAATATGTTTGCGACATATGTGGTAAATCCTTTAGATTGCGCTGTGCATATCACAATCATAGTCTACGTCATGGAACTGGTTTTCCTTTTAAATGCAAACTATGTCCATATAAAGGAAAATATGCAGAACTGCTTAAAACTCACATGCGCACACACACTGGTGATTATCGGTATATGTGCACAGAATGTCCAGCTCGGTTTCTATTTAAGAGCAATTTAAACAGCCATGTGTTAAATAAGCATAAGGAAAGAGAGCACAAATGTGATTCTTGTAAAAGAGCTTTCCACACTGAAATAGCACTGCAAAGGCATGTCGAAGTTGATCATTTGGGCATCAAAACTCATGTGTGCAATATATGTGGTAATACATTTGGTTATAGAAATGCTATGATGAAGCATCAGAGACGAGTCCATAAAAGAGAAAAAATGATGTATTCTCGGATGCCTTCATATTTGCAAGTAGATAAAAGTCTAGAACCTGGAGTAGATTAATTTCAATTGGCCTAAAATCTAAATAGATTTACTATTAAATTGCACTGAAAATACTTTATGATGATTGTAATCAGTAAGTTCTAATTCCTCAATACAGAAAATATCATACATTAACAACGCTTGTTAGTTTTTATAATCCATATTTTTAAATAAATTATGTATTGTAATAGCTGTTACTATTTATTTATTATATTATTCCCAAAATACTATCTCTGCTAATATTGGATCAGTTTGGTTAACTAATTGAGTTGGATTGATTGATTGATCAGTAATTTATGTTATAATATCTGAATTTTATAAATGCTTTTTACACTTAATTCAGTTAAAGATAAATAAAAAATTACCAATTATTTAAAAAAATATTATTACTTAAATTATTTAAAAAAAAAAGGTTTAATGGGTGTCTTTTTAATATAGTACAGGAGGAATCCGCGCATAAGTACTGAAAACTATTCCGCCTCAATTTTTTTATGCGATCCTCTTTAAATTTCCCTACTGAGTACTGACGATATAAATGCATGTTGCCATGGGGCAACCCTCTGCCATATTGTTTAATCAATTGCTGTTTGTTTAAGGAATTGTTATTTTCCAACTAGACAATTTTTTAAAATTCTTTATTGAAATAATTATTATTTTATAATAATAAAATAAATAAAGATCGATTCCTCAAAAACTGATGGTTTGGTCTAGGTTGCATTTACAATATAAATACTGCTTCTGAGGTGAAAAGAAAACAAAAATGTTTAATGTCAACGAAGCTTTAAATTGAAGTACAGCGAGATTGTTTATTGCGTTCCTAATGTGAAGAAAAAAATATTATATATCATTGTCGCCAAAACTCATTTTATAAAATCGACCAGCCGATTTTTAGCAAAGTAACAAAAAATCGATTTCTTTGATTAATCAATCTAGGATCCCATCCCTTACGTTACGTACACTGACAGTTCAATTTAATAGATATTTTTGCGTTTTTGAATGTTTTATTAGATAAATATTAAAATTATCATCAAATTGTTATTCAAATATACAAGTAAAACGCATGATTATATTATAATAATATTACTACAAAATGGGTACGTCGTATTACTCGATGAAAATGGTAAAAAGCAAGAAGCTAGATGTTGATGAATATTACAATGATTTACAAAATGCACACTCTTTGAAGGGAATTTTTGATGAAAAGCCTTCTAATAAGTGTAGAATATGCCTTCAAGATGCTACATTACTTGTTTTTGATGCTGAAATAACTTTTAATATTACAGAAGTTTTAAAGATTTTCACAAGCACTGATTACAAAGAAAACACAAACTCCAAATATTTATGCAACATTTGTTATAAATTCGTCAAAAATGCGATAATATTTAGGAAAATGGCAAGACAAGCAGATGAAATATTAAAAAGGCAATTAAGAGATAATTCAAATCAATTTGTAGCAGATAATAGGAGAATTGTTTGAACAGATTGTACTTACGCAATATTTTTAAATAATAAAGAAGACTTTGTGAGACAAGATGAAAATGAAGGCATTAGGAATTTAGGATAGACTATTCAACTTTGATTATCAAAGGAAAATACAGATCAATCTCAAGAAAACTTACCACTACTGCTAGTGTATGTTAAAATATATATATTTGTATCTCTATTCTTGTAATAAAATTAGTATGAGTTGTTAAATATAAGTTTCAGAAATAAATGTTTTTATATGAATTCTTGTCGTTTTCTTAGGTTAGATATTGTAGTTTTTTATTTTTGTTAAATTTTGTTCTATAATGAAATCTTGATTGTAATATTTTTAATTCAGGAACTTTAAGAAATTATTAGTAAGGTAATAAACTAGCTTTTTTTATCTGTGGGCAAAAATTAATAATCAATCATAATCTAAAATCTTTCAATTACAGACTGAAATAGATTCCAAATTTCATATTTGAATTTATTATATTTATAATCTATTTACAATACTTAAATTTTGGATTCAGATTGAATATTACAGATCTCACATTTGCACAGGCAGGCCGCAGGATGTCTTACAAGGATTTTTTTTATTTTTTATATTTGGTATGAACAAATTAAGATAGCAATTACGATGCACGATACTTTTTAGTTAAATTCTAAATCCAACATTATCTAGGAAAGTAAGCACTGCTGCCAGTGCCAAGTCTACTGCAGTCGAACACAAATTAGTTAATTTTAATTAGACTTTACAAAGTACTTTTGACAATTCAAAATTGGTCAGTCAATCAGTTTGTCTGAAACTACCACCAGTTCGAAAAGCAGTTTCCTGATGAGAAGAACTGGCAAGAAACTCAACAGTTGCTCTTTTTAGAATCCCATTGTTTACATCAATCTGTTTTACAAAGGTATAATAATTTAGTTGAGTATCAACGTCAATTTGATTCCAAGCTTTGCCACTGTTTAAGTAATCATGTACAGAGTAGAAAGTCTCAGTGGTACTCAAAAACAGATACTTAATTAGAAATTAATTTTCTATACAAAAAATATTGATTGCTGTTGTTTTATATAATTTAAATATGAATGGTAATAAGTCAGTTGTAAGCTCCATGTGCTTGTAACTCTACAAAGAAATAAAATTTGCAAATAATATTATTTTAATGAGAAGAAAAATAGAATATAAATAACTTAGCAACCAATTCAAATATTTCTTATTTGCTCCCTTTGGCAAACCTCATGAATAGTTATTTATGCAACTGTTGCATAATACCTAATTATCAGTAGTTGCATACAAGACTTTATTTTCACCCATAATTAAATCTATAAAAGATTCTTGAAACAGTTTGCTGCTAACATTAAAACAGCTACTCCTAGTAACCTAACATCATCCATTACTGAGTATATACAAATAAACTAAGTGTTGATGAAAGAATCATTTATCGTAGTTGTAATGAACGTTTTGTCTAGTGCAATTATTAAAATTCACTTCAATATGTTCTTTAATGTTGGAAGGTAATCGCTCATTTTCTTTGTAAACAAAACTTAAAATATTTAATTTTTTACAGCGCACGAAGTTTTAGATAGTGACACCCGCGTAAATGACTGTTCTTTTTTTAAAATTCATACAGATACCACCAAAGATTACCACGCATCGTGCAATAGGAATGTGTCTGTTGAGTAAACCCTTTGCGCAGAAGGAATTTGAGTGTTATTATGAAATTCAGTACAACATTACATGATCAGTTTGGGTGATATACTTAGTGGTAATTAGGACATTGGGTGTTTTAATGTTAGCAATAATTTAACTGTTTCAGAATCTTTTACAGAGGATTTAAACCATGGGAGTAGATAAAAAATATTTAGACTATTACACTCAGATAATAAAAAGCAATATGTGACTAGAATACATTTTAATAACACTTCATAATATAAGGTATACACAAACGACTATGTAAATACAATGTATTGGTACATTTGGTTAAAATTTGTAAATCTTAGGACTACACAATGGAAGATTATTATAAATATTGTTTATTCAAAAGGCCACTGGGATCACTTGAGTTTACAGGCTGGGTTTATTCTATACTATAACTATCAATTATTGAACTGGCAATCATTTTTCTTTTTTTTTATTTTCATTAAAAAATTGTTTGTAACGCGAAATTATAATATTAGTATGATAAAAAATTACATAATGTTTTTTTAGAACAATACTTGTGCTCTTCAACTTTCCATTTCACCTTTTATATATTTCCTTGGTCGTAGGGGATCTGTTCCCCTACTGGCTTGCAACCACCACCATGCGAATCCGCCAAGTTTAAGAGACGCGTTCCGGTCGAGCCGCATATGGGCCAGTTCTACACTCTCCCATCCCATTAATGCTGCAGATCTAGTGGACTCTGGGCTCTTGCTCAGGGTCCGCTGAAACCACTGCATTTTCTTCACTCCCCCTCCCCACTTAATTTTCAAGGATGCAACGCATCGACAAAACAAGAGGGTATTGTTTTGCCAATGTTCATGGGCGATGGTGGCCACTTGCCATCAGGTGGACTATCTGCTTGTTTCCATCTCATTTACTATTAAAAAAAAAATTGTCCTTCCAACCTCATATACCATTAGTCTCCAAAAATGATAATAAACCCGAAATTCTAGCATAAATCTCATGAAAAGTACAAATAAAAGTTTATATAGCTTTGTGCGTCATTATCATGCATTATATATTAATTTGCTCTGACTGCCAGTTACAATAATGATATACAATTTTAGCACTAGTCCATTTCTTGGGACTCCATATATTGATAAAAATGTATAAAAACTACTTGACAGGTAAAAGGTTCTGAAATACATTTATCTAATAGTTAAAACACACAATAAGTACATATAACAATCCTTATTAATTCTAGTATATAATCTTTGGTGTAATGACTAATCACTTAAATAATAAATTGCATTAACTGTTTATGTTTGAGAATAAAATGTTACCTACAGAATTTTGCAAATCACAAAAAGCTACAATTTTATAATGCTACAAACAAGCAAGATTATAATAGGATAAGTTTATACTCATGTTATACTTAAACGGCCTAGCTTGACTAAAGAATTGTCGCCCAATGCTTTAATTAAAATTACTTGTTAATCAACACTCTCTCTTTTAATGAACTCTGGATACTTAAGATACCAAAATATGTATCTAAATATTTTCTTTGAAATAAGTAGTAATTATTTTTATTTTCCATAAAGGGCTAAAATGATTAACTGGCTTGGATTGCATTGGTTTCTTTCTCATTTAAGAACAGTTTTTTTTTTAAATGTAACAAATAATAGATATACATATAATCATGATAAAAAAAAGTTTTGCCCTCATGATTAGAGCACCAACTTTACATTTTTATTTATCATATTATGGTAACATTTAATATTATTTATCTAACAATATATATTGCACTTTTTTTTCTATATTAATGATTCGAAATATTTTATAAAATATTTTGTTAGTAAGCTATAATAAATATTGCTTGTAAAAATATTCTTAGGAACATTTCTTGTACAAAATATTATATTTTATTTAATGTGGAGAAATATACAAGTTGCAAAATACTTCTTCTTCTTCAGTCATATGAAGGCCCCCGACACATTGTTACAATAAACATGGATGCAAAGATGAACTCTAGAGTTTGTAGAGTTAACATCAAAGTGCACCAAATATATTCAATTCTTAAAACAACAACTTGCCATATAAGGAGGTACAATACACCAACAATGGAAGGCACAGTCAGCAACACTGAAAACATTACTGGTATATCTGAAAAATAAACCAAAAGACACAAGATTTCTTCATGGATTCTTTTTTGATTTTCAAAAAATTTCACAAGCTAGTCACTAGTCTTTAAGTGGGTTAAATACTTGTGATTGGATTGAGTTCACAATAATAGTGAAATTACTAGGATTTGAACCTCCACCTCAGCACCCTCAATACTGAGCTATTGCTGCTACTAATTAAATATAATTTGGTTGGTAAGCTTACATTCTATTAATGAAAAGCTAAAACTGACAATAATAATATTTTTACTAAATTTAAAAAATAAACCAGCACTATGCTCTTGCATACCTCTTTCACTAAGACTTCCTTTTCGACCGATAAAAAGCCTTGCAGCTTCTATAATAAACAGAGCCACTAGAACTCCATAATCCTGTCCTAATTTCCGTCCCACACCTTGCCCTGGTCCGTCCTCGTATTTCACACCAATCAATACAGACTTCAAGATTAACGTGCCCAATTCACACGTAGCAAATAGTCCAAAGTAAAATGAATTAATGTATAAAAGTATTTCATATGCTAAGCTTGAATTCACCATAGTAAATCAAATATTTTAAAATAAATGTTACTTTAAATAATTCTAATTGAAACAAACGAAATACAAAAAAATTGGATCTAAATTTAAAAATAGAACACGGAAAATCGAACAGACTAAAGAAAATTATGAAAATTAAACTGACAATAACATTTTATATTTCCGTTTAGAGTATATATTATGATTGCCATAAGTAAAATTTATTCTTTTCTTCAATCATTGTTATATATAATCTGGTCGCAAACCTTTTCGTTTTTTATGAATAGAAGAACAAATAATTTGTCATAAATCATTATAATCAACAATATTTTGCAATGTTTTGTAAAGCTTTAATTTTAAAGTGAAATAAAGTCAAGAGTAAATTGGTTAAACTGTTTTATTCAGTACACGTTGTTTTTATCGATGTACTGGGAACACTATTGGCAAAACTCCCGATTTTACGAGATTTTCCGATTTTATTTAAATTTTCATTCAAATCTCCTGATTTTTGTCGTATACGTCATTGGACATACACTTGATTCGCCAGAAACCTAAAATTATAACAATTTGTAAATAATCTGCATGAATCACAAACTCTAATGGATTATGAATTATTGTAAACTGTAATGAGTTATTAAAATACGTAGTACGTGTTTTATTCTTAAGTTTTATTACTATAAAGTGTACTCTATTCTCTAATTCCTTTTGTTACTGCTTAAACTTAGTCAAATCGGCGAGAGGGTCTTTCATCCGGAACGCGCCAGTTCTGGGCCCTGGCCTTGGCAATTTTAGCCAGCCTACCCTTCTGCCTCTACGCATGGAGCAAGATATTCTGGCACTCTCTTTGCCTCAAACTCAACTCTGGATGACCAAGGATGTACACCACCTACCATCCTACGGTGCAAGAGCTCAATGCCTATGATAAGATTTACCCAAAAGGCTGTGTGACGAGCTATCTTCTACTTGGAAATTTACAAGTCGAGCGGGTCGGATGGCGTCTCAGCAATTGAGCTCCGTGCGTGTGATCCTGAGTTAGCTCCCGTGCTAACGCGTTTAGGCGTAGAGACGTAGTCCCGAAATGTTGGAAGCTGGCCCATGTTCATCCGATCCCTAAAAAGTGCAATGGCTCTGATCCTGCCAACTACAGGCAATTGCTATCACCTCTCTGCTCTCCAAAGTCATGGAAACGCTGTATGGCTTTCCTCAGGGTGGCTGGCGATTTTCTTGTTAAACTTACCCACCGGTGGGCGGCTGCTATTGAGAGCAAAGAAGAGGGCTTGGCAGTTAAATGGTTTGGATATAGCAAAGGCTTTTGATCGTTTGACATAAGGCCTTTCTTTTTAAGCATCCAGCCTATGGGGCTTTCCAAGAATTTATGCAAGTGGGTCGCCAGCTTTCTCAGTGGGCGTAGTATATGTGTCGTTGTCGATTAACTTTGCTCTGACCCCAAGCCCATTGGGCTGAGCCTCGATGCTGGCGTACCACTAAGCTGTGTGCTATCCCCTACACTGTTTCTCCCGCATACCATTGATTTGTTAGATCATTTTGACATTCATTGCTATGCGGATGAAATTATGGTGGACGCCGTTTATACCGGCCAAGTAGGACTCTTTCGGTAAAGCGTCGATGAGAGCCGAATTAAACTTGTGTCTTCTATTAACATCTCTTTCGTTTCGCAATGGGCTAAATCTAATTTAGTCCAGGTCCACCCCCTGAAGACACAAATTTGCGCGTTTACCATTAAAAACACCCATTCGTCGTATCTCCTTTCTTCGATAGCACTCCCCTTAAAGCCTCGCTTAGTAATGCAATATTGGGTCTCGGTATTTCGAGTGACTGTCAGTTTCGTGATCATTTGGCAAGCAAGGCCAAGCTGTCCTCCAAAAAATTAGCTGTGATCAGCCGAGCCAGACAGTACTTCACGCCCCAGCACTGACAGCGCTATATAAAAGGTTCGGCAGTATATGGAGTACTGTTCTCATCTCTGGGCTGATGTACCTAAGTATCAGTTTGAACCATTTGATCACATTCTACGTAGAGCTGCTCGGATTGTCGGGAATCCAGTGTTGCATTCACGGCTGGACCCCTTGGCACTGCGTAGACGTATCTTTATTTTGCGTCCTCTATCGCATATATCACGGGGAGTGTTGCGAAGAACTTTACCATTTGATCCCTGCCGCCGAATTCCACCATCGTACTGCAGACTTAAATATCATCTTCATCTTCTGGGTGTGTGGCGTTCCTCAACAGTGCGTTTTTCTAGAACTTTTATTCCACGCACAATTAACTTATTTAACATCACGAGAGGACTGCCAAGACTACTTGTCGCGGTTTTTTGATCAGAAGCCCCGAAATTTCTATAGCAATGGGATCATATCCCTACCTACAAGATGGCAAATAGTTATCGAACTAAATGGTACCTACATACTTTAGTTAAATGTAACCGGTGGTAACCTGACACTGCCTAAAGAATTCTGAAGAGACCGAAACAGGTGGAAATCTGAAGGTGCAAGGTCAGGATTATACGGCGGATGCATTAACACCTCCCAGCCAAACTCTCTTAATTTTTGGTGAGTGGCTAAAGATATGTGAGGTCTAGCGTTATCATGATAAAAAACCACACCCCTTCTGTTGATTAATTCCGGCCGCTTTCTCTCAATTTCTTGCTTTAATCTTATCAGTTGTTCGCAGTAGAGTTGAGAATCGTTGGTCCTGCCTGGTGGTAACAGCTCATTATGAATAATGCCATTCCAATCCCACCACACACACAGCATCACCTTGTTGCGAGTTAACCCGGGTTTCACCGCAGTCTGTTAAGCCTGACTGGCCTTTGAGCACGACCTTTTTCGCACGTTCTTGGTGTACGTGATCCACTTTTTATCACCAGTTATCAACTTCTTCAAAAACGGTTTCATTAAGTCATAATAAAGAATCACAAACAAGTACACAGTTCATTAGGTTTCTTTCAATGAGCTCGTGAGGTACCCAAATATTGAGCTTTTTTGTGTACCCAGTTTTTTTCAAATGCGCCAAAACTGTTTTGTGTCAAATGCGCCAAAACATTGATATGCCGATCTTGCTCCACTTTTTCAAAAATGGCATCCACTTTATCCGTAATAGGGCGACCAGAGCGAGGTGCATCTTTGACGTCAAAATTTCCGAATTGAAAACGCTTAAACCAAATTTGTGCTACTCTCACAGACATTGCGCTAGGTCCATAAACATCGCAAATTTTTTTAGCGCCTTCCGTTGCATTTTTTCCCCAACCTATCATTATTTAGTCGTACATATGTAACTTGTAAGGAAGGAAATGAACTTAATAAATGCAATAATAAATAATGTATTCTTGCTCGACAACATTATCCGACTAAATTAAAAATGTTAAAATCGATGACAATCACAATGTCAATCTACTTTTTTCCTATAACCTCCCGATTTTTGACAACTATGGATATTTTAAAATTGGCAACACTTATACAATGTGAAGTTGGCAACAGATTGCGATTCAGTGCCGATCGTCAACGCTGAACTCCGAATTTCTCCGAAAGTCGGAACGGAAACTGCTTATGAACGAAAAGAATCCGAATCTGATTGATGAACGACGACGCGTTCTCGAGCGTAGGTCGTGTTTAGTTTACACGTGTAGTGGTTAAAATAACCTTTAACTTACTATGCTTATTTTATAGTGAATTAAGGAATGGTTAAGAAACGAGTGGAGTTCAATACCTGATTTCAATGATTTGGTACGTATCAGATAATTTGATTTACAATTTCCATAACCACGCGCTCACTGTAGCACGTTTTAAATAATGTACTTATTTAATTTATTTTGTTTTCTTAATTAAAATTATGTTTAGTACCTTATATTTAATTAATTAAAACAGGTAGATACGCGTGGTGTTATTTAAGCGCTGAATATATTCATCTGTTTGTCTACGATAGAGAAATTTACCGTTTCTTCTTGATCACATTTGTAGATTGAATATTGTTACAGTTACAAAAACTTTAACTTATAAAAAACACGTGTTATTGCTTTCATTAATTTATTAAAGTAATTCAAAATGTTTCAATTATTTATTACCACTTTATTTTTTTAATCTCTTAGCGTATTTTACGTAGTTTATCTACAATACAACGAAATGAATAAATTTTAATTTTCTATACACAAATATTGAATGTGGAATCTATTTTCAGGCTGGACTTTCCAAGTGCTGTCATTAGGAATGGAGGGGAGGGGTAGTAATTAGGGTAGATGGGGGTCCCCTCTATCGATCCCCCCATTTATTTCTTGCGCTGACGCATATTTTGGGAATTATGGGGGGAGAAAGAAAAATTATACCTGATCTTTCCAAGTGCTGACGCAATGGTTTCGCTCTAAAATTTTATTAGAGATAGGTGTAGGCCCACTAGAATCACTCAATCACAAGATTTTGAACTGCAGAAATCAATAGTTTCCGAAATATAACACTTTAAAATTCTACAATAAACATTGTTTACAATAATAAAATGTCACTGGTTTATTCCATAGAGTTCAATTTCAATATAGTGTTCAATTAACAGCTTGGCAACGAGACCTTTAAGCCAATCTTAAATAAGATATTTAAACAATTATTTAAATATTTTTTAGTCATTCTAATAAAATTTCTAACAGAACAATAAAATTAAGAGGATTTACACCTATCTCTAATAAAATTTTAGAGAAATTTAAATTAATTTTAGAGAATTAGAGAGAAACCATTGTGTCAGCACTTGGAAAGATCAGGTATAATTTTTCTTTCTCCCCCAATAATTCCCAAAATATGCGTCAGCGGCAAGAAAAAAATGGGGGGTTCGATAGAGGGGGATCCCCCCTCCCCTCCATTCGTAATGTCAGCACTTGGAAAGTCCTTCCTATTTTCATTTTCAATCCAAAATCCATAGATAATTTGGATTGAGATTTATTAATGTAGGCCGTTAGTTAGAATAACTAAACAGACAATCATAAAAATAATTAATCACGTGTTAAGTTCAATATATTTATATCTTTTAATTTGTAGAAATTATTATTGTTGAATATTATCCAGAATGATTGAAATGTTCAATAATAATTTTATTTTGATCAAAAAGAAATTTTAATTCTTTATAAAGTTACATATATATGTTATAGTACATATATAAAAGATTGTGATTTTTGTGCACAATCTGCCTTTTCCGTATAATATGGTGCATTAAATAGTTTTATCATGTTTTTTCTTTATTATACCCCTATTCTATCTGTTGTATGATGTTTACTACAGCATGCCATTGAGTATGATTTGATTGTATTTAATTAAATAGTACTGTAATCAATACCCACTAGGTCAACTAACAATTGGAGATAATTTAATCAAAGCACTATTGTATTGTTCGGGTAATAAATCTCATTTATCACTGTTATACAAATAACACTGAATATTCTGTAGCTAATTATTTAAAATGAAGTAAACTTATTATAAATCTGGAACAAGGCAAAGACAGGCAACTCTGTTTTAAATAATTGTTTAATACTTTAAACAGAAAGTTAAGTTATATAGTCGACCCGCGCCACTTCGTCAGCGTGATGCTCCGCTCCTATTGGTCTTAGCGTGATAATATATAGCCTATAGCCTTCCTCATTAAATGGGCTATCTAACACTGAAAGTATTTTTCTAATCGGACCAGTAGTTCCTGAGTTAGCGCATTCAAACAAACAAACTCTTCAGCTTTATATATTTGTATAGATTTTATTGGTAAGGAAATTTCCACAATAACTGCTAAGCATTGTCAGTAGATCATGTTTTGATACAATCAGACCATAAACTTAAACCGGTGGTTATTATGTGAAATGTAATACCTCAATAACAGATAATATTATAATGAGTTGCTATGCACATTATTGATAACTTATCATTACCATTCAGAAAGAAATGCTTGTTTTTTAATGATTAGATTATTGTAAAAATGTATATTATATATGTTTGTGTATGTCTGAAAATTGTAAACCAGATGGCAATGATGGATGAATGGCACCAACTCACTCATTGGTGTATATGGCTGCGTTTCCACAAGATACAAGCAAGGATGTGTAGCAATGGATGTGTTTGTTAAGAACCAATAGAATCGCTTTGTGTTATTAGATATTCTTACTCAGAGTGTGTCAAATGAAGCGATTATTTTGTTTGTTAACAAACAAGTCAGTTGCTGAGCATCCTCATGCATCCCTGGGGGAACCGCAGCCTGTTGTTCAATTTACTCTGGATCTAATGCAGAACATTTCGCAGACGAAGTTCATGACAGTTGTTTATTTTGTTGGCAGATAACATTAGCACAGATGACCATATCAGTTTTATGATAGTGGGTGTGATGGAAATGTCACACCAGGGTGGAGCGGAGGCCGAGAGCCTGCTCCGGCCGGACCGGGGCGCTGTCGTCATGCCTGGACAGAGACGTGAGTTGACACCTTTATTTGTATTCTAGTTTTATAATAAGAATTTTCTATATTCTCTCATAGAACGTCAGAATTCTTTCTAGCCGTATAATACTTGAGAATTTATACCAATTTGCACCTGAGTATCCATTTATGCTTCTCAAAGTCGTAAAAATATATTTAATATAGTCTGATATTAAAGGTCATATTTTTAAATAGCGTTATTTATTTTTGAAAAATTTAAGCCTTAAGACCTAGTTTAAAAGAGCGCTCCTTTAGGAGAACTATACGAATTAGTTCGTCGATTATCTCGCTCTTAGTTCTTTTTAGTTCTTATGATAGGTCGGGGAAAAAGTCTTTTCCCATTATAGTATGTATGAACTTGTAATAAACTCTCTTTGGCTATACTATTTGTATCTGCCTGGTTTTGGTATCGTTCCAAGTTTACATTTTAAAGAAGATAATTCCAAATTCAAATTAGTAAAATGTGTGATTTTTATTTGTTTTCTTAATATTTTTGTACAATTTCTGAAAATGTGAAGCATTTATATTTTTCAGTTTAAAATGATATTAAATCATCTTGTAACATCATATAACATACAAATATGACTAATGACTGTCATATATATATTAGGTATGTGATGGTTGCATTGTTATCTCTCGTAATGGACTTTGAAAATATCTTTAATCCTAAATGAAATAATTCAATAAATTTAAATAGAGCTTGCTAAATTAAAAAAGGCGCCTTTATTGAATTAAAAAATGCATTCGAAATTCAAATTTTTGTATGGAAAATTTCGAATCTGTAATCCAATTGAGTTTGATTGTTAATTTCGACCGTTAGTCTGTTAGTTTTCTAATTCAAAATTGCAATTAAAAATAGAGTTAAGTAAAATTAAATATATTCGTTACTCCCGTGTTTTGTTTTTACAAATGAAAGACCGATGTTATAAGTAAGAGTCGGAATAGGCAGAGTTTTTAAAATACGTAGATCATAACAAGGATATACCTACCTATTGAAAATTTTTATATGATTGGAACTTTTTTTTTTTAAGTTACACATCCTTAAAATCAACAATATTAAGAAAGTTATAGTTATAAGCTTTTAGTTTTTTAGGTTCATTTTATTCGTAAAATCATAAGAACAGACAGTTTTTGGAGTTAATAGTCTTCGAATAATATTTGTCTTGATTACTAATTATTTAAACATATCATTTGGTGGATAACGAAACCAAGGTTACGAGATCAATGACGTGATAATGTTAATTTCGTACACTGATATCACTAAGACTTACGAATATGCAAATAATGACCATAAGCAGTAATGTACTTTACTAATTTTTAAATATTGCATAAGTAAGTTATTATGCTATTCCTAGATGGTATTAGATGTATGTTATATATAATTTGTTTCGCCCTCGTATTGCTGAGGTAAAACGCTTTTTACATCGTCTTTGTTTATCATGGTGATGTCATATATAAGTAAAACTGGACGATACATGAATACATAATATTTGTTTGTTATTAACTTAAACATTGCTAGATTTGATTTTAAAATCTCTTTATTATTATTATAGTATTTAAATTATTATTAAATTTTTATTGTATATATGTCTATTTTTCTATTAAAATACATTTTTTATGCGGCGAGATATTATTTATCGTAATTTAAAACTGTAAAGTTTCCATAGATTTGGGGGGACCAAACAATCCTCCAGGGTTCCTTAACAATTTTTTATAATGGAGAAGTTTCATAATGTTGATAATGCTATATTTATACTTAATAGAATTGAAATATAGATCAAAACTAATATACTCGTGAAAAAGTTTTGGAAAGCCGTCAATAAATTATTGAGAAACATATTACTTAAGTTTACGTATTTTAGCGCGGAATGCTTGTGGGCCTCTGACGTCATTTCACACAGTCGAGATCGTCGCACAGCTGTTTGTTGATTATTTATAAGTAGTATAGTTTTTATTTTAGCATAATTGAAGAAGATTTCGTAAAAGGACAAGGTGATAATTTACCTAAAACTGATATAGATACCGCGTCGACTAGGTGAAGTGACGTCACACCCTGGTCTGCCGCACGAAACTAAATTACTGTTACAGGCACAAAGTTGAAAATTTTATATTACTAGCTGACCCGGCAAACGTTGTTTTGCCATGTAAATTTGGGGTGGGCCATCCTTATCACTTAGGGGGATGAAAAATAGATAGTAGCCGATTCGGAGGAGTATGGTAATTAACACTGTGACACGAGAGTTTTATATATAAGAATGTTTTCAACGTTTTATCTGTCACTAGGTAGCAATATAATAGAGGACACAGGTATAAGTCACAATGCTTTACTGTACATATGTATTATAAACAACGCCTAGAGATAGCTTACGTAACACATATGTGATCACGCGTTTTGTTTTACAATGTTTTGACTATCATGTAGGCGTTGTCCTATTTGTTATTAAACAAAGAAACTGGAGAAGGATACTTAAAGATACATTACACTCTATATATGACTAGTAAACCGTCCCAGCTTCGCACGGTTTCTCTACTTTAATATGCATGTATTATACATATAAACCTTACTCTTGATGACTACTATCTATTGGTGAAAACTGCATTAAAAAAATATTGTGGGTTATCCCTAAGAGATAGACATATACCATCGCGGACTTTTTTGTAGACCTTTTTAAAGTGTACAATACTGTAGTACATTATTTTGATCTATCTCGTAAGGTTCAGCCAGCGTTTGCAATGTAAGCACAAAAAAATGTGTTTATTTACGACATCACATTAGAAACCTCTCAAATTATCAGTGTTTGTCTACTATATTATGTATGTATTGTACATATAAACCTTTTTCTAACTAATTCTTTCTTTAATTTCTTCAATAATTTTTAATATAAGTTTAAACAATATATCAACTAAAAATAAACTATAACTAAAATCCTAACCTAAGGCCTCATCGCAATCAGATGGGAAGGTCCCGAAGATGCTGGCTGCATTCCCTCTTTGGATAGCAATGCTAATTTTTTGGCCAAAATGCAGGCCAGCTCTCCGACCTTTTTCTTGAAATTAAAATCCGTTGCTTAATTTTAGAGATCTAAGCAAACAGGGACATACAAACAGCGGGAAGCGACTCTGTTTTATACTTTGTAGTGATTACCTCAGGATCTAGTATTATCTGAATTCACAAAGCATCCAATAAATTATTTGTTATATTCTTTCTATTAGTAATTTTATATTTTAGCAGTTTTCATCAATATACTTTAAGACGAAGGTGTAGATCCACATTATCCATATAAAGTATGATATGATCCAAATAAAATATGTTGCATAAGATGAAAAATGAGGTCTCCTGTAATAGCGTGTGTTCTAGTCAGATGTAGGTGCAATGTGTTTTAAATGGATATTTCATTGGAGTTTATTGTCTTATCTTTCTTTTCCGACACTCATGATTGATGGAGCTCGATCTAAATGTACAACTTGTGCAGTTGAAGTTTTAAAATTTAGTTTTTCAGTATTACTACTTAAGAAACATAAATTTAAAAATACTTAAGACATGAGATCACTATGGAATTACGATTACAAATGACAATAGCTTTCAAAGCTATTTACATCTCACAGATTCCAATCACACAGACCTCTTGAAATTTGTTGACCTTTTGGGGATTGATCTAGACCTTTTTGAGAATCACCGATATAGTCACAATTAAAATAGTTGAGTACTTTTTGCTTTCTAAACTATTTACGTCTCACAGATTCCAATCACACAGACCTCTTGCAACTCGTTGACCGTTGGGGATCGATGTAGACCTTTTTGAGAATCACCGATATAGTCACAATTCAAATAGTTGAGTACTTCTTTGCTTTCTAAACTATTAACATCTCACAGATTCCAATCACACAGACCTCTTGCAACTCGTTGACCGTTGGGGATCGATGTAGACCTTTTTGAGAATCACCGATATAGTCACAATTAAAATAGTTGAGTACTTCTTTGCTTTCTAAACTATTTACATCTCACAGATTCCAATCACACAGACCTCTTGCAACTCGTTGACCTTTATGGATCGATCTAGACCTTTTTGAGAATCACCGATATAGTCACAATTAAAATAGTTGAGTACTTTTTGCTTTCTAAACTATTTACGTCTCACAGATTCCAATCACACAGACCTCTTGCAACTCGTTGACCGTTGGGGATCGATGTAGACCTTTTTGAGAATCACCGATATAGTCACAATTAAAATAGTTGAGTACTTCTTTGCTTTCTAAACTATTTACATCTCACAGATTCCAATCACACAGACCTCTTGCAACTCGTTGACCTTTATGGATCGATCTAGACCTTTTTGAGAATCACCGATATAGTCACAATTAAAATAGTTGAGTACTTTTTGCTTTCTAAACTATTTACGTCTCACAGATTCCAATCACACAGACCTCTTGCAACTCGTTGACCGTTGGGGATCGATGTAGACCTTTTTGAGAATCACCGATATAGTCACAATTAAAATAGTTGAGTACTTCTTTGCTTTCTAAACTATTTACATCTCACAGATTCCAATCACACAGACCTCTTGCAACTCGTTGACCTTTATGGATCGATCTAGACCTTTTTGAGAATCACCGATATAGTCACAATTAAAATAGTTGAGTACTTTTTGCTTTCTAAACTATTTACGTCTCACAGATTCCAATCACACAGACCTCTTGCAACTCGTTGACCGTTGGGGATCGATGTAGACCTTTTTGAGAATCACCGATATAGTCACAATTCAAATAGTTGAGTACTTTTTGCTTTCTAAACTATTAACATCTCACAGATTCCAATCACACAGACCTCTTGCAACTCGTTGACCGTTGGGGATCGATGTAGACCTTTTTGAGAATCACCGATATAGTCACAATTAAAATAGTTGAGTACTTCTTTGCTTTCTAAACTATTTACATCTCACAGATTCCAATCACACAGACCTCTTGCAACTCGTTGACCTTTATGGATCGATCTAGACCTTTTTGAGAATCACCGATATAGTCACAATTAAAATAGTTGAGTACTTTTTGCTTTCTAAACTATTTACGTCTCACAGATTCCAATCACACAGACCTCTTGCAACTCGTTGACCGTTGGGGATCGATGTAGACCTTTTTGAGAATCACCGATATAGTCACAATTAAAATAGTTGAGTACTTCTTTGCTTTCTAAACTATTTACATCTCACAGATTCCAATCACACAGACCTCTTGCAACTCGTTGACCTTTATGGATCGATCTAGACCTTTTTGAGAATCACCGATATAGTCACAATTAAAATAGTTGAGTACTTTTTGCTTTCTAAACTATTTACGTCTCACAGATTCCAATCACACAGACCTCTTGCAACTCGTTGACCGTTGGGGATCGATGTAGACCTTTTTGAGAATCACCGATATAGTCACAATTCAAATAGTTGAGTACTTCTTTGCTTTCTAAACTATTTACATCTCACAGATTCCAATCACACAGACCTCTTGCAACTCGTTGACCTTTATGGATCGATCTAGACCTTTTTGAGAATCACCGATATAGTCACAATTAAAATAGTTGAGTACTTTTTGCTTTCTAAACTATTTACATCTCACAGATTCCAATCACACAGACCTCTTGCAACTCGTTGACCTTTAGGAATTGATCTAGACCTTTTTGAGAATAACCGATATAGTCACAATTAAAATAGTTGAGTAGTTCTATACATCTCACAGATTCCGATCACATTGAGACCTTTAGAGATGCACAAGGAGTCGAGTAATGTCTGAGGCTGTGTTGTATGTGTCAGAAGCTCAGAATAATATACTAACTAGTTTAAGGTTTCCTTTTTCCCTAAATAATGCAAGTAGTAACGGTCTCACAGTTTTTCTCTAGCTGTGATGCGTACTTTCACCTGAACCAGTTTGTAAGTGATGTCATGTACTTAGAGCGAGATAAGATACGAGTGAGCCAGGAACTTGGATGGTTAAAAATATATGTTTTTATTTTGTTTGCTTTTTATTCTACTATTCTTATCTATTTGCGTCTTTGTGCTCACTAATAACGACAGTATTTCCAGATATATAATAAGATGAAAGCTTGTGCTCTTTTATGGCGAAAATTTTCAATTTTCTTGATTTTTCGTGCACGTCTAAGACAGCAATGTATTATTAATATAACATTTGTTCTTTCCTTTTATAACTTATTGTATATTAGACATCCGCCGTGTTTTACTCTGTTCATTGTTGAAAACCGATTAAAATCCGTTGCGTAGTTTAAAAGATTTATTACGTACAACTGCTACAAGTTACTTTTTTATACTACGTAAAGATTCTGAAACACCTTTCGATCATCGAAGATTTATTATTTCCTGCATTTCACCCCCTATTCCCTATTATTATTTTACACCCTTGAGGGTAAAACTTTTACAAAATTTAATTGACATATTTATTTATATCGAATTAACAGCCTAAACAATAAGTTTCAAGCTTACAAGCAAGCTTTTCATCCCCCTTTCTCTCAACCCTTTTTTTGCATTAAAAAGTAACCCATGTCCTTTCTCAGGTTCTAGACTATCTGTTTACCAAATTCATTTAAATCGGTTCAGTGGTTTTGACGTGAATCTCCATTTGCAGCAAGTGGTCTACAGGTAATTTAAGTTTGAGAAACCCATGCTTTCCCTCATCCCCCTCATTCCTCGTACAAATAATAGCTTAGTTAGAATTAGCATAATACTATAAGAGTAATTTGCAATTGCTAGTAATATTTTTTCTAGAAATTTAGGCATTTGCGGTTTTAAGGTTTTGCAATAATAAGCTCATTACAACTGAAACGCGATATATCGTGACGTTAGTACATTATTGCTTAGAAATAACTAATCCATAATAAATAGCTACTAAACTTTCCACCTTCACAGGAAGTTTAAACATCCTTTTAGTTTTAAATTTAATTACAAATTACATGCGACGTTTTGGGTGTTGGACATTTGGGAAACTATGTTGATTATAAAGGGTTCAATTTTCCTTTTTAAATAAATAATTAAACGTTTCGTCTATTTGTTTATTTTAATCATTCCATGAATAACAAGATACTAAAAAATAATATTTATAGTTATTCACACTATAGACTTTTTTAAAGATTGAAACGAAATTTAAAGTATCAACTTTTGTCAAAATATACAATTCTTGCTTCAATTTGACAATTGATACCAATATTTCAATCAATTTATATTTCCAATTTGCATTTAAAGAGTTTCCTATTATGTTTCCTAGGTCGATAAAATTATTATCCCGAAAATCTAGAGAAAAATTTCCAAATTTCCAAAAAAAAAGCTTCGATCAGGCTCTCTCAGGTTCAAGATTATCTAATTATAAAACTATTTTGTTTTGTCCGATTGATTTTAGATGAATCCATAAGGATACTTCTGTTGGAACTAGGTCAACAGCTATAACTTTTGAAATTATAATTTTTATTAACAAATTTTCGTGACTTCAAGTCAAAACATTGTGTAATGATGTCATGTTATTAATTTTTTAAAATAAAATGATTTAATGGCAAAAAAATTACTGTCTGACTACCCCTAACCCCTTAAATAAAAAAATATTATTATAAAAATATATTTGTGTACGTACAGTTAAACTGAACCACAGTTCTTGTTTTGAAGTCGATAAAATTGTTAATAAAATATAAGTTTTAGGTATAGAAAAAGAATATTATCCATAAATATATGATAAAATATTAACTTATTGATGTCTGTACGTTTCTATGCGCATCACGTAAAACTGGAAACGGTTTTTATAATTGTGTTATTGCTAGCCAAACTTAAAATCTAACCAGAATTCTGGTAAAAAGTACATAAATCTACCCTCCTAGCATGTAATAATTTGAAATTGGCAAGTGACATGTCCAAAGTTTTGGTGAAAGGTTTTTGTAAGCACTTGAAACGCAGAGTATGAAACTTGCGGACGTATTCATAAACTTGAAAGAAACTTTACGTTCGGGTGGAAGGTTAAAATGATCCACTTTATATTGCAAACATACTACATTAGCTCGCTATTTTAGTTTAATAAGTTTTTATCCTATCCTAGTATTAGGTAAAATAAACACTCAGTTCTAATCATGATTTATCACAACCACGAAAGTATGTAAATCAACTTTTAAGTTTTAAAATTTCTGTCGAAAAATTAACGTTACATCAAAATGTGTATTTAATTAATAAATTAGATTAATAATAATATACGTTATAAAAACATTGTCGGGTAGACGCCATAGGTCATCCATAGCACTAGTTTCCGAGTCCACTATCACCCTAATCCATAACCCAGCATTATTAGTTTCCATATATTCCTGTAAATATAGTCCTGCAAAAGCCGGGGATTGTCCTTGGGTTCGTTCTCATAGTGCATACAGGGATAATCGCCGGTTTGTGTCACATCACATATTAAATTAAATTGTCTAAAGGGCCTCTACGTGTTGGCTACGGCTCCGCGCACGCCTTCCAAAGGTCCCTGTTGACCCGTGATGGGAAAAGATATACATTAAAATTATTATTTAAATAACCTATAATATATTATCCAATTTAACGACTTAGTAGAATAGGAACAAGATCTTGTTACTTGTTGGTGTTTGTACTCTTCATTGAATGAACTTTCTGGATAACGTCATAAAGGACCCGGTTCTCTAATAACTTAAACTTTAATTTTTAAAATGAATAAAGGGTTATTGATTCAAAGCCAAAGTCGTACGAATTCTTTCAGAATCAGGGATGTTATGGAGCTCGTAAACGAAACATTCGGATATCCGAAATAAGAAAATATCAACAGTTTCGGATAATTTCGTATAGGAGCGAAGTCTAAGTGATGCATGTTTTAAAAAGTTTGAGTTCGAGCCAGCCAACAAATAAGCCCACTGGCCACGCACCTCCCTTGCATTGTTTATTATTAATTGTTCATTACTAGTTACTCAGTTATTGTGAGATTACGTTACATTTAAAAACTTATGTTTATATTTTAGCAAATTGCGTATTAAGTCTAATGTAATTTGAAATTTTTTTAATCAAGTAAATTTACATTCCGCAAAATGTCAACAGTGTAGTAAAAACTTTTCACGGAAAAGAGTCAAAACCTATTTGTATTTTACTTTCAAAATCTAATAACCGTAACCGTAACTATCCGAAACTAACGGATAATCCGAAATCATTTCATATCCTTAACCGTATCCGAAACTGATATAATATTATTCTTTTATCCGTATCCTATAACTCTTAGGTTAGAAATGAGCTGATAGTTTAAAACGGATCTTCACATATTATAGCCAAGTACCAGCTCAATAAAATCCGCTTTCAAACGAATAAAACCACATTAAAATCGATCCATTATCTGGGACGTGACGATGCCACAATCAAACATATTAAACTTATAATGAATATAATTGAAGTATGACAGACCGAAAGGTTGCTACAGCGAGAATATAAGCGATATATCAAAATCAGAACGTTGTGGGACCTGAAAGTAGTATATAGGTAGAATAGGTAGTTTTTCCAGTGACCCTTCTTTGAGACTTGGTGTGAAATGGCATGTAATATGTAAGCAGGTCATATGGGAAGTATCTTGGCCACCCTTTTCAACCGAGTTGTTCGAGAGCGCTTGATCCTTCGACGCATAATAGCACTAGCCTAGACAATGCCCTATGACGTTTTTTCTTTTTTCATTGTTGCTTTTCTTATGTACTTGGAGGATGGTGAACCCATGGATAGAGGCTCTCATTCCGATTCTATATATATTTTATGAGGCATATATTCTATACTCCAATCTCAAGATTTACAATCGTTAATAAATCACTGAATTACTTAGTTATTAGTCATCTTGTACATATTTTTATTAACAAGCTGTAACGCAGACAAAACGACGGACGTCAAACCGATTTTCTTAGGAATCCATTGAGGTATACATTTAAATTAATATCTAATATATTATAGTGTTAATCAATAAAGGAGAAGAAAAGAAGTTGTAAGCAAGCAGACGAACAGTATGACGCCTTGACTAGAATATCTTCCTGGGGTTATACTTTAGAATCAGAGCTTCAAAATTATTGCTAGAATACTCGATGTATTCCGATAATCAGTCTGTCGTTACGTTGTATTTATTTCAAAATCCCCACTTCCTTGATTTGTGTTTATCAGTTGGCC
The DNA here is from genome assembly GCA_905147385.1 of Limenitis camilla. Classification (NCBI taxonomy): domain Eukaryota; kingdom Metazoa; phylum Arthropoda; class Insecta; order Lepidoptera; family Nymphalidae; genus Limenitis; species Limenitis camilla. The sequence continues at coordinate 6,605,120 of LR990248.1, forward strand.
AACATTCATAAAAATTCTACTCGTACCAATCCTACCAACATCAAGTAACAATGGTACTAATATCAGCCCTATCAACCACAAATAACAGGATGCTACTCAAATTATAAGGGTTGCCAACATCACAATTAACAATAAATATATAGGTATACAGTCCTGTAGAGTTTTGAAAGAATCAAAGTAAAATCCATAAAACAGATTTTTTTACATAAAAACTTTTTATTGCAGTTTGTCAACTGTCTGTAACCTATGGGGTATGTAACCCTAAATTTTAATTGTACGCAACCCACACAAGGTTCTACTCGGTCGATTTTTTTTTTGAAAAAATACTTCGAAGGTATTAGATATTGGTTACTTAATGATAATCCAATTTTAATAAAAACCTACCTCATTTTGTTAAAAATTCTCTAGTTGATACATAACTCATCTGTTATACATTAAAGATATATTTTTTCTTTAGTAGCTGCCATGTTTTATGAATATCGCAATTGTTCTCTTCTTATGCAAATACGAGGGGAGTACCAACTTCGCACTTAGATTATTTATTTGCCTTTGATTTGTCTCTTGAAACCGTTTAATCTTCCTTTTATCAAGAGACATGAAAGAACAGGAAGAAAAAATTTAAATGATTTATGATTGTGAATAACGTTTTATAACAAAAAGGTATAATGTTTGCTATTAATATTTCCGACTTTTATCTATCTATATACTCTGGAAAGCGTATGTCCTTCTGTGTGATCACGTTAACCTCGAGAACAAGTTTTCGCTGTTGTATTATATTATTTTTGTGTATTGGAACTTGCTCCTAGGGATGTACCATCTCCTAAAAGACATCTATGTTTTAAAAAGTTATAATATATTTAAGAATTAATAGTCGAAATCAGTTCAGCTGTTTTTACGACGTGATTGAGTAACAAATCTCTCAAACATACAAAATATTTTTATCTAAATTTTTAGTACAGTTAAAATATTTCAACACCAACAATGGAGTGAAAGCTATTCTTACGTAAATAGAAATCCATTTTGTCACCTAATTTCATCATTACAATAAAACTCGATAGAATTATATCGCCATAACAACCAATCAGAAAAACGGTTGTCTTTTTAAGAATAGAGCAAGTTAGTGGGTTTCTAGGGCACCATCTCCAATGAATGCGAGTGCATGGCACCCCTATTTCCCTTTGAATCATTGCTTTTATAACAGCAGTGAAAACTGACATTATATTCTCCTTAATATATTTAATAATGTTCTCTATATAGACAAAAAAAATGTGTTCGTGAATTTGTTATGTTAATTACGTCTTAACGAGTGAGCGCAAAATGCAATTTTTTTATGGAGGATATACAAAAAGACTAATTTGATTTCGATGAGACTTACATAGGCAAATAAAAGATATCTCTTAATAAGCTGTTCCTGAACTCATAAGTATTTTGGCTTCTACACTAACACTTAAAAGTTAACGTTCAAAGTAAAATTAGTGAAGCAAACGATAAGTCAGTTAACCATTTGTAATATGACGTAAAAAGTTTTTGCGCACTCCGAAGGAAAGGCTGTTGTTATTCTTTAAAAAAAAACTAAGCTTTTAATTTTAATATAGTTTGCCTCAAAATTAATTTGAGTTACGTCGACATTAAATTATAAAAGTTGGTGCTCCAATCCGGAACTGTAAACGGTTTTATAATAACTAGGACGGAGCTCTGGCAACACTGGTAATCCACATTTCATATGCCTTTTGGTTCCAGCTACATCCTTAGTTTTGACTCTATTAGTTGTACAGTGTTCTCTTGGTGTTTGAGTTTGTCAAAACTACTCTAGAGCAGATTGCACTACTTTCACTTTTTTAAACAATGTCTACTTTACGAAATTACTTGTCAGTGTAGACGAGATGGGTTATTCGTCAATTAAATATATAAGAACTACATCTCAATTAGAAATGTTGTTAACAAATCATTTTTTACTTTAGTTTACACGAATACTATAATATAATAATGCGCGAAAAGGATTCTAGAAAAATCCAAATAAGCGGACAATTAAAATGTTTATTCGCTAAGATATGTTTTTATAAATGACATGAAAAGTATCCTTACAGCTAAAAATTAATTAGTGAAATGAGATTGTGTTCCAATACAGGAAAATAGTCCCCCAGATCCTCAAACAAGTTTATAATGAGAATCCAATTAATGTTGGATATGAAAGGATGCTTAAGAGGACGAGTACTTGGCAGGAATGTCGGCTTTGCTCCGTGTACAAGTAAGGGACTTGACCGAATTTATTGGTGACATGGAGAATGCAAGTCATATGAGGGAATATTGAGTATGCTGTTATTAGTTCTTAGATTTCTGTTGAGGTTTCAAACCTTACTGATCTAAATGCATCTGGCTTATAAAGGTAAACAGCAGTGCGATCATCAGCCTTGTCTTCTGAGCAATAAGGCTATATTTAAAATTGCATTACTTTATCTAAACATTTAAAAAATAATTACTATGATCCTGGAGCAAAAACATTTTTGGGTCAAATTTTCATATCTTGGAATCAAAGTTTTTGATGTTCTTGTTTAAATCACTCCTTTTTCGGAATAACCTTATATTCTCGGGTAAAAAATTCATCATCAGTCATTTCGGAAATAATAATTGAATAGAGAAGAAAGTTTTAGAGGATCGATGTAACAGATATCGAAATAGAATATACACTGACCCTATATAAAGCCCTTGACCGATTTTGGAATTTTCTCTAATTGCTATAACTATTTCAAATTGTGCATAGTTCTATTGCGATTCGGTTTTAGTTCTGCTCGTAACGTTTTTATGGCTATAATAACGATCCCTCTTTCTTGATTTATTATTTTCGGTACATTCACGCACATACGGATATTTCTTTACAGACTTCTACTTGGAATTTATTTTAGGGCCTTATCGAATTCTTCCAACATTTTATGTGTTAAAGATACATTAGATATTACAATTGTATAGTATTATTTTGTCACTCACGAAAAAAGTTTTCTCAAAGCTTCAAATTTAAATAAAAATGAGAAATTTCGACAAAAACAAGGTAAACAGAGGTCAAATACAATGATAAGTGATATTTGCATTCCAAAGTGAGTCAGATGGTTGAGTCGACCGCAATAGCACGCTATTGTTTGTAATGCATACCTCACCCTCAAGCCTAACAGTTAGTTGGTTAACCGATTACACTTACAAATAGTTTTTTTTAAAGATTATAACAATTTTGATCACCAATAACTAACTAGCTAGACATGCGGTAGTGTTTCAGCTAAGGTTGAAGCAAAAATATAGTTTTTTTATAATATTTTTTTATGTTATTTCCGAGAATTCTTAAGCATATATTTCAGTTTTTGCGATCGCCATATAATATTAATTTTTTGTTCTAATCTTATTATCATAAAATCTTGGACTTTGAAGATACACCAGGAACTCACAATCGAATAGGAAATGTCTAGTGATTAAGAAGGTTTTTTGTTGAATTTGTTTTATAAATTTTTCGTGCATTGCATTCCATCCAATCAAAATTCATTCATTGATTCCGATGAGTAGTGTCGCTGTCGACGTTCGGTCAATCACTTGCACTATTTAATCGATGGACTATTGAACCAGAACTTTTTATTTGCTTTGTATCATGTCATAATAAAGTATCAAAGGGGTCGTCCGGTTTAAATTGACTGATTTAGAAATGAATCACGCTCGGAGATATAAACTTACAAGTCTTTTCGATACACAATCTTTTAAATACTTTTTGTGTTTAATGCGTATATTTTCAGCATATTGAAATGAAATTTTGCATATACGTTCAGATTTAATGATACTGCCTGGTTATATGAGTGTTACTCTTAATTCCAATATGGCAGACGGTCCAAGATGGTAGACTAGTTAATTCTTTGAATACGCCATGATATGGGTATCAAATAAGAAAGTTTGGCGAGAATAATACGAAGTTTCATTAAAAAGTATATATTTATTATTAAATGGAAATTACTAACAACGTTTTGCTTCACAAATATTAAGTTTCTCGAATTGAATAAATCCTTTCAGCAAAAGTTTTTTACCCTATTGTAAGATTAAGCGCTCTGTTAAGTCTATTGTTTTTAAAATAAAGTTTTGCTCAGCAGGCGTAATTCTATATTTACTCGTTGGGGATGTTCTCAGAGGCAGTTGCGCCCCCACCCTCCACTTAATTACTGCAGCCATACATTATTCTTTCAATACGTATTGTCTAATGAGTCTGTTGGCGAAGGGTCAATTGCTCATATAAATCATCTGCATTTGTACGGTTTTCTTATTGTTCATGTAAATAAATAAAACCTTTCCACAAATTGTTTTCTCTTGTAACAAACTAATCAAAAACAATATAATCAATTCTTAGAACCTTTGTATCGAAATAATAGTTAGTATGTATATAGGAAAATAAATAAACCATAAATTATAAAAAAGGGAGTCTATGCTGTCTTCTTTCAAACACCTCATCGTCATTCGTCATTTACTTTTCTACCCCTTTATGCATTCTTTCTTACGATCTAAATATAGAGGAAAATTAATACATACTTTAATAATTAATGTTTATTTGAATGATAATAGTCTTTATCGTTTGGTCTTTTGAATTTATAGTGGTGTCAGTAAAACCTCCTTGTTTAGAAATCCTAGGATTTTGATGAGTCCATTAGAGTTTGATAATTTAGATTAATTTAGAAGGTGGTTAGAGGAACAATTTTTCTGATATTTAGTTGTCAAAATAAATATAACAAATGTTATATTTAAATTCAGATTAGTTTATATGGACCACCCAATGCTAAGCAATTCGAACTAAATGTATCATAGTCATAAACCGATTACATTCAATGTAACTGTTGTATTCAAGTGACAAATTGACAACAATTGCCATTGCCACACTGTCCAAGATACAATTACTCCAATTCGCTTTATGCGTAAATTCGTTATCTAATTTGAGAACATTCACAGGATGTTAGGATTAGCTTGATGGCTTGAAATATGCTTTGTGGCACTTTGATGTCACAGCGGGTAAATATTTGATGATACAGAATGTCAGCTATCTACTAACCTGGTTTTATTAGTGACCTCATAACCATAAAGTCTGGAAACTATTAGACACCACATTTGTATAGAAATTGAAGAATTATTTAGTGTGTAAATATAAGTAATATGTAGTTGTAGGAAATGCTAAATGACTGATAATTGGTAGAAATTACCAGTGTTTGTCTAACTAGATAACTATTAACTAGCCGTTGTCGTTAAGTCTTTATCTCGTACAGGCTTATGTTATATTAAACTACTTTACTATTTAATGATAATGATGTTAATACTCTCTTCTTTTGTTATAATATAGAAAATCATTGTTTTACCATCGATTGATTATTCATGATGGATCATAGTTAAGTACTGATTTTAAAAAACTTCTAAAGAGGTTTAACGGGGGATGAAAAAAGAATGAGGTTCAGAAAATATGGTCACTTATTTCAAATTTATTACAGAAACTTTTTAATAAAAATGAATAAACACCTATTTTAGCATCTAATTTTTCGTCCTCTTAATGTAAAAACTAGGGGATGAAATGTTTTAATAGAGACTAGAAAAAACATCTATTTTCCCATACACGGAGGATGGATCACCTAAATAAAAAGAATGAAATATAACATTGTTTTACAGAAATCTTTTTGAATAGATTCCTACAGACTTTTAAGTGGAACTTAACGTAAATTGCATTTTCTCCCTTCGTAAAAATAGTATAGCGTCATAATGAGGGCGACCATTTTGAATCGACGGTTTCCTGAAATGGCGGGTGAACTCGAGTGTACCAATTTATAGGCGATAAATATAAAAGCCCTAAGAAAACCGTGATATACTTTTCCATTGTTTGTGGAAAGGAGTTGTATTATAAAATAAAAGCGTGAAGTTAGGTTAAGTTAAAATATATTTCTAATTCCATGTGCATGTAATAAATAGTGAGTTCTCGCAATGTGTGAATTATTAAATACCCGTCGAACCGCTCCGACTTTGGTCGGGTGATATTTTAATGGAGAAGTTTTATCAAACGTACTATAGGTCGTTTTTAAGAAATTTCATTTTTAAGAGGAACTTTTCGATTCTTATTTGAAGTGTTTTTATTTACTGAAATATTGAGGAAATTTATAAGACAAAAGCAGAAACGCTTCTGGTTTTGGGTCTTAGTCGCGGGCACTCGAAGGATTATTGTGTCGAGTTTCTTTATTGTTTAACTTAAATATTTTACTACGAGTTAAGCAGTCGTTTGTTAGGTAAGCCGTTATGAAAGGATTTTTTTCTCATCTTGCAATCAGTCGTATGGACCTATGAGTTTACTCTCCATCAGGAATAATACCACTTATCATTAACAATTCAGTCATTGGTGAGTGTAAGGGTTCTGCGAGGTTTTAGGAGATTAACAGAGTCTAGCAAAGTGAGTTGGTGGACCAGTCTAACTTTATACTTCTTTGCATAGACTTTTATTTCTTCCTTCACAGTGGGTTATGGGTCCATGTGATGGTAAATTTCACTGTTACTTTTGCGTTCTTTGAATTTTATTTACATTGTAATCACAGGTATATATTGAAACCTAATAAAATAATATTTAATTGATATCTAGAGGAGTATGTTTACAAGTACATATACAAATAACGGAGTAAGATAAATCGATATAGTTTTTATCACTGAGAACTCAGTTTAACGAAGTAACTAGATTTAGTTTTGCAACTTATTTATTTAAATTGTTTATTCAGTTGTGATTTAATATTTAAAACATTTTGGTTTCAGGTTGGGATGCGAATGAGGGCGAAAAGGCTCCTTTCCTTCGAAATGAGCCCGTAAAGTTGACGCCGGCGTGGGAAGGCTCCAACCTGCCCAATGACACGCTCAACTTGAAAGGTAATCAACTAAATACAATATTATGTCTAAATATAAATAGAATTATGTTTCTCTAGAGGATTTTATGTTAATGGCACTGTGTAGGAGGAATTTATTATTATTCTTAATATTGGAGTTTGAAATACAGACAATTTAAAATTGTCTGTTTATAATTAAATTATTTAAACTAGTTGTCTGTTAAATGCGTAATAATTTGTTGTTTCTACTGAGAATTTAAAGCATTCGTTATCAAAGATATTTTAAAACGTACGACTTATATGAGTCGAATGAGATTTTTTTTTAAATGCATAATTACTTTAATTTTTTGAATTTGTTTAATGTCGGTCATTACAAAGTTATCATTATCAATGTCTCAGTTTCATTATTGTTCAAAATTAACAAACAGATAAGAATTATGCGTGGCATTGAACTGGCCCCATTAAGAGCCGATAAAAGTTACAACATTGTTATTCTCCTAAAAGTTATTTTATTCACAATGTTACATTGCAGTTTGCAATATAAGTCTACCGTTTCCTATTTTCCGTTCCTTATACTGAAAATACACACAACATTACCATATAGATCGCTTAAAAAGAGACTGTATTTTAGATAAGAAAAAAGTATTTCTTGAAAAATTTTTAGATACATTTTGGATTTAGGTAGGGTATCGTTTGGAAACGAGTATTTTAACATTCAGCTTGAGTCAATTTAGGCACACCACATACATTAATTTTGGTTACAAACGACTGAATGCTGCAAGGTTTTTTATTATTGGCTTGGTTGAAACCGAATATTCACTAAAAACATTGATTCCTTTACACCTACAGGTGAAATTAATAATTAAGCTTAATCCAATACAGTTACAGATTACAAATTTGTATTATATATGCGCAAATTTGCAGTTGGATTAAGATTGGTTATTAATTTTGATCGTTAAAGAATATGATGAAATCAGTTGCATTCGGATCGTTACGGTCTGGCCAGGGGTGAGCGATATTTGATTGTTTCTGATATATTGATACTGAAGTCAAAAATACCAGTATTTTAATATGGATGTTCATTTCTTAAAAAATTCTCGATATCCTTAATAACCTGCTGGTATTTTATCAATATCGCTCATTCTTACAATTCGGAGTTAACAGTGGAAGAGTGGTGGAAGATAACACGTCACAATTTTACCCTTCCTAGCTTCGTATCCGTATCCTGTCCGCAGTTTCCTTTATTACATTAATATAATCACAAGACGAAACCTGAGCTTATCTACCACTCTCACTGCTGAAGTCTGCCTAAGTCAATATTGAAATGAAAGGAGATCGAATCTACGATCCCTCAGCCGAGAATCTTACTCCTTAACCATTGGACTACAACAATCTTTATTACTATAAACTCAGTTTGCAATTTCATCAACGCTAACTTTAGAGTTCAATCGATATCGTACATGTCTGATATTAAATCTATTTTAGACATAAGAGCAGATCAGTTCAACAAGTATCATTACTAATGACGCTAATTTAGTTTTATTCATCGTGATTGGCTTGTCTGCTTTTGCTTTCAACTCAAAACTTAATTTACTTAAAATCAGTCTGATATATGTTATGCGATCTCTGGACCCGAACCCAAATAAAATATAAGTTGAATATTTTATACCTATATTACCTTCGCCCAACCTTTTCCCTTCCCTGTGAATGAAATGTACATGTACTGCTTTAAAAATAAATATGAGGTTTTCCATTAAATTATTTACTTTTTAAATTTGTAATTAATCTGGAAACTATGCAGAGACGCACCGAGCATTTTCTGCTCTGTCGTGCCAAACACTCATGAGTGCCTATATTTTTTATTACCCTGATTTTAACGACGCAATATCAAAATTTCTACCGGGTATTATAAATACGTATCTCCGTTCTTAAAGTAGCAATCATGTTCATAAATATATAATCAGTGCCGGCCTTTATCATAATATTATCATTATGGCGCCCCATGAAATCTTCGTCGTGGGCCGCGTGACTTTGCACATATGGACGACGCATCCTTGATACTACGGGAAAGTATTTTAAACTCCTATTGCGCTGTGACACAATAGAATTATCAAATATAATTTTAATTTAATGATTTACTAACATGAACTCAAGTTGCATTTTAATTTGACAAGCTACTTTTAAAATGCTTTAATTTTTTTTTTAAATAAAAACTTTTTTTGACCCTCACAAAGTATTCACTATTTGACAGCTATTAAAGTAAATTAAATTATGAGCTAGATATACTTTGTGAGAACATGGTGGGTATGGGTTCTGGACCTGTGTTTCAGATCACCAGGCTTTCACTCTCTTAGAGATTACAGCATTTAGATTAGTTGTACATGGTTATGTGAAACAAAAAAAACAAAAAAAATAGACCACGAGACAGGTGTGTGTGTGCATGCGTGTGTGTATATAAAATGATGAAAAACCTCATTTAAATATATAGTTTGTATCCATGGAAGTAATTTACTTTAACGTTTATACAAAGAAATTTTGAAAAGTAGCAGGAGGATTACATTAAAACGGACCTAATTTAGATAATTTCTGCGCAACGAGCGCAAGTTCACGCATTGCAGTGAAAAATGTTATTACGCTATGCCCGTTGCCCGTCCCGTGCCTAGCCAATAAACTATGTGCTTTGTTTCACTGCTGCGGTTCACATCTGGATGCTATATAGCGAAATTATTATAATTTATTGCTGTTACTTATCTACCGAGGCGATAGCTCAGCATTTTAAATGAGTTTTATACTCCTCTAAGTCCTATAGGTTTACATGTTCAAGTGTGACAGTAATCGTAGATCTCTAATATCTTCGGCTGAAAATGCCAAAGCATTTTGTTTCGTTAAAATAGATACTATTTTGTGTATAATGTTTGCACTTAAGGTTCCGTACCCAAAGGATAAAAACGGAAACTCATTACTAAGACTCCGCTGTCCGTCCGTCCGTCTGTCACCTGGCTGTATCTCATGAACCGTGATAGCTAAACAGTTTTTTTAAACAGATAGCTAAAATTTTACCCGTAAGGGGATGGGTTGGAATACTATTTCCCTGTGCCGCTGGGAGAGCATCTCATAAGAGCCCCGCACCCTCTTGGTGGTATAGAATCTTTTCCCCGACTGGCTTGCGACCACCAGCATGCAAATCCGACCGCCAAGTGTCATTGACGCGTTCCGGTCGAGCCGCATGTGGGTCAGGTTTAGCCCCTCCCTCTCCCATCCCATTAATGCTGCGGATCTAGTGGATTCTCGGCTCTTGCTCAGGGTCCGTTCAAAAGGTAGAATTTTTTTCTTCTACCTCGGGTATATCTTGCTTTACCGATGTTCATCCGCTTACCATCGGGTGGACCATCTGCTCGTTTGCACCTCATGTACCATAAATGAGGTATTTCTGTTGCTCCCATAACAACAAATATTAAAAGCAGAATAAAAAAATATTTAAGGGGACCTTCCATACAACAAACGTGATTTTTTTGCCAAATATTGGTACGGAACCCTTCGCGTTCCGTTCCTATGTTTTAATTAAAATTATTTTTGATTATATTTTATTGCCAATTTTTCTGTTTGCTGAGTTAGACGTTCAATCTTTTTAAATGTAAAGTGATTCTAAATTTTATTCTGTTTAATAATGTCACACATTGACTTTGATATTGTCAGTGTCTTTGTTATTTTAGGATAATTGATTTCCCTGAATTCTTTAATGCGGTTTTAAAAAGTGTCACGCGTTTATCTGCAGCATAAACTATAAATAATTTTTCAACCCATGTTGGGAACCCATCACAAGTGTTTAAAATCTTTAAAATATTTTTTTGAACTTGTGTTGATATGCAAGTGATATAAATATGGTAATGTACTTTGATGAAAAAAATGATATATAAAAACGCCGCTAAAGAAGTTTTCACTTCAAAAATTTGTTTCAACTTTGGCAGAGAAAAGTGAACGATTTACTTTGGACTTTATTTCGTGCTATAGGACCCAAAGGCTTCTGTCTGACTTATTTTATATATGTATATACTAGAAGCACAGCAACAATTAGTAAAAGTATATGTGCAAAGCTGGTTTATCGCTATGAACAATCTCTTCCAGACATCTCTTGTTATATATTTTGGAAAGTAGTTATCATGGGTAGTGCATAAAGTATTGTAAGGCAATTTTCTGTTTCAGGTATCGCCATGGACTTGGCACCTCCCAAAGACAAATGGTACCTCATATATTTGACACTTATTCTGCACGGTCTCGGAACTTTGACAGCATGGAATATGTTCATAACCGCCAAAAACTATTTCGTCGAGTACAAATTGAAAAACGAGCCGAACTTGGCGCGCGACTTCATGGCAGACGTGGGATGGGCCTGTCAAGTGCCCAATCTGTTATTTAGCTGGTTCAACATTTTTGTTAAGATTGGGTAAGTCTAAAGATAGCATAAACAGACTGTTATAGTCGCAATTATTATGAGTAGAAAGAAGAAGTTAACGTGGAATCTAATAAGTAGTAATCTGTTTATGTAAACGACAGCTATTTTGAAAATTGTAATCTTAACAAATTAAAGTAGTTTAGTGATATATATTTCTCCTTTTCAAATTTATATAAACGATTTTGAATTTGAAATCAGTCGATCTGCTGATATTCCATTATCCAACGCAGTGATTTTCGGTATATCTGATTATCACATTTTTAAAATGGGTAAATTAATTGCTTTCTAAAACACTTGCGAATCTTTATAGGTTTGTGAGCACCTAAGTTTTGCAACATTTATTTTAAAGTTTTTTTAAATATTTCCTCTTGGTTGAGTCATGGGTGGGACAAAGATCTGAGCGACGAAAAAGTCCTAGCCTTAATATTGTTTTACTCTGTTCCAATCACGGGTCAACAGTGACCCGGACCAACGCGTAGAGGCCCCTTAGACAATTTAATTTAATATGAGATGTGAAAAAAGCCGGCGATTATCCCTGTATGCACTATAAGAATGCACCCAAGGACAATCCCCGGCTTGTGCAGGACTAGGGCAATATATGGAAACTAATAATGCTAGGCTATGTATTTGGGGGATAGTGGATTCGGTACCTAGGGCTATGGATAAAACTATGGCGCCTGCATGAAATTTTTTTAATACATTGAAATATGTGTAGACGGAGACAATAGAAAGGTTTTGTGTATATCCTCCTTCATGAGTTTATATAATTAAATGAGTTGTTTTATTTACAGCGGCAACTTAACTACGAGGATAGTGTGGTCGTTATGTTTGGAAGTACTTATATTCGTGTTCACCGTGGTCCTAGCCATGGTAGACACCACCGAGTGGACTGTTGCGTTTTTCTGGTTGACCATGTTATCTGTATTTTTCCTCAACGGTAAGTCGTATTATATTTTATTGTGTACGATACGATTGCAGTTAAGTTTTCCCACTACCCAACGCAGTGTTACCGCCACGTGGCGTTCATCACTTTCACAGTGGGTATATCGACGCTCTTATAAAACACACGCAAGTTTGCTCAATAAATTTGTGTGCACCTAATATTTGCTACATTTATAAAACATTATTTTTATAATGTTTTATAAAACATTATTTAATAGCCATACACTGGAGTTTGTTATAAATATCAAGTTTTCAAATAACATAATATTTAAATAAAGCCTCAACTTATAATAGATTTCATGGTTCGCAAAGGTTTCATGTGTTTGTTTATAACAAAGAACAATTTTCAATAATTTTTAAAATGAAAAATTATTAATTCATACTAATATTTCACCAGTCAACACGGATTTTGAGTTTGACTACTAAATATCAAATTTGGATTTCTTTTACCTTAGTTTTTTTTGGTTAAAGTTTGCTTTTCTGGAAAATTCAATTTCATAGAATTTCGATGAGTAAGGTATGGGTACTACAGTTGTAATTGGCATACACACACTCAATACAGTAGACTACACGACTTGCCGCCATTTTATTTTTAAGTATTACCAACTAACATTTTACCATCCACTAAGAACTTTGAAAGTTAATTATCAATATAAAACAGACAAAAGCAAAGTTTATAATAAAAAACGTTATCCTAATTATTTGCGAGGTTTAGAATCGGAATTTATGTATTAAAATAGACAATCAAGAAAATGACTTTTTTTGTCCCTAGATAAAGATGCAAAACAGAGATTTAAATACAGCACTCTATTTTAACTGTATCACTTTCAGGGTTTAATGCAATCTTCCAAAACTCGGTTTACGGTGTCGCTGCACGTCTACCGCCACAGTACACTGGAGCAGTAGTCCTGGGCTCCAACATATGTGGAACCCTCGTAGTTTTCCTCGACTGGGCCTCTGAAATGTTCACGCAAAGTCACAGAACTTCGGCCATATATTACTTCATAGCTGGAATGTTCGTGCTCCTCATCTGCTTTGATACTTACTTCGCTTTGCCGTTGAATGTAAGTATTCATTTTTTTATAATATCTAGAGTATATCCATAATAATGTTTTTTGAATGGATATCAAAAAAAAAAGAAATTTATCAACGAAAATCTATAGTGATAAAATAACATAATTTAATTTTTAATTCCATCATACACTGTTTTCTAGTATTTTAAGTTTTTTCCCCACTTCCAACGCAGTGGTAATGCTTATTCATGTGTTGTCACACTTCAAAAGTGGTATATTAACGCTCTACTAAAACACATGAAGGTTTATATCAATAAATCTATGTGCACCTCTAAGTATTGCAACATCAGTTTTTAAAATACATTATTATTATTATTTTCTGTTCTATTTTTATTCTCGGTCCTGGAACTGGTAACCTTAAACCAAGTAAATGCGTATGATCATCCTGCCTGAATTTTCTCACGTATCTGTAAGAATTGAGAGGATAGCAACTTTTTGCATGGTCATAAATAAATTTGGCGGTACATCTAGTAATTTTTAATAATGATGTTTAGGTATCACTCCAGTATTATCTCTGCTAACTTCGAGAATAATATCAACTTTATCGACAATCCACATTCTATTTATTTCTGTTTTTAGTTCGGTATACTTGTTAATCTATTCTTTTATTGTTTTAAGTATTATTATTGTTGTACAATAAACTTAATGCGGCAGATCGTAAGTTTCTATCACTTGTTTCTGGATCACCGATGATTGAAGTCTACGTCAATGTTAATTTGCGATTAACGTTAGTTAGCGTGAAAAAAATAGTGACTGGCATGTAGTTATACTCGAATATCTGTGACACAAATATTTATGATATGAATATTGTGCCATTTGTGGTTATACGCGCAGACCTGCAGTATTACGGCTTGTGACTACAACTTCGAAAGTTAAATGCTAATCTGATTATTGTTGCCGGCATCATAAATAACACTAGATATACAGTATAGATTTATTCAAATTCAATTGACTTCGAACATCAGATGTAAATAGAGTTGTCTAAGTGATTATGTTTTTTGAAATGAAAGGAAATTGTCAGATTCAATTACACATGCAATTCCAAGCAGTGGCGTAACTATATCGATTGAGGTCTCTGGCAAACTCATGGGTTGAGGGCCTCTATATTCCAATATAAAGCTTATTGAATGACAAATACGTTTTGTAAGGGAAAACGTTACCTTTACAGGATCACTTCGTTTTCCATCTGTCTGTCGTATCTATTAATATCCTCATAATCCTACTGTTCTCATGGCACACACAATCTGGGGCCCCTTTCGGCTTAGGGCGTCTGGCATTTAGCCGTTATGCCACCCCATTGTTACGCCACTGATTCCAAGGCTATTGTAACCAACTTGAAAGAGATATAAAAATAATAATCGGTTTATGCGATGCTCAATTAATTAATTTATCATATTTTATTCTTTTTTAGAGGTTTTTCCGCTATCACGAAACGTTACAAGAGCGAACGTTACGTGTGAACCCAGCACTGGCGGCGACGAATCAGAACGGGTCTCCCTCTCAGCGACCACCCTACGGACTCATAATGAAGCAGGCGTTCTTTCAACTGTACAATATATTCATTACATTCTTTGTGACATTGGCTGTGTTTCCAGTTGTGCATTCAGGTAAATAGTTAAGTTATACATACTATACCCTATGTATTTAATTTATTAATCTCATTCAAACAGTTATCCTAGAAATCTCTTGCAAAAATATTTTAGTGACGTATTTTCACAACAAAAAGCTTTTTCGTGCCTCTTCCTATAGATCTATGGCATTTTCAACCCACTATCCAACGCAGTGCTATCACTTATATAATGGTGTTAGTTACTTTTTAAAGTGGGTATATTAATGCTTTCCTAAAACACACGCAGGTTTGTTCAATAAATTTGTGTGCACCTAAGTTTTGCTACATTTACAATATCAGATACAGTAATAGTCAATTTCAAATCACTCAAAATGCCAACAATTCTTGATTTTATAAACTATTTTTCCTTTACAGATATCAAGCCCATAACGAAAGACTTCCTAGGAAACCATTTTGTAAGACTCACATGTTTTTTGACGTTCAACTTCACAGCAATGGTAGGAAACATAACTGCTAGCTTATGTCAATTTGTGAGTATAAATAATTATATTATTTACCTTATTTTTATGTAATATCTATTTACTTAATAGAAGCAGACTTTGCAAAATTACTTGAGTTTGGACGATTTGATTTTAAAAAAGTTTATTTTAGAAAGACAAGGAGCTTGTTTAAAAATATATCATATTTAACTTACGCTTTCTATAAAAATTTTTCCCACTACCCAACGCAGTGTTACCGCCACGTGGCGTTCATCACTTTCACAGTGGGTATATCGACGCTCTTATAAAACACACGCAAGTTTGCTCAATAAATTTGTGTGCACCTAATATTTGCTACATATCTATTTAGACATCAAATCATGTCCACGAAAGTATTAAATTAAATTTCTTGCTAACAAAAAATTCTATCTAATCCTTAAATAATTCAGAAATTTTCACAAAATATACATACAAGCTTCAGTAACATTCTCTACATTCATACATACATCCTACCTATGATAGATACGTTTCAGCTATCAACAACTAGTCTGCCATCTTGGTCAGTCTGCCATATTTGATTTAGAGTGAAATCATTTAATTTGTTTGGATAATTCTGAGAAAAACTTTTCATTTGATATCTATGTTATGGGAGCACAATAAATAACTAGTTCGCCATATTGGATTTAGAATGACGTCACTTAGCTAATGCAATTCAAATATAAAAAATGATAATGTTTCTTTCAGCCAAGTCCTCGTTGGTTAGCAGTGTTTACATCAGTCCGTCTTCTTTTCGTCCCGCTGTTTCTGCTCTGTAACTACCACCCCATGAATATAACCCGGACACTCCCAGTGGTGATCACCAATGATTGGGTGTACTGGGCCATGGCTGTGGTGCTTGGGTGGAGCTCGGGACATGGCAGTTCACTGGGCATGATGTATGTTAGCGGGTAAGTGACTGCACTTTAGTAATTTGGATATAATATAATGGTAATTCTTGAAAAAATTTAAATCAATTTTCTAATATTAAGGTAATTCCCACTGCTTTAAATAATGAAAAGTAAAAAGAATGAATGTGATGTCAAATTGAAATATTTCGTTTTCAACGTCTCAACTTGATTCTCGAGGATTAATGCTTTTGTTGCTATGCTATGCATCAACAATGCCAAATTCACGTTGATAGAAAATTCATTTCTTCATTGACAATAGATGCGGTATAATGAATTGCTTTATTGTGTTCAAAGAGATATCATTAATAATCTGTTAAATATATAATTTTTAGTAAAATATATTTTTTTAATTCTGTATTTATATAATACATAAAATAATGTCTGCCCAGGAGATTGAGATTTAAGCATATTTTTATTTTTTTATTCATTAATTTTTTTTTACCATAAAACAATCATGGTACTCAGAATAATAATGAAATTGTGGTATATGGAATATTTATTTCACTAGACAGAATTTTCATGGATTTTAAGATAAGCTATAAAATGTTGATGTTATCTGTATGTATATTTTGTGATATACATTTAAGAAAAATAGTAAATTACTTTTTTTTTTAATTCTAGTACCGTGGCACCAGAACACGCGTCAATAGCCGGAATGATCGGTGGCGCAACACTTGTGACTGGTATAGTGGCTGGCATCACGTTTTCAAAATTCAGCCCAGATTTTGTGTCTCTAGCCATCTGGAAGGACATGTAGCGTTTACTCACCTACATAGATACTGTGTGGAATTTTTTACGTGCGGGCAAGTGATACAGTAACCTATAAATGTATATGGACGCATAATTATTCGGAAAACCCGAATATTTTCGATTGTATCAAATTGAACGTGCATTTCGTATGTTAAGTGACGTGACTCGTGAAGTGTTAAGTGACAAGTTGTGATATAACCCCGCCTTGACCACGCCTTACAGTTCGCGAAGTTCCTTATTATGACGGAATTGCATATATATGGTATACAAAGTACAAACGATCAATTACAATTGACATAAGTAAAAAAATTGATAATGATGGAGATCAGTGACGAAATATATGAACGAGACGATTCTCATCGGCTTAGCTTTACGAAATCAATCTACCTACTTTTTTCTACATTAATAAATTGCATTTTTATAGTAATATATTTTGTATAATGTAGTAGAATTTGTGTTGTGAGTGTAGCAGTGATAGCCGCCTAGCAGTTAAGACACTGATGTTTTACTTGGAAGGTCTGAGTTTGATCCTGGGCTCACACCTCTGACTTTTCTGAGTTATGTGTGTTTTAAGAAATTAAATATCACTTGCATATTGAAAATATAGTGAGGAAACCTGCACTCCTGAGAGTTCTTCATGTTCTCAAAGGTGTGTGAAGTCTGCCAACTTGCACTTAGCCAGCGTGGTGGACGTCTGGCCAAACTCTCTCCTCCATTCTGAGAAGGAGAATGAAGAAATATCGTTCGTTCTCATTCTTTAGAAGCCGCATTGTCAGTCCAAACTGGGATGATTGTCATGCTCACACAAAAACGTCGATCGCAGAACATAACTTGTACTGTAATACAGTAACTCGTATGTGTACGGAGAGTAACAGTTCGAACTCGAGTCATGAGTACTGTCTAGTTCCACCGAGTAATACTTAATACTTCAGAATGCGGTTGAGTAATATCGTTTAACGTATCTCTTGCACTACATACACCTGTCTAGTTTGAATGCTCCTTAACATAATGTGATCTTAGAAGCGTTGAAATGCAATTAGGCTTCTTTTAGAATCTATCCCCGTTTCGCCACTAATCACATTATAATTACAAAGGTTTGCGTGATAAAATTTAAATGACAATTTGTCAATTGCAATTGATTGTTAAACATTTATAATTTTGTTGAATTACTGACAAGTAACAAAAACATCCTTGGCTTCATTAAACATTAACATTTATTAGATTTCATATTATATAAAACATTTTATCATTGCAGTCACAGATAACAAATACTGCCATAGATTAAAAATTATGTTTGCTAATAAAATTGTTACTAATTAGATTTAATAACGGACTTGTATACACAATGATATTTCTACATGTTGGATTGTAAATATTTTATAATATTTCAACAATGTCCAACATGTAGAAGTGCCAATCTAAATAATTGAAAATAGACTTTATTGGAAATATATTAAGTTAATTTTGGTGAAGATTGTGTTTTATCAGCAAAGGTTATAACTTGTTGAAGTTTGAGGCTTAGAGTATTTATTGTATCTAGTACAAATTGTTGAACATTATTGTAGAAACACATTATATAAAATAAGTTGGAATTGACGATTTTGTAAAATCAATATAAAAATACTGCAATATGTTGACTATGTTTGAAAAACATTTTTTTTGTGAATTTATTAGATTGTTGTATCAAGTTTATCCATCCTTTTACTAACTGAATTTAATCAAATTTTTTTTTTCTCAAAATATATTTAAATATAAGATTTTGGTCCTCTAAAATTATGATTTACGTACTTAGAAATAGGAATAATTAAAAATATTATCCAAAGTGCTACTATACATAAGAACATAAGGCTTACAATTAAATTATGATTTATCGTAAATTAATATTCATACAATTCCATAAAAATAGTTTTTCTCTTGTCTTATAATGTGATAATCATTTTTTAAAAATAAATGAAGATACTTTCGATTTAATTTTTACATTCTAAGACAAGTAAAAAAGGTGAAAATGTAACAGCGGGCTGTTAACTTAAGTTTCTTTAAAAATAAGCACAAATACTAAAATATGACAAAAGGACACTCACAGACTGTTGCTGCAGCAACTGTAATTGTTTGTTATCAATTATTGATTATAAGTCCCCTTTAGTTTTGTTCACAGACTGATTCTCTAACACTATTAGATTTATATAAGCTAATATATTAATGTAGTTGTTTAAGTAATTTTTAGAAGTACAGATTAAAAACCAAAAAGGTCCAGTGTGTTAAAAGGAATTTTAAATATTTGTTATATTTTCAACTAATGTGTGTATCCTTTAATAGTCCATTCATTACGCAGGCAATTTGACATATATATTAAACGCACACACAACTTTTAGTGCTAAGTCAGTTATGTATATAGAACAGTATGATTAGTTTGTCGTTGATTAAGCAGCCTGGGTATATTTATCTCTTTCAATTACGCTTCATATATTTTTTTTATTTATAATAGGAAGGCAAGTCCTGGATCTGATCCTGATCCTAATAACTTTTATTGAAAAAAAAACGCCTGCTTGTTAAATATTACTTTAAGTTGTTTTTACAGAAGGCTCAACTTAAAATAAGCAATTTATTTTCGTACCAGGCTGTTTCATGATCGTAACTATAAACATGGAAGGAATATCCAAGTGTGTTCAGTGAACAGACCAAATATCATTTTATATTATAAGTTGTCTGATTTGAAAAATAATCGATAATTCGATATAAATTAGTATCATAAATTTTAAATTTTTATTATATATTAAATAAAAAATTTTAATATACATTTTTTAGTAATTATTTTGATTCTTTTTTAATCAGTGTCTGAAATCGATTATTTTTTTCAATTCGTCATTCGAAATCGGTCATTTAAATCCCAAATTTTAGTGTTTTTTTTGTTTTTCTTGCTGCTGTTAGTTTTATTTATTTAGTAAATTTTTTATTTAATTTATGAGTTTTATTTTTGACTTACCTAATTTATCGTTTTTTTTATCCTCAGTATATAGATGGTACTGGTTAGTAGCCCATGACAATAACGGGAATGTTATGTAGAAATATTTTTAGGGTTACCATTAAATGGAAAATAAATTGTAAATTATAAAATCAAGATTATAGACTAACTTCACTTGTTCATGTTTACCTCTCAAATAATACACATTTCCTAATCTAAGAATTTAATGCAATCTTATATTTAAACTACACTTTCAAATAACATTTATTAGCTTAGGATTTGAGCCGAGTGACTTAGAAGAATCTCTATATTCCATATACCTATACTATTTAATCTATATTACACTATCCTTGCGTTCCACTAAGCGATCCCAACGCCCACGCTCACGACCGCGGCTTTACTCGTTCCACTTGTCCGCGAGCGTTACGATCGTTAATCCAAGTGAAACGGGAAATTGAACGTTTAGGTAATTATTATTATATAATATTCTAATGGCGTTTCAAGAGGTTATATTTATAATTATTGGTTAAATTAATTTATATTTTTTATTGATTTATTTTTTTATAATTTAAATGAAACTAAAATTTTATAGAATATTCGCTGCAGAAGCATTCACGTCCACTAATAAATCTATCCGTATCAAATAATTGTAACCACTGATCACTAATTTTGCAACGCTCACAACGACCCACGATTTGACATGGATCGTCGTGAGCTTGTCAGGACGTCATTGATGACGTTTTCGCCGCGACCACAATGCCAGCGATCTCAAGTGGAACGGCTAAATGAGCGTTTTGGGCGTTGAGATCGCTTAGTAGAACGCGCCTTATATAAATGATAAATATATAAATTTATTGTGTACAGGGTTATTTGAAATATTTATAAATGAAGTACCGAACGAGTTAAAGATCAAACTTCTAATTTTAGTTATTAGAGCCTCGAAATAAAAAATTAAGCTTTTGCTATACCTACTAATAAGATTCAAATAACTCTCTATGCTTAGTGGCCATTCATTTATTACGTAAGACTATTTTCGCTAGTTTTTGACCCGCTCCCTATTATAAGAAAAAATAAGAATAGGCCGACCCCCTCTGTTTAATATTTATTACGTAAGAATCCAAAGGAAAAAATGAATGTTGCCCGCGCTTTTTCAAAGTATAATTTTAACTTTGAGTATTTTTGTAATCTTATGAAAGATCTATCGAGACTCCCTCCCACCCCCTTGTAAGAAAAAATAAAACATGGTCGAACCCCCTCTCCCCCTAAATCGACTTACGTAATTAATGAGTGGCCCCTCTCTAAATATAGTATCACTAAGTATCCACGCTTAAATAAAATGAATTATAATATTGTGCACTCCTTGTAGAGTCGAAGGCTGTGACAAAATAGCTTTAACCTTTCCACTGTAGATAACACATCCTTCGCCCTCTTCAATTTTAAATTCAAATAAAAACATTATTGCCAACATTCAAAAAATAATAATAGAAACTTATTGGCTGTACCAGATTAAATGACAAGCGTCCTTTGACAAATTTGGTGAAAAAAAAAATTGACATAATTTGGCGGGAAATATTGAAAGGTGAATAATGTTTTTCTTTGAAATATTTTATCTCCATTTCACACCTTCGAGTACAAATTTAAATTGTTATATTTTGTAGCCTTGTAAATTATCATCTAAGAAGAAAAACGAGGTTGTGATTTCATAAATAAAATCTGGAAAACAAGAAATTAATAATTAAAAAACTTATTTAAATACTAGCTAACTGAAACGTTGTTTTGTCCTACGCGATATGCATATAAAATTTCATAAAAATCGGTCGAGCAGTTTCGGAGTTTGGTAACAAAAACCGCGACACGAGAATTTAATATATAAGATTTAATAAAAGCCTGACTAGCTAGTCCTTCGGTAAACGAACGAATAAAATAAAATGGTCATCCGATAACTGTTATTCTTTTTGTAATTGTATGTAAACGTAATTTTCTAGTTATATTTTCTTTTTCATTAGTCGTCATATCGTTGTTATAACTTACAATGTTAGTTCATATTTCTAAAACTTAGAGAACCTAGAAACCATGGGCGGATTTAGAGGTCTAGAGGCCTCGAGACAACTAATGAGTGGAGGACCCTGACCCCAAATTATTTTCAAAATAAAATGAACAATTTTTTTCAATCCAGTTTTTCAATAAATAATTTATTTTGCAACCAAGTAGATTCTTTTAGTATTTTACCAACATATAATAAAAATTGTTGATGATTTCGCTGAAATCTAGTTCCAGAAGTAAATCGCTTTCAATGCTCAGGAGAGAAAGCTGTCTGGTATACATATATATAATTTAAAAAAAATAAAACAACCGAAACATGGAATCGATTACCCAACCTCCGAGGCTGTGGGCAAGTACCACCCCACTTAGCCATTGAGCCATTGGGATACTCCCACAGATAAATTGCAAGCAAGTGCTTATGAGGGCCATTTGACTCTGAGATTTTGATATTTTACTGATTGCCTGATTGGAGTGAACAAATTTCGATCAATGATATCAGTTAATATTTAAGAACAATATAATCATGCTTGTACAAAGTAATAATAAAATAAAAATATGTTTTCTAGTTTTTTCTAGTCGGAGTTTGAAAAAAAAATTCTTCCGTAGTCTATTGTTCAGATAGAGTAGATAGATATGGTGATTTTTTTTTCAATTTTGTCGAACGAATAAGTATTTTATCTATTTTTGTTATTCATTCGTTTATAGGACGACTATGCCTGAAAAATCGCACCGACTGAGTTTTTCTTCTTGGTTGAATAATGTTTAGATTAAGCTTGAGGAATTGCAAATTTGTTGCAATATTGTTTATAGCTTTATATTATGTGGTGACCCTTTGTAGTCCCTATATTTTTTGTATTTTCGTAGATCAGCGTAAGTATAAGATAAATTGTATTATCGACAATTGTGTCACCATAAGTATTTATTAATAGGTATTTGTATATAAATGTTAGGGATACATTCATCCACTTGTGGGACGTGGGACTAAAATGTACGCAAATAAAATTAGTAATCCATTACTTCCATGTTTTCTAAAGCAGTTTCATAAGAAATTTAAAACTCTTGTAACATTACATACAAACGTTAAAAACGATTTTTTTGAGTTTTAGAATTCTTTTGGAATATTTTTGGTAAGACGTAAATACAAATTGTAGAGAATTTTGAAAGAGTATGAAATAAATATTTTAAAATTCATGAATATGGTAATGAAAGTTCTGAATTGGCTTTAGTGTTTTGAATTAATCTGGATATATTTCTTAATATTTTGGGAAATTATTGAGAATAAAAAAAAAAATCAAAATTCACTTATGCTTTTCTCATACTTATTACTTTTGTAGATATGAAAATTACAAAAAAAACCAGAGCCAATTTTTTTTTAAATTGTAGAAATACCATCATTAAAAATAATGATGTATCAAGGCAAAAAAACCTCTGTTATTTATTAATCATTTTTTAACATTTTTAATTTTGAACTTTCACTATCGATATATAAATACGTAGAAACAAAACGTTGTGACAATAATGAACCGTACCGTACATCTGATATTGTAATATTTTTCCACTTTTCCACATTGTACTGGTTTGTAACTCTTTATAGTAATAATCTTTCGCTCTTCTGATTCTACTGTATTAATATTAAATTGTGAAATACAAATACCTATACTGGAAATTTGTTATTTTAACTTTTAATTCTTGCTGTTTTCACCTGTACTTTCCAATCTGAATATGATATCATATATTTAAAATGAAAACTAAAATCTTACTAATCTACACTATTATATAAAGAGGAAAGATTTGATTGTTTGTTTGCTGCGACTACGCTCGAAAAGTTCTGAAACGATTTTGAAAATTCTTTTACCGATAGGAAGCTACATCCTTTCCGGGTAACATAGGCTATGTGGTGTTGCCATAAATACCCTAATTAAAAATATATGGCCATTTAAGTGCAATAAGGTAGACATTTTGTAAATTGAAGTGTTTCTCAGGAACTACAAATCCGAATTAAATTTTTTTTCCCCTGATAGAAAAGTACACTATTCGTGAGTGACAAAAGTGATTTAATGTTGCCATATACATTTTTTAATTTACAGAATATAGCCATTTTGTTGTTTCTAATCGGATTTTTAAAATTCTTTCACTGTCAGAAGTCTATAGTATTTCCGTCTCTCTTCCTCTTATAATACTATCATTGTCCTCCTCTCTTTTTTTTTTCTTTCTTTAATTTTTATTTTTATCCGTTCAGAATGATTTGTCTCTTTTCACTTTCTTTTTTTCGATTATCTCTCTCTTTCTCTGTTTCTCTCTCTCTCTCTTTCTCTCTCTTCTTTACCTATTCAATTTTATTCTTGCTCTGTCCTTCCTCTTTTATCATCTGTCGCTTCTCTTTTATTTTTGTTTTTATTATTTTTCTTACTCTCTCTCTTTTTTCAAATAATGAAAAACTACGTAATTACAGAGTGACAATTTCAGGATATTAATTATAACATTGCTTTAAATACCCGGAGCGAAGCGAGGGCAGGCCGCTAGTAATATTATAAATGTGAAAGTTAGTATGTTTCGATGTTTGTGACTCAATTACATAAAAACGGCTGAACTAATTGCAATAAAATTTGGTATACAGATACTTTATAGCCTGTATTAACATAAATCTAAGTAGTATACATGTAAGTCGCAATTTGGACCCGTGCGAAGCCGGGCGGGTCGATTAGTATTTGATAAAAACTAAATGAAATCTATGCGGTGAGACTTTGTAATTATTTCATAATTATTGTAATTTGTATAGGTATCAACTGGTTTTGGATTGCTTTAAAGCAGATATGTTAGTACTTTTTATTAATTGCACCTAATTTATTAGGTAAAAAGAATCAAACGTAAAAACAACAGTCCATTTATTGTGTTATAAATAAGAAAATAAATAGTCAATAAATAAACTATCTAAACACTATCCGTTTCGTTCGTGAGGGCGTTACATATTTACAATGTGAGGTAATTAGGTTTAATAGGTGGGTGATGACGCTGAAGACGACGATGAGATGGAGGCTACGCTCGAGTAACTTGGTGATTGATTTGATGATGAAGCACTGGATTCACCAGGGTAGTATGAGCTGTATGCCAGTTGCGAAGGGTCCCATACTCTGGCGTAAGGTCCAGAGCTGGCTGGCTCCCATTGTGGGTTGTAGGAGTCTTGAGGAGCAGCGGTTGAAGGAGGGCCGTACTGGGACGCAGGAGGACCGTATTGTGGCGCTGGTGGCGCTTCTGTTGGGGTCATCATCATTGGCATAGCTGAAAAAAAAGAAATTGTACAGTAAATCAAAGAAGAATGAATGGTAAGTAAATTTTTGTATCATTCCATGTTTTTCTCACCTCCTTTCTTCATAAGCAGATTGTAAACCAGGAATCCAACGACAAGAGTGATGGCCAGTTTGCTAAGAATGAGTGCCTTTACTGCTTTAATACCGACAATGGCTAAGAGGATTGGCATAAGAGCCTTCATCTTTAACTTGAGAAGGAGAAGAACTGGCAACAGAAGCTTCTTCTTTAAGATACCACGAGCTGAAACAGAATTATAGTTAAAAATTGCGCAGTCAAAAATGTCTATTTTGTTAATTGCATTTGAGTATTACCTTCACCATTTTCATCATTATTTTCAGGGAAGTCCACATCAAATCCTCTGTCAGCGCGGTACGAGACCTCAGCATTTTGGAAAATGAACTCAGGCAATTGAACCCTGATTTCATTGTTGTTTAGAACCCTTCCAACACGCTCGAAGATCACTTTATCGATGTTCTTGTCATCAAAAGCCCTCGCTGATTCCGACGATAGACCGAGCTTAGTATCTAAGAAGGACAGGACTTTCACTTTGAGACAAGACGTCGGGTTTTCAGCTTCGAAACAATCACTAATAACACTTTTCAGAAGGTCGTCACTGGTATTCAATCGAGATGTTTCGATTTCATTGTCCTTGATAGCGTAACTGTGTACGAGGGCTGCGGAAGCCAGCAACAGGCAAAGACACTTCATTTTCGCGATTTTCACTTTGTCATTAGATTTGATTAATTAAACGTACGGCCCGGCCGGTTAATGGAACAACAATGATTTAATTTTTCAATGGGCTTGGTTTTTATATGTGATCCTTTGGGCGGCGAGGCACGCGGCGCGATCGTGTGGATAGAATATGAATCGCTTTCATACTTGGCAAACTATTTAATTTCATTTAAGAAAGTCCTCCTGGTGAGAGTGACTGCAGTCTTAATGATAATATCATAACATATTTTGTACTACCATAGATATTTTTATTGCTTTGTGATCTGAGTTATTTTAAAAAAACGTAAATGTGTTGTAAGTGACGACACAACACCTGAACAAAATTTGTTAGTCAATATTGGTTTGTTATGCAGAAGGGAGCCGCTCTCACCGTCTCGCACGTCTGTTCTTACATACGAATCAATCATTTCAGTTTGTACAAGAAACTATTTGGCCATTTGAATTCAAAGCGAATCGTTTATATAACCATTATTTTGGAATTACGTGTTTGTTGTTGAATAACGCGGTCTAAATTCTTTGATCTTATTTGATAAATACTCGTAAATTTTAAGCCTTAATTTGCTCTCGGTTTCTCTCGGAAATTACGGGTGTACCTTACAGTGTAGTAATAAACTTGATACATAATTTTTGGTTAAAAAAAACTCAGTGAGTTATGTAAAAATAGGCAATTAAATATTAAGAAACAGTTCAACTCCATCATCATATCAGCTCGCTCGCTGATAAATGTTTTGACGAAAAACTTACATACGAACCTTTCAAGAAAGAAGGCAAAAGCTTATTAATGCAATAATGAAAGTTCTATTTTATATTAACATATGACATTATAAACCGAGTTCAAAATGGAATAAATATATTTGTACGATTAAATTATTTGACTGTGTAAAGAGTGAAACGTCGAAACTTCTCAATTTTATTTTTTATTCAGAGACGTTCAGGCTATGAAGCTGTAGAGTAAAAAAAATCTACAATAGGCTGTAGAATGAGATAGATAGAGGGCTAGCTTATTCTTCGCCTAAAGAATCCGGATTGCGATTCAGGGATGCTGCAGCTAGTATTCTTGCCATCATTAACCGCGGACAAGACCTGTAGGACGTAGGCGCAGTATTTTTTTTAAATTTTATTTTGGCAACAAACAGTCATTAGTCAATTTACACATACAGTATTACAACACATAAGACAAACAGTGCCGAAAATTAAAAACATTTTTAGAGCTTATTGTTCTATGTATTTAATTATTAAAAAGTGTCTTAAAGTGTTATCGAAATACTTAACTTACTGCAAATTACAAATTACAGTGAAACCTGGTTGAGTGGGACCTGGATAAGTGAGAAACCTCCATAACTGAAACTCATACTGAGGTCCCAACACTTTGACACTGAATTACCTCTGTTAGTGGGGCGAAGCAAACCTCTATATCTGGGATTCGTTCTTTCGATTTATCATAATAGTTACCTCTATAACTGAGACAGCGAGTGAATTTTATATGCATAAACCTCTGTAACTGAGATAATATCGTTTTGTTTGTTTACTTATTTTTATTCTAGCCGCAAATTATGCAATTAACTTCGTAAGTAATTTTGAGCTTCAATGACTTTCAGTTTTAGATTTTCTTTACTATCATACAAATGTTTATTTGAAAAATGTTAAAACAAAGGCTAAAATCTTTATCAGTACGAGAAAAACTGAAGTTAATAAACTGAAGGAACTGTGTCGAATTTAATGTGCCAAAATCTACTCTTTGTAGAATAATTCACAATTACATATGTATGTGTATTACCTTTGTTATTATTTTACTTATTAAAACTCATTTATAATGTTTACATAACACGTTATTTTATTTAATAATCGCAACTCTATAACTGAAATAACCTGTATTCTGACCTCAATGGAACCCTCTGTAAATGAGTCAGATATTTATTTATACCTGGATATCTGAGACACTGGGTAAGTGGAATACCTCTATAAGTCAAACCAATTTGCAGGTCCCTTGATGTCTCACTTAACCAGGTTTTACTGTATTTATTTTAATTAATAATTTTCTTATAAAAACTTCATATAATGTAGATTAAGTTTAATTTTGTGCGTTTTTACCCGAGTTTAAAGATGTCGTGTGACATATTTTCTACCACTTGTATATTTTGGTTTTAACCAAAAATACCAATAGTGACCAATATTTCTTTAATATCCGTATGTCTGTCTGCCAAAACTCTTTATTTCTCAGGAACATCATCATTTTGAAATACTTGAAAACAGTTTTCCAACAACAAAGTTAGCCGGTTTTTTATATTTTTTTATTGATTTCCATTTTAATATTGTTTAATGTTCCAACGGTATTCACTGATTCTCAGATAACAATGTTATAAAAACAAACAAACATTACATAAAGTAAAACATTTTTCTAGGAAAGTGAAAAGTGTCGTTTAGCAAAAAGCTCGTGTACCACATTATGCAATAAGGGTTGTTGTTCTGTATGCGTTTCGCGTCCGCGCCCGCGCCTGCATTTGCATTTGCCTCCATGTCCGGATTGTGAAATTACTAGTACTGTTTCACTTCCGTTTGGAGTTCAAGTGTTTATATCGGAGGGATTATCTTACTTACTTCATAACACTCATTAAAGTCTAAGTATGCCATCAGCCATGGATGAGTAAAGTATTTTTTTCAAAAACCGGCCAAATGCGAGCCCGACTTGCAGAGATCCGTACCATTTTATTTTAATTAAATTATATATTTTAGAAATTTATATACAACTAAATATTAATATTGTTGTATGGAATATTTAAGGGGGGCATATTTATTTTATTATGGTTTTAGTTTTTGTTGTTGTAGGGGCAACAGAAATACGTCATTTATGATAATTTCAACTGTCTAGCTATCACGATTCATGAGATACTGCCTGGTGAAAGACAGTCGGACAGCGGAGTCTTAGTAATACGGTCCCATTTTTACCCTTTGGCTATGGAACTGGAACCCTAAAAAACCCTTGGTGGTGCTAACTGAATGGTTTTGCGACCTCTTTCATTTTTCAAATATAATGTAACGTCTTATCGGCAAAATTGATTTTAGAGAGAACTCTAAACAAATACTATTCTTCAGTTGTATCTCATGAACATATTAGAGATATTTAGCTAATCTTTTAATATTAAATTTTTTTTGAGGTCGCGGAAGCCTATGGAAAAAGCTTAGTAAAACTTTACTTTTTTATTTCACTGCAATTTGATGAAAAAGACAAATTTATTCGTGGGCATCTCCAAATCTTATTTTCGAATTCTTACAATTTTGGTATCTTTAGGACAAGAGTGAATATATGTAATAATATGCCTATTTATGATTGTACCAATCCAGCAGGCGGACGAGAGCTTGTTCTATTATTATTTGAAAAAAAACTCAATGAAGTGCAAGTAAGAAGAATAAACTTTGGTGTTAGACTCTTGTGTCCATATATCAACGTAGATTACGGTGAGTTTATCTGCATTCAGCACTGCAAAAAATATTTTTTATTATGTAGGTTTGACTTCCCTTGCTTTCCTTCACTATCACCATAAAAAGGCCGTAGATTTTGATTGTGTTTATTTTGAAGTTTGGATTTGATGGAGCTCCTCGACTTTTTAAGAAAAAACTTTTTGACAGACAGATGGAAATGAGATCCTAAAAGAAGAATTTGCTGCGACGCATAGTTTGTTAGATTCCTAACATACAGTCGATAAAACGTCAATCCTTAATACCTGGCCAGTGGGTCACCAGGCTACGAAGTATGGCGCATCCTGGCTGTCCTCTGAATTACAATGAGGCACTTATCGTACTCACTCATATTAAAGGTCATTAATATGAAAATACATGAAATCGATTACGGTTGTAACGGATTCTTTGGATCTTATGCCAACTAAGTAATAAATAATATTAACAGTCGACCCTTTTCCAATTTATTAATAATAGCATTTTGTTCTCGCTTCGTTGAGGGTTTAATGGTACTAATAAATTTCTAACTGGTTTAGTTTAAAAACCCAGAAACGACAAATTTACAAAAAAACCTGTTGAAACGATCTCTCTAAACGCAATACAATTATTTGTGTTTATTTTAGCACGGACTTAAAAGAAACACTTATAAGGATTAGTTTACTGTCCGTCTGTATATCAAGATCATTTTCCATAGGTAACCGTGGAGTTATAAACTTGAAGTATATATTAAATATTAAGGTGTGCGGTCAAAGGAATTAAATTTTTTGAATAGGTACTACATACATACAAAAAATTGAAGTTTTGGTCAACACAATCAAAAGATATGGCTGTTTATATCGTTATGAGCCTTTTTTTACCTAGAATCCATAAATGTCTTATAGCACAAATAAAGAACAATTCGAAAAACGGATATTTGTAATTAAATCATGAAAAACCTCTCTTAATATCAAACACCTCTTGAAATGAATGTAACCTTTAAGTTAAAAAAATTTGAATTATATCTGAATAATATGAACAATTGATTTTGGAGTTAGAGTTATGTTTTAGATACATTTTTACATTATAAAACTGTTGATGATGTTGTGTTGATGTCGGAGGTGTGAGTTAGGTTTAAGTTAGCCTAATGTTAGGTTAGGTTTATGTTAGTCTAATCTTAGGATTAAACAGTGAAACTAACCTGTGGAGATGAGTGTTGTAATTACTTAAAGGGATCCCTTAAGCCTACACCTTGGTCACAAGTGCAAGGCACTGCTTGGGCTCCTGTCATAATAGTTCTCGTCATAATATATTTCAGAAGCTGACTGACTTAATGACTGACATATCAACGCAGGGCCTAAACTGTAAGGGTTATTAACTTGAACTTTTGCACAGGGGTTCCTTATATAACGTTGGGGAGCACTATGAAAGGATTTTTGAAAATTCACCCGATAAGTGGGTAAAACGGTGCAAAGTTAGTATGAAACTTTGCCGCTTTTTAAGTTAATCAAATAAAATTCAGTAGGAAGGTTCTTCATTGAAAGTCATGAAACATGTGTAAAATATTTTTTCTACAATCATCCCTTAAGGGGTAAAATGGGAGTAAAGTTATTATGACTACCTTATAAAATTATCAAATATGTCTACAGACGATCTACTGTA
This sequence comes from Limenitis camilla, assembly GCA_905147385.1. Taxonomy (NCBI): domain Eukaryota; kingdom Metazoa; phylum Arthropoda; class Insecta; order Lepidoptera; family Nymphalidae; genus Limenitis; species Limenitis camilla. The sequence continues at coordinate 6,636,337 of LR990248.1, forward strand.
GGCTAATATAACCTCAATATTGTAAACGAAGTTGCGGGTAAAAGTTAGTTTAGATATATTTCTTGTCTATGACCCTGTTTTTGTTATTCTCTGTTTTGTTATTCTCTGTTTTATATGTAGAGAGAGAGCTACAACTGTAATGCTACGGTCTACGGTGTAGCGAACTCTACTTTTAAAATTTTTACCTAAGTAGGTAGTTTTACTTAATTTTTCTATTTTTACCCGACTACGGCGAAGCCAAAAGGAAGGGTTATGATTTTGGCAGTCTATGTATGTATGTTTGTATGTTCCACTAAACTACTGAACCAATTTTAATGAACGAGGTGTCAATAGATGCTTAATGATAGCGCGGGTAACATTTATGACGGAATTTAAACCTCATTAGGTAAATATTTAGTTTTTTATTTTCATGTTTTAGATTCTTTTTGTCTTTTATGTTATTTTTGTTTGTAACATGTAAAATAACAGAGAACATATTATGTAATACTAGCAGACCCGTCAAACATTGTTACTTGTTTTGTCATAGAAATTATTTGTAAAAGGCTACTCTTATCATTTAGGGGTTTAAAAAATAGCCAAAGATCTATTGTTAGACCTAACAAATATACAAAAAAAAATCATAAAAATCGTTCAAGCCGTTTTGAAGGAATTCGGTAACAAACAAGTGACACGAGATGATTAAAAGAAGATTATTGTAAAATTACATTAGTCTAAAAACCTGCCCAAGGTTTTTAAAGGATTATACATATAATAAGACGGTTTACTATCAAAGAAGGATCAACAAAACAACACACTTTCTCGTTTAAAATATTTAGCACAGAATTTATGGTAGATAGGACAATTGAGGTTAGTTTAATAGATATCATATCCTATGGATCGGCGTTAAATATACAATGAGCGTCTGATAAAAGTGTGATGCGAATTAATAAAAACTTTCCATGAGAGAAAGTAACGTGCAAAAAGTTGTGCATAGATTTTTAAATACTTTGAATTTCTTTTTCCTTATAAATGGCAAACTGGTGATCTATTTGGGATACCTACGTTTTTAGTATTTATAGTAATGCCTATTCTTTAATTAATTCTTAAATTAATGTCAATTACTCTTGGCTTTTGATTTGTCGTATGTTTCTCTTATATATTTTTTTAATTATTTAATATTGTAATAATTATCTATAATACTTTATGTTTTACATTAACTCTGTTATTATTATATTAAATTTTTAGTATATTTTTCAGGACAGATACACAGAATTTACGAATAATTTTATTTAGAAATTAAGAAATAAAATAGCAGTATTAAAAAGAATGATTTATTTATAAACAATAAATAACAATCACACATCACAATCATACACGCAATTAAATAAATAATTCCACACTATTTACATACATTGGTTTCGAAAAACCTTTTTGGTTTTTACCCGTTTGTTAGATCAGGAATCTCACAGACGGTTGTCGGTCGTTTCGGGATCCGTAGGGACGTGGCTCGATAGCTTAATACTAATAGAGGTCTTATTGGTAGTTTGTGGCCCTTTCTGAATCGTGGTTTAGTGGTAGGCGTTGTAAGCAAGGTCCTGAGCTAGTTCTTGAGGCTCAGCGTCTCTCCTGTGGCGGGTGGCGGCGTACGCAGCATCCCAAGGTCCATGGGCAGCGATCTGAGGGTGTGAGTTGTCCGCAGCGATCTGGGTAAACTACAACGTTATTCCAAGGTAGAATTTGAAAGTTAGTTAATGGATCTTAAAAGATCCCTAGAATAAAGTTAATTTTGCAGAGTGTGCTAAAGGCATAGAGTGCAATATAATTCATTTTGTGGGTTTCTGGTGCTTCATGGGTGCAATTTAAAAAAAACGTGTAATTAGAAAATATTTTTGGCTAAGAACTGCTATAAAAATTTAGTCAAAGTAATCAATTAACTCACCTTCTTGCAAAGCTGGAAGATAGCAAGAGCGACGGAAACGACAAAAGAGAAGAAAGACAGCTGCAGGGCGTTCCAGGCCTTCAGACCGAGGACTCCGATAGCCAAGGGGATGAGAGTCATGGCCTTGAGGAGAACGAATACTAAGATTGGGACGATGATCTTCTTGAGCTTGGCTTTGCGGGCCTCGCCCACTGAGCGAGCTCCTTCCTTGTTAAACTTGATGTTCAGGCTAAGCTCATCATTGTCTAAGTTTCTAGGGCTGACAGTGACCTTGGTATCGGCGATGGGTAATTGGAAAGTCACATCATGGGATTGGATGTAGTTTTCAATAGAGTCCATGAAATCACCGGTAGAGCGACCAGTTGATTCACCAGCACCGTTCTTCGTAACTTCCACCGCGTCAGAGATCTGAAATTTTTTTTTATTAGAAAAGAAATTGAATTTAATATACAATTGTGACAGAAATTTATTGTAATACCTGGAAAGTGTCTTTTTTAAAGATGCTGTCTAATAAGGACATAACCTTATATTTAATACAAGCGGTGGGGTCAGATCCTTCAGCGCATCCGGATCTCATCTCCTCTACCATGCTATCCATAGGCGTTCCCTTCCAGAATCCTTGTTTGGAGGGCTGGGCCATCGCCGCCCCGAATAACGCGAGAGTTAAACACAACACTTTCGCTGCCATCTTGTTTATTGACTCCTGATGCTCACTGGAGAACGGTTGGTGAGATTGTGATAGTTTCCACAAGGACCCAATGGCTTTTATACAGCTATTTCAAATTCAGCACGTAGCCCGCAGTTCCGGTACGGATTGTCTTGGTATGTACCACTCAATCGCGTACTTACGATCCTTTGCTTTTGAAGTTGGAAATGTAAGGGAAAGCTATTTGATTCGAATCCACCTATTGGATCCGTGTTCAAAAAGGCCTAAGTTCTAATAATGTCGTTTGATTTACAGACGTTTTAGAAACGATGAATTGAAGGCGCCTTTTCTGTTGTTTGTGACACTATGCCCTGGTTCGTTGAAGGTGTGATCCAGGTGTTTTGTCTCGTTTTGTCGGGGGGCTGTATGTGGGTGATGGAAGAGGACATGTAGCGTTTAGCGTCAATCTGTTTGGTATGGAGGAACAGATGGGCGCACGCGCCTTTTGCATACGTAATCGCTCTTAAATTGCTATCATTGAACTTGTAACGCTGGAGATAATATCGCTGATGGTTATTGTTGCATACAAGATTGTTATTGAATACAAGTTCAATGTTAACAAATTACATTTTGAAAAGTTTTCTATTATATTGATATGTGATACTTTTTACCAAAATATCGTGTGGAAATGTATTTATGTTGTTACAAATGACTTGTAATTCTGAAAACTCTAATTAAGCTAAATATTGGGGATAAAAATCGGATATTTTTATCATGAACCCAATGTCCTAGTATGTAGTTCCTGACCATTAATCTACTGAGGCTTTTATTTCTATGACAAAAGGAAATTCAGAAATATTTATAATCTCATTTCTAGTTTTAGATAAATAATATTAAAAATGATATTTTCTGCGTTTATCAGGTACTAAGTCTCTCTATTTATTGCAGTTAATGCTTTTAGCTATTACCTTGTGTGTTTGGACTTGTTTATTAACATTTTAGGGTTAGGAATCAGTTTTTCGCATTTGATAGTGGTATCGATAATCAGTGGATGTTCATTTTTGTTTGTGCATTATGAATTTTAGGGTAAGAATATAGATCTCAAGAAACGGAAACGAAAAAAATGTTTATAAAATGAAAACTACTGGGCCAAACCATGTTAAATTTTTAAGGGACCAAATGGCAACTATTCCGCATCAAACAAAATAATAATCACGTAAATCGGATCATAAATCTCAGCGTAATCGGTATACATACATAAAAAAAATAAACCAATCGAATTGAGAACCTGAAATTTTTGAAGTCGGTTAGAAACCTATTTAATTAATTTAGTCCTATATTTGGATATTTCGATGAAAATATCTTCTAATTTCAGTTTTCAACAATTTGAAAATCTTAACCAGTCAAGAATTCGCTATAAGTTGACTTTTTAAAAGTTGTTTTCATGTGTTAAGTTAAAAAGATGCTTATTCTAAGGCTTTAGTTTACATTCAATCATGATATAATTGTCAAGTTTTGAGCAATCACTTTCCCCGATGGCGGAACTATTCTTCGCCTATGGCCTATAGACTACATTAGTATGCCAATGGTTCCACCACCTCTACTATATAATACGATTTTGTGTCGTTATGCAGCTTAATTAGGTGAGTCGTCACTTAAAATAAATGTTTAAATTTTTTATACTTATAATTTCACTTCATTTTTCCATCTTTCATATTTTGTTTAATTTTTATACCCTCTTTTCTATATCTTATATGTAATTAGTTAATGTAACGAACCTTCAGATCTGCAATCTGGACAACTAGGAGAAAAAACCCCTAAATATTTTTTTAAATACCCGTGAGGGGACGGGTTAAAATACAATTCCCCTCTGCCGCTGGGAGAGCATCTCGTAAGAGCCGAGTAACCCAGCACCCGCTTGGTGTTAGCGGATCTGTTCCCCGACTGGCTTCCGACCACTCAGTAGACTCTAGGCTCTTGCTCAGGGTCCGCTGAAACCGCAGCATTTTTTTCGTCACTCCCCTTACCCACTCTATGTTCGAGGATGCATCGACAAAGCAAGGGAGTATCTCTTGTTTTGCCGATATCCACGGGCGATGGTGGCCACTTACCATCAGGTGGACCATCTGCTCGTTTGCACCTTATCTAACAAAAATATATCAAGTTGAAATTAATATCAAATACTCAAGTCGGCGGTCCCTTGCGGCTGGCAAAAAATCAAACTTCTAAGTCAACACATTGAAAAGATATGACCGTTAATGTGGTCACTCATATAATTATAAATAAAGGATAAAATTAAAAAACACTAAATTTTTTTCTACTTCACTAGAAAATTAACTTTTTTTGACTGTCACGCAAAACCCTTTTGCTCAGAAAAACGTGAAGATATCAAGTTGAAATTTGTACGAAATATTTTAATATCTAGTTCCTAAAAATATCAAACTGCTAAGTCAATTTAATGAAAAGATACAGTCGCTTTTATCTCATATATTGTAATTTTGATTTTCGACATAATTCAAAATTCCCAGGCTTCGTATTTTGACTTAGGGATATGATTTTTAGCAAGAAGTAAGCTCTTATAGCACTAGTATGGGAAAAAATCCTAAAAAATCCCAATTTTTCCTTACATCAAAAATAATGATATTTTATAGATTTAGGTGACGCATTATTTGAAGAATACGTGAAGTTATCAAGTTGAAATTAATATTGAACATGTAAATAACATAGTATCTTAAAGCTGTGAAAAAATCAAACTTCTAAGTGTAAGCAATCAATAAATATGGCCATTTATTCTTACGTGCTGACAAGTAGTTTTTCTATAGGGACATGCGGACATGAAAAAAGTCAATGTTTGCGTTTTTAGTAATGTTCGAATATGTTATACAATATATCTCCCCTCGATACAGATATAAAATCTTTTTATTGTTTAAACTCTAGTTAACGAGTTTAATTTTCTGATATTGTAATTTAAAAAAACTTCAAATATATAAATTCCAAGAAAGAAAAAAATAATTTGTAATGGAAAAATGTATTTAAAAAGATTATTTGGTATAATATAAATTCTATTGATTAATTTATTAAATTTTCAACTTCTATGACTGTTCAATAAGTTTTAAATAAAGTAAGTCACCTCTTCCAGTTACTTAAATTTTCAAAGTCTTCTAGCTTTACGTTTGTCAGGGTTTAATTCTGTACCGAAGACGTGTATATGTATAACATATTCGAATACTAGTGAAATCGCAAACATCGACGTTTTTGTTATCGTATCGTGTGAAATGAATCTAAAACTATATAAGGTGCGTATCGTAGCAACGGCTGTTGATGATATGTTGTTAAATGACAACTTGTAAAATATTTTAATTGACTCCAAAAAAAGAAGGAGTTTCTATATTTAAGAATATTTATTTTATTAATATATGTTCACCGACTTTAAAGTTATTTTAAGGAAATTGTTTTTTATTGCATTTTTTAAAAATGTTTTATCATATTTTCTTATATTCTTTTTGTAAGCAATTATAAATATGTCAATTGAAACATGCATTAATAATGCCGGGAAATGCCTCCCAATACTTCTTTTGATAATATTTTAATCCGCACACGAAAATCAAAATTTGATAGTGTAGTGTTTATCCCTTTATTGAAATTGTACGGACCCTCAGAGCGCCCGTTCCACACTCGCACTTGGTCGAATTATTTTATAATATAGACCTGCTGGCCAGACTCTGATTAACACATTTGAAATGTTAACACATGTTGAATGTTGTTAACATTTGAAAATTTTTGTTTTACATTCAAATAAGATGATGAAATGCAATTGAAGCATATTGAAATGCAATTGAATGAAACAAGAAAAATATTATGACTATATTATTTACTAGCGGCCCGTCCCGGCTACGCACGGATGGATATTTTTTTAACATTTTGGCTCTCCCGCATTTCGGTGCCCTCTCTCTAACTGCGTTGCTCGCTGCGCTGCGTGGCGCGCCACACCGGCCCGTCGGGTTGTATTTTTTGTTTATATTGACATTTTTAATTTCGTAATATCTTTTGAACGGAATGTCCGATTTAAATGATTCAAAAGTACTCAACAGATATTGAAACGTCTTCTTGAATACGAAATTATTTGTAATATATAAGAATTAATATAAAGGTATGAATAACATGGTCTGATTTTGATAGGCATTTCTATCAACTTTTAAAATGTAAAAAAGTAGTTATAGTGACATAACTACAATTGTTGGACATGTGGTCATGATCTCGCGAAGTTTTATGGAGATATTGATACGTTCTGAAATATTGTAGAACATTTTTTTGTTTTAACATCAATACTTTCTGCAGCGCATGCGATTAAAGATATTTTATGGCTATTTTTTTTACATCTTGGTTTGGTTTTAATGAGAATTTCTGAGGATCTCTAATTTTTTCTTGTAATAAATATAGCCTTTGTTATTCAGAGATAATGTAGCTTTCTAACGGCAAAAGAATTTTTGAAATCGGTCCAGTAGTTTTTAAGTTTATTCGTTACATACAAAAATACAAATCTTTCCTCCTTTCTTTCTTAATATTAGTATAGATATAGATTTCTCTGTACTGTACAACGAAAAATAGTGTTAAAATATTTTATTTATTTTTTATGATGGAATAAATAATTTCATACAACTTGGTGAATTCCTGTATTTTCGTACATTAACCTTTTTTATTATCACCGAAAATGATAAGCCCAAAACGAATTTCCTTCACTTGAACCGGTTTGGCGATTACATCATTCCTCAATAATACGCCGTTCAATTTGTTCAAACACTTGACTAAACACCTAACAACGTCAACAATATTCAATGCAAACTGCATTTAAGCCTACGCGAAGTAGTTACGAGCTCAAACGTAATCATAAATTCATTGCCACACTTAGGAAGCGCTGACAAACCAAAACTATGGAGCGAAACCTACACTCATATGGAGATCGCAGCCATTCAATACTGCCTTACCGTTTAGTTGTTTGATCGTCACCACGCTGGGCGGACAGAGTTATGTGATTCAGGAAAATTGGTTCACTGGCCTACAACTTTCGAAATCACTGCTCACCCCTTATTTGGCTTAGACATGTCTAGGCTGAACGTCACAAACTTTAGCACAAGAACCGGAAGCCCCTTCAAGGACAAAGATAAAGATGAAAAACGAAATGGTCTGGTGCATGAAGAAGTCTTACAGAAAACAAATTATGATAAGCAAAAAGAAAAGAACAATGAATTGTTACAGAAAGCGAATAAAAAATCGGCTGAGTATCAGTCCAATAAGCCAAGTTCAGGAGTGTTTACAGAGGTAGTGACACACGGCGCGTTTACATCAAAGAAGTTTGAGAAAGAGAAGTCGCCAAAAGTTGAAAATCCTACAGCCAAATCGAGTAATGGGAATAACTCCAAATCTCTTCTTGGCTTTCCGTCATCTGCAAATGATTTAGCTCTAGACGCAAAATCAGATTTAGAATCGGACCCTAATATATCCAAAGAAGTAAAGGACAAGGTAATAGAGAAGCTTTTTACTTTAGTGTCTATGGTCCAACACGCTTACGAGTCCAAAGTTAGAATATTGACTGAATTAGAAAAATTTAAGGATACACATTTAAAAAATGAAGTAAGGAAAGAAAAGGAGCATTCAGAGCAGCTTTACAAATTAAATATGAATTTTCAGAACGAAGTGATACAATCGATACAACAATTACGGAGCGAGTTAGATTTATCGAGAAATGTGTCGAATAATTCAGATGAAAATAGTGTTGTGATGAGTTTTAAGGATATTTCCATGAATTATGATTCAGGAGTATCTCAGTCCTTCGATTTCAACAAAGTTAGTAATAGTGATGCAATTACTGACGAATCCGTTGACACTAAACATACCGATGATTAATTCCTTGTTATGACGTTAATAAAGCTATTTACAATTTTTGTTGTTTTTTTAAAAACTATGTCTATAAAAGAATCCATATTTGATAAGATTTATTGTATAGTTCTTGTATTGTCAATACCTTAAGACGGTAAAACAAGGTCACCTATTTTAATAAATAATTGTCACCCACACTTATTAATATGCGCAATTTATACCAATCTAGTTTAAATGACGATAATAATTATTAATAGAAATATTCATTATCACTACATAGTATAAAATAAAGTTGCTTCCCGTTGTCTGTCCCTATGTATGCTTAGATTTTTAAAACCACGCAACGGATTTTGATGCGGTTTTTTTAATAGATTCAGTGATTTAAGAGGAAGGTTTATATGTATAATACTTGCACCCATGGTAAGCCGGGGCGGGTCGCTAGTGTATATTATGATAGACGCTATATTATATCCTATAGCATTACAAGTCCATTCTAGTTCTAAAAAGAGTTAAGTAAGACAAACCAGACAAGCAAGACTTTGTTGGCGTGTTGCTCTGCTTCTATGGGTCGTAGCGAGATGTTAAATAGCCTATGTTACTCCTTATTACATCAGCTATCTGCCAGTGAAAGTCCCGTTATAATCGGTCCATCCATTAGAGATTAGCCGGAACAAACAGACAGACAAAAATTGTAAAAAATGTTTTGATGTATGTTAATTTTAAATTGAAATAAAAAATTCCAAAAAATATTTAAAGCAAAATGTAATCCAATTTTTAATATTCTTAGTAAAACAGAAACTTAAAGTTTAAAAACGACGATGGACATTTTAACACGAGTATCTAGTCAGTTTCAAAACTCAAATTTAATAAAGTATCAGTGCTATGATTGTTTATAATAAAACGCTGACTTTAGGTTAGTATGTTATTAGTACAAAATATTGCTGATCTTATTGGATTAATAAATATATTATTTAGTAGCAATCTATTACGTTTCATTTTACTATTACTTTCACAAAAATCTGGAAATATTTACGTTCATCTTTTATTAATTCTTCCTTCATGTCCTTTTAATAGTGGAAGATATTTAAAATCTTCTTCTTATATATAAAATTCTCGTGTCACTATGTTAGTTACCATACTCCTCCGTAACGGCTCGACCGATTTTTATGAAATTTTGTGTGGATATCCTGTAGGTCTGAGAATCTGTTTTTTATACCCCTAAGTGATAAGGGCGGCCCACCCCAATTTTTTTAATTTATATGGCAAAACATCGTTTGCCGCGTCAGCTAGTGCCGTTATAAAATTAATTATTCTGTTCAGTTCATCATGTCACACTATTTATTATTGGATTCCTCCTAAACGGTAGGTCTGAGAATAGGTCATAGGCTATTATAACCCTAGATGATAAGGGTCATTAGCAATAATTAATAATGAATAAATATTTAAAACATGTGTGTGTGTGGCAGTGGGCTGGACACATAGCCCGTAGAACCGATGGCCGTTGTGGCAGAAAGGTTCTCGAGTGGCGACCACGGGCAGGACGCCGAAGCGTTGGAAGGTCGCAGGTGATCGGTCGTACTGGAAATCTCTGGGGGAGGCCTGTGTTCAACAGTGTGTCCTACAGCTGAAACGATGATGACGATGATTTAAAATATCACTTTTTGTATCGGTTAGTAATTATTATATATTTCGGGTAATATTCGGATTTTTAATTGATTGAATTGATCAAAATCGTATCATAATTATTATTGTGGAACCTAAATTTTTACTTTATTAAATAATAATTTAAAGAAAGTAAATATGTAATAAATTATTAATGCAAACGGTGATTAAATAGATTTTAATAAATAAAATGATGTTTTTTTCATAATTAATTAAACAATAATTAAATTATTCAGAACTCTCTAATAAAAGTGAACGTATGAGTTTTCAAAAAAAGTTTGATAAATTCACTTTTTGAGCCATTCCCTAAGAAGTTAAACAAAAATAAAAACCAAGACAGTGTTCGTAATTCATTTTCTTTTGTTGTTGAGGAAATTTTACAAAGGTACAGTAGGTAGAACATGCTCTGTTGAAAACAGGTTATAGCTGTCGAGTGTCGCGATATGAAATTCTCAAAAAATCTGCTACATCCGCGTTCAGTTTAGTATTTAATTTACTTCGTCTGAATAAAAAGCAAATTGACAAATTTTGTGTGAATATTACAACTGTAAGTAACTACTATTTGTTTTTAAGTTATTCTAAATTGTATTTTTTAAGTTTTAAAACAAAGCTGTAAGTTTATTTGAAGAGTTTGTGAGGTTATTAATCCGCTCTCGCTTATCATGGTTAAAAAATCTTTACATCCGAGTAAAAAAAAAATTAAGAATACTTTTTAAATGGCGTCTTAAATAAAAACAACAGTGTCAACCAGATTCTATTTTGTGTAACTCTCTTGTAAGCAAACGGACATACGGATGAATTAACAAAAAATGTAAAATAAATGTGTTCTATTAACGTTACATTCATTTTTCCGTAACTGGCATCGTACTTCTAGAAAATAAGTTCAATAATGCGACTAAAGAAAAGTTTATACATAATTAACTAGCTGTGCGACTTAGTCCGCGTGGAATAGTGTCTTTCCCTATTGTGTGTTAATTTGTGTTAATAATTAAGGGTGTTATTTTACACCCTTGAGGATAAAGCTTTTACAAACTCTGGAATGTCATATTTATTTATATCAAATCAACAGCCTAACAAAATAAGTTTCAAGCTTTTTTTAGCTCTAAAAATGAAGATACTTCCATAAAACTTTTCATACTCTCCTTTCAGCCCCTTACAACCCTTTTTACGCTTTAAAAAGTAGCCTATGTCCCTTTTCAGAATCTACACTATTTGTATATCAAATGTCATTTAAATCGGTTCAATAGTTTTGGCGTGAAAACCCGACAGACAGACAGAGATACTTTATTATCTAGCTGCACCCCGCGGTTTCACCCGCTGTATTTAGGATAATTCACACTATATCATTATAAATTATGGCCTATGTGTTATTCTGATGTGTAAGCTATATTATTGTAAAGTTTCATTAAAAATACATTCAGTAGTTTTTGCGTGAAAGAGTAACAAACATACATCCATAAATTCTTACACTTTCGTGTTTATAGTATTACGTAATTCTTACTTATTCTTAGTACAAGATCACATAAACCTTTATTTTTGTCAATTGTTAAAAAAAGTTCGGTCAAGTGCGATTCGTGCGCCGAGGGATTTATCAACTACGTAAAACTATATTTGTCATTATACAGTTTTCGGATGATCTCTACGTAAGCTGAATCACATAACTTCTTAAGAAATTTCATGATTGAGATATTCATTTCATTTTGATACCTACGACGGACGGATAAGGGTTCCTTTTTTTCATTTTAAGGTACGGAACCGTTATAACATAAAAAAATGTCAAAAAAATATTTTTTCCTATTCTACATAAATTGACATAAAAAAACGTTTTTATGGCTCTAATTCAGTTTAACAAATAAACAAACGACGCACGCTTTTCTCATCATCATCATCTTTTATTATTATCACCAAACATGATATAAATTCTTAATCATTTTAATCTTTTCTTGTGTTGTAAACTTACGCGGGAAACATTCTGATTGGCTAAAGAAATAGCGCGCGCATGCTAATGTTGCCTATATACAATCATAAAAAAGTTAATTACTCATCAAATATTACAGTATTATGCAAAATGTAAAAATTAAAATAACAAATTGACAGTAAATATAATCTACACAACGACAACGAATTCTAGCGCGATAAAATAAATGTCAGCGCCATCTAGTTGAGCAGACAGAAATTATATATTATTCGAATTAATAATGTATTTGTTTCTTTTTTTGCTTATTTCAAAGTAGTAGACCGCCCCGGCTTCGCGCGGGTGCGATTTAACACATTGTTAACAAAAAATAAAAAATATTTTCCCGCATGAACGAATTTAACCGGGATAAGACAGTAGTCTATGTTAATAGTTAATCCAGTTTATAAAGTATCCAAATATCTAAACATACAAACTTTTACATAGGAATTCTAATTTTAAAAAGTTTGTCCTGTTTATAAATAGTTTGGCAAACCCACGCTGAGTTTACTTCTTAGATGCGCACGCGTCGTTCTCGTGATTATTCTCGTCTTATTCGTGGAGTATCAAAAATTATTTTTGTGTTTTGTGAATTTGTTAGTTTTTATTACAAATGGTAAGAAACTTATTAATTACTAGTCATACAATACTTAGATTTATCAAAAACATTTAACTTTGAATATATTGTTATGTCGTAAGCGCCTGAATAATTTTATTATTCAGGCGCTTACAGTAAACATAATTTTTTATTATCTCGCAGGAACTGAATTTCCCAGGGATGAAAAGTAGCATATTTGTTAATAAGATTATAAAGTATCTATGTGCCATACATTGAAAGTTCTGATCAGAGTTATTCCGCATAAGAAAACGAACAAATATGCAAACATTCACATCACTACTTACTACATATAGAACAAAGTCATATTGCGTCGCGGTTTTGTGATTCATAAAGATTTAGTTGCATAATTTGTTGAGATTTTACGTAAATTAGCTGAAACATGATGATTGTTGAAAATGGCGAAAAAATTCGCACCTCCTAGGGATTTCCATTTTGAATGCTGCCTTATCTTTTTTAGAGATATAACAAAACAATGTATAGTGGGATACATGTAGATATAATATGCTCTACTACCCATGTGATGAGTATAAGAATAATAATTACTAATATTATAAATGCGAAAATAACTCTGTCTGTCGCGCTTTCACGCCAAAACTACTGAACCGATTTAAATGAAATTTAGTATACAGATAGTCTAGAACCTGAGAAACGACATAGGTTACTTTTTAATGCGAAAAAAGCGTTGAAAGTGGGGGATGAATATTTGTATGAAAATATGTAAAAATAATTAGCTCAATAATTAAAAATGCTACCCTGAGACACTTTTCCACGCAGACAAAGTCGCGGACACAGGTAGTAATTAATAATGTAAACGTTTGTTAACAGCTATATCTAAATCATACTAAGTTGTTTAATAAGTACTAAACACAAACGTTTCGTTTAACACGTAGTTTAACAGCTTCTCAATAGATGGCGTTACTCGCCTTAGTATGAAATTTACACTTTTTGACCTTATATACTTTAGTGCTAAATGCTATTTGTGACATGAATGACATTCTTCATTGTTTATACAATTTAAACAATAACCAAGGGAGTCATAACAATAATATTATATTAGTAAGTAGAAATATAAACATTTCGTTTCATACGTAGTGTAACAGTTCCTCAATAGATGGCGTTACTCGCCTTAGTATGATTCACACTGCTTGACCTTATATACTTTAGTGCTAAGTGCTATTTGTGTGATCATTGACGTTCTTCATAGTTTATACAATTCAAACAATAACCAAGTGAGTCATAATATAATACCTACCTATGAAAGAGTCAGAATAATAAATAAGTAATATGTTTTGATACTATTCTCAATTAATGTTTCTGAATAATAAAACTAATAGTTCTTAATCTTTTTGCACGTATACGGTAAAGTTGTTACCATCAGACCGGAAAGTGTTGCCACGATGCTCCGTGTGGTGGGGTGCATATTTGTTTTGTGCTGATGTAAATAAGCCGATATCAAACAGGACTTCTTTTTTATAAAAGTGTTTAAAACTTTGTTTTGATGTTTAACATTCAGGTTCAAAAATATTGAAAGTATATATTAAATAATTAAAAATAATTGCAATTAATTTTTAATTTATATCTACCCACAATAATGTTTTTATTTGACTTTCGCTTCTCTTATTATATTTATGACTATAGCTATTTTTTTATTTAATAAAACAGTGAACATTCACATAAATTATAATAATATATAATTTTAATAATGATAAATCGTGAATTGACTGGTTTTTCAACTGATAAGATATGAGTTATACCAATAATATATTATCAGTAGACTTGTATGTATAATGTACATACACAGGGAACATAAAAATAATAGTCGCAAATAATTTAGATAAATGTTAAGTACTTCGTATCAATTTGTTTGTATCGAAAAAGGCGTAGTCAATAAAACGATTTTAGAATTTATCCTCCCCCCAGATAACGGCACGAAATTATACTTTTACGATTAGTTCGCAAAGTCGTTATAAAAATGACGATTTAATTAAAATATATAACTTTAGCCGATTGATTAAATTACTTCGATAAGGATCATTAACATTACACTTAAAATATTTTATAAAACGCTCTATACTTCAGTCATCTTTATAATATTTGTTAAAGTACTATCGCAAAGTACAAACTTTCGTAAATCGTAGGTAATCTCTAATATTTAAAACTGTCGTTTTGTTGTTTGTTACCAAACTTCTCCGAAATGGCTCGACCGATATTTTTTTTATACCCAAAGTGATAAGTATGGCCCTCCACAATTTTTTAAAATTTATATGGCAAAACCACGTTTGCCTGGTCAACTAGTGATAATACAAATATCTATAGATAAAAAATGAATAATGCAATTTTAAGCAACAAAATATTGAAACGAACAAATAAAAATTAGACCCTTTTTTAAATAGTTATTTATTCATAGGCGTTAATGAAGACTGTCGCTTTTACCTTCATTGTTACTTACAAATGATTGATGATGAAATGTTTACTTTCAGATGGGAAAACATATTTGGAACTATTATTTATTATTTGCAATGTTCCTGCTCGTGGAAATGAATCCCATCTGTAAATACTATGGTGAACGAGAAACTGATGTTGTCTGCTCTCCCGGAGACTCCGATTATATTTTAAAACGGGGACTCGTCTCCGATAGAAACAAAACTACAGGAGTAACTCTACGTGGATGCAGAATATCCGAAGTAGACTTGGAAGCGTTTGAAAACCTATTCAATTTAAAGTATATTGATTTATCGCACAATAATATTTCTGATTTAAAGTTAGGAGTTCTGGACGGCACGCCGCAGGTGACGTACTTGAACCTTTCTTATAATTTACTTTCAGAATTCCCATTGGGTTTATTTGATCAATTACCTAATTTAGAAGTAATGGATTTAAAAGGGAATAGAATAGGAGAATTAGAGTTAGGAGTGTTTGATCCACTAAAGAAATTGAGGCACCTGGATCTTTCAAGTAATCATCTAGAAGGGAAAAGTATAAATCTTTATCTTTTTGATCAAACTCCTCATATAACCTTTATAGATTTTTCGAGAAATAATATGGACGACGCACCCGATAATCTTCTTCAAGCATTCCAAGCTTTAGAATTATTAAATTTAGACAAATGTCTCCTTAACAAGGTGCCCAGGTTTGCGACATCAAGAAACCTTAAGACTATAAAACATTTAATATTGTCTTCAAATAATATAAGTAGTTTGGAAAATGACACATTTTTAAATCTAGATAGTATAGAAATTTTAGATCTTTCTTACAATAAGCTGCAATACCTTCATGGAGATGTTTTTAAACCTATGAAAAGAATAAAAATAATAGAACTTCGACACAATATAATACAACATATACCAGACGATCTATTTTTAAACATGAGAAGTATAGGAAATATTGATTTGTCTCATAATTTAATAGCATCAGTTCCAGTAAATGCCTTTCGAGGAACATCTCTTAAGAACCTAAACTTATCAGACAATAGGTTTACATATTTACAAGATAACTTTTGCTTGGAACTCAAAAATTCTGGAGTACATTTGAAGAAGTTTTACTTCAACCAAAACCCATGGCAGTGTGCTTGTCTTGTGCCTTTATTGAATGAAGTGAAGAAGTATAACATTGGGTACAACAGTGTACATTATGATGGGAAGCACCCGATATGTGTGACGACAGAGGATGCGATCTGCAACCGCCATGATTCGTTCAACTCGATATACACAGACTTATATGATCAGATAGTAGCATTGTCTTGAAAATAATTGTTAAGTTACTGAAAAAAAAACCATGAAAGACTGATAGACTAGCTGACCTCTTAGTAAAATACGTTTTAAAAAATTACTAAAAGAATGCAATAAAATTTATTGAAAATAAAGTCGACCCGTGCGACTTTGCCCCGGGTGATCATCCGCTCCTATTGGTCGTAGCATGATGATACCTATAGCCTTCATTGATAAGTGGGCTATCTAACACTGAAAAAATTTTTCAAATCGGACCAGTAGATCCTGAGATTAGCGCGTTCAAACAAACAAACCCTTCTGCTTTATATAGAAATGTAATTCAACAATAATTGTATATATTTAGTAAATGTATAAATTTCAAATAAGCGATACATGGGATATATTGTAAGCTGACCACAGACAGCAGTTTGAAATAAACAAAAGAGTATACATGTTACCGTAAAATTGTAAATACCGATATATTATAATCTATCTCGCGATATTGTAAACTGTATAACAATTGTAATCCGTAAGATTACAATTTGTCCATTCTAATTTTTTTAACCATTTTCATTATGCCCACTGTAATAGTTTTGTAACTCTATACTAAATTTATCCTGACTTACAATTTTTTTATTAGTTTTTACTAAATAATAAATAAATACTTTCAATCCTTGAAGTGTATTTATTTTATTTGACTGATACCTTTGTTTCTCACTATCTATGTGGACGCAAAGACAGCCTTTGAACAGCAGTATCTTGCGGTTCACAATCTTTCGATAGTTAATTTTTTTTTATTTTTTTTTAAATAATGTATGAATAGCTTATTTTTGAAATAATAGCATAGCAGGATATGGGTCACGTACTATTAGTATTCCTTAACCTTTCCAATTAAGCTAAATGTTGGTGTTCGGAGTGGGCCACGCCAGTAGTTCAATGACTGGGATTTAAACCCACGACTGAGCTACTGACGAGACTATATCTAGCGAGATAAATTATAATCTTACGGAGCTTACAATTTTACGGTGAAATACATATTAAACAGGTGTAAATAGTGACGTCTTTTTAATGTTTATCGTATAAATTTTATTGCACTCATACTCCGCTCTGTTCTTAAAAATTAGTTTAAACGTTTTCTTTTGTAAATATAATTACATATAGATATATTATAATTTAGATAATATTTGCATGATTTTTTTAAAGTAAAAATTTTGATGAACGAATAAAGGGTTTTTAATCGTTTATCGGCACATTTATTGGCAATATAAGAATTATGTGTATGTGTGTATGTAAATACAGGAATAAAGTTTTGACAACTTGTACACAATATACTTTATACCTATTAATATCCTAATATACTAAATCAGCGGAGATTAGAAGAAATAGGATGAAGAAACAGAAAATGAGGATGGCGCTAAGAAGGAGAAAGAGGATAGCTAGATAAGGATAGAAGAGAGCGTGACTTACCTGTTTACTATGGATCGAAATGAAAAAATAGAAACTGGTGATGAAAATAGATTTACTATTAATTAAAGTGTTGATGCACTAAGTGCGACAAAATGGCGATTAAGAAGGAAAAGTCACACTAGCCAGTGTCGCGGCTTTGCGTTATATTATAAAACAAGTTTGTGGATAAAATGCCTTCCTGTGTTTATAGACGGTTTACGAATTACACTGTTGCTGTAAGAGGAGATGAATAAGGTAATCGTATCAGTGTTGTTTCATTCAATATGTGTTATATTTTATTAATTACTACTAAAATATTTTGTTTATATTGTGATTTATTATAATAGTGATATTAGCATTTATTTAGAAAAAAAATCCCTACCAACTTACCGAGAAATAAAAATCAATAATAATTAATATTTTGTTTAATTAATTTTCCTTGCAGTCTTACACCAAGCAAATACAGATTGATTTATTAAAAATCATATACAGATAAATCGATTTCACTTTTTCTAAAATTTCTGCCTCTGTAGACAATAGTGACAAGCCTGATAGCTGTTAGTGTCCCATCGAAGTCCTTAGGTAATTTTGTATCAGATTTAATCTCTCCGTGGTTTGTCATTCATGGGGGTATCCCGCAATAACCGATGTAGGATATTGCCAACTTTTGAGCGCACGCTTAACCCGGGAAAAAAAGATAGCCTTTTTGGACTTTTGTGAAGTGAAAACTGTAGGCACGTATGACGGTTTTTTTTCCCGGGAAGCACGAAATTAAGTGACATTGTGGATAACATTTTTCTAATTTTTGCTTATACATGTTAGGGGCCTCATTGATACGAATGATACGGCGGTAGCCACGCCGCTGCCGATGGGACGATACGGAGGGAAAAAACGTCCGTAACGTAAGATTATAATATAATACGCCAACGTCCATACCTACCACGTTAAATACAGCGGTTCTCGTCCGATCACCGAAGTTAAGCAACGTCGGTCGCGGTCAGTACTTGGATGGGTGACCGCCTGGGAACACCGCGTGACGCTGGCTTTTTGCTTTTGCTACTCTATATTTTTATAAATCATTGTAAATAAAATAAAGTTGATAACTTTGTAAAGTACTCAGTTTTTTTTTATTTTTATCAATAAATAATCATAATAAAAATACCCGAATAATTATTTTCTTCGAATAGAACTTAAAATTATTTTTTTTTATAATAAGGAACTTTGTTCCTATCCGGTGTCCCACGACACCATTGTTTTTTTATATATCTGATTCTATGATGAGTTGATGAATAAGTCCGGAATGAATGACTAAGTCCGGACACAAACCTATATGTAACATTTTTATTTATTAAAGCGACATCTAGCGGTGACAATGAAAACTAATAAACGTAACCACTAACATTACTACGTCATTTAAAAATAAAACAATAAATTAAATAGTACATAATATTATTTTTTTATTAATTATAAAACTATATGTAATATGTTAATTTAATATATATTAAAGCGCCATCTAGTGGTAATAAATAAAACTAGGAACTATTGCCCTATAACGTATAGGTAATAGTAGTAGAGTTTATTTCTAGATGTCTCTGTAGTCATTTAAAATTAATACGAATCTAGGCATATAACTACATAGTATAAGCAAAGTCGCTTTCCGCTGTCTGTCTGTCTGTCTCTGTATACTTAGATCTTTAAAACTACGCAACGAAGTTTGATTAGGTTTTTTTAATAGATAGAGTGATTCAAGAGGAAGTTTCATATGTATAGTACATGCACATTATAGTAGATAAAGAAACCGTGCGAAGCCGGGGCAGGTCGCTAGTAATAAATAATTCATGATTCAATAGACGTACAGAGGTGGGCAGTATTTGAATTACTTGTAATTGAAATACGTATACCTTCAAAATACATTTAACAATTTTGTTAAACAACGTTGCAAGTCCTTTTAAATAAAATATTATAATATCATAAGGATCTGAAAAAATGAAGCGGTCGCTGTGATCGCTACAGGCAAAATTGTTGCTATTTTGTAATAAATTTAGAAACTTCAAAATTTGGAAACTTGTCCTGAATTACTAAGCCTAAAATAAAGCCTAAAAAAACATTTATTTTGCACTATGCCGTTATTGAATGGTACTGAAGCGCGCATTTTTTATGATACATCTTTAACTTTCAAAATGCCATCTCAAACGAGTAACGAGCCGAATTTAAAAAACCTTAAAAATGACGACTCGGCATTTACGAATAGTTACATCAAAATCTAAAATAGTTCGGCAAATTGTCGAAATTACAATAGAAAATAATTTTTAAACTTTAGTTAACTTCAAAATTTTTATCAATGTTAGAACAAAACTCTTAACCTTCCCTTTCCCTTGCTTTGAACTTAATAATATTATTTTGAACGTGAATAAGTGTATCGTAACTTTATTTCGTTCCGTAATTTCATAGATTATCTCCTAACATTATTTATTTGTATGTGTCTAATGTGATGGTTTAAGTTAGGGATTAAAGTTTGTATGATTATCCATCACCTTTAAATCCACTATGGTTTAACTATAATTTTTATTAAAATCTACACTTACTATATAAAGGTCCGATTTAAAAAATTCTTTCAGTGTTAGATAGCCCATTTATTGAGGAAGGCTATAGGCTATATATCATCACGCTAAGACCAATAGGAGCGGATGATCACAAGCACGAAGTCGCACGGGTCGGCTAGATAATAATATTAATTAATTAAAAATATCCTTTTGCAGTAATACTGCAATAACAATATCGGGGGTTAAATGTTCAATAAAGTAGTATTGCAAGCTATCCAAGTTATTATATTCTTAATTTATAGCTGGGCATTATTTTAAAATATCACGATTCTGCCAAATGGCGTGGAAGGGCCAGGAATTGGTAAAAAACAGCGATCTCGTGCCAGATAATTAAGGCTTTTGAGGATCATTTTATTAAAAAAAAGTTTTGCCTTACCTGACATATCAACTATACTTACATACAGGGCGGTCTTATTGTTAATTTAACATTATTGAAAATAATATTAATCCTAAATCATCTTACTAATATTATAAACTAGCTGCGCTACACGGATTCACCCGCTATATTTTGGATAATTCACACTATATCATTATAAATTATAGCCTATGTGTTATTCTGAAGTGTAAGCTATATTATTTTTAAGTTTAATCAAAATCCATTCAGTAGCTTTTGCGTGAAAGAGTAACAAACATCATCCATACATCCAGACATTCGTACATCCATACATCCAGACATCCATACATCGATACATCGATACATCGATACATCGATACATCGATACATCGATACATCGATACATCGATACATCTCTACATCCATACATCCATACATCCATACATCCATACATCGTATGCGTTTTCTATCTTCTATAAATGTAATGTTTTAACTTTATCTATTTATACCAAGACCTTTAAAGCAAAGAAAATCTAAAAGTGGAAATATGAATGTTAGCACCAACGTTAATAAATTGGCACTCGTGGGTAGTTAATTTATTGAGACGGTCTGTCAAATGGTGTTGTTTGATGGTGTGGTGTTAGGCCTTCATTATCGAGGAAGACATGAGCAATGTACTTTATTATATTAATATTCGGAAGCAAGGTCGAGCGGCGTCGATGAGTTTGTGCAAAGTAGAAGACGTCTTTAAACCTGCTCCTAAGTTTTTAACCCCAGAAACTGCTCGGCTTCCATCTAATCATCATTTGTAAGCCAAAAGAATATTAATTTTTAGAGAATATAAAGTTTTAAAGGTTCGAATCATGAACATAATAAGTTAAAGTCGGTAAATATGGAGGTTTTAATCAAAAAAAGTTTTCATCACAATTACTATTCAATATGTATTTAAATAAAACACCCCTTGAATAGTAAACACGTCTGCCGGACTGCGTCGCAAAGTTGCGCTGAATCTATCCGATATGATCTGAAAAAACCATCCGATCATCTTTTTTACGAACAGAAAAAGAAATTCCGGTAAAAAATAACTATTTCGCAGATGTTGATTTTATAAATTTCTTGCACGTGTTTTGAGATTTTTTGCGTCCTGTGCGGTCCGGGTATGAAATTGACTAAAATTGTTACTAGTAGGCCTAACTAGGCATTAATTGTGGACGAGGGATGTGAATATTAGCAGCTGCTTGCTTTCAGATTTATATGAGCCACTAAAATGTTTAGTTAATTATGACGTTTCATTATAAGATTTGTGGAATACTGCCTTTCATCCCCTATTTCCCTATTATTATTTTACACCCTTGAGGGTAAAACTTTGAATGTCGTTTTTATTTATATCGAATCAACAGACTAAAAAAATTCAAGCTTCTAGTTCTAAAAATGACGATATTTCCATACAACTTTTCATCCCCCCTTACAACCCAATTTTCGCATTAAAAAGTAGCCTATGTCCTTTCTCAGGTTATAGACTATCTGTATACCAAATTTCATATAAATCGGTTCTGTAGTTTTAGCGTGAAAACGCCACAGACAGACAGAGATATTGTCGCATTTATGGAATTAAGTAAGGATTGACGTTTATGGAATATCTTTTACGGGCAGAATTAATAATCAGTCTTTATCCTAAATACTATTTAAAGATTTTTGATTACATATTAAAAATAGATTAGAAATTTGGATTTTATATGCACAATTTTTAATTTTGGGTTGAGATTTGTTATTAATTTTGGTCGTTATTGTTTACAATTAGATCTGCCAGCAATGGCACACACAGGGCTAAAAAATTTTAAATGACAATAACTCAATATTTATATTTTTTATCTTATTAAATTAAACCGTATCTAATTGCAGTAGTTATTGCATGATGCGCATACAAACATACGAACGGACAGATCAATAAACAGAATTAAAACAAAATGTTTTTCTTCTGTCGGGGATATAAAAACATTCTCAAATTAAGTTTCCTAAATATCTTTTATTCAGACAGACAGACATTCGAAAATTACTTTTTTATTAAAACATCATAAAAATCTCCATCCAAAATTATGGATTGAAAATAGATTGTGATAGAGAGATTTAAAAAAATTAAATTCTGAAGCTATTTTTTCTTTGAATAATAAATCGAAAATCGATTTCAAATATTAATTTTCTAGACTAAATTTGAATTTGGAATCTATTTTCAATCTATATTGCAAAGATTACGTACTCAGATTAATTATAATTACGGCCGTTGCTGACCAAAAGCATAGTTATAACTGACATACAGACTCTGTAGGATGGATATTTGGTTAGAAACCAAATTCCTTGCACGAGACTGGAAGTTAAGATTAAAAATAAATAATTTTAAACATTAAAAATTGAAACAAACAAAAAAAATTTAGAGTCATAAGGGAGCATTCAAGTATTACGTAACGCAATTTGGGTGGAGGGGAGGGTCTTGTAAAACGTTACGGTGCATTACAAGGGCGGGAGGGGAATTATTTAAACAACGCGTTACGTAACATTTTTTTTATTTAAAAAAAACTAAGGAATTAGAACCTTCCAAATCGGCAACACTTTTCGTTTATGCTTTACGGGGAATCCTTCGATTGTTTTGTACCTACTTTTGGTTCCTAAGTTGGTAACCCTAGGATCTAAAATCTTCAAAAATTGCGTTGCGTAATACTTGAACGCTTTCTAAAAAAAAGGATGAATAGCACCAAATTTAACATAGAGGCTGTACGGTGAAATATCTTTGTTTTTTCATTATGGAATAGACAGAGAAAAAAAAAACGAAAACACGTCAGATTAATATTAGACTTTTATTTATATAACTAGCGATCCGCTCCGGCTTCGCACGGTTACTTTCTCTACTGTAATATGCAAGTATTATACATATAAATCTTCCTCTTGAATCACTTCATCTATTAAAAAAAACCGCATCAAAATCCGTTGCGTAGTTTTAAACATACAGACTGGAAGCGACTTTGTTTTATACTATGTAGTGTAGGATTCTGTAATCTATCGCTTTAATTGATTTTCAAAATGGCGTCTCATTGATGCTCTATAATCAAAGATAGAAATATTTAGTTGTCACTTCAACATCGAATTCAGTTACAGTCGGAGAAAAAATATGAGAAGGGAGAATGAGGAGAGGGGGTATATTTAAAAAAAAACACTAAAAGTATTGGGTAAACGCAACGTAGAAACTGCTACTGACCCGATAAATAACTAAACATTATGATCCCTTACAATTACGAGAGGAACCTATACCTATGTTTGAGGGTTGTCCTTTATTCAATTGAAATCCTCGCCTTCACTGGCCAGGCTATAGGACGAGTAAAAAAATTTCGGTTGCCTTGTATCGAAATAAAGTTGTTTTGATGGGATTTCTGTTCAGTTTATAGTCAGATTCATTGAAATAAGAAGAGCCATAGAAAAAATATTTTTATTACCTTTATTTTTTTTATTTCATTTATCTTTTAAAATTCAAAACATTGAATGAAATATAAAAAGTATTGAATCCAGCATCTTTGGATTATGGATTGAAAGTAGATTCTAATTTCAAAATTGTGCATTTAAAAATTTAAATTCGGAATTTATTTTCCGTTAGTAATCCAAAATTTTAATTTTCTAGACACAATTCTTATTTGTTCATTCATACTATGATTATACTATTTTCCAACTATTTCCACTGAATTGTAATGGACGACACCATCCCACTGACTATCTTCTGTCTATTTTTCTCATATACAAACCTTGTCCTGATAATAATTAACACAACAAAAAAGAATTATCCGATTTGGTGCAGTCGTTCTGAAGTTATGCGAGTACATACATAGAGGCGATCAAGTTTTATTTATATAGATTAAATCGATAATGGTCATCTGTGGTAATTTAATATTATCTGTTGTAACTGTTAGGTAACATGTGGTGACTTATAGTGATGTGTATTATTTAAAAGTGCATAAAGCTAGCGAAATGAATAAAAAGCAAAAGTAGGCAGCTGCCTAGCACGAGCCATAGAGTATACTGCCATACGCCGTGCGCCGTACGCGTCTAATTGTCTATGATAAAAAATATATTCTCTATGAAGACAGGAAGAGGCGGCATATTGCGGGCACTTCCGCGGCCGCCTCTCCCCGGATCATCTTAATGTGGATCTATCAACATACTGACGTTCGTAATAAATTGCTTTTAAATAATACTCAAACTGTTAATGTAAAAAGTAATATTAAAATGCGACTTATTCTTAAGTACCGCCAATGACAACCTCATTGCGCCCCCCCTACATTTCTTTACGGCTCTCTTTGCTATCTGGCGCCTTGAGTGACCGCACCATTTGCCCTACCCTTCGGCCGGTTCTGTTTATGCAGTGCCATCTTATTATTCTGTTCATTATCAGTACTATAATATAAATAATGAAATAGGTAAATCAAATTAAAACCAATTTTTAAATTTATCAAAGTTTCATCACAATTAGAAAGACTTTCAATCAAAATGACTAACTTCTGATTTTTGTACAAAATGTCTTTGAAACCCTGTAGTAAAATAAATTAATTTCCACGGAAATTTAAATAACAGATTTAATTTACTTAAAAACCTATATAGATCTTTTGACGATTGTACGAAAAAAGTATTAGTTTAGAAATAACAAGGAGTCGTATCCTTCCTATTCTTGCACGAAGGTACCAAACTTTTTCTTAATTTGATCAATTGTTTGTGCTATAATGTGTGGAGATGAAAAGAAAAAGTGTATTAAAAAATTGGCTCGTGCTCAGACTCTCGTTTTTTGCGGAAATGGTGAGGTTTTTTACTTCTATTGTAATTTTACTTTTGGTGAAATTTTTTAAGTGACATGTGGCTAATGACAATGATTTGCAATACGCAGATGTGATACACAGGTTTTGAAAGTATTTTACGAGAAAAAGCTAGACTTTATTTTAAGATATTACAAATGATATTGGGATAGTAGAGAGTTATAGTATTGAAGATCTTTTTCAATTCAAAATTTCATTTAATGATATAGCCATCCAGATAGAGTGAGTTCTACTATTCTATTCTAGTGAATAACAGAATGCTTGTGAAGATGAATAATTTAAGTCCGAAATTGATAGGGTTTAGTCGTTTTACAACAGAGATATTCTGGCTCCATCATCAGATCAGCGTCATGTCATAACAATATTGCATCATCACCCAATTTAGATATGTGTACAGAATTTCAGCTTACTCTGAAATTGGGAAGCTAGTCAAATATAACTTGTAAGTTTTGATTTCAAGCAAACAGACAGACATTAATAAATACTTGTAATGTAATGTTATTGTTTTGTTAGTCACATCATAAATATTTATATTTTAATGCAGATGAAATGCAAAACAATTTAAGTATTTTTGTTTGTAACAAACAAGTGAATCATCTGAATTCTTACTCAAAAATAATAAGCATTTCTTAAAAAAAACGGGTTTCTGTTTATTATTGAGCTACTTAAATATTCTGAATAAATTAGTGTTACACATATACCTACCCACCTACACTACACTATGTTAAGTTTAATAAGTCTTAATATTATTTCATTATTTCTTAAATAAGTGACAACTAGAATTTATATAACTATTAAATATATAAAATTCTCGTGTCACAATGTTAGTTACCATACTCCTCCGAATCGGCTACTATCTATTTTACATCCCCCTAAGCGATAAGGGACACCCCAAATTTATATGACAAAACGACTCCCAACTGAAACTCTAATTTAATACAGTCAATCGACTTGTATAACTTAATTTTATGTATTGTTGAAAACAAAATATAAAATCAGCAATCAATACAGATTTAACAAATATACATTAAACACATAATTAATTATAGATAAGACACATACTGTTACGCACTTTTAAAAAGCTTGACACTCGATTCTATTCGATACTTCATATCGGAAGAAAGGTATCGAGAAATACCGTGTTATCTGTACTCAGAGTAAGCAATGTGAGTGTGTTACCATGGTTACCAGATTGTCTATATATTAATATTGTCACGCAGCTCTCAAGTTAGAAATGAGCGGTCTTCAAACGGCTGACCAGATCTTCACATTTTATAGTTAAGAACCATCTACATTAAGAATCGGTCCATTATCTTGGGCGTTATAATTCCATAGACAGATACACAGATAAACAAGTTAAACTTAAAACACTCCGTCGTCGTAGCGTCGGGGGTTAAAAAGTGAATAATAATTAATTTGTACTTTTAAAAAATATATATACATACTTTCTTAAAGCTTTATTGAATGTACGTGCCTGAGAGAGTGAATGAACCTTTTTGTGAGAGAGTTAGTAAATGAGTAGGTCTCACACTTAAGTTCACTCTCGATCCAATCCTGAAGTTGAAGATAAAGTCACAGGCAGAAACTAGTAAAAAAAACAAACATATTACTAAAAAATAGACTAGACTCTAGAGAATTGCTATGAAACTTTTAACGTTACTCAAAAGCATGTGTCGGAAATTGATTTATTTTGATTTTATCACTTCAATATACGTAAGGTAATCAAATTCTATATCAAATTGTAGGGGTCTGTCTAGGGGGTCTATGAAAACGAATTTCATTTAAGCAGCTCGTAACTTTACATATCTCGATCACCCCAGATATATTAAATTCTCGTGTCGCGGTGTTTGTTACCGAACTCCTTGTTACGGCTCCACCGATTTTTATGAAATTTTGTGTACATATCGGGTAGGTCTGACTATCGGTCAACCTCTATTTTTATACCCCTAAGTGATTAGGGTGGCCCATCCCAATTTTTTTTTATTTATATGGTAATACAAAGTTTGCTGGGTCAGCTAGTATATCATAAAAAATTATTATCGCCAAAGGTTGTCTAGGAGAGATTGCTTTAAGCACTAAGACCGCTTTGCATGTTTCCTGTATAGTGTATAATATTTATAGTTAATACTTTTCTGTGTGATCTATCTATTGATTAATTATGTTTGGAAACATCTGATTTATATTAGCAGGTCTGGTGTCTTCACTACCACAAATTCAACAACTGATTTACATAATTAAACGATTGTTAATAATTAAAACAAAACATTTGGCATTAAAACGATTTAGTAGGTAAATGTAAGCGGAAGCGGCACTGGCAGTCTGGCAGTCTGGCACATGCCATCCACAAAAAATATTTGATCTTTGCGTTTTAGCGCAGTTTTTTACTTTATCTCTCTTTTTATACTGACCAGATGTTATATGCAGATGACATTTTTTATCCTAGTGCAATTTTTAGTGGTTTGTCTGTTCGTAGGACAGATGTTTTGAATATTTTTAAGCATTTTATAGACGCCGATAAACGATACATTGAAATATTGATAAATATAAGTGTTTATGCAGTTTTTGTTTATAATTACTATTAATATATTCCTTTAAATACACAAAAAATAAATATATTATAAATAAGAGGTTAGGGGTAACTCATCTCTTACGAGATGTCTTTCAAAAACACTTCGTTAGAAATAGATGTTTCTAGAACGAGGATTAGGTACAGTTTTTAAAAGGAATACAAAATTATATACCAATAAAAGATTTAACAGGTTATTTAGTAATTAAATATATTTATCTTACTAATTAGTTAAATTCAGTTGAATCTATATATTTTTTAATGACTAGCAACATTTTATTGGGTCTTAAATATTATGTATTTACACTTTTTTCATATTTAATTGTATTTTGTAGCTTGAATAATTCAATGGTTATACATTCTGAGTATAACATAACACAGCCTCTTAATTTTTTCTAGTCTTGTTATGATTTCTACATACATGAAGGCATATTTGTTTGGCATTTGACTATTTAGTTATTGATTACTTTCGTGCTTTCCATAAATAAAATCAGAAGAGATTTTCATCTTTAATTTAAAGTTAATTTTCCTTCAGCAAAGCGAGGGCGGGTCAATAAGTTTGTTGTGACATTTGAAAAATTATAGTCTGAAAATTTTCATGATTTATCTTAAATATAAAACATCAAACGATATATTTAATGATTCTATAGGAAATTAAATAATATTTTAAATAATAAGTTGTATAATAGATTTGTCGAAACAAATTATGTGTTATCTTTCGAATCGTCGATGGAATGTAGAAAACTAAATTGATCGCGAATTATAATCACATAATAACACAATAAGAGCACAAGAGCACAATCAGAATGTTGCACGCCATTTTGACTTATTTTATACTAAAAGGATCGTTTAGTGTTAGCTGGGTCAGTATCAGACGGATTTCGCGGAAATATTAGGTATTTTGAAAATCATGCGAGATTAGTTTAATAAAATAAAATATAATTGCTATTCAAAAACAAATATCTTGAGCCCGCGGCCAAGGGCACAATCAAAAGCTTTTCGATTTGAATAAATCAATCCTTTATAGAAATGCATCCTTATACAGGATATTTTAAAAAATATTGTTTTTAATTTTTCTATTATTTATTTATATATTTCTTAAAATTATATAATATACTAAGTTTCATCTCATGTTTAAAATTAAACTCAAACTCATCTTGGTAATATTTCTTTCGTTAGAATATAATGACTAAACTTATTCAGATTCAGATTTCTGTAATAATAGGCATAAGTCGAAAAAAAGAAAATTAATTATTAAATCAATCTTTATCAACTCCTAAGGGTCGATAGTTTCAGGGAGTCTATGATAATAAATTTTATTTAAACAGAATGTGACTGAAATTAAGTATTACAATGGACATTCCCGTCTTTTTCTTCTTCATGAGAAATGTCTTGTAGAAGGAAAAGAAAATTATCTTATAGTAAGAAACTACTCCTACAAAGGTCTATCTAAGAGATCAAAATTAAATTATTTTTTGGAGCATGATTAATTGAGCATATTAGTTTTATTTTGTTATATTACAAATCATTATTTTTCCTTTACAATAAAAAATTGATTGCAATTTGATTTTATATTCAATTATAATATGTTAATCCTATTTTAAAATAATCGTAAAATTTCCAAACGTTTAGTCAAATTCAAATGTCAATATTAGCACTTAATTTTTTAAACATTATTTCGTACCGAGAATATATACTTACTTTACTCCAACGAATAAAAGAAAGGCTAAGAACTCTATATGAACAATACTTTTTTACTATCTCACATGCCTACTATATTAATGTCAGTTTTAGAAAAGATATTATTGTAGTATAAATAATGTTGATTGTTATTTTCAAATTCTTCGAGTCAGTAAATCGCATAATTATATTTCTATCTTAAATTAAATAAATTGGCCTAGTATGGGACAAGTTTAAATCGCAAGGCTATAGATGAGGTAACATGTATGACAATATGACAATCTTACCATCAAATTATGAGGGTTTTTTTATCGTCGCTGGAGTGGTATGAAATGACCATTCAAGATGATGATGATGATTGTAAAATATATTTCTGTAATTGTAGTCTATGAATCGATTACATTAATTATGTAAACACAGATCAAATGTCATTTGACAAAGGCGATTTTTGTCATTCTTTCGTATAATATATCAAGTAAATAGTTATATTAATCGACAAGAGATTTTTGAAAATATATTGTCGTCCATTTGCAAACAGTGTTATCTATAACATGTCACATTTTAGTTTTATTTTTGCATAAACTGATTCTTAAAAAGAATATACAACATTTGATTCAGTTTCGTATTATCTTCACTTATAGACGTCTGCAACACTAGAAGCATCGCAAACGCGTTGCCGACCTTATCCTCAATTCCCCCCAGGAGCTCTGGTCACCTTGCTACCCAACAGGAACACAACACTGCTTTAGAGTAGTGTTATTTAGCTGTGATCTTCTGTAAGGTCGAGGTACTACCCCAGTCGGGCTGCTCCATATTTGAGCAGGAAATTTCCTGCTGTGCCCTACCTCAGTTAAAACTACGCAGCAATAAAATAGACAGAGTGATTCAAGAGAGAGGTTTATATGTGTAATACCTACATTCATATTATAGAAAGGAAACCGTGCGAAGCTGGGGCAGATTATGTTTATAATTCTTTTCATTTATGGATTTCATGAATTTTTCAGAATTGCAATTCCGCAGGTAGCGCTGCGACAGAGGTCGAGGTGTATTACATAATGTATTTGTATCTAATAGATACAAATAGATATAAACAGACGTTATCATATAAAGTTTGTTGTAAGAAAGTGATAGCGGTGTGACACCCTGTACGTGCACTTTTTCAAAACATTTAGAGGTCGACTTTTTGAAGGGTTTTTTCTTGAGATCGAGACCAATTATGCACATTTTTGCCGACGCGGCGCGTTTGACTGTTTCTCGCGAGGACTCTTCTCATACTTATGAGAGCGGATTCCTACAAATAAAAATCGGTAGAGCAGTTTTTGCCCCGGTTTTTGTCGGTATATTGATGAACCTTCCAGATTTTGAAGGAATTCCGATGAAACTGCTATTGTGTCCCACCACTACATGCCCTTATGTCTTGGTATTTATAAATAATACATAGATTCTTTTATCTGAAATGCCTGAATAACAAACAGTTGATAGATAATTGAATAATGTAAAGCAATTTTTATTTCGACCAGTTAAAAATCTAACACAAAAATAGTTTAATATTACTGCAAAATTATCAAAAAAGGATGGATATAATGGCAGCAAGTTAGCCCATCATCTCTCCATAATAGTAATACGCTCTCGTTCACTTTTGTATACCAAACAATCTACACGTCTTTCTCATTTATAAGGTAAGTATACTATAATCAAAATTAAAAAAAACTCTTGCCATAAATACGTATGGAATGAAACTTTTCTCTTCTCTCTTTCACACAGAGTAATTCTTACACACACTGGCATACGAACGCAGGGCCTAAACTATAAGGGTTAGAAACTTGAAATTTTGCACAGGGGTTCCTTTTATAACTTAGGGGAGCACTAAGAAAGGATTTATGAAAATTCTTCCCCTAACCCCGGGTAAAATGAGGCTGCAAAGTTAGTATGAAACTTTTCCGTTTTTGAAGTCATACAAATGACATTCATTATGAAGGTTCTATATTGAATGTCATCAAACACGTGTAAAATATTTTTTTGAAAACCATCCCTTAAAGGTAAAAGGGGGGTGCAACTGCCTCATAACATTATTATGTCTACAGACGATCTACTGTAGGCTAATATAATTTAACCTTAATATCGCAAAGGCACTGCGACACTATCTGGTGTGTGATTGATTTGATTGTTAGGAAATTTCCTTACTTTCTACATCTTTAAAAACGTCTTAGATCTGAAACTAAATTAAAAAATTATATCATTTTTCTCATATTATACAGATAGCTATTGAGTTCCAGGATGCTAATAGGTTTGTCAGCGACATAACTTATCTTAAAAAGTACAGCATAATCAATAATATATCAGATGGATAATTTAAGAGTTTAAAAAATAAACTGATCATTAGCTACTGAATGTTCAAATTAAAAAAATATCTTGATAGTTTTGTCGCAAAATAACACTCAGAAAAGAAGTGTATTCCAAAAATAGATCCTAAAACAAAGAGTATTTGCTATCCATAATACAAACCTTTGGTGCCACCTGTCAAAACAAGATGCAAGGTGGAGCGCACCTGACCATCGGCTATTCGTCTATACTCTATACTTTACTCTATAGTTAATGCTCAACGTGTCTATGGTTTCGTTTTCGCGGTTATCAGACGCTAATGGACATAGTTTTATACAAAAACAAGAAAATTATTGACTTTTTCTTTATATTTATCGACGCTTCTTTATATTAATGGTTTATCGTTTTTAATTATCATCAATTTTCATATTAATCTTTTATATATTAATTGATTTAAATGAAATGTCACAAGAAATTAAATACATTCAAACTGGTTTATATATATTATTCATCCATCCTATTAATATTATAAACATGTATGTTTGTTACTCTTCCACGCAAAAACTACTGAATGGATTTTGATGAAACTTTACAGTAATATAGCTTACACATCAGAATAACACATAGGGTATAATTAATAATGATATAGTGTGAATTATCCAAAATATAGCGGGTGAAACTGCGGGACGCAGCTAGTAACAAATAATTATTTTGATCTAAATTGGAGCTTTAGATAATTACCGAAATGAATAAATAATTAATCTCAAGTCAAAATCTTTGGATTACAGTTGAAAATGGATTTCAAATTTGAATTTTCTATACACAAATTTGGAATTGGAATTATTACTACTATTTTCAATCCATGATCCAATGATTACGGATTGAGATTTATTATTTATTTCGGCTGTAAATCGAGTATTGATAGATTGATTCTTAGGTTTTTTGGGCATAGCTACTGTAACTAATTTTGGTAAAAACTATTTTTTTTTTCAAATCTTTAAGAAGATTCGCAGTGTTAGATATTTATATATGTAGTTATAACTAACGACGCGCTTCCGGTTTCGCGCGGTTTCTTTCTGTACTATAATAAGCATGTATTATACATATAAACCTTCCTCTTGAATCACTCTATCTATCACTAGAAGATGGGAAGCGACATTATATTAAGGAGTGATAGTCAACAAAACTCAATTTTTCGTGTTCAAAAGAAAGATTTTTGGATTATCGTATCTTTATTCAGAACGGATTATAGTCTAAGGAAATTAAGTAGACTCATAATTGTATTTAATTCATTTTGAAATGCCGAAATATTACATTTAAAAACCCACTCATCTAGTATAGTATTCATTTTCCTATTTGTAAATAAACATAATTTTTCATAAATCAAAAAAAGTGAAGTGCAACCCGTACGAAAAGGTGCTTCAAAAGATGTTATCATGCAAACAATACAAACTTGCTGACAGAAAGGGCTCGTGCGATTTTTTTTCACGGAAGATGGAGCGAAAGCAAATACATTTGGCAGCCACAAAAGAGGCACACTCCACACTCAAGAACTATCGTATTTCTTGAAAAAATATACAAAAAACATAGCACATGCCGAAATCTGATTACACACCATATTTGATCAAAGGGTTGCCATTTACTAAACATTGCATTACAAAAAATTCCATCGGACTTTTTTGCGGGGGTTTTTTATCTTAAAAAATGCAAAATCGATTTCGGCAGATGTCCACAAATAGAAAGGGTTTGATAGGATTTTCAACAAAAAATGGCGGACGCATCAGTAAACAATGGATGTAAACCGTTATGGATCGACTGTCAACATTTGCTATTATAACTTAAACAGTTTGTTTTTAGATATGATTAATTTGAAGCGTTAAATGGGTAGAATCTTTAGGAAATTGATGTTTTTTAAACATTAATAATTAACTGTGTTAGAGGTTAAGTCTTTCGTATATAAAAAAAAATGGTTACTTTTTTAGCAGATGTTTGATTTTGAAAATTATTATTCGGATTCTATCAGTAGCGGCGCAAAATTTGGGTGTAGTATGTTTTGTGAAAACTTTTTTATTTTCCAATCCAGTCAAAAAGTTTTCTATATGTAGTAATAAGACGACTCTAAATAAATACATACAAATAGCTAAGTTTTTGAATCTAAGAAACCTTTTTTTTGTGAGATATATTTTCTAAAGAATTCAAAATATATCTCATTTTATATTTGAAGTCAAAAATACAACTTTATTTCAAGCTATTGTGGTGAAAAACCTAAATTTTAAATTGCTTTAAGAATTCCTTATTTTATTAATCAATTAAAAGGGGGAAAAATCTTCTTTAATTTAATTGATTAATATTTACTTTTTATTATATTACAAATGTGAACGCAGTGATTTTAACTTTAATATCAATCAAATCTCTTGTTATAGATTATAGTTTATGGAAAGAAATGGTTTAATATACAATTCAATTTATTATACATACAATATAAATTTTATACTCAGATTCCGAGATATTGAAACATTCCCTATATATATAAAAATTATAAATAATATCCATATCGTTTTTATATATTTCTGGTCAACTTATAAGGGCATGATACTGGCAACACCAATAATGACACATTGAATTTTTTGCACAATAATAATTTAAATTCATAACCATAACCACACTTTGTGCTAACTTTTTTGCAGTAAGCTATATAAGCAATTATCTACAAGAAACATTGTAACGACGACCAAAAATTACTTAAGTATGAACATGCGATTACGCCTTTTTAAGAAAAGTCCTTTCGAAATATACAAAAAGCGATTACAATCCTTCGATCAACATTCAACCAGAATCGACGACCCTTTGATGGTAATTGACGTTAATATAATAAAACTTACTAACTAGATAATAAGGTTCAATTTGAAATTGTTTGCGAATTGATGGATTGAGTTAAATTGGACACTTTATACTACGGTATGCAACGTAAATTCTATTATCGTTGTCCATGTTGGGAGATGAAAGGGAAATCCCACGACAATTCCGATATAAGTGCTCTTGTTTTTGGCAGCATTTTAATTAATTGTACATGCCGGTAAAAGTGATATGGAAACGTGAGGAAATCTGAAATCATCCAATATTGACAAGGTAATAATCACGATCTTTTTATATTACTTACTTGCCGATATGTTTTTTTTTTATTTTTTTCTAATTTTAGGGAAGAAATTTAGCAAAATATAAAATTTTTGATTCGCGGTGTTTGTTACCAAAAATTTTTATGAAATTTTGTGTGCATATCGGGTAGATCTGAGAATAGGTTAACATCTATTTTTTATACCTCTAAGTGATAAGAGTGGCACACCCCAATTTTTTTAAAATTTATATGGCAAAACATTGTTTGCCGGTTCAGCTATTTATTCTATAACCACAATGTCAAAAACATTATGTTTATCTTTTCTAACTCTTCAAAACTTTTATCATAAAGTAACTACTCCTCATTTCTTTGAAATACATTTTTTGAGTTTTAGTTGTGAAAATTCTAAAAAAAATTCATCGGTTAATATCTGGGGATATATATAATTCTTTATAAGTTACACAAAATTGCTTTATCCTTTTATCAAAATTATAATATTTATCGTACCTCAAAGCTTATGTCACTATGGAAGGGGATAAAGCTTTCTGTCAATAGTTTTTGACCAACAAACAAACAATCAAATCATTTTTCTTAAAATTTTAGTGTACAAGGCATGATTTTTAGCAAATTTAGCTACTACTAAGACAAATATAATTTTTAATATAACTTTTCTTCTTTACGTAAGATCGTACATTCCCTTATGCAACCTAAATAATATAAATTTAATACAAAACTATAATAACTTAAAATGATAAACTAAACTTAATATTACTCAACCCCAAATATATATATTGTTGCTTTAAATGTTTTGAACAATATCCTCTATCTCTAAATAATGCCATTGTATTTAAAACTGAACTCGAGATGATCAAATTCAATCTGGAATCAATCGTCGGTCCAGAAATGTGTCTGTCGAGGAATCTGCAACATATCCATATAAGGGTTAGTCGGTCAAAAGAGACGATAGGTTATCCGCCTTTGTAAAATTCTAGAAGGAATTCTATCCTTTGTTTAGATACACAATATCCAGAATTAATAAGAATTAGGATCGCTATTACCGAACTACTTGATTTGAGATATGTTTAAAACTAAAACATTTCATACCTTTCCTGATATTCGATTTAAAGAACCAAAACCTACATTTTTAGTAAGACATACAGCACAACTGCGAAAATCATATCCAATTTCGAAAAATATTAGAAATGATTGTTTTGGCTTCTATTGGTGTTATAAAGACCCATCACATTCAGTTATTTGTATATCTTCCACGTACTGGTACAAATCTTCGTTAGGATGACTTTGTATTATAATTTTTTTTTGCATGGTTAACCATTAATTTAGAAGTCATTAAATCTATTTCTCAATACTATAATTTATATTTAGATTACGTGTTTTCCACCATTTTTTTATCAAAAGTAATTTTGTCAAAAATTATCTTAATTTTAAGTCATTAAAATAATAAAACAATGTAGGTGAAATATTTGTGTTTTGTATTAAATGCAATGAACACGTGATCCAAAATGCAACTGCCTTGCAATTGACGGTTAGCATTGACTTGTCCGATTTCAATTCGTGTTTCCTTGTCGGTATATTCACTAACAAAAGCGCTTCTCCTTGTATAAACTTGATAACAATATTTGATATTTAAACGAAAAGCTCTTCCGGTAAACTTCCTCTGTCCTACACCAACACAAGCTATTTATATTATATGGATTATATATTTACATAAATTACGAAATGACTTACTGCCGCGTTCGTAGGTTTAAGGGTAAATCCTTATACACTTTTTATATTTATTTATTGATTAAAATTTGTATATATTACTTACTACCTATATAATAGTAGAAGTTATAACAGGAAGGTAGCCAGTCTTTGGAGCCCATTCATTCTCGATAAGAAGCTCGGGCACCACAAAACTAAACTGCACTTTTTACACTACTTTAGACAATATGTAAGATGATGTAAATCATCAAACATCACATGCCACACTCACATTTCAATAGATCTGATGTACAATACAATTTTATCAACAGTTATTTATATATACGGGATAAAATACAATTCCTCTTTGCCGCTTGGAGAGCATCACGTAAGAGCCGAGTGACCCAGCACCCCCTCGATGGTAGGGGATATGTTATCTGACTGCGACCACCAGCACGCAAATCAGACCGCCAAGTGTCTCTGACGCGTTGCGGTCGCGCTGCATGTGAGCTAGATCTACTTCCTTCCTCTTCCATCCCATTAATATTGCGGTTCCATTGCACATCGGGTTCACAGAAACCGCAGCATTTTTCTCTACACTCCCCACCTGAAAATAAAATAAATAACATTTGATTTAATTTTTTTACATTGAATTTGTTTATTGGAGTATAATTTTGTGAAGACAGCTGCTAAACTCCTTAATATTCTATATTTTAAGTCGTGTGAAATAGGAGAGCAGGGGATTAAAAGTAACAGGCGCAAGATACCTAGATAATAGAAGAATATTCATATAATTTTCAACCTAATCTACTGTTTAAGATAACACCAAGTAGTGGACTTTTTTTTGTTTATAGAAAATTGATTATTTAGCAGTTGTTGATTTATTCGAATATATTAAGCACTTGTTTACTTTGGTTATGTTAACTGTAATTTTAAATCAAATAAAGGATATATTTTTTATATAACCTCGCAATGGATACCCCAGTTGTAATACTTTCATGGGGCAAGTTGTAACTTGTTGTTGATTTATCTAGTTCAGAATGAGACAATATAAAGTAAAACTGAACGTGCTTCCCAAAGCCAAGATGAGTACGAATGGGGTTCTGTTGAAGTTTTGGAAAATAATACCAGTGTACGTAAACCTACAAAACATTTAATTTTTGTCATGTGTCGCTATATAGATATGTGAAAGAAGAGTTTGTCGTCTATTAGTCGGATATGGGGTTTGGGGAAGTCGTAGTAGAGACATGAAAAAATGAGAATTTTTAGTAATTTTTTTTGCCATTAAATCATTTTATTTTATAAAATAAAAAACATAGCATCACTACACAATGTTTTGACTTGAAGTCACGAAAATTTGACTACCCCTAACCCCTAATAAATTGAAATTTTTTGTTGTTATAAATGGCGGTGAGCCTAAAGTTATTTTAAAGTTTAAAAAAGAAAGAGCATGTTGTTGTTCATGTTTCAAAATTGAACAATAACATGTTATTGTTAATTCAAAATAACATGTTATTGACAATTTTAAATAACATGTTATTGTTAATTAAAAATAACATGATAGTGTTCATTTTCGTATTTGATTAAATTGAGAAAAAAAGTTTAAGTCTGTTTTAGCGTGTCTAACGTTTCTAATGCTAAATATTCTAAATAAATTTTAGAAAAATAGAAAAATGGTTTTTAATTTGTACTTTTACTAGTTGCCCCAAGACTGTTACAACTAGCTCCTATCAAGGGGTAAGTTGTAACACTTTTTTTTTCTAAACACAAGAATTCTTCATAGGTACATTAAATCAAAGTTGTATTTGAAATTGATAGTTGAATAGTCACTAATTCAAATAGCACTGTTGCTTTTCCTAAAAATCAAACAAGTAAGCTTCCATAGCCTAGAAAAGAAAAATTGTTACAACTAGCCCCTCGCTCCCCTACCAACATAATAGTTAATATAGAAGAACAAGATTTTGCACTTAGTCTATTTGTATTCTGGCATTTACTATAATATTTCCCCTGAGAGTCATACTTTAGACACAAACTACGACATTACTTTTTGATTACTCGCGATGTAACAATATTGATGCCCGTCCGTCCGTTTTCGTTAGCACAACTGATTCAGTTCAAATTCGAAAGTCAATTGCTATTAAAATCAATGGTGCCAACATCATAACTAACAGTATATTTGTTGAGAACACTTTCGCGCGTACCAGTAGCGTATCGTATTTATTGATACAGCGTATTTTGTAATAAACGACATAATCAGAAATGTCACGGTCGGTCCGTTGCAATGAATTTTTAATAAACTCGACTACTCACATTTAGGCTGGTTATTAGAATCATTAATTTAATCGAAACAACACCTTTTAATTGATTTGACTGCTTCTTTAACATATACAACCATATGATGATATTAAAAAACTATAACCCGACTACGTAAAAAAGTGGTCTAAAATAGGACGAAACAAGAATATAATTCAGATGGAAACACAGAAATGCATCGGTATAAAAATGGTCAAGGTAGAACCGTGGTAGCACCCACTTTTTTACGTAGTCGGGTTATAGTTTTTTAAACTTTTTTTTTTATTTAATAGTTTTCTGTCTCTCGATCGAGATATCCTTTATAATCTCTTATTGTAACGTAATGTTGGTTTTTATTTGCTTAAACGAGCGAATAACTGCAACGACAGGACCGTGCGAACTATATATATACATATTTGTAATGTCCTCGCCAAGACCTTTCTTTTGGTACCAAACACGCGAAAATTAGCTCAGATAAATTTCGAGGTTAGAATCTGAGGTACAATTTCCGTTATAAAAAAAAAACAAAAAATGTTTATAGCCTGTGTATGTCACCCGCGCCATTATTATGAATCTATTGACACCTCACTCATGAAAATTGGTTAATTAGTTTAGGCGTTAGAGTGGAACATACATACATATCAGTACAGTCTATGCATGTACTCTATGCCAAAATCATAACCCTTCCTTTTGGCTTCGCCGTAGTCGGGTAAAAAGGGATTAATATTGCAAAATGTTATGTTTGTCTATATATTATAATTTATAGGCAATATATTATTAATGTATCATTAAAACACGGAACAGTATAGAAACAATTTTGATTATTATTAGAGCTAGGCTTATTAATTAATACCTATTACTATTCGTTTTTTTATAAGGAAATCTATGCTATAAGCTATGTTAATAAACCACTAAAGATCGTATAC
The DNA here is from genome assembly GCA_905147385.1 of Limenitis camilla. Lineage (NCBI taxonomy): Eukaryota > Metazoa > Arthropoda > Insecta > Lepidoptera > Nymphalidae > Limenitis > Limenitis camilla. The sequence goes on from LR990248.1 coordinate 6,676,555, forward strand.
AGATTGGTAAACAAAATTAGATATTAGTATCTATATAACGAAATACGAATTTAATGTAACGAATAATAGTAAAAATTATTGATTAATTTATAAACAACTAGCGACCCACCCCAGCTTCGCGCGGTTTTTCTACTATAATATACTTGTATTATACATATAAACCTTCCTCTTCAATCACTCTCTCTATTAAAAAAACCGCATCAAAATCCGTTGCGTAGACAGCCGGAAGCGACTTTATACTATGTAGTGATTAAATATCATCTAATATTATTTCTTAGTCTATACTAATATTATAAAGAAGTAAGATTTGTATTTTTGTATGTAACGAATAAACATAAAAACTACTGGACCGATTTCAAAAATTCTTTCACCGTTAGAAAGCTACATTATCCCTGAGTAACATAGGCTATATTTATTACAAGAAAAAATTAGAGATCCCCAGAAAATCTTACTAAAACCAACCCAAGGTGCAAAAAAAATAGCCATAAAATATCTTTCATCGCATGCGCTGCGAAAAGTATTGATGATAGAACAAAAAAATGTTCTAGAATATTATAGAACGTATCAATATCTACAAAAAACTCCGCGAGACCATATGTCCAACTATTATAGTTATGTCACTATAACTACTTTTTTATATTTTAAAAGTTGATAAAAATGCCTATCAAAATCAGACCATGTTTTCCATACCTTTGTATTAATCCTTATCCAAATAAACTTTCATATTCAAGACTGTTTCAATACCTGTAAAATACTTTTTGAATTATTAAAATCGGACCTTCCATTCAAAAGATATTACGAAATTAAAAATATCAATATAAACAAAAAATACACGCCGACGCGACGGGCCAGTGTAGTTCTATCTGGGTGATACTCGAAGTGCAGCGAGTGGTAGCGAGTAACGCCGAGGTAGAGGGGCACCGAAATGCGGGAGAGCCAAAATGTTTTAAACTAAATATTCCACCCGTGCGAAGCCGGGATGGGCCCCTAGTATATGATATTTTAATAAGATCTTTTTATATAATATATAGTATCAAAAGTTTTCATATTTCCCTTTGTTTTGGAGTTGGAATCTACCTGGTGATATTGTAAGCTGTCGAAAGATTGTAAACCGTAACATACTGCTTACAATTTAACTCGTAATTCGGCCCCGAGCCGAAGGGGGCCGCGGTCAGAGAAGGCTGTGAGCACAGGTGGATCTTAATATTTACTATTAGAATATTTGGTAAAATTTATAACTAAGGTGCAGGTATTTGCCACGCAGGATACTTGTTGGCTCATAAATGTTGGTGACCGACTTTGTTTTTTGCTCCACCGGCGCAGAAGATGCTTGGCACGTGCCTGGGTTAAGTTTCTTAATATTGGAGGAGGGGGCCCCCGTCTGATAAATTTGCTAGGGGTCCCGAACGGTGTAGTTACGCCACTGCCTGTTACACAGGGACATTTTCAGGATGCAATCTGCTTTTGATTTTTTAGACATGAAACTTTATGATGATAAATACTTTTAAATTTATTTAAAATATTAAATTTTTAAACGTTAAAATGTAACACTACTAATCACTCTTGTACCTGTTCGTATACAATTATTTACAAGCATGTTATAAATTTGAATGTAGACTTTAATTGATGTATTAACATAATATTATGCGGATTTATTAGAATAATTGGGTGTGATTTGTTGCTAATGTATTGATTGATCGGTTATTTAAATTGCAACATTTTTATTTGAGACTGTGTCACCGGTCACGTGTTTTGCTATTTCACTTTTGTTATTTATTTACCTATACATAAGCCACACTACATAGCAACAGGCTAAGGACAACTATATTATGTAAATTAGATAGGAAGCCGAGCAGTAACTGTGGTCCCATGACAGCCAGATATATTTAAAACATTTCAAATAAATATATCAACGCTTGTTACAGAAAAATGGAGTTGGAAATATAGTTTTTCCATTGTAAGTATTAAATATTAGAATTCCTAGTAGATTTGTTCAATTCGAGCCACAAGTTTTTTGAAGTTTCCCTTCCTATCCGTTTATGAAGAGGTCTTTTTCTTCATTTCTAAAACCGATTTGCCCACTATAATAATGTATATTAAAATAGATAAAAAAATGGTTATTATATTCTTTATCAAACACAGATTTTTTTTTTTTATAATTAATAAGGGGCAAGCGAGCAGAAGGTCCACCTGATGGTAAGTTGTCACCGTCGCCCATGGACATCTGCAACACGCAAGGAGCTGCCTATGCGTTGCCGACCTCTGAGAAACCTGTACACACGCCATTTGAAGACCCTCATGTTGTAGTCCTCTGGGAATACCTCTGGGGGAAGGTCATTCCATAACTTGCACGTGCGTGGGAGAAAGGATCTTGACGCAGGTACATTGCTAGGACGCCAGGCGTCCAAATAGTGTGGAATTTGTCCCAGCGGCGGAGAGTGCGATGGGGGAAAAGAGTTGGGGGCACTAAATCGAATAGTTCTTCAGAACATTCCCCATTGTACAGACGGTAGAAGACACATAGAGAGCCAACATCTCTCCGGAGACTTAAGTCATCTAGACCGTCTGTAAGCATTGGATTGTCGATAATACGAATCGCCCGGCGTTGGATAGAGTCAAGTGGGAGCAATTGATATTTAGGAGCGCCAGCCCAGAGATGAGAACAGTACTCCATGTGCGGACGAACCTGGGCTTTATATAGTAAAAGCCGGTGTCCAGGTACGAAGTACAGTCTCGCTCTGTTTAGCACCCCTAGTTTTTTAGAAGCCAGTTTGGCTTTGCTCTCCAGATGACCACGGAATTGGACTATATTCGAAATATCGACTCCTAGAATTCCAATGCTGTTACTGATGTGTAGGGGAATGTTCTGGAACCTGGGTGCTGAAACAAATGGGGTCTTTTTTGCGGAAAAAGCGCATACCTGTGTCTTCTTGGGATTGAACTGTACAAGATTCAGCTCACCCCATTGAGAAACTTGCTCCAAAGAGGTCTCGATTTCAGACACTAGGTTAACTTTATTCGCTTCCACCTCGGCACGAGGAATATTTGTCCGGCCAGTGTAGAGAGCATCGCCTGTACTATCATCTGCATAGCAACGAAAGCTGTTAGATTGCAGCATATCGTTGATATGCAGAATAAACAGTGTCGGCGATAGCACTGAACCTTGGGGTACACCAGCATTAATGGGCATGGTCTCCGAGCTTACTCCGTCGACAGCGACCTTTATGCTTCGTCCACTAAGAAAGCTAGTTACCCAACTGCATAGTTCCTCGTGAATTCCGTAGGAAGGTAGCTTTGCTATAAGAGCTTTATGCCAAACCCGATCGAAGGCCTTTGCAATGTCTAGGCTAACAGCCATAGCTTCCCCCTTGCTCTCAATAGCACCTGCCCAGCGATGTGTGAGATACACTAAAAGGTCCCCAGCGCTGCGACATTGACGAACGCCATACTGCCGGTCGCTGATGAGCTGGTTATCTTCTAGGTAGCTGAGGAGCTGAGTATTTATTACTCGTTCCATTACTTTAGAGAGCAAAGAGGTAATCGCAATGGGGCGGTAGTTAGACGGGTTTGTATCACCCTTCTTGGGGATAGGGTGCACAATGGCTACCTTCCACGAAGATGGGACTATTCCTGTGGTGTACGATAGCGAATATAAGCGCGTGAGTACCGAAGTTAATTCAATCGATAATCAATTTTCTATTGATATAACAAAATAACTTACATGCGGTTCAATTAATTATTATCCACGATATCTATAGAAGCAGTTCTTTGCGAAAATCAGAAAACTTTTCGTTGTTACTTATTACACTACGTAAAGTAAGATGTAATAGCATGTAAAGTTTCATCATCCACACTTTAAATTGTAAAGGAATTTTTAACGTATATTGCAGAAAAAATTTATATCTCTAGTCCGAATATATTCTATTTCTATATTCTTTCAAATGTCCTTAAGGCGCCGTGTCCATTTTAAATTATAAAAAAATACAGAAGGGATCAAAAGCATAACTTGTCGAGTTAAATTGAAATATCAATATTTAATTATATTTTATAGTGTCATCCTTATTACTTGTAAAAGTGCCACACATTTTCACTTTAAATTCAACCGTAAGTCGACAGGTATTCGACATAAGCTTTATATCTTATGCTGTTCACAAGATTGGAAACTGATGTAAATATACTGATATTTGCCAACGACTGTATCTGTGTAATTGAAATGACCAAAAACTATTTACGCTTTGTTTTGGTTTACCTTATTTAAGGTAAATGACCCTGATTTCGGAATGTTAAGGCTCCTAAGAATTAGTGTTTTTTTAATATATTTCTAAATATCATATCACTTTGAAAGCTATTATGCGATGAACAATGGTATTTTGCTAGTAATTTAACGTATGAATTGTATAGATATGTTTTTTTTTTAAATTTATTTGTGGACTCATTATTTGAATCCTATTTCGTGATAAAATTTTGCTCTGCTCCTAAGTTCGTAAATTTGTGGCCCTCGGTTTAAAGGTTTTTTGAAGTAAGGACAACATAAGGACATATTATTTAAATAAAAAAAGATTTGAGTCTAACATTCAAGTTAAAGCTTTTATTATAAACTAATATTACTCAACAAAACTACACTCTAAAACAAAATAAATAAGTCGGTTAAAAAGAAATTATTTAATATTTTTATGTCATCTCTGAAGTCTAAATTTCACAATTTTTAAAGGCAGTTTAGAAAGTTTAGTCCATTGGTAATCGCTTAACTATCGTATTTCTATATTTTCGGTGTTATGCTCAGCTTATGCACGGCATTTTGCATTTTTCGCATATCCCTAAAAACGATAAAATATTCTTAATGATCACAGAGAAATAAATATATACCGATTTCACGTCTAATGTTATCGCCACTAGATTTTTTGGAAATTTCCGCACAAAGTTTTGTAGATTATTTTGAAATTATGTATATCAACCTATTAACGATCCCATATGTAATAATCATAAATAAAAATATAAAGAATACATTAAACAAAAAACTAAATTATCCTAGTAGTAAATGCACGAATAAGAAAATTTTATTAATACATTATTTGTTTTTTTATTTACGTTTTAATTATATTTATTATTATATAAGTATACAGGCAACAAAAATTCTAATGGAAATTCCTTATATCATAAGCTTAAGAAGAATATAATGTGAGAGAGATAAAATTGTAGAGATTTTTTACTAATGTATAATTTAAACCAAAAATATTTTTATTTTTTATTTTTTGCAACAGAAGCGAAACTAACGAAATAACTAACTAGCACGAAATAAGGTACTTTTACCTTGTAGTTATTTTTCTACTCGCTATTTTACGACTACTTAGTGCCACTGTATAAAGATTTATGTGTAATTCTTAAAAATAATGAATATATGAATTATGAATGTTTGATTAAATAAAATCTATTTATATCAGGAAGTGTTTTTCAAAAGCTTAAAAACAAGTGGAAAATGATTACTATTGTATAACAGATAATTCTGTTTCTCTTTATCTTCGGAAGAGGCTTTTACAACAGAAATTTAAATGAAATATTTAGACAAGAAGACGCTTTGTATAATCGATGGTACAGGCAATCTGCTGTTTGTTAAACTAATCTGCTGTTAGTTAAATGCACACAAATATTTTTTTGATAAGAAAGTATTTATCAGCGTTAATCAGCAACAAAAATATTACATTGATAGTCTTTCTTATAGTTTTTGTAGAACGCTATAAAAAATCTATGCTTTTAATTTTAAGAAATATTAAAAATAAATTTCCTAATGCTTTTATCCCCGCCCGTTTTTACCCTTTCTTATAAAATTGTATCTTTTCGATATGCTTCTTCCTTTGCTTCACTATTGCTAATCACTCTATCTCTTAGAAATGTTCAATATTCATGACTGAAATCTTATATATAAAAATGAATCCCTAATTCCCTTGGTCACGGCATTACGCCTAAACGGCTGGACCGATTTCGCTAATTTCTTATTTGTTGTGTTTGTTATTGTCAGGAGAAAAAAAAAAATTGGTCGTTAAATTTTAAGAAAAGTTAACGACTAACTTAACTTTTCTAATGTTTCTAATTTCGTTTAACATAACTGTCAGTCATTTGACAAATATTCATAGTCAAGACAGGACGACGTCTGTCGGGTCAGCTAGTAGTTTATAATTATGAGTTACAGCCATTTAAACGTTAAGGAATTATGCTTTAATCAACATAGAACCTTAAATAATATTATTAATACTAAAGACAAGCGACGGCAGGTCTCTAGTTTAAAATAAAATAAAACCCAGTTTAAAACACGTTATTCATTTTATTGTCCATACTTATTACTTCGGAATTTTATATTATTTCCTTTGCATCTACATATGTCCCGGTTTTTGCTCCGGCATCACAAGTGCACGCAAATATATTGCCACAAGACATGTATTGCTTGTAATTGGTACAGGTGATTCAGGATCTTATTAACCATTATATAGAATAGCTACTGCTTCAGGGGATGTTAAACTTGGGTCTCTACTGTTTAACTCGCAGACGCACAGGTAACACACGGAGTTCACTATTACTATTTGGTCTCTAGATAAGGACGTGTAGGTTTAATATAATAATGATACCTTTCATGGCTACCTCCTAAGCCACTCCTATTGCAAGTTTTATTAAAAGCTGTTATGACGAATGACAGCCACGTCTCAAAGGAAGATTATATTTTGAAAGCCAAAACGACACCCCAACCAACACTACATATTTTTCTAAAGAAGTGGCAAAAAAAGTTAAAATAAAAAAGTCAATAAGATTGAATTGTGTGGTGTGGAAAGGCACTAATTTAAAAACAAGAAATAATTTTAAATCTATCTTGGACAGTATAATTTTTCTAAGAATTGAATCAAAATCTAGCCGACGCGCGCGACTACGTTCGCGTGTAGCTCCGCTCCTATTGGTCGTAGCGTAATGATGTATAGCCTTCCTCGATAAATGGCCTACATAACACTGAAAGAATTTTTCAAATCGGACCTGTAGATCCTGAGATTACAGCGTTCAAACAAACAAACTCTTCAGCTTTATATATTAGTTTAAGATTAAATGAGGTGGTATGGTATATACATAAAAATAGTAGGTAATAAATAAGTAATTGAATATTTGTAGATAGTTCAATCCATAACGCCTCATCGCGCGCCAACTATTTTGACATAACTATTATTGTAACTCTATGATAAAAGCGGCCCGCACTTTGGATATATTTATCCTACTTGAATAAAAGCCTATAGCTTGTTTCGATATAGTCGAAGCGAAAAAAGTGTTACACTTGCAGTTGCAATTATTTAGCACATGCTCTGTGGCACGCGCACGCGCACGCGCTCGCGCTACCGGGCATGATGGAGACGCGCTTCTCAATATGATAAATAGCTTTTTTCATATACTTTAAGTATAAATGCGAAAAATTGTACATTGCAATTGATTTTAATGAATTTACTTATTGTTATTTCATTGTAATGTCAGTAATATTTCTTTTTACAGAAAAGACACCTCTCTTCTTCTGTGTGCTATTTGCCAATATGTAATGCTGTACTAATGTCACATATATTTTACTAATAAAGGTTTTAAATGCTATTAAAAACCAAAAAATATTTATTAATAAAGGAAGCAAATGATTGTTTAAGTAATTACATACAATAAATAACATTTTTTAATATTTTTTATAATTATTTTATTTAGTTCGCTACTCTAATGTATATTTATTTTTATAAGTAGAAAGTTTAAGTGTGTTAAGCTAAGGGCACAGTAGTGCTCCCGCCAAGTCGAGTTAACCAAATAAGCAAAGCACAGACAGAGATCTTTTTTTATGCATACAAGGTATTTGTGAGTGTGTGGACAACAAGAAATGTGACATGGAAATGAAATAGATTTTTCTATTTAAAAACTTCTTCATTTATTTGAGAATTACTTAATTTGTTAGTGTTATCGTCTCTAAAGATGCACCTATTCTATGTGTTGTCTCGTTAAAATCAGTCTATTAAAGCATGTTGTGTCCATACACCTGTTTATAATGTTTTTCAGTGCTACCGAGTATTTGTACTTAATCGGAACGCCATCAAACGTTATTTGAATACTATATTTACTGCAATAGGTACAGCTATTATCATATAAATTGCTGTTTTTTATATTCAAATTTACATTATCTTTAACATATTTAGCTATGTTATTTAAATTAGTTCGATACGTACCTTTATATATATTTCAAACCATGATGTTCAGCCGGTTATATCAGACATTCTTAAAAAAATATCAAATCCATTTTATCATTAGATTAGCTCCAACATGCTAGTGCTTTCATACTTTACTACATATTGGAATTATTATTTCGATAGGATAAAAAGAATCATGAGAGTATATGATTTGAAGAATAAATATTATTAGAGAAAGATATAAGTTAAAATAATCCTAATAATTAACCAGTATTTCCCATGTTATCTGAAACACCAATTAAAGCGATTACATCATGTCAAGGTTTCCTTCAGAAATTAGATTTGCGAAGATGACCTATGAGAAGTAGGTCAAAATTGACTTCCTTTAATTACATACGTTTTTGTTTTTACTTTCATTCTAAATTGAAGCAACAAATAATAAAAACGAGACCGCATTTTCCGTTTACCTGATGTGTGGTATAAGGGCCCTTTATAATTTACTAGTCGACTCGCGCGACTTCGTCCGCATGTAGCTCCGCTCCTATTGGTCTTATAGCGTATTGATATATAGTTTAAAGCCCTTCTTAATAAATGGGCTATCTAACACTGAAAGAATTTTTCAAATCAGACCTGTAGATCCTGAGATTAACGCGTTCAAGCAAACACACAAAGAAACTCTTCAACTTTATATATTAGTATAAGAAGTTTAAGATATATATTATGATGATTGGAAGTGATTATTAAAATGCTTCTAAGCCGATATAATTATAGAGTTTTCAAAGGTGAATTTAAAATTATTAAAAAAGTCGTTTTGTTAATGAATTCAATTTTATTTTTAAATATTTAATGCAGATCTACACGTATAATAAAATTTTATGGAATCTACATAAAAGATATTTAAAATAACTTGATGTGACTAGTCTTTACGACACCAATTATAGACAAATATTAAGTATTTGCAGATCTATCAAGTCTTACCTTATTTCATTTAATTTGAATGTCAGTAAAAAGTTACTTATATCACATCAGTAAATAAAAATCCGGCCTAGTGCGTGTTGGACTCGTGTACGTGTATATAATAATATATGGCAAAAAATCACGTTTGTTGTATGGGAGCCTCCCTTAATTATTTATTTTTTGTTATTTGTTGTTATAGGGGCAACAGAAATATATCATTTATAAAAAATTCATGAGATACAGCCTGGTGACGAACGGACGGACAAAGTAGTCTTAGTAATAGGATCCCGTTTTAATCCTTTGTTTCCGGGACCCGAAATAGAAATCAAGGAGATTGTGTTTTTTTACATTTTTAAATTACTCAAGCTAAGTTTTTTTTAAATATTTTTTTTTAAATTGGTTCAAAAGCCTTGACTTACATACATTATATAAATAAATCGTCAAAAATATCTTCTTAGGCAAAATTTTGCATAAAAACTGCGTCCGTAAATAACTTCCCTTCGCCTTGTTCATGCGTTGATGCTTATTAAGTATTAATATTTCGATAATTAATACATCAATATGGATAAAAATTAAGTGGTATACAATATTATTTTACTTATCTGTCTATAACGTAAAATATCATATATTTTACAAAAATAATTGAATTAAAAAAGGTAATTTTTTTCGTCAGTTAAAACATCTTTATTCGATTACAAATTGAAGACTTAATAGACCCTTATTTAATCTTCTTTTATATTAAAATAAAGGGAACAAAGATCTAGGACAAGAAAATAGCCGATACTTTAGACATCATACAATTAAATGTGAAGTACGACGATTATTTTAAATGTAAATTATATAAAAAAGTGTAATACAACTTAATTTACTTTCAAGTTTATTATCAAATTGTTTGTTGTGTTTAATTAATATATATTATATTAATTACATGTTATATACTATATAAAATTTAAAATATCTTCATTAGAGTGAAATATTTCTAGTGTCCTGAATTATGTTATTTAATGTTTATAAAGGTCCGTAAAGGTTTTGAAACATTCTAAAATCGTCCAAAATCTTTTTGTGTTTTTTAAATATAATCTTAAAAATTCTCCCCTAACCTTATAGTTAATAGTTTGTGATATTCATTAGATATTTTTTTGTGAGATTTATAAACTTTATTTATAAATGAATGAGTGGACAAAAAGAATAAAATAATAATCTCTCTTATCTGTTACTAAGTATTAATATGTAATTTTTATGGCTTGGAATAAGTAAATCATACCCGGCAGTAATTGGATAAATATTACAGAAAATGTGAAATGATGAGATGTTTAAATACTTATTCAAAAATGGCTATCATTAAAAAATAGATTAAACCTAAACTCTCTCCTTTTAGGAAGCAAATATTAACAAAGCAAAAACTTTGAAACCTTTTAAACAGCAAAAAGCGTACGATTTAGAAAAAGTTCCAGCAAGTATCACCTGCATCATCGTTAATCATTTTTAGGCAGATGATTATCATCAGGCAGACGCGAAAAATTCATATTGCGTAACCGTAACCGATGCGAATGATTTATTAATTTTATATAAACATTATTATCTCAATGCCTGTTGGGTTTCAATGTTTTATCTCCTCACCTGCCTCTGAAGGTCTATAATTTTTTTGTTTATATGGCAAAATTATTATCTTAATATAAACATCTCTTGGTTATATTCTCTCCTGTCAATAGTAATAGTGTTTCTTTTCAATATTTTTGTTTTTTGGTATATATTTTTAGATTGAGAAACTGAAATAAAAACGTTGGATAAGGCTTATAATTTCATTGTTAATTATCTAATTGACTATTTAACCTATTTAGAGTTCTCCAGAGAACTGCTTATCACAAAAAGGCAAACTAGTAATATGAATCTATACTAATATATAAAGCTAAAGAATTTGTTTGTTTGAACGTGCTAATCTCAGTAACTGCTCGTCCGATTTGAAAAATTCCTTCAGTGTTAGATTTGGGCATTTATCAAGGAAGGCAATAGGCTATATATTAACACGCTAAGACCAAAAGGAGCGGAGCATTACGCGGACGAAGTCGCGCGGGTCGACTAGTTAAAAAACAATAATATTTGGATTTAGATATTTGCTATTGATATTTTTTCCATCTTTAATGGATATTATTTACACTTATATTAATGTAATCAACAACATAATCATAATCATAAGCCAATTCGTATATGATAATAAAGTTTTACACATCATTCATTACAACCACTACTGCGTTATTATAATACTTATATTTGTGCTTTTATCTATTATTATATCATAACAAAATGACAACATGTTACGCAAGCAGAATTTTTAAAAGGATACACCATGATTTAGTACATAGATAACGAATGTCGGTTTCTACGACCAAGGCTTCGACATGCCGTACCTTATTAGAATACAAGATGCATAGATATTCCATTCTCACGCACGATTCCCCAGACTAAACATGTGAATTTCTAAAGCAAAAACCGAATATACCGCTACGCTACACGGAAACGCTTATGATGTTACGAAACATTTTTTTTCCGACGCCGAACGCATCCAAACCAAATGGACCGGCCACATTTCACACCCGGAAATACATCAAAACTTTTTGCCACAAAAATAAGCCCCGAATTTGACAACTCAAAAAACTTACCGAGAAGGTTCAATATCGTGAGAAATAATCTTTATCTGTGGCAGAATAATGTTCTTCCAAGTTTAAAATGCAATATGTTATGGCGCGTAAAAATTAAAACGAGCCATGTTTGATGTTAGTCTTACTTTGATCTTCTCGTCCCGAATGGACTATGATTCATTAATTGTGCATGATTACATTTATATAAGCATTTAAAATGTTAATATTTGTTTAGGTATTAATTACTAGTTACTACCTATTAGAAACCAGGCGCCATTTGCAGCTTGTAATTTGATCTAGTGTCTAGTCGTTGTCTTTTGAAATGCCAAAATTAATTGTCAATTTGTTTTAGGTGTTAAGGACTCTTTTTATTCTTTATGACGCTGTCTAGCCCTGAGGTTCTCAAAGATAATCGAGCTGTAACTTGCCTGTGTCTGTCTGGATAGACGCGTGCATTCTTATATTTTATTCAACACAATTTGTAAAATTTTCAAGTCTAAAAAGCGTAGGTAGTGTTACCTGTTACCATGAAAACAATATGAATCAAAATGAAATACAAAATAGATAGAATAGTAATTCAGATCCCTCAATTCTTGGACCTGCTGCGACTTGTCGTCAATCCTTCGGCGTCGAAATAGACAACTTTGGGAATCAGCAGTCTAGCCATATATATCTCAGGGATTTCAATGATGAGAAGGAAGGACGTAGATACTTCTACTGAACCGATAAATAATCAAATATGATCTCTAATTACAAGAGAAACCTAAGCAGTGCCTTGGACTTGTGACCAAGGGGTAGGCTTAAGGATATCCTTTAAGTGATTACAATACTCGCCTCCACTGCTCAGGCTCTCTCTAAACCAAAGGTTAAATTATCTTAGACCTAAACTAACACAACATGTGGCAACTAGAGACTACTTCACTCCGTGAGAGACCGCAAGACTAAGACTACAGTCAGACTGTCGAAAGCATAAAAAGGGTCGAGACTGTCAAAACGACGGAAGTGACTACTACCCTACTCCAATGCCATAGATTGCGATGACAATTCGATTATTCGATAATCTTTTACTATTCTCCGTTATATATGTCTAACTATAGACTTCTAATCCCAATTCTTAAGTTGATATGAGGATGCATATAAATGCGCATATTGCAACGTCATATTTGCAAAATATTACCTGATTTATTTAATATCTATTAATAAAATTAGTTGATAGATCAACTACAGTCTATGGATTTAGTTTAAAATTAATACCTTCAGGTTTAAGGTACATAAGCCGGTCTCAAATTTCCAAGACCAAGATTAAAGTTTTTGTTAAAGTTAGTACGAGATAATGACCGGTCGTAATAATAGTTCGTTCCAGAAGATTCGTTCAAAAACTCGTCGCTACCAAGGCACCGGGCACTCGGCAGGATGGGTATTCGGCTGTCACGGGTACGTATCCTGTACAGAGAGTACATACAAGCAATTTAAACATGGGAGTACTTAAACCGCCCTGACTGCTCCACAGGTTTAGGGGAGCAATGACCTATATCCTAGCCGGAATCGAGCCGAAGTAAAGATCGAAGCGTCGACGCCCGGCGTCCATATTAAGCTTTATTTTTTGTGTCTTAGAATCCACTTCTAATCATAGATTTCAGTTACCGAACAAGAACGGCGCACGTCAGGTCTACGCCAATTCCAATCTGACTCTTATAAGATTGGGGCTTGTTTGAAAATCAAAATCTTGCTTTCAGATTTACGTCTTTTGTCTACACTTCTATGCCATGAAGTTTATGTTTTTTAAGAATTTATACCCGGTCAGTGGTGGTGTGTTCGCTTTGGTTATATTTAGGCAATTCAAGAGTTTATTACTAACGCTTACGCAATTAATAGGAGTTTTTATTGCGGCAAAGAAAAAAAAAAGGATAAAAACTGTTTGATTAAAATTGTAACTTTCTTAATTTTTTGTTATTTTGATTTATTATTACTGCAAATTTTTTTAGAATGCTGCTCGAAATAATGTGATAGAATAACCAATTGTAGAATTATATTTCCAAAGACATAGTTTTTGGGCTTGAAAGTAAAATAGGCTTCTAAATGCATAGCGAGATAATAATGAAATGTGTTTACCAAGTGCTTATGCGATTTTGACAATTCTACATATATATTAAAAATATAATGTGACTAAATATAATCTACCGACTCTTATTAAAATAAACCTCTTAAAAATTAAACTCTCAAACTGAATATGGAGGTGTCGTATATCGAATATTAAATACGATTCAAACTTATTACAGCCATATTATATCATGCACGTTTGCATTTGCAATAATAAATGCAAATATGCAATGACTAGAATGATAATAGGTTTTCATGCTGGCCGTCTGGGCCGTCGCCATATTTGAACTAAAAGCCCATATCTTGCCCGGAAGTTTAGTTATCTGACATTATTATAATACTAATTTAATCGTCACTTTTTAGTTTATTATCTACTTTAAATAAAATTAATGTCATATTAAATTATAATTAATATTTAATTATTTATAAAGTAGACAAAGAAAACATAGATCTAATTAAAAACAAAACTATAACTAAAATCCTAATCTAAGGCTTCATCGTAATCAAATAGGAAGGTGCCGAATATCAAAGAGGAAATGCACCCACATTTCCTCTTTGAAAAGCAATGCTAAATTTTTAGCCAAAATGCAAGCCAGCACTCCAGTTTTCCAGTTGTTTTTAACTATTTACTTGTCCTTATAAACCCTATAAAAGTCTACAAAATTAAAAAAAGTATTGCATAAATTGTTATTATTTATATATTACTAGGCAGGCACACGTTGTTTTGTTTGCGTATAAATTCATTTTTGTACACGGTCACCCTTACACCTAGGGGTATAAAGAATATCCAAAAAATTTATTAAGCGATTTCGGAGAAGTTCGATAATAAACACTGTGACAAGAGAGTTTTATATATAGGTACTCGTAAGTTAAAACAAAATCGCTTCTCGCTGTATATACGCTTAGAACTTTTAAACCACGCATCGGATTTTCATGCAGTTTTTATCAATAGACAGAGTTATTCAAGAGGAAGGTTTGTATGTATAAATACATGTATATATTTGAAATACCGTACGAATCCGGGACTAGTAATATTTATTTTGTAGCTAGTGTACAATAAATATTTTTTTTTATTTCCTTATCTATTTAAATAACACAAATATAATATAAATTTTGTGGTAATTAGCGAAACCATAAAGACAAACAAAAACTATGATTACAATTTTATTATATGTAGAGTAATTGAATTAATATGTTTTCGCATTCCTATTCAGTATTTATATTTTTTATACTATTTTTATTTATAAATAACTAAATATGAATGTAAAAAAGGAAGGCAAGAATGAAAAATAAAGAATGTTGATTTCGATGACATACATTTAGATATAGTTGATTGCTAAGTTGAATTTAAAAAAAATCCTAAATATTTATCGTTTGTTTCTATAAAAAAAACGAGAATTTATGGAAAAAAAATATATGACGATTGTACTAAGTTTGCTCCATATTCCAGAGCTTAGAGAGTAAGCTTAGGAATCAACTTTAGTTTTGCTAAGTATGTGAAAAATCATGTTTTTTTCATTTATATCGTTTAATAATTTTTGCAGACATATGACATAATATTTCTCAGTTGGTATAATTTTTGTAATAAATAGTTATTTTGAAACTTTTTGAGAAAAATCAATTCTGTATAAGATCATATTCATATATTTAATAACTAAGTTATTTAAAGAAAAAATTTGAGTATTGTTAATTTACGAGAAACCAAAACGCTTGGTATTAGTGTAATATACAGAAATTTATACAATTTAATAATACGTAATAACTCTCTGGATAAAGTGTTACTGCAACGTCATGATTTCCTTTGAGAATTTGGCTGATACACTGCCGAGTGTCCTGATATAGACTGGAAGCACCTAACAACCAAATGACCTAAATACTCGTAGCAATCTGACTCATAATTATTCAATTTAAATCCGCTCGGACATAATTATTCAATTTATATTAGATTACGTAATTCATATAATGTCAAATATAAGCTATAAACATTTTGGAGGTCATTTATGTACATCTAACTCAGTAGCGACCCGCCCCGCTTTGCACAGTTTCTCTGCTGTAATATGCATGTATGTACAATGTACATGCATGCAGCTTCCCCTTGAATCACTCTGTCTATTGATGAAAACCGCATTAAAATCCGTAGCGTGGTTTAAAAGATCTAAACGTAGAGACGACGAGAAGCGACTTATTTTAAATTATGTAACATTTTTAGTACAATTCGAAATCCGATTCATGCTTATTTGTAAGTGTTTAACCGACTTCCCTCAAAAAAGGATGAGGTTCTATGTTCGACTGTTTATATTATTTTAATGTATGTTCACCAATTTCTCCTTCAATTGGGGTCGAATTTTCAAAATGCTTTTAAAAAGAGAAAAATAAAATGTTTTTTAAAAATTAATCGACTTCAAAAAAGTAAAAAATAATCAAACTTAGATTCTTAGCCCCCTACCAAGTGATAAGTTTTAAGACGGTCCCGGTGTATATGACACAAAATTATATTATTATTTTTGTATTGTTTGGGCTCGGTACCGATTTATTTTTTGAAGTCAGTTAAATTTTTTTTTAAAATGTTTTATCCTCTACTATCTAAAATACTTATCTAAAATTTGACTTTGATTTCATCACAGCTTTTATAAAATGAAATTAAAATTAAAGATATGTTTTATAAATAATTATTGGTTTTTTCTTCGTTGTATTAACCTTGTTACATTTATTTAAATAAAATGTCGAGATAATCTTTAATATTGTATTAATTTATAGTTACCTAAAAGAAAAAACAATAGCAGATAATAATAGTTTATTATATTTATACAAGTCATAGACAAAGTATAGTATGTAATAAATAATAAGTATTTAAAAGATACAAATAGATAAAATATGAATTTAATTTTAGCCAACATTTATTAATAGCCGATGTTCTTGTTGTTTTATTTAAGAATAAGGTATGCAACATGATTTATTAATACACTAACCATTATTTTTATTTTCAACTAGACTTGTAGAAGCAAAAAACCTTGCATAGAAGCAAAGCTTTTCGATTGGATCCATTTTGCTATTATATTATCAAAAATAAATTTAAATAAACGATATAAATCCTTAATAGAAAACTACAATTATAATTTTTTTTTAAGAAATATGTAAATATATTTTATTTATAATCATGATCAAATTGTAACTTATATCAATACCTAAATATCGTAAGTATACATATTCCTTTCCAATCTCGGTCAAAGCCATAGACAAGACATTGAAATATAGCCATAGATAATAAGCTCATTCAAACTAAATAGGTCATTCCACCCTTAAGGTCAGTACCCCATGGTTAACAGGACCACAGTTTTTTAGGGATCATTTTTTATCGGACTAGCGCCTGATTTTAGTTATATGGATACCGTTAGGAGGTACGGGAATGTGGTTTGAGGATCAATCTTAAGATACAATTGTATAAAGAAATGAAGGGTATAAATTATTCTGTTATTTTTATCTATTTGAAGTGATGCCTATTACTGTACAGTTACACGTGTAATATAAAGATAAGTTACATTTTAAACAACAAGATTTAGGATATGAGGAACTGTTTGAGAAGAGTTTGTGTTTTGTTGTTTGTATGAAGAAATTACCGGCCAGTAAAAACCTATTTGGTATTACATTTTTAAAAATAAATTTTAGAATAAAATACTTTTTAATTTAGTTTAGAGATTAATATAACCATAATGAAAAGTATTGATTACCATTTAAATCCAATGACGAGGAAGTGATTAAATACGAATATTTATTTAAAAATAAATAAATACAGTGTCTCGCTCTGTCATTATAAATTGATATATATTATTTAACTTGATTTGTGTTAATTTAGCTAATTCTATGCATGATCACTTGTTCTCTCGCTCACCTCACCCTCATACTTGCTCTGCCCAGGCGCAGCGGCTTGACTTAGTCATATCTTAACCATTTAAAAAAAAACTTATTTATAACAAATTATACACCTAAACGTTTATCATGAATCATTCTGTCTATTGCTGAAAACTACATGAACATCCGCTCAGTAGTTTTTAATTTATCGCGACAGACAGACAGATGCGGCGTGGGACTTTGTTTTATTATATAATAAATAGTGTTTGTGTCTGCCTGTTTGTTTTCCTAATAAATAAATGATTTTCATCGATACCAATAATATCTGATGTGATTAGATTATCCGTGGTGTGTAGATCTAAAGACAAATCCGTAGATAAATCCGTGTAGCGCGGTACGTTTCCGCATTCCTGCGGGCGCGGCGCGGGCGGCGACCCACTGTGCCACTGCCCGCGTATCCCTGATCCTGTCGCGGGATGGGCTCACTAACATATACTAGTCGATAGAAAGTATCGATAGACATTAATTAACCCTTAAAATTACAACATTTGCATCTAGTAAAAATACAATAATACATGCAATAAGCCGAGTAGTGCGTGGGGATTAAGATTCAGGCTACGCGTAAAATAAATAATAAATCTTATCTAAACTTATCAAACTCGTTACTCAACATTTAAATAAGCTAATGACAATAGGAAAATCTCGTGTATTCTTCAATGATAGTAATTATGAAATCACTGGTCAAGCTGTCACAGGACTATCGGGCTGAGTAGAGACTACTCAAATTTTCGAATGTTATCAATATCTAAGGAATAGCGTTTTAGAATAACTTTAATTATTGTGATGTGGCTGATGTTTGTCAAAATAGAGTAGCAGTGTAGCACCTAGGTAAACAAGAGGTGGAAACCCGATAACTACATAAATTATTATCATCAATATGATGTAAACCAGATTTACTTGTCCCGATACAAAACGACGTGACTCGACGGTCGAGTCATTGCGAAGTATTTTATAAAATTTAATTTCGTATTTGGTCAGGTTCTTTTTAAGGTCAGTTTACACATACCTATACTCGATATTATAATCTCTTGGTTTCAAAGTTGGCTAAAAAGAATAAAATTTCTTGGAAAATTTGTGAATTATTCTAAAAATAATTCTGAAGGATTATCATAATTTCATATAGTAGATAAAGTATTATTCGTACCGCGTACAATATGGATTTTCTTACCGTTCTTTTAAATTGATGATAATTTAAACACAGTTGAAATTAAAATTGCTTACACCTAGTATTTATTATATCATCATTTTATTTTTTAAACAACAAAATAATGTGTTGATAAATTTGAATAATATCTTTGCTAATAATATTTATTAATACAAAACATCTTTTAAACTTAAAAGCTTATTTTAATTAACCTTTAATTAATAGAGTATTAATAATCGGTTGCACATTTTTATAACTTTGTTGTCTAAAACGAGTTTAAGTTGACACGATGACACAGAGCAGTTTTCGAGCTAATTTAAATTAAAAACAGATGTTTATAAAACACCTGGAGAGTCCTTAGTCCTGTCGAAAAATTCATTTTATCTTTTTTTCCACTGATAATATACTCGACATGGAGAATTCTCTTATCCACTTGCAGTGTATTACGATGTAGTCTACGACAGCCTATTTATTGAACAACAGGTGCCATTGCTTGTCCTTTTTCGGTAAGTTTTGACATTGTGTAACCGATAGTTTGCAGTTGATATGTAAACAGATAAAACCTTGCATTCTTTGTAACTTAACTTTCAAAAGGTGATCAAGTTGTGTTATTCGTGGCATTCAATACAATTTAATTAGGTAATGCATAAAATATTCGATGTGGAAAAATTATTGGCGTTGCTACATATTTTAAGATTTAAGCTGATGAAAAAGTATAAGTATAATTCATATAAAATACCTACATACTTAGAATAGATTAACACCGTTTGATAGAATACTATGAAAGTTGACATAATTTGTTTAAATTTAGCCTCTGGATGGCATTGCAATCGTCTTATAATAAAAATGAATCCCTATTTTCCTTGGTCACGGCATCACGCGCAAACGGCTGGACCGATTTCGCTAATTCTTTTTTGTTGTGTTTGTTATTGTCAGGAGAAGGCATTTATGGATTGAAAAAATTAAAAAAGTTGCGCGGAAAATTAGAATTAATTTTCTAATTTTCCTTTAAACTTAAAAAACTTAACGACTATATTAACTATTCTAATGTAAGCTTTTAACAGCCAATTCGAATTTACTATTCATAGTTAAGACAGGACATTTCTGTCGGGTCGTCTAGTATAAAATAAAATCTAACAGCTTGGCATAAATAGACACAGACATTACTAAGACTAATAATTTTCAGTTGAGAGTGTATTTGCATTGTCTGGCTGCCACGATAATAAATTGTTGTTGTGAAGATGAATAAAGTATTATTTATTAGGTCATACAGTACATTATAAACGTATGTATTTTGAATGCATAACTTCTTCTTTTGTAGGTATTTATGTAGTTTTTACCTTTAGTTTTAAGATCGTCGTGTGATATATCTTCTGCTTCCTATAACCTATAGTAAATTATATTTTGTCGTTATGAAAAACGGACAAACTATCTAATACATTTTCGTGTATAACACAGCTTATTTTTTGTACGTAGTTAAATATAAATAAAAGAAAATAATATTATCGATATGTTGATCGTAGGTAGCATCACTAATGCTTAACGGGTCCCGAGCCCTACATAGGCTACCCGGCTAGCTTACATAGGTACCGCTAACCGATAGACGATAGCCGATACATCATATGTTAGTATTTCTGTAATATCTTATTAAGTATACTAGTGATGATCCCCGGCTTTGTACGGGTAGTTGAGTATATTATGTCTACCATATATTGTTTTTTTATATCTCAAAGAGGGATCAGGCAGCGTCTAAGATTAAAGCTCCTAGGCGGTTTGACTTTTTCTGATATGTTCAACTATTATGGTAATATTTCAATTAATTTACATAAAAACCTTAATAAATTATACACCTAAACTTTCCTCATAAACCACTTTGTTTATTGTTCAAAACAGCATGAAAATCGGTTCAGTAGTAAGATAAGAGAGACTCATAATATGTGATACGTATGTCATTACGAGAATTACACCATATATGAGTACGAGAATGTAGGTGGTAACGGTATGGACCTCTATGGTCTATACTCTACAGATTTATGGTTGTACCATATATACAGATAATAGATAAAAATAATTACTTGATCATTGGTGATCGCTCCGATCATGATGCTGTAAATGAATCTCGAAATAATTCTCCTTGTAATTACCTAAAAGTATTTTTCTATTTATATCCTAACTAGCCGACCCTTGCGACTTTGTTCACGTATAGCACAGCTCCTATTGATCTTAGCTTGATGATATATAGCCTATAGCCTTCCTTAATAAACGGACTATCTAACACTGAAAGAATTTTTCAAATCGAACCAGTAATTCCTGAGATGAGCGCGTTCAAGCAAACCAACTCTTCAGCCTTATATATTAGTATAGATTAGACTAGACAGCGATACAGCTGTAATTTTTTTGCATTATGTGTACAGACATACGAAATGATAAAGAAATAGAAAAGGCATATATATTTTGAATTTGGAATCTATTTTTAATCTGTAATCCAACATCATTGAATAATAAAAATTTGTGTCTAGAAAATTTAAATTTGAAATCTATTTCCGATTATTTATAGATTACTGATTGAGATTGATTGTTAATGTCAGCTGATAAAGAATAAGTTTTTATTGTATGTTTAGATTTAAAATTCAATTTGTGACGTAAATTTTAATTTAGGTATTCTTCTAGATATCTAATCCGTGGCTATGCTTATATTACAAATGGAGAAGATTATCTGTGGTATATTAAAAAAAAGTAATATATCCTATTATTAAATAAAAATATATTCTTGTAAAATCCACTTTAACTTGAGCTAGTTTTGATATAACTAAGATGTACTCGTCGTCAGTATATTTTTATTATATACAAATACACCTATAATTCATACTATTATCTTCACGTATTAATATATAGATTACTATGCTTTATTTAAAACTAGCCGTGCCCTGCAGTTTCACGCAATATCATTATATATTATAGCCTATGTGTTATTCTGACATATTAGCTATGTTATTGTAAAGTTTCATCAAAACCCATTGAGTAGTTTTTGCGTGAAAGAGTAACAAACATATATCCACAAATCCATACATTCTTACAAACTTTCACGTTTATAATATTAGTAGGATTCAAAATGTATAAATAGTTTTAAGGTATATTCAATAAGTTAGTAAATCTTGATATAATAACTATCTATACAAATAAATAAAATTGGAGTGTCAGTTTGTAATATTAAAATAACCGCTTTTTACTAAGTGCATATGGATGTATGACCAAAACAATATTTTTTTTTACAATTTTTGTCTGTCTCTTTGATCCGGCTAATCTCTAAAATGGCTGGACCGATGATGATTTGATGTGACTTTAACTGGCAGATAGCTGATGTAACAAGGAGTTAATTAGGCTATTTAACCTCTCGGTACGACCCATAGGAGCGGAGCAACACACGAACGAAATAGCGCTGGTCGGCTAGTTCAATAATAATATCTTCTAATAGTTTAATGTTGTTTTATATTCTAAACAGAATCAGCAGGCGAGGTATTGTTAGCGCACCTCATAGCCTTACTCTGACACCATCGATCATTATTTATCATCTGCTTATTGGATGAATGATGCGTATCCTTTGCCTACTTACGTTGCTCCCATTAATGAATGAATTAATCCAGGATACTCATATCTATATACTCCTTTTATATTTTAAAAACATTGTTTAATCTTCATGTAGAAGAAGATTAATTAAATAATTGTTTTTTCAGATTATTTCGGGTTTGTAAAAAAAACTAAGTTTAGAAATAATATAAAACATCTTTATTGTTATCTAAAGATAAATGTTGTTTAATTACAAATATATAAATTTTTATATACTAGGGTGGGAATCTTTCTGGACTTTTTTCAATGAAAAAGGTGATAGACATCCTTCCAATAAAACTAATAATTTAATTTTTATTCAGTCTTAAATGGCAACACTGAATTAAAAAATGTAGCGAGACAGCTAGACGCAGTCTTATCAGTTAAAAAGTATTTTAACTTATATTTATAATGTTAATTAAAAACAAAGCAGAAGTTAAGCAATAGATACTTTATTTACATTTTGTTCAAGCAAAGTCAAATTGGTAACTCGAATAATGCGGAAAGTTAATAGCAGAAATCTAAATATATATCTAAAAACTACATAAAACATTTTTCATAATATTATATTATAATACGGTTAATTTTGAAGGTTTCTCATAAAATATACAGTCAAAAGAAGAAAACCATTCAAAAAACCCTTTGCCTCTTTTTGCTTGTCTTTAATCATTTATTATCTATGGTTCGATGCCACTTTATTGACATAAAAAGATTGCATTTTATAATCTTTATGTTATAACTATGCTACAGCTAACAATTAAAATATATTTCTTAGTCTAAAGCAATCTCTTTTAGTACAGTCGATAAAATCGCATCAACTTACGTTTAGGTTTAAATAAAATAATTTATATAAAATACAAATGCATGAAAGATATGTAAGTTCTCGAAAAAACATTTATTCAGTCAAGTACACTTATGTCTAGTGAGTATTGATAAACAGATGGGGTCCTCCGAGCCGTAGATAGAAGTTGTGCAAAACAGGAGTATATCTGGAAAAAAAGAAAAGAGAAATTAGTTACTGCCAGGACTTCTAACCCTTCTAAACTAGCAAAATATGGAATAATGGCAACCCTACATAAAACCACCGGTTGACAATAAATTAAGAGATCCTATAGTGAAAGAAATTGCACTCGTATATAAAACATGGAAGCTCATTTTAAATGTCCTATAATATTACAAGTTACTAAAGGACTACTTTACCATTTGTTAAAAGATCAGGTGGCTGTTTTATTTATTTTTAATGTATAATACTCTAATAAATTAAATACTCTATTTTCATATTTCTTACTATTTTATAGCTTTAAGATATACAATTCTGTTGTACATTAATTTGATCTAACTCGTAAGGCTTAGCCAGCGTTTGCGATTTAAGCGCAAAAAAATATATTTTTCGGTTTTTCTCTACTATAATATGCATGTACTATACATATAAACCTTCCTCTTGAATCACTCTATCTATTGCTGAAAACTGCATTAAAATCCGTTGAGTAGTTTAAAAGATCTAAGCGTACAGACAGCGGAAGAGACTTCATTTTATACTACTTTTTATTCCATAGACTACGAGTATAATTTTTAACTATAAATCAATTCAAAGTACATAGATAACATATTTCAAGCATGTCAGATATTTTTTTAAGTATGCAAAATTAAGATAAGGTATTATTTAAGTATGCAATTTTGTTCGCAAGATTGACATTGTGTGAATATCTCGCATTGTGTCGGCGTGCCTTTGCCTAAGTTAAACAATAACATTTTATTCACAAATAAAAGCCTCGCGTTAAAAACTATCTAAAAGTCTATTGCGTATGTTTTATTATTTCAGTCAACTTTTTGCGAGAATTTTTTAGACATAAAAATTGCAAAAAGTGTTCATTTGTTAGAAACAAAAGTATCTTTTCTGTTTGCGCAACGTAATTGTTTATGGATAGAGTATGGTCATAGCTATTGTCTACGGCGGCACCTTTAATGAAACTATGAAATAACGCAGTGTAATTAAAAAAAATGTAGCCATCTTTTTCTTTTTTATGGGATGCGAGCGACTGATGACATAAAGACTGCACTTAGGTTATGTGAAAAGGAAGTGTGGTTACGTATTTATTGTGTAAGAGTTGCATTTGCTGTAAAGATTGGTTAATATTGTGTTGTTCTTCTATGACGACGTAAAGTTAATGTTTCGTTTTAAGATTTATTAACCTATCATTATTTAATATTGTTACATAGTGTTTAGTTTCCTTTCGTAGGTAATAAAATTGCATTTGGAAGCTTAACTTATAATTTACGCGAAGCCATTAAAACCGGCCAATTACAATAGTTTTATTATCATGTTATGTACACCAGATGCGCACTTGTCTGAACACCCGTCCCTGGTCATCCTTGGTTTGCAGGCTGGCAGGCTCCATGCACCTGTTCAGCCTAGCGGCATGTGACAAATATATAAGCAACTGATGCCCCTTGTTTATATACTACTATGAAATAATTAGAACCAGTTTAAAGTATTTTAGTTTCAATATATTTGAAAAACTAAAAATGTAACTAATGAGTTTTTGTTTGTATTACATTTCCGTCCATTCGCCAACAGATGGCAGTAACCGTCGCATTGAAATCTCAAACAAAAAATGACCGTGAACTTATTCAAATTGATAAAAAAACATTTAAAATACCTATACAACACTCTCATTTACTGTACTAGGCGATCAGATGTATTAAGGAATTGTTTGGTGCTCAACAAAAATGGTTTTTTCCTTGACCTGACAATGTTACATAGTATTATTTGATTACTAGCTAGGTCTAAGCGCAACCTATTGAACTAGGAAGCTAAATTTACCTAGTTTTATTCAACGATTTAAACTAAAGAAGTTAATGGCTTCCGGAATAGAATAATTTAATAGTTAAAACTTAGTTACATATTACCGAAATTTCTAGAACATACACATACAGGTATCACAAATTATGTAACTATTTTTTTAATAGGCATTTGAAAATTTTCCATCATTAATTATTATTGAATATTTAATAAATTCTTACAACAATAATAATATATATAAATCTATTTTGAAACGTCGAACGAAAAGATACGCGGAAGTTAATAAATAATGCCCGTTCCTTTAAGATCAAGAAAAGCGAGTTATCTCAGCTTATTACGGGGAGACGAGGTACCAGGCTCGTAGATGTCGCGAGGAGGTGGTTATGACGTAACAAGTTCTACGTAGTTACACACTAGCAAACGACAAGACGACATTCATTTCCATCAACATTTTTTATCTAAATTATTTGTTACTATTTTTCATGTTTATAGAATTTAATAACATTTTAAAATAAACATTCAAGAATATTTATTCCAAACCCTTTTGTTAAATTTTTACAATTAATTATTAAGAATTAGGATTCTCCGGTTGTGATTTTAGATTTACTACATAAATCTTTTTTCTTCTATTATATAAAATTCTCGTGTCACAATGTTAGTTACCATACTCCTCCGAAACGGCTTGACCGATTTTTATGAAATTTTATATGCATATTCAGTAGGTCTGAGAATCGGCTACTATCTATTTTTCATCCCCCTAAGTGATATAGATGGCCCACACCAATTTTCTTAAATTTATATAGCAAAATAACGTTTGCCGGGTTAGCTAGTAAATTATAAAAAAATATTCTGGTGTCTCGATGACATTGTAAGTCGGACAGACTGTTCCGATTCACCATACGCAGTCTGACAAGTGATTTCAGATACTGAACATTGTCTAAAGTAGTGCAATTAGTGTAATTTTGTGTGGTGAAGTTAGGTGTTGTCCTGTGACTATCACGTGAACCCATAATATTGTTAACCGCTTCAGTTAGATATTATGGAGTGCAGCCAGGCAGCAGAGGCGAGTGTTTTCTTATTATATACATACGTATATATCGGACCTCAAGGAGGCGGACTGTCTACACTAAATGCGATTTTTAATATTATATTTTAATTATGCGCATAAACAACATCTTTGACGCTCACCTCTCATTGCTTGACGTGTTACGTTTTGCGGAAACACACATACCGTGTGTATGTATGTATGTGTTTGTCCGTATACGCACATTCGACCGAAATTACGAATGAGCACTTCTGTGTGTTTCTTACATCTGTGTAGCTTTCCGTTCGTGAGCTGTTGCTATGTTTCAAGTACCAGGCTGGCAGAAGCGGATGGGAGTGACATTGTATATTATACTGATAAGACTTAGTTTTCATATTATATTTCCGCGTTGTATAGTTTATTTACTTGGTTAGAAATGAGAAAAAAGTAAACAAGAAACTACTTTTAATGAGTGCATTTTTTTAAATTTAATTTACTACCTTGCACTCTGATAATTTTATAATAGAAAAGATAATCATATTTATGAGTAATAATTGTATAAAAAATTCAATTAATTAAATCATCAATAAATATCAGCAAACTCTTTATTAGTAACATATCTGTGTATATAAACTGTGGTTTTGTTGCCCTTGACATGAAAGTAGTTTTAGTTAATATCATGACTGTACTTTATGAAATAATAAACAGTTTTGGAAAATAGGTTACTTTTTTTAAGATATTAATTTCCATATCATTTTACGTAATAGCGTCCTCACTTTTAAACTTACGAAAAAAAAATAACAATTGATTTTTTTTTTAAATATTGAAACCTTTTATAGCATTAACACCTTTCTTCTTGTGAAATTTCCTAGATTATAGGGTAATATGTATATCTGGATAGATGATTATAGATAAAGTATAATAAGATCATATTTGTTCCAAAAATCATAAAAGTAGAGCCAATCTAGAACTTTCATTAATATATACTTGGAAATCTACTAATCTGTAAAGATTAAAATATAGGGCAACAATTTTTTTTGTTGAGATGTGCAAATTAAATAAGAAGGAGAGGACAAAACTAATTTTGTATTTATACTACTATAAGGTATTATAAGAATTAATACATGTAGCAAAACTTATGTGGTGTGAAATTTTGCAAAATTAATGTTTATGTGAAGTAGGAGTGTTAAATTAATTGAAATAATCATTATATCGTCACATGGTCTAGCTAAGTAGCTATTATTATAGCTCTCAATATGACCATGGGTATATTATTATAATTAAGATATTATATTAATATGAAAGAAACAGTGTAAGTGAAATAAATAAAATGACAGTTTATTTGTTAGTGGTGTTACTCAATGTAAAACATATGGTTTAATGTCAATATAAAATATGTATTGTTTACTTTGTACATACATTGTTTATCTTTAATAAATAATTTAATTTTTATCAATAGAAATAGCTTTTCCTAAGAGGATATTCGTATTCATATAATGAAAGTGATAAGAGGGAAATAAGTAAGAAAATTAAATAAAAAGTATATTGTTATGTGAATCTAAATGTATCTCAAACTTATATGATTTTTTTAAACTCATAATTCTCTCTTTTTAGCACAGGGAGGTAAGAGTAACTTTTTTTTTAATTCTTCATTCCATTTAAGGGTTTTTTTCTAAAAGAACATGCCACCCCCATAGTAGCAAAGCTAAGAGTAACTTATTTAATTTAATGGTTAAACTCTTAACTTTATATGTTAATTTCTATTTATTACATATAAAATAAACCATAATATGTATTAATAATCAATTTAAAAAAAATACTAAAACATTAAATATATTTAAATCGCTTGTGTTGAAAAATGAATATTGAAATCAGTTAAGTTACATTAACTTTAAGTGAAGTCACAACAGAAATACTAATAGAAAATAAACGTATTTCGTAAATACGTTTTTTCCGATTATATAACGTAATTGTAATGAATAAACGTGAATATCTTGTGAATTACTCTGATTAGTTTGATCACAGTTTATTGAACCGCTTTGCTTCTCCTGTATCGATGCAGTGGTGTCAATGACTTGATAGATGACGAACCAACGATAGAAAAACTTAGATGAGATAGGGTTGGTAAATAGAATTAGCATGGCTTTTTTGTTCAAATTAATTACTTTGTTATTAAACTTGGAGGATATTTGTTATTTGTTACATTAAAGTAGGTACAAAAAATGGTATTGATGGAACTTATATTTAAGCATTACAGAACAAAATGAAATATCGTTATTTAGGAAGTGAGGAAACTTTAAAAAAATTATAACCACACAATACAAGTCTAAAGAATATTTTAAATGGACCCATTGATGATATCAGTAAATAATAAATATCTAAACTGAACCGTTTTAATGTAAACTAAGTTATAAGACCGAAAAATTGATTAACGACGGATATAGATGAAAAAAAAAAGGAATTCAAGTTGGAGAAACTATCAAAGTCTCGCGTTTAAATTTGATTAACTAAGAATTCCTTTAAAGCACTCGAGAATATCTTGAGGTACACATATCAATGTTATGTGTAATAACTTGTACGGACTAGTGCTATTTATTTTTTATCTGTCATAATTACCGAAATCAGAATTTTTTATCGTTATTAAAGTCAAGGATTTGCTGGCGGTTGTCGGTTGGCATATCGATAATTAAAATGTAAATACCTGGCAACGAGCGAATCAACGTTGACCTGCCATTACGGCAACTATTATGAAAGGTTATTATGCAACTAAACTTCGACAAGGTTGATATGTAATGCTAAGTCTGGGTCTAAAGTCTGACCTACATCGTATCGGCCTTTGATGTCTCCATGTTGCAATGTTGCCATCTTGCTTCATATTTATGCATCTGCTATGCAATTGGTAAAAGGACAGAAATCATTCGGTTAAATGCTCATGGAAAGTGACGTTTATTTTGTTTATCGCTTTGGTATTTAATATCGGCACAGATCATTAACGCAATCAGCCTGTTTTAATTTTTATAATCAATAAAAAATTATGCAGTTTTAATCCTGCACCTTATATGACACTCAAATAACCATAGTCTAGATTCTCATATGAGGAAAGGAAGGACAGCAAATCAGATAACAAGTAATAAAAACTTCATAGATGATATCATGTCTAGATTTTTAGGTAAAAACTTATAGAGATATAATTTAGATGACGTATTTTCCTCAAATATTCAATAAGATTAGGATATGTCTATATACGAAAATGAAATCATCACAATAAAAACAAGTAATTTGGATGTTATTAAACCCAGAAATAGTCATCGGCGATTCGATATTACATTAGAATAGTCAAATAAAATATTTGAGTTCAAACTAATAAAAGAACCAGTTCCTTGACCAAGGTTTGTTGACTCCTTAAAATATTTTCGTCGGAAGATTCTATCTTTATAAATAAGTATTTCATAGGTAATGAAACAAACGTGGTGGGTCTCATATCTCATGCAGTGTTTTGTCTATAATTGTGATGAAATATCTAGTGAAATTGAAGCTGAAATTAAAGGGAAAAGATAATTCGTATATAAAGGTGGTATAGATGACGCGAGAGCAAGTAGCTGCAATGGTGTAATATATGCGCACTATCATACTGCAATGTCGATTAATGCATGTAATTTGGAACGTAAATAATGATTTTATTCTTGCATAAATAACTGCACCTGCCCGTACAATACCTACTAGTGTTCATTTAATTATTTAAACATTTACCTTTAATTAGAGCCGCCACCTGCTCTTCGACCTTGTAATGCACCTTTGTACGCGACATGTATTTTGCATCGCAAAAAATACATATTTTCAACATCAATTCATGAACTTTTTGCACGCATGAAGAAAATATTGCAGCGAACGATTATATTGTTACATGCATTTTAATTTATTTTTAGTAACATACGTTTTGCATAGATGCCAATTCACGACCACCTTGAGGTATCCTGTTTATGACATGTATCATAATTTGCTAAATACCATCAAATTGGCAAGATAAAATGGCCACGCAATAATACTTGAGGAAAATCGGTGTCATCGAAGAAGACCCAGATATGGAGGTGATGATAATAAAAATATTTTGATGTTATATTTTTTTTAAAGAAAAGCTGTAGTTATAAGGCTTTATGGCAACCACGAGAAATTGATTGGTAGGGAAGTAATTAATAAATGGAGTGTCAAATATCTTGTTGATAATTTGGACAGAAGTTTAGGGATGAAATGGCATAGTTGCATTACTGCTTTAGATTTTGTTACTTGATAAAAATAAAAGTTAAGCCCGAGAATTCTAGACTCACGTTGCATAAATTCAGTTACTTTTACGACACTACACCTGTTAGGCTGTTCAAATAGGCGTAATAGCCTATTTTAATATTACAACAAGCGATAATTGTTGCTAACAACGAAGAATGTATTAAAGTTTCGCATAGGATGTAATTCAGTACCCATTTGATGCAAGATAGGCGCTTCCATAGAACCAAGTCCAACCTAGCGATTCCATATAAAACAATGTAAAGATAAACCCTATCGTCGCTTAGCTCATGTTATCACAATCAAATTACGCCACATTAAGTTACAACACAACTCGTCTCAGCCATATTAAGTTACCGAAATAGCTGGCATGAGTTTAAATGATCTAACAAAGGAAGACGGCCACGTGCGGAGCATAATTTTATGAGCAAAAAAATATGGCTAGGGAGGTAGTGACCTATGATGACGCAACCCAAAAACAGGCCACGCTGCAGTGGACCGGGGTCAAGGAGGTTCACCACCAAAACTCCCCATGTGCGAAAACGACTCGACTCTGAATCATCGCTCCGGAAAACAATGGCCTGTAAACTGTAATAACGACCGGTGATTACGTAAAGTGCAATCGCATCCACATTTGATTTTGAATCTGTTGCGTTCATTAGCGAGTGATTTTTAATCTGCGCTCTAATAAAGGCGCGAAGAATACGCGATGATGAGCATTTTCGAGTGTCGCCGAAGCGTCGGTCCGTGTTCGCGTCTATTTTGAACTCCCGATCGGTCGCTCGCCGGGTTGTTGAACTGGATATTTCGGCAAACACAGACGCATTACGCGTTTTGTTAATCTGAAAGTATTATGACACTGCCCGTGTAATTGTCGGTCACCTTAAGGTTTACGTGTTAAAGTAAAATACTTAATTATTCCAGGTAGGCTTATGAAATTGTCGCTGACAAAAGATAATTGACCTACCTACGCAGTTTTTATGTTGACCAAGCGACATGTGCCACAATACTGACAATAGTAATTAACTGTCGCGAATTAAATGATAACATTCATAATACAAATGAGCGCGATGCAATGTTTTTGCGAAACTGGACGCAAACATGCGGAGATCTGTTGTGTTAGTGTGCGTGCTTTCATCTACTTGTATGTGTGTGTGCAGTTTGTGTGTGTACGTGGAAGCGCGCGATGAAATAAAATATGTCCGGTCAACGAACCCGCGGTCGGTGCCATAAAAATTGCGATACTGCCCGAAATTCGGGCATAAAATTAAGAAACACAACCACATTGATAGAAAAAAAAATTACAAAAGGCTTGCAACATTAATTTTTTATCCTCTCAATATAGATCAGTGAATTATATATATAAGAAACACTTATTAATTAAGGGACAAAGACCTAACCAGTTCTTGAAGTTGATTGATGATATTTTTTATATCCTAAAATAAAATTAAACTAATAATTTCCGATAACAAACATTCATGCATTTAAAACACACTCTTTCATGGAAATGAATAAGCAATTTGATATATAAATAGCGACAATTTGTCAGAAGTTTTAAACCAATCGACTTAAAATTCAAGGACTGCTTTGATTCCAGGAAGAAAACTAAATAAGAATACTTACGTCAACGGAATGAGGATCTTCAACGTGCATATTTTTGTGTCCAAATGTCGTTGCACAGTGAATTTTTCCTATATGTCTGCATTTCCGGATAGCACGCGGCGCGCAAGTCAGCTGATTTCCATCCGATGACCTTGTGTACACGCCTCCCTTCATTTTACTCGGACTATTTACAGCTGTTGTCGTTAATCGCCAGTCAATTAAGTGTCGCTAGTCTGCCTCCTCTTTCTGCAAGAAGATGTTTCTTCCGGGCGGGTGCCAGTCAAGATTCTCCGCCTGCCGCAGCACATATTGTCTCATGGAAGGTGGAAGGTTTAGTAGATTTCTGTGGGGTCGAGTCCGACCATTTTGGAGTTTAATATTGGCCGGTAGGATCCAGTACCTTAACCTCCATTTTATTTAAGTCTAATAAGAAAGTTCAATACACACCGGTCGGGTCCAAACTCTTACATGCCATCGGAAGTCAATACTGACCGGTGGGATCGAGTGTGAGTACATCCATTTTGACAGGGTCTTAATAGAGTCCGGTCGGGTCCAAAGTAACAATATCCATTGCGTAGCACAATTCAACACAAAAGTTCGTTTAGTGTACCGAGTCGCGATGTAAGGGTTATATGTCTCGACACAATGGTCTGTCCGCGCGTGCGACTTGCCGGGCTATGCGCGCTGCGGCGCCGACGCAGGTTTATATGATGAAAGCGCCTTCCGGACCCGCCATCTCGCGGCGAGTGGACACAACCTTAGAAAACACTTTTCCGAACGCTGTAAAGAATAGGGTTACCATGTAAGTTATTGTCATTTTGTCAAAATTTATTTCCATTAATTGCTGTACGCCTAAAAAACGAGTGCACCATGTGTTCAAAAGGTCTAAAACAAGATTGACTGGCGCTGCGCATATGGGTATCACCTGCGCCATTACAAAGGTGCGAAATTAATATTAGTTATAAATTGGGTCTTTAATCGTCTACTTTATAGGTTTTTGAAAACTTTGGAGCATTATACTTATGGGTGTAGTGAATGTAACCCAAAAACAATATTCATGCTAACTTTACTTTGAAAGCCGAGTCATTCAGATCTGTTGTATTCATTTTAAAGCGCTGTTATAAGTTTATTTATGCCGTTGTTATATATTGGTAGATATGATTTAAGACTTCACGGTATTTGGAATTAAGTTATGAGTCGCCTGTAAGTCTACTATTTAATAAACATTCCATAAATAACGTTGAGAATAAATATTTAATTGCATTTACGTGGAGATATTTAAAGAAAATAATATTTAATTTAATAGTATTTTAACGTAGTTATTTTTTTATTTCTTTTTCTCCATTTTCTTCACCAGATTTTTAGTTCATCTTAAGTTTGCTGTCAATTTTTAATAATATTTGAATGAACATAAAATTACTTGCAATAAATAAATCTTAGTGAATTTTAATTTGTCTAATTGGGGTAAATTTTAGATTTTGCAATTAATTAGTGTAAAAAATTAAGAAATAGCTACTAAAATAATAAGTTATATATCATTTTTATATAAATAATTCTTTTAAATGATTAATTGAATGCTCTATATATACTTAATATATAAAGCTGAAGAGTTTGTTTGTTGGCTTGAAAGCTCTAATCACAGGAACTACTGGTCTGATTTAAAAAATTCTTTCAGTGTCAGATAGTCCATTTATCGAGGAAGGCTATAGGCTATATATCATCACGCTGAGACCAATAGGAGCGGATGATCATGAGCACAAAGTCGCAAGGGTGGGTCAGCTAGTTTAAAAATAAATTTGCTTGAGATTATTTACTTATTTATACGACAAGTTATATGTATATAAATCATTATATGCTATAGAATAGTTTAAGACATATTTTATAACATTTAGGTTTATATAGGAACCAGGAAGTGCAAAAATATAAAGCTTGTCACCCTACAATCCAGCAGCCATTAGAGTGTAGGTGGCACTAGACGTTTCCTTTTTCCCCGGCAGAAAACTGCTTTCCACGCACACGTACACACAACTCTATCCCTTTCTAACAACAAACCACTTGCATAGCTCTATCTCTTTCTATTACCACGTATTTGTATATATTTGTGTGTGTTTGGTAGTTAATTTAATATGGGATTAGAAATTTGTTTCATTATAAACTTACGATAGTAATATTAAAAGTTATTTACTAGTTAGATAGCATAAGTTAAATTAAGTATTCACATTATATTAAGTTGCACAGTTTCAAAGTTTAAACAAATCTCTATTTAAATCCGACAGTATTACTGGAAAAGCTAGCAACACTGTTAATAACATTTGGTAAGTAGTTTTTATTCGTTTATTTTAGAAATTTCTCACTGACTGTACTATATGGTAACATACTCGTATGTAATGGATCAGAGACAGTCTGACCAGTGATTGCATGGAGTTAAAATAAATCTTGTGAAATATATTTATGTAGTTAGGGAATCACGTATCACATTTAGGGACATGAGGAGTAAATACGAAAGTATTGCGACGATGAGAGGATACTTAATTTGCCCAATCTGGAGAATAAAATATTCTACAGGTAAAATGAAAAGGGTCCTCCTGTCAATGCAAATTTTCCAAACCAATAGCTTGATTATAATACAGTATATAATAACATATTATTTAAATATAACAAGAATCTAGCCATGGGATAGCCAAGTGGTTAGCACGTTGATGTCTACTCGGGAAGTCCGAGTTCGATCCTGGGCATAGACCTCTGATTTTCTGAATTATGTGTATTTTAAGCAATTAAATATCACTTGCTTTAACGGTGAAGGAAAACATCTTTTTTTTTTATAATAGATAAGGTGCAAACGAGCAGATGGTCCACCTGATGGTAAGTTGCAACCATCGCCCATGGACATCGGAAAAACAAGAAACACTCTCTCGTTTTGTCGATGCGTTGCATCCCCGAAGATAGGGTGGGAAGGGGGAATGAAGAAGAAAAATGATGCGGATTCAGCGGACCCTAGGCCAACAGCCCAGAGTCCATTAGACTCACAGCATTAATGGGATGGGAGAGGGAGGGGGTAAGTCTGGCCCACATGCGGCTCAACCGGAACGCGTCTATGACACTTGGCGATCGGACTCGCATGCTGGTGGTCGCAAGCCAGTCGGGGAACAGATCCCCTACCACCAAGGGGGTGCTGGGTTACTCGGCTCTTACGAGATGCTCTCCCAGCGGCAGAGGGGAATAGTATTCTAACCCGTGAGACACTCCTGAGAGTTCCCTAAAGTTCTCAAAGGTGTGTGAAGTCTGCCAACCCGCGCTGGGCCACGTTCTGGACTATAGCTCCATCCTCATTCTGAAGAGGAGGATTATTAATGTGTGTCGATGATGACCTATGATTTCATAGAAATTATCAATTATGCAATTTTTCGCAACATTTTAATGTAACGTAAAATCAATATATCCTGGCACGTCATCCAATAAATAATGGCGACGTAATCATTACTTTAAATTCATGTCATCACCTATCTATTATCCAAATAAATATAAGGTTTCGTTTCTCAATAAGTTTTTTATTAAGTTAGTATGCAAGACTAGTATCTATGGCTGGAAGGCGTTGTTTGCTTAATTCTCTAATAATAATCAAATTTGCAACAAAATACTTTTTTAAAATTTTATTTTGGAAGGTGAATATAACGAATTTAAATGCAATCATTCACTTCAAGATGTTTAATAAATATTGTCTAAAAGTACGTTTATAATATTAGCAGGATATTTTATATAGATACATTCAACAGTTGAGTACTTTTTGATATTAAATGTAGCGTAGAAAACAACAAATAAGCAATAAACATCTTATCTATAAAATTCTCGTGTCACAATGTTAGTTACCATACTCCTCCGAAACGGCTCGACCGATTTTTATGAAATTTTATATGCATATTTAATAGGTCTGAGAATCGGCTACTATACCCCTAAGTGGTAAGGGTGGCCTACCCCAAATTTATATGACAAAACAAAGTTTGCTGGATCAGCTAGTAGTAATATAATAGTTTCGTTATAGAGCAAGATCAAGTGACAACCAGACTTTCGTGATTATTCAAGTTGTGAAAACTTGAAAATTTTTCGGCTTATGTCCTTCATAGATATATAACCGATACCCGACTATGAAGTTTGGGTCACAGTTGCTTTGAAAGATAATAATTTTTAGTGTAAGAACCATCGAAACTCCCTGGTTACTGAGAAAGCTTTTATACTATAAAGTAAATATAGTTACAACTGTCTGATAGGGAGTTGCAACTGTACTAAGTGGCTGACGATGCAGGACGTAGTTTATAATATTATTCCAAATAAAATATATAAAAATTAAGCGTTAAATTTTAAGGTATTTGTGATGCAAAAAAACCATGTCTACCTTTCAAATCAACCGTGATCCAAACATCTATCTATATAATACCTCATTAGGGACACACAGTGAAACTTTCCGGTTCTATAAAATAACGAAGGTCTGATCGTTGGAAGATCTTGGACTATTATATGAAGTGCTGCTGAATAGAGTTTACTGTACTTTATCATCGCATCCATAGTTCATGCGATTTGGACATAAATGAATTATGTCTCCATTTAGATGACGTTATTATGACTTAATATACAGTTAGAGAGATGAGTTACTATTCAGTACAGTCGATTTAATTGTATATAATATATGTAAAAATAAATTAACTTTCTTACCAGTTCTTTTAACTCATGACTCCCAGGAGGGAGGATATCCTAGTTAAACCCTCATACTGTCGTTCTGCGTATAAACTACAATTCCCCTATTTCTTAACAATTTTTATGATTTAGGTAATAAGTGACAAGTATAACATTACATACATGATTTCATTCTCACAATATAATTAAAAAGTTTAAATTTAACATCAATAAATATAAAATTTAAAGCATTCTTCTTATATCCAAATTACAAGGTTCTTTTGTAGGACAAGGAATAAGTAAATATTAAAATTCCACAGGCGACTGTAAAAATGCGATTAAATATGTTTAAGAATTCAATTAAAAAGCAAGAGAGCGGTTTTTGAGATAATGTAATTTATGAATGTCCATTGAAACGTAAAAGGTGTTTTATTCACTAGCAACCCGACCCGGATTTGCTCGAGTAGTAGAGCATATTATGCTTACATGTAAATGACCATATATTGTTTTGTGATATCTCAAAATGGGATTAGGCAATGCTTTCGAGGTGTAGCGACTTTTTCCGACATTTTTCAACCAATATACACAAATCCTTGGCAAATTATACACCTAAATCTTCCTCTATCTATTGGTAAACACCGCATGAATATTCGTTCAGTGGTTATGGGTTTATCAAACAGACAAACGAGGCGTGAAACTTTGTTTTATAATATTTAGCGATGTTCTGATTTTGGGCGTTTATTTTTAGTGTGTTAAGTACATGAACACGGTTAAGGTATTTCATAATTAAAACTTTTATATTTATTTTATATACCTATAATAATGTATGCATCAGGTATGCAGTTCTCTTGGAGAGAGTGGATATGATGCTACATCTAGCTTTGTTTAGATACATTTTAGAACAGAGACGGTAGTATAGACTTCCTTGCATCACATTTAACACTATTATTTCATGCTGCAATAATTTTTCGAAGTCTTAAAGTCACATTACACAATATGTAACTTCAGTATGAATGGCCTTGATTTTTTTCTACATTTTTTAAAACAACACCTTGATACAATAAAAATATATTGACTTTGTAAAGAACTTATTTTTTAAAATGTGGTATTCACTCACGATAAATATATAAATACATAAATAAATAAACATCGTTTTCATCCATACTATTATATAGAGATTTGATTGTTTGTGTTTTTGTATGTAATTTTAACGCGAATAGGCTTGAAAACTACTGAACCATTTTGAAAATAAAACAACATCCTTTTCGGGTAACATAGGCTATATGGTGGCCATAAATATTCTAATTAAAAAGATATGGCCGTTTAAGTTGCATAACGTAGCTATTACAGTAAAGGTTTTAAATAAAAAATAATAAATTTTAATAATTATTTAACTGCTAGAAAGCTACACTATGTCAGATTGACAGAGTTTAGTGTTGCCATAGATATCATAAATTCTTCTCTCTCTCTCCACCAGCCACGCCAAGAGTCTTTAAATTCTCTGCAAGGAAATCTTTATTCATAAACAATTCATTATAAAGATAGATAGATAGAAAGTCTTTATTGCACAACCAAATAATAATATTATATTGTTTAATAATTACAAAGCTAAAGTAAATAAAAGGTATGCAAAGGCGGCCTTATTGCTACAAGCAATCTCTTACAGACAACCCTTGGCAGTTAAGGAACTTTTATTAAGATAAACGGGACAGTGCAAACTTACTTCTTTAAATAATATACATACATACAAACATACATACATACATACCTACATACAAACATACATATTTACATACAAACATACATATTTACATACATACAAACATATATACGTATATTCGTTTTAAATATAATATAAGATAATTATAATATTATACAAAAATTGATAAGTCCGTTAATATTTCTGAATTATATAGGAAAATTTTGTAGTCTTTACTAAACAAAAGCCTGACGTATATTTAAAAAAAATTTAAGAAAACAAAAAATCATAAATATTTAGTACAACGACCGTCTCAACAATTTCTTTGTTCGCAATGTAGGTTAAGTAAGAAAGGCGCGGACGGTCCACCTGTTGACGTCACGCGTATCTACTTGACTTTTAAGTTTTCCTTTACCCTCCAACAAAAATGTATTTGTCTTTACCTTATTATATACTGGTTATCGCTCCGGTTTTGTACGGTTTTTCTACTATAATATGTAAGTATTCTATAATAACGCTTCCTCCTGAAATACACTGTTTAATAATTGTAGTTTAAAGATCTAAGCGTACAGACAGCTGAAAGTGTGTGACTTTGCTTTATAGTCTATATCTCAAGGGTCGTACGACAAGTGGGTGTCTACGAATTAAATAAGTGTGGGGACTATTGGTTTAAATACATATACCTATTAGAAATTAACAGAATTTTTACATAGGCGATGGTATTTTTGAGATAATATTTAATTATCTTATAAGTGTAGTATTCTGTAGTCTTCAATACTAAATAATTTATTTGGGTAAGAATTAATACAAAGGTATAGATAACATGGTCTGATTTTGATAGGCATTTCTATCAACTTTTAAAATGTAAAAAAATATTTATAGTGTCATTACTGTAATAGTTGGATATATGGTCTCGTGAAGTTTTTTGTAGATATTGATACGTTCTATAATATTGTAGAACATTTTTTGTTCTCTCATCAATACTTTCCACAAAGCATGCGATCGAAGAAATTTTATGGTTAATTTTTTTACACCTTGGGTTGGTTTTAGTAAGAATTTCTGAGGATCTCTAATTTTCTCTAGTAATAAATATAGCTTATGTTACTCAGGGATAATGTAGCTTTCTAACTACAAAAGATTTTTTGAAATCAGTCCAGTAGTTTTTAAGTTTGTTCGTTACATACAAAAATACAAATCTTTCCTCTTTGTAATATTAGTATAGATATATAGATTAACACCATAAGTAATCGTTTAATAATTTTAAGTATCTCTTAGGAAATTGTAACCAAACTGTAAAACGTCTTAAATATTATAAAAAGTAGCTTCTGCTGTCTGTGCAATATCTATCTATATATCTAATAGACCTTTTATACTAGGTATGCAATAGATTTTAATTTGATTTTCAAAGATAGACATTTATTTAATTTAAATGAAATGAAATACAAGTTTCTTAAATATATTCTATGTACAGACTTATATTTTTATTATATACAGATAATAAATTGTTTGTAGGTGTGAGCGAAGTTCAATAGCAGTATTTTCTCGCGCCGAGTGAAAGGCCGTGGAAACCGAGTTTCCGGGTGAAAACTGCAATAACATTTATGATTGCTACGACTACACGACATTCTTCACTCTTTATCTATATCTGTTTATTTGTATTTAAAAACTGTTTAACGCACTTTTATTAGAAATAAAATATCACCTTCAAAACTCTTAGTAAATGTCATCTAAAGGTACAAATTTTAAGATTAAACGTTAGAAGTGTCGGAATTCGCAATTTTTCGGGTTAGTAATAGTACTAAGACTCCGCTGTCCATCCGTCCGTCTGTCTGTAACCAGGCTGTATTTCATGAACCGTGATAGCTAGACAGGTGAAATTATTTGCCAAATATTGGTACGGAACCCTTTTTGTATACTTAGAAAAATTCAAACTACAAAATTTCCTAGATCCCAGCTCCACATACCGAGTCCAATTGCAAGTCTAAAACGTTTTTCATAACATATCCAAAAATCAAAATTTCTTCAAAAACAGTCCATTCATTTCATTCATCATTAAAAAATTTAAATAAAAAGTTAAAGTGATCTTCAATTAAGAATATACTTAAACTCACGCTGCGTCAAATGCCCTAGGCACTATTTGTCTTGTCTAAAATGCATTTAACTAAAAATGAGAATCTATTAACTAAGCTAAATTTGATAATTATTAGTAGGGATGCAAATATTCGGTATTCAGCAAATTATTCCCCAATATATTCGGCCGAATACCGAATAGTAAATCACTATAAAAAAGAATGAATAATATTAATCACAAATATTTTTATTTTATCAATAACTTAACATATCAATACTTAAAATCTACCAGAAGTAAGTTATGATGAATGAAAACATTTTTTTTACCATTTGTTACTATATTTAGTATTAGCTTGTTTTAGTAGAATCGAAATTGCCTAGTTTATTATGATTCTACAACATTATTAGGATATTGAACTTAGCGTAGAGTATACAGATTTTGGCGATCTAGTTTTTTCATAGTTCATTAGCACTACTGTATAATTAAAGTGAATAAATAAATATTCATCTAGAAATGTAGGGAGTTTTATATTATGTGAAAAAAATACATTTGGATAACATTTTATTTGTTTATAACGAGTTCAATAAATAAAAATATTTTTTTTATGGCACATTAGTAGGCAGTATTATAAAGTTTTGGAAATTAAAATTATTTTAATGTTTAGATTTACATACCCATTATGGAAGAATTTTTTTACAATCAACTTTTGAAGGCAACATCTTTTGTGTATGTTGTCGGAATGAAACGTCTACAGAGTAAAACATTGTGTATTAACGCAAATATAGATCAAATGGTTGAAGATATTTTTCTATAGAGGGTAGAGGGTTGTATATTAATTTATTTTTTATTACCACGATTTTTAAATATATGTATATATAG
The DNA here is from genome assembly GCA_905147385.1 of Limenitis camilla. Lineage (NCBI taxonomy): Eukaryota > Metazoa > Arthropoda > Insecta > Lepidoptera > Nymphalidae > Limenitis > Limenitis camilla. The sequence continues at coordinate 6,718,123 of LR990248.1, forward strand.
TGGAATGGAACTATTAAAAAAGTGAGTTAAGTATATAGGTATTTTATAGTAATTTATACTGAAGGGCTCTCAGTGATTGTTAACTCAAAATTACAATTCAATCTTATCCGAATTATTTGAAAAATATTTCTTATTTCATATAAAATTAAAAAAATTTAAAGACCAATTTTTTAATATTTAAGAATAAAATGCATTAATAAATCAATTTTTAGTTTTATTTGGTACCAAAACGATAAACATAGTAAAAGTAAAATAGCTCTATGGGCCGATTTTCCTTTACTATATATACTAAAACTTCAATATTTTTTACATGCCACTTTAACTAATAAACAAAGTAAATAATCTAAGTCAATTAAAACACAGTAACATTCAATATAAATTATAAGGGCGATAACGGTTATGAATAGGGTCCTGTTTAATCTGAAGGCGCGTGTCGGAGCAGTGTTTACTGTTTACATTTGATTTTACTTCACCTGCCTGTTTAGTCTTAGCTAATAGCTAATATTTATATAGATATTGTTTTTTATAATGCAATCTTAAAGCCAACACTACTAGTCAAACAGGAAACGATAATGTCTTCATTAAGGTCTAATATAACTCGGAGATAAATTATAAGAAGAAAGAGAAGGGGCACTACAAGGAGAATGTGATATTGAATGGACAGACAGACAGATTGGGTAAACGTAACGTAGATACTGCTACTGAACTGATAAATAACTAAACATTATGATCTCTTACAGTTACGAGTGAAACCTAAGCAGTGCCTTGGACTTGTGGCCAAGGCGTAGGCTTAAGAACGTCGTTTATTCAATTGAAATACTCACCTCCACTACACAGGTTCTCTGTTTAAACTTTTTTTTTTTTTTTTTTTTATTTATTTATTTATTTAATATAAGAAAACTTACTGCTATACATTTTTATAATTTCTGCCAAACTGCTCAGCAGTTTATCGGCAGACGAGTGCTCTCATTTACTTAAGCAGTTAAGATATAATTAATTAACAAAAATCTAACTAAGCTAACGCAATGTATAAACTAACTCATAACATATTACTAAAATAATAACTAGCGATTTTAAAATTAAATAAAAACATTAAACGCGGGTACATTGGAAAAAGACGCAACTTAACTTCGGTCAGTCGCGCGACTTATTCTCCAAACTGGCGGTAGGTAGTTAAATGTGCGTTTTAACGGCATGGCAACGTAATACAATACTATCATCATTGTCGGATATAAGTAAAGCTCCGGACAGATTTTTCTATAAGTAATTTATATATGAATTTATAAATAGCATATATTATGTAGGTAAATCTAATTCATTTTGTAATAAATAATTAGAAATTAGTTTCTTAATTTCTTTTTTACTTTTGTCTTCATTTTGTGTAATATGCTTAGGCAGTAGATTTAACAATCTTGGTATAAGCCATTCCTTGGTTCGTTTACCGTATAAATTTTTTACTTTAGTTGTTAAGTATAAACCTCCCTGCTTTTGTATCCTTGTATTAATAATGTGTCGATATTTTTTATAATTTTCTTTATTCCAATATTCATTGAGTATTATAGATAAAAGACATTTTTTGTTAACGGGCAGTATTTTAGTTTTTCTAAATAATAAATCATAGTTATGACTAATTTTCTGTTTACATTTTTTATCGATTAAAAGTTTTAGAAATCTAATTTGTTGAGTTTTAATTTTATTATAATGTGTTTTAAAGGTTAATGAATAAGTATTTACTCCATATGAAATAAGCGAATCTATTAGAGCATAATATATTATATATAAAATTGATCGCGGTATTTTAAAACTTAAATTTTTAAATTGAGCATGCAAAAGCCTTAGTTTAGAACATACTACGTTAATATGATCAGTCCACAAGAATTTTTTGTCTATAGTTAGTCCCAAATATTTGTAATTATCTAAACATTCTATGTTATTACAATCGCAACTAATTGTGCCGTGTAAACAGTCATAAGAATGGCCTACTACCTCAATTTTACTTGTGTTACCTTTGCATCTTGATGCAATGTGTAACAGTTTTGTTTTGTTAATATTTAATATAATTCCATTATCGTGTGCCCATTTTGTTATGTTATTAAAATCCATTTGTAATTTACTTTGTACTTCATATATATCTTTATCAGCGTACATGATACATGTGTCATCAGCAAACATGTACTTATCACAGCTTTTGATAATTGATGCCATAGTGTTGACGTGAATTATGTAGCATATAGGTCCTGTAACAGAACCTTGCGCGACTCCATAAGGCTGTGCTTTTTTATCACTCAGTTCTTTATCAATTTTAACTCTAAAACTTCTGTTTATCAAATAGTCCTTGAACCAGCTTAAGATGTTACCGCGAATACCACATTCATTCATTGATTTTAATAGAGTCTCATGATCCAGTGTGTCAAAGGCCCTTTTAAAGTCAATGAATATTATACCTACATGTTTTTGTTCATTTAGGTAATTATTAATATCATTAGCAAAATTACTTAAGAGTTGCTGTGTATTTTTTCCTTTCTGAAATCCGTATTGAAATTTAGTGATAATATTATTTTTGCTTATAAAATTACTTACTTGAGCCATAATCGCTTTTTCTATTATTTTATTGATACTTGACAATATTGCTATTGGCCTGTAGTTGGTAGCATTGTCATGTTTACCACTTTTATGAATTGGTCTGATAATTGATGTTTTTAATAGATCTGGATATTTTTTATTTTTAATGGATATGTTAATCAAATGAGCTAAAACAGGAGCTATTTCGTTTTTAATTTCTTTAAGATCGCTAATTCTTATATTATCAAATCCTGGAGACTTATTTTTATTTAATTTGGATATTATTTTACAAATTTCGGTGGCTGTTACTGGAACAAAACGGATTGACTGATTAACAAAGTTAGCATATGTAGATCTGTCTAGGAATACTTTGTTGCAATGATGTTTAATATTTGCGATTTCATCGGAGAAAGTATATGAGAACTTATCACATATTTGCTTACAAGTTGCGTCTTTTCCCATATATTTTAATACAGTACTGTCAATAGAACATTTTTGCCTTCCTAACCATTCGTTTAAGTATTCCCAAATTTTACGATAGTCGGAGCCACAACTTAAAATTAGTGATTTTTTATATTTGTTGTGAGCTACATATATGGCTTTATTAGTTTTATTACGCCATTTTGTATATTCAAGTCGGTAGATGCTATTGCTTGTATTACTTTTCCAACGCCTATACAAATTATCTTTACGGTTTATCATATCTTTAAGTTCTTTTGTCATCCACGGACAGTTTCCTCGAGAGGAATGACCTCTTACAATTTTATATTGCACATTATCATCGTAAATTTTATTAAAAATATCAAAAATTGTGCTATATAATGCAATAGGACACATTATGTTCAGAAGTAGTTTCCAATTGACCTTTTTGAGATCTTGAACTATTTTTGTACTATTTAGAAATTTTATGTATTTCTTATTAATTTCGGGCTTACTAATATTAAAAGTTAAACAAGTAAAATAGTGATCTGCCAATTTAATATCAATAATAGCTGATTGACTATCAAAACTACTTCGGACATATATGTGATCCAGACAAGACTTACAAAATAAATCCAAACGAAACTCTTCTCTTGTTACACCGTAAATTTTTCTCATAAGGCCACATTCACTCATATTGTCTTCATAAGTCTTGACAGTCAGATTGTTTTGTTTTAGCAAATCAATATTTATATCACCAATCATAATAAGATGTTCATTTTTTGGTATTGAGTTTATAGTTTTCTGAAGATCCCTTAAAAAAAGATGTACATTTCTATTTGGTGGTCTGTAAATACATAAAAGACGGAAAATGTCGTTTCCATATTGTATTTTTCCCATCAGGCTTTCACTTTCATCGATATTAATACTGAGTTCTTCGAAATTTATTTCAGTCTTATAATAAATCAGTATTCCCCCACCTTTTCTGTTATCTCTAGTTTCGTAATGCGTTTTATATCCTTGTAAATAAAATTGTTTTAGATTATCTTCACTAATGTTAATTTCGGTGAGAACTATGATATCTATATTATTTTTTGAGGTTCCTAGATGCAATAACAATTCTGTATTGTATTTATTAAGGGATCTTATATTAATATGGGTTAAAGTTAAATTAAAATTTTTGTGCGTGCTCTCTATCCAGTTTTCGAAATTTGGGTACCTTACGGTTTCTTGAGTTTGTATGAAATCCCAGCTATCTCCCATTTTAATCTTATATTTTTGAATTATATTATAAACTCTATTCGTTTCACTCCTCTTTGTTGTTATCTTCCTTTTCAATTAATTTTTCTATATCGATTGATGAGAATATAGGAATCCTTTTATTATTGTCTCCTTTTTTGCAATATATTCTGCCATACTTAACCCAGACATATTTATACATCGATTTTAACTTTTGTTTTGCACTCCATAATAGATCCTTATTCTGTCTAGTGAGATCTTCGTTAATATAAATTGCAGAATTACTTCCATCTGAGTATAGGTCTTTGTTACTCTTTATAAGACCTCTTTTCTGCCACCACTTTTCTTTTTCTTCTACAGAGCGAAATTTTATTACTATTTGCGGGCTCTTTTTTTTACTTATATTGCGTTTTGTTCAAAATGAGCCCTCACTATACCTATACGTTTTAATATAAACGCCTAAGGCATAGGACTAAGGACGCGCCGTCCATATGTGAATGTTAGGTTAGGAACCTTTTTGGGGGCGCCAAACCCAAAATATTATATGACATGATTCGAAATGAAAAAAAACAATAGGGCGCAAATAATTGGCGCAGAAGATACAGTACAGCCTACTATTAGTAATAGTAGTTTTTAGTAGGTACTATACAAAAAAAAATCATTTAAAAACTCCAACTGCTTCTGTGTATACAAAAAAATTATCAACTGTTTAAGAGTTTAGTAACATACAATTGAACACATAAATCATATATATTGATGTAGTTATTAGTAGTTCTTTTCTTGAACAAGTAGCGATTTAATAGTGAATCTAAATATCATTAAAAAAGTGTACTGAAACACACAAAAATCATTTAAATAAACAGCTGTCTAAGAAAAAGAGTAGAGCAGTGCAGCGCCATCTAGTGGCTAAATATAATAAAGTAGGAACCAGAAAATAAAAACATATCGAATTATTTAATGGAATAGAATTCGTGTAATACCTAATTAATAATTACCCGTGAGGGGACGGGTTAGAATACTATTCCCCTCTGCCGCTGGGAGAGCATCTCGTAAGAGACGAGTAACCCAGCACCCCCTTGGTGGTAGGGGATCTGTTCCCCGACTGGCTTGCGACCACCAGCATGGGAATCCGATCGCCAAGTGTCATAGACGCGTTCCGGTTGAGCCGCATGTGGGCCAGACTTACCCCCTTCCTCTCCCATCCCATTAATGCTGTGGGTCTAGTGGACTCTGGGCTGTTGGCCTAGGGTCCGCTGTATCCGCATCATTTTTCTTCTTCCTTCCCCCTTCCCACTCTACCTTCGGGGATGCAACGCATCGACAAAACGAGAGTGTTTCTTGTTTTTCCGATGTCCATGGGCGATGATTGCCACTTACCATCAGGTGGACCATCTGCTCGTTTGCACCTTATCTATTATAAAAAAATATATATTGTTAATTATGATGTTGGCAACACTTATAATTTGAGTAGCATCCTGTAACTTAAATGTTGGCTAACTGATAAACACAAATCAAGGAAGTGGGGATTGTAAAATAAATACGCCGTCACGATGGAATAATCATTGATTACATCGCGAGTGTTCCTAGCATTAACTGTGAAGCTCTGAGTCTAAAATATAACACCCAGAAGGACATTCAAATCAAGCCGTCATAATGTTAGTCTGCGTATAGACCGTCATACACTTAGTTTTAGAATATTTAATTAATTATCAATTTGTTTTATTAAATCACTTACGCGCTTCGTATCGATGCATTATTATGCCGCAGGTATAGGTAATTTTTTTAAAGAACATACAAACACATTCTCAAACATTTATAACAGTAAACAAAGATATTCAAGCAATGTAAATTATGTTTACAAGTCCTTATAATTATGTTTAACATCGCGTGCCATCGACTCTACTAACCATGAAAACTGACTGACAAAAACATCAATTACTATTACTTATTATTAATCTAGTTTGGAAAAAAATGTATCGGATTTAAATTGTTTTGTGTATCAAGAAATTATATGAACTGAATGAATCAGCAAGTACAAGTTCTAAATTTCTATCTAGAATATCTATTAAAATTATAAAGTTTGTTTCCTTAGTCGTTCGTTACTAAATTACTCAAAAATGACTACAACAATTTAAATGAAATTTTGCATATTATCTTAGAAACAATCTCTACTATAAACTATATTCAGAAATATTCCTGTAAAAGATGATATATTTCCTAAAATTACAGTGAACGAATTTTTGCGTCAGTGTAAAATAAATAAGTAAAAGGGTGTGAGAATAAGTAAGTCACTGGGTGGCTGAGTGAGTGAGTTATAAATGAACTTCTGAATGTTTCATCGTCTTTATAACAATTATTTTTCAATAATTATAAAAATTCTACTATCCTACTAATATTATAAACGCGAAAGTTTGTAAGAATGTATGGATGTCTTGATCTATAGATGTATGTTTGTTACTCTTTCACGCAAAATATACTGATTGGATTTTTATGAAACTTTACAATAATATAGCTTACACATCAGAATAACACAGAGGCTATAATTAATAATGATATAGTGTGAATTATCCAAAATATAGCGGATGAAACCGCGGGACGCAGCTTATAACTTCTTCAGTGAAAAAAACTAAGAACATTAACGTGTTTTCTTGTAAAAACATCAATTTATTTTCACTACATTCTAAAAACTGTTTTGGATTTTTTTTTCGACACATATTTTAGTACTCCGTGGAAATATCGACATTCTGTCAATTGTCTTTCTTTTATTTTGATATTCCACTTAAATGTGAAAGTTTATTGTTTAGATTTTTATTACTCAATCACACGAAAACAGCTAAACGGATTTCAATGAAATTTTTCACACATATAGGTACTTAGGCTAATTTATATCCTAAGAAAAAGAAGAGATTTTTTGAAACAAAAAAAACAGATCATATCACTGATACTTATGAGCTGGATTAATATAGGATACGTTTCGTCTCGGATATGTTGAATAGGACACGTGGAATATAATTCCTATTGTCTTACAGTTCACTCTAGATTCAATCCAGAAGTTTTCGCAGACGAAGTCGCGGACAGTTCTAGTAAACTTATAAAATTTTATATACTAGTAACAGAGTTTGTTATTAAAAGTTTTGTGATGTTTTTATTTTACAAGTTATTGCTTACAATATGGAAGATGGCGCTTGTTTTAAGTATTTCTTTTAACACTAAAATCGTATCTTTAAATAATTCTTTATACAGCCAGGTGACTCCTACTAATGAATAATGTAGGTATCGCTCGTTGTTCCACAGAGGCAATTAATTACAATACATATTAAAGTTATCGAATTTTAATCTATAAATATTTCATAATTTATTTCCTATTCAATACAGTTTAGTTTGTCATTTGTGGGAGGAGAAACCTCAGGGTGATAAGTGTTAGAAGATTAGTAGATTATGTCCCACTGTTGGGAAAGAATATCTGTTCTATTATTTTGAATAATATAAAAAAATTAAGTTATTTAAAACTAAGGATGTTATTATATACAATTTTTTTTAAATATATTATTATCGAAGGTGTAGTAAAAATAATTCATATATTCGCTATTTATTTTGTATTGGAATTTTATAATTATATAATTTATTTCTCTGTAGTTATTATTGATGAAGATATGATGTATATATGATATTGAAAATCTTTATACGAAAAATGTCTTTGGTGAAACTTGGTTCTTATTTTAGTGGGTTTCATTATAGTTCAATTGTATCGCTAAAATACAAAAGCTATCAGGTAGCTAGTATGAGTATATATTCGTAAAGATGCATCTTAAAAAGATCTACAAAAAAGTTCGCGATGGTATATGTCTATCTCTTAGGGATAACCCACAATAACCATTTTTTATCCTTTACTTTTTACGAAAAATAATGCCTTATTTACGAAGCGATTTTAAGCAATTACATTACTATTCCTTATCCAATTAAGTACCTTGAATACATTCTGCATTTAATATAGATCAATATGGGCCTTTACAGCATGAAATTTAAATGAATATTTTCGAAGATATTACAGATTTAAAATGCAGGGACAAAGCGGTTATGGCTAAATACGGTCGACTATAGTAATAGATATAATGGAAGAAAATTAGCACATGGTATACATCACGTATTCTGCATTATATTCCGCTACAGTCGTCTAATCTCATAATATATAAAGGGTTTAATAATTCAATTTACATTAAATTAACCACAATCAGGAGGAAATTTAATTGTACTAAATAATGATCTGGAAACCCGGGTTGCTATAAGGAAACCCCTTATACTATATATAAAATTAATGCAATTAAATAATTTAAAAGGATAAATAATATTTTATCGAATTTTTTATGGATTTTTTAAATTACTTTATGAATCGGTTTTTATCGTGTTTTAAACACTTTGCAGTCTGTCCTGTAACCACGAATACTGTTTGAAACGTCAAGAATAAAAAAGAACATAAAACACGATAAAAACTGTTTCACAAAGTAACTTAAAATGTATAACAATCGTGAAAACCTAAGAAATCATTATTATGGATTTTTCTATAATTTTTTACATTTTTCAATTTGTTGTATCTTGCCACCACAAGGTTTCGCTGCAGCAAATTTTGTCTGGAATTTTTTTCCTAAAATGATCACTTTATTTCTAATATGCTCAAATATTCAATAGAAAAAGCACATTTTAATTTTTTTTTACATTATATACTAAAACCATTTTATATACTTTTTAATAAAAAAAATTCTCATAGGCTCTATTGAATAAAAAAAAAATTTAGTATTAAATATATAACTGTTGGTAACTAACTAGAAAAACATAAAAAATATAGACAAAGTTTAGATAAAACATTTTTAAAAGTTTCAAACAATTTTATTTTTAACTAAAAATCTCTCCGATATCTGAAAGTAAACAAAAAATTTTGAAATAACGTTATACGAAATAAACGAAACGAAATAAATAACGTTAAAAACTTTATGAGGTTAGAAATTCATAATTTAACAAATCAAAGGATATAATTAATCAGTTCAAAATCTATTTATTCAATCATAATTTTATTTCGTCAACTGACCTTCTCTTTTCAGAGGGATCGTCTGACCCTCTAATTCCCCACTCTTTCATATCAATGTTTTAGCTGATGCAACATTAACAAGTTAATAGTAATACAATTGATATTAGTTTTCCCAAAAAGATCAATTTAATTTCGTAGAAATCAAATTTTTCTTCAATAATTTCACTTTCATGATTCAAATTCTTTATAGAGAGTATAACTAAGGGATAAAATAATGAAAAAAGTATAATATGTTTTATAAAATATTTATTCTAAACATGCCATTCAGCAACAATTAGCTAGAGTATTCTAACAGTCTTATTATTTTACAAGAGTATAACATCCAGTGAAGAAATGCATCAGTTACAAAAAATAAATGCAGAAAACAGTAAATTCAACTACGATCACAAACATTAAGCCGATCGGAGATAACATGAATTACAACATATTAAAACTACTTAAATTTAATCAATAAATAATCACTTATATTAAGGTAACTTCAATAAATTAAAGTGAATTCAAAGTTAGTCTTGTGGCCAGACTCGTGTTTCAGACAGATCGCAGTCTTTGGTTCCCTAAGTAAATTATAACTATTTCAAATAAAAACTTATATTTGTAACACTTTCCTTTTTTTCCTGTTCGATGATACTTCATTGCGGCTCGCGGATATTAACTTGTGGCGGCGATGCGTGCACACGGACATACTTACAAACATTTGATTTATGAAACTTAATTACATTAATAAGGGAACTTAGAATATCGAGCTAATACACTCCCGTGGGGTCTAAGCCGATAGTAGCCATGGTCGTATTAAATAATATAAATATTTGAAATTAATATTAACTTAGTAAACGTTTGTGGGATCTAAACCCATCTTGACGTATTTAACACTTAAAATTAAGAGTCTTTTCTCAGTACACTCCCGTGGGATCGAGGACGAACATTTTTATGTTTTCACAAACACTTTTCTGTCACTCCTTCAGTAAACACCAGTTGGGTCGAGCACGAACATTTTGATAATATTTCTTGAACTTGAAAAATGTAGAGTCCGAAAAAACTATAGTTTTTCAATAAACGCCGGTAGGGTCAAGGCCAAACATCTTGATATTAGCACTTCGTTTAAATCACGATTTTCAGTAGACACCGGTGGGGTCAAGTCCGAGCATTTTAAATATATCCAAATAGCGAATCTGAATTCAATAGATGCCGGTCGGGTCCAAAACGAAGTCCATGTTAAAACGTTCCTTGAACTCGCTGATCGATCTTATTTACGATGAGCAAAGCGCGCGATAACGACGTGCAAACTACTTAGTGTGTCACTTACGACTGGTGGCTGCGGACCACGTGCCCGCCTTTTATACCTGATCTCGCGCGCAGTTGCGTATTTTTTTTGCGATTTGAATTTGGAAGCTTTCAGCAGAGTGGGCGTCCGCGCCCCCGCCCTTACGTTTTTTATGGATAGTAAAAAAAATAAAAAATGACACGCCGGTTAGCAAGATGTTACTGGTAATGTTTTGATATTGTGCGTATTTTTAAAACTAATAATTACATTTGTTATAATATTATATATAAATTCTAGATAAAATTTTGATTTTTATATTACTCATCATATAAGCTCTATATTTAATTAAACTGTTTAAAATTATCAATTCCGATAATAGTTACTTTTTAAACAATGTAAAGATAATGCTAAAATTTAATATATCTCGTTAAATATATATATATAAATATTATTAGTGCGATTATATTTAAATTTCAGGCAATATTCACCGTTTGACATCGGGTGTGTGTAATGTTTAGTAGTGGTCAGATTAGTGTATTTTCCTTATTTTAAGATCCACTTTCCTGAGGTAAAGCGGAAAATTAAGAGATTTTTGAAAACAAACCGAGTTCAATAGTTTTCCAATATGTTTATAATTTAGTCTACAAATTTCCATAATACTTAAGGATTCTTTAATCAATAACTAATATAGACTTTATCCAATTTCTTTGTACTTATGTCATTGTAGTTTTTTTTAAAAGTGTAGGTAGGTTATTGAATATATGGAAATTACGGTTCGTGATGATATTCGCTCGTGTCTCATCTTTTATATCTATATCTAATCTAATATAGATTGATTAAAATGCATTATCTATCCTACTAACACTATAAATGTAAATGTTTATATGTTTATACTTAATAACCTGGATTAACATTGAAAAATCTCCTGCGGGAAAATGATAAAATACCTTTATTGTGCGCGTGAATATTTTTATGTTGAAGATTAGTTTAAAAAAAAAATTAAGTACCCATGCGAAGCTGGGTAGGATTGACTAGTAATAGATAAATGGAATTGGAGTACGTGACAAATAAAGTAGATATTTAAAGCTTATTAGGCAAATTAGTTAACATAAGATTACGAGCACGTAATGCGATCCAATACAATATTATATATCAATATATACAACTTGCTGAAGTAGTAAAATTAGTAATTCTAAACATCATCTATGTTTATTGACACGTAACACTATATAATCGTTCCGCTGAGGTATACGAAAAAATGAACATTTCTATTAAAATCGAATTTAATTAGAACGAAATTTCTTTGTGACCTAATTTCCAAAACTTAACTTATTAGCCCAGCTTCACACGGTTTCTCTGCTATAATACACATGTACTTTACATATAAAACTTCCTCTTGAATCACTCTATCTATTCCTAAAAACTGCATTTAAATCCGTTGAGTAGTTTAAAAGATCTAAGCGAACAGACAGAGGAAGCGACTTCATTTTATACTATCCAAAGAATAAGTGCGAGTATTGTTAATTCCAAAAAATATTTACTTTTAGATGATAAATATAGCTGTAGGCAGATCGTTGCGTAGATTTTATTTAAACTTAAAATTTGTTTAACTATTTAATTTATTTTATTTTATTTAAATCTCTTAAAAATTTGCTATGTATTTAAACATCGGGAACAGTCTAAGCAATTGATTAAAAATTATTATTTAAAAAAAACTGTATTGATTATAATCTTTTTCCTTCATTGTGACCTACTACGCGAAGTTACTTAAATCAAACAAGTTCCAACAGGATTATAGACCAAATGTCTAACAATATCATCCCCTATAATTCCCTGTAATCCGTAGAAAGAAACCGCAGTACTGGCTTATTTAGCTAATTTATTTAGAAAACAATATAGTATTAGCAATGTACAAAATGTAACAAAAAGATGGCTTCCTCCCGCATATACTTTGGTAAGTAGTCAAATGTGCTATAATAAAATATCATCCCTTATAATCCTTTTTAATCCCTTGAAAAGACCGCAAACGTTGACTATATGAAAAGCCAAAATAAATATTTAAAGTACACAATAAATAGAAAGATCTAGAAGTATTTAAATGAAATAAAGCCTCGACCTGTCTGTGTTTTCGCGATAAACTTAAAAAGTAATGAACGAATTTCGATGTGGTTTTCAGCAAAAAAAGTGATTCACGAGGATGGTTGTTGTTAGTATGTTATCTGACTTATATATAAATCTGTAAAAGTTTGTTTGTTTGCTTAAACGCGTTAATCTCAGCAACTACTGGTCTGATTTGAAAAACTCTTTCAGTGTTAGATAGCCCATTTATCGAGGAAGGCTGTAGGCTATATATCATCACGCTAAGACCAATAGGAGCGGATTTCAACTAATTTATATTAACAAACTAATCAAGCCGCCTGACTTCGACCTTCTAGAAGTGACGTTTTCAGCTTCAGTTTTTTTGTATCACTCTCTACCCTCATATACAACTAGAAATGGTGCTATTTTCGGAATAAAAAAGTACCCTATGTGTTAATCAATCTTCTAAAATATCTGTAAACCAGATTTCATTAAAATGGGTTCAGCTGTTTTAACGCAATGCATGCATCATAATATAATGTTTGAATATATAGTAAAATTAACCTATTGTATTAAAGATTAAACTTCATATAGCGGTAGTGAGTGTAATGTTTATTTTCATTAATTCAATGTATTTCTAATGCATATTGTATAAAAATATTAGTTTTCTGATCATTTTCTTTATATATACTTTAGCTGTGTCAAATTTCACACTTCTCCGTTCAACCTCCGACAGGAACAATTTCATGAAGGTTTAGATTAACCGTAATATTTTACTAATGACAAGAATGTTACTCCCGAGGGTTATACTTAAGACAGAGCTCCTGCATTATAGCAAGAATACTTGCGATGTAATAATAATGATTTCAGATTTGGTAACCTACTACATTTCCGTTTTAAGTTTAAAAGTTGTGCCACCATAGAAAATAAAGTGCTATTCAAATCACTGTTGTCATCATCATAACTGCCACCTTCGAAAATAAAATGATAGTCAAATCAATGCTGCCAATATGATAACTAACAATAGGTACTTAATTATAATTACTCGAGAACTAAGTTCTAAATATATATTTATTGCAACATTAATATAACATGCAAAAAAAATCATTATTATAAAAATGATATAATATAATAATTATATTAAAATTCAAAGCTCTAAAATAAGAGGATAAATTTAATTTAATTAAATTTTGGATTTAAATTATTGAGGAAATATCTATTTAAGTATTTATCGCTGTTCTGCGTAAGGCAAATATTGTAATTTTACTAATATTTTAACCGGAAGCTTATTCAGAAAATTTGATTTCTGTCACTCAGCGACATCTATGACTCAAACTATGTTTTATAATCAACCAAGATTTTTTTTTATAACTAAAATTTTTCTCTAAGAAATTATTACGTGGATAAGATTATGCGTTTGTGTGATTGTAAGTAAGTCAGTGAGTGGGTGAGTGAGATGATAAGTGAATGAGTGTTAACCAAGTCAGTAAATAAATAAAAAAAATAATTTAATTTTTTTCCACACCTTTAAGAGGCCAGGCTGGAAGTTTCTAATACATTAATTTTGTGCCATAATATCTAAAAATCAAATAAATGTATAACAAGGGGACTTTTTCTTATTACTAAGGGATTCATAATCATACAACCCATTAATGACCTACTACTGAGCTGGGTCTCCTCCTCAGATGAAGGAGGGGGTGACGCCATAGTAAACCAGGCTGACCAAGTGCGGGTTGGCAGACTTCACACACCTTTGAGGATGTCTTGCTTCACAGTTATAGCAAGTGATATTTAATTGCTTAAAACACACATAATTCAGAAAAGTCAAGAGGTGTGTGCCTGTGTGGGGGATCGAACTTGGACCTCTCGATTAAGACACCATGTCCCACACTGCAGAAAAAAAGAAATCTTGTAGAAAAATTCAAAAGCCATATTTTTTTAATAAATTCCAAAATTTTTAATATACATGTTCTTTTAGGTAAAATAGTCGAAGGGCAAAAAGAAACTTCTAAGAATCGTAGAAAGCCCTTTCTAATCAGCAGTGCCATAAAATTGCAATTTCTACACTTTAAAAAATAACAGAATAGTTTTGGCCAGCCTTAAAAAACCCAATGGCGTATTTAAAAACATTTACGCAAAAGTTATAAAACAATTAATATGAACCTTAGTTAACTATTAACTAATTGAGTAACTCATTTTGAAGCAGTTAAAAATAACGGTTACAGTTATTTAAAATTGATGTCTATTTTCTGAGTAAATCACTATAATACTTATTTAGAGATTAGATACTGTGGTCCAGCGACAGTTCATGAATAATTTAATGTATCGAAATTGTCTATAAAATCTTATGATGAAAATAAATATGGCGTCTTTACAGCAATATATATTAGTAGGTATGGATGTGATATATAGTAAATTGAATGAACTAACGTAATGTTGTGTGTACGCAAGTTTTGTGAAAATCTCACTATTACTAGAATTATCCTTTCAAGAGATTCTGAAGATTGCAATATTTTACAATAAAAAAACAATCACTTACTTAATTTATTCACTTATCCACCTATATATTAACGTTTTAATTCAAGTACTCTATCACCCATTCACTCTTTTACTAACTTACTAATTAATTAAAAAAATATTCTATCTCTTACGGATTGCTATTTTTCCAGGATAAAAACTATCCCAATATAATCTAGATATCTTGAAATATTGTATACTAAAAGCAAATTAAGCTTGTGTCCTCTATCTCTATACCAAATTTAAAAAAAATTAGTTCAGTGGTTTAAACGTGAAAGCATAACATACAGACAGAGATTAGTAGTATGGGATGTGTCATGTGTCAATTTCGTCTCTGAGATTAAACAACGAAGTATAGATAAAAACCGAAATTGATTCACATTTTCCGCTTTAATGTGCCTAAAAATAGATCATGATCAATTCATCATCGTTCATCATCGTTAATGGCCCAGAGCTGAGCCAGGTCTCCTCCTCAGAATGAAGAGGGATTAGGTCATAGTCCACCACGCAAAGTCAAAATCTATGCCGGAAACTGTAGGATTATCTATATGGGAACCATAAGGATAATGGAGGATACACCTGGTATGACGTGTATGGTATGATAATTTCCAAAATAAGAGAACATAAGTAACCACAAAAGTCGACAAAGCCTTCCAATTAAAAAGAAATCCCATAAAGTCGTACGCATGGTGCACAATATATAATTTAATTTTATTAATTTATATATTGACGATTGAAAGTGTTTTTCCTAATATATAATTAGTGAAACACTAAATTTTGTTTTTGCATAATATTAAATCAATTTCTTAATAACAAATTGGCTGCAACTGACGTCATTGGCGTGGATGTCATATGACGAGTTTATTCGTCATATTTCACTGCGGGAAATACAGAATTTATCGGATCACTAAAGCTATGATTAGGATAATAGGCAACGTAATAGTTCAAAACCTTTACAAACAGAAGTAAACTTCTATAGCTACATAGTATAAAACAAAATCGACAGATTATAATGCAGTTATTACCAGATATAAATAGACATGCATATTATAGTAGAGAAACTGTGCGAAGTCAAGGCAGATCGCTAGTGTTAAAATATTGTGATCCTAAGTCTAACCATTCAGCTACAGTCGCTATTTATTCATGAATGAACGTGAGACGAAATAAAATTAATATTTACATGCTAACAGTCTTTCACTGATTTAGTGTTATCGATAGTTTTGTTAAGTCAATATACACAATTAGTTTCTCTATGAACAAGTTTGAATAAAAGAAAGTAGACAAACAATTTTCGCGAACAACCGACACAATTTGGTGTGTAGGCTATTCAAACTTATCACCTACTTTCATACGACTCCCCAATTTAGTCTTTTTATAGAGCCAAAATTAGAAATGTGTGTGTCAATGAACCGAAACCATGTCGATATATTTTTCACGGTAAAATGGAAAAAGTCGTAGGCGAAAATTTTGCGTTTGAATTTTTTAAGTTAAATATGAGATGGTAGGTATTTTTTGACAATAATTTTGGATCAGGTAGACATTTTGCGTTAAAATTGTGTTTGTGTGGGCTGGGATGGCATATAACGAGTTGAATATTACTTATCCGCATTGAAGACTACTACGTCTTCGCTTCGCTACGTTACTGATAATTTATTCTTACATACTTTTTAAATTCTTCAACGTTATTTACCACTATTTTCGTTCTTCATCTTGTTTTAGTTTTTACGTAGATTTATTTTCATACATTTTTATTAAATTTACTATATATATATTTTGCTTAATAAATAATAATTAAGAGCTTATGATCTTACAAAATTGTTTAACATATTTTTAATTTCTCTGTACTCAAATATAGATCAAAGTCTATGGAAAATGCTAGTTCAAAATAGTTATAACAAGCAGGTAGCGTTTACTAAGCTTCGCTTATCGCAATATCGGAATCCCACAGAGAAACGTAAAATTCTTAAAATCACTAATTTTATTATAGGATTAAAATCAAAATATCAATTGTTTTTATAAATCTGTATTGTTTAAGACAGATTATTGAGAAAACGTCACATGGAATATTCTTTGTCTCTGGTCGGATGCGTTTTTATAGGATTATAATAATTCTGTAATTTAGTAGTTACGGTAGCAATTGACAAAGTCCTTTAGTTTAGAGATTTTAAGAAACAAGATTAAATTGTATTGTTTGTTTTTAGAAAGCAAATATGTAACCCTAATCTGCTAACATTCTTAAAACACCGCATAGGCTAACTATTCGACTTTTTTACGATCGAATGATATATATGAATTTTCGTGAAATTTATAAATCCATTACTATAGAATATAAATAAAATAAATGCTATCAATGGGAGTTCATCATAACGACAAATATGGGTCAAAAACTTATAGGTCAGTTTGACGAACGTTACGTAGTCCATTGGTCTCTATTTTGGCGCGAAACCAAAACTCTACACAGTTCAATAGATGTAAAGAGAGATGATGCGATCATTTTGACGAACGTTAGGCAAAACTTTAGGAAAAAATAGTGATTTTTAGATTTTTTATATCTCTTAAAAATACCTATTTATTATTATTTTGTTAATATTTTTTTTAAGTGTTAGTCACTACGCACATTTTTTATCGTTTTTTGTTTAAAAAAGTTTCTAAGCATACAGGTACGCAAAATATCTAAGAGTATTGTTTCATACAAAAGATAACTATTAGTTTTATTGCGAATAAAAAAGCTTTTGTTGTTGCGCAAAATCTTAACTTTTTTATTGTTAGAAAGCTTTCGGCCAATGAGTTTGAGATAAAAATATAAAAAATGCGTAAATTTTTTAAGACACGAAGAGTGATTTTATTTCACTTACACATTAAGTATAATAATTATGTGTATATAAGACATATTAAAAAAGCAGTGATGGCCCAGTGGTTGAAACTTCAAGTCTTACTCAGGAAAAAAAGGAGGTCCGATTTCGATCCTGGGCACACACCTCTGACTCTGAGTTATGTGTGTTTTAAGCAATTCACTTGCTTTAATGGTGAAGGAAAACGTCGTGAGGAAACCTGCACTCCTGAGAGTTCCCTAAAAGTTCTCAAAGGTGTGAAGCGTGGTGGACTATGGCCTAATACCCCCCTCATTCTGAGGAGGAGACCCGGCTCAGCAGTGGGCCATTGAGGGGTCGTGATGAGACATATTTATTGGAGTCGTATAACACCAATAGAAGCCTAAACATACACACAAAAAAGGTTAATAGTTATTTATATATTTACTTATTTTTTAACCATTATAACATATATCAGACAGGTCTATCTCTGAATCTATAAATAAATAATTATATAATAAATTACAAGGGGTAATATAGCGGTGAAAATTAAATAGTTTTTTGATTATAATATTTGGTTTTGTTACCTTTTTATATTTGGTGGTTCTATTTAGAATATTTACAGGCGTGTTTATTTCATAGACTGCATATTGTAGGAATGTATCTCAGGTTAAAAAGGTAATTGTTTTTTTTAATTAGTTTTCTTATACTTAAAGATAAAAAATGTACCCAACTTTGTACCCAATAAACCAAAAACTTTACTAAATAAATAACGAGAAAAAATGGAATAATGTCGCATAGGCGGTGGGTCTTCGAGGACACATGTAATTATAATTATAAGTATTGTGTTTTTATGTTCCGCAAACATGTCCAATATTACAAATAGTTAAACCGAAAATGGTCAGCTTTTTAAGGTATTTTTTAAGCCTGTATTTCTTAGTTTCTTTGAGGCCGGCGCACTTTGTTATGCATCTTTTATTGCGGTAAACAAAATGGCTTTAGTAACCCATTAAGTTAAAAGTGTGTTTTGCTTTAAACTAGTTAATAAAATATGTATATTTGGTAGAGTTTTTAGTTTTTTTATTTTTCATCTATTAGGATACTTTGGTGTTTTTTCAATCAATCAATCAATCTTTATTTGCATGAATATAGTTAATACATAAGGTGTTATTAGTTACAATGTCTTATATATTCTGCCTTAAGGCATGCAAATTTTTGTTTCATTTATAATTTAGTTATTTTACATTACAAAAACAAGAATGATAAAAATGCAATAAGTAAGTATTAACACAAGCAACAATTTTTTTTTCATTGTTTTGATCATTTTACATTTATTAATAACAAAAATTGCCAAATCCCAATATTTAAAGATATAAAATATAATTAATTAAAAGTAACTTTAAAGTAATGTCTAGTAATAGGTATAGAAAAAGAAAATAACTTAGTCAATAAATAAAAATATGTCAATAATATAAATAAGTGAAACTGTGTCAATTTAAATACATTTTTGATTAAAAAAATATTTTAAAAAAATCTAAGTTTGATTATATTTTACTTTATAGTGAGTTCGTTATTTATTTTTTGAAGTCGGTTTTTTTTTATTAAATGTTTTATTTTTCTCTTTTAATCGGCTTACCTAAAAATCTTCAAATTATACAATTAATCGTCAGTACGCCCTATAATATTTAAAGAAGTATCTTCTAACTCCTAACCATTGAGGAGTTGTGTCTTCTATCACATCAGCTCAGCAATAACATTATACACAATATCTGATTATTTTATAGATCTATAAGATATGTGAACTACCTTTGTCTACTAATACTACCTTTCTAAAAAAATTAACTGTCACCAAAGCTCACGTTAAAAATACTACCGTAAAATAGTCGAATAGTTAGCTTTTTCGTGATTTTGGGAAATAAATTATATGTATCTAGGGTTAAAGTACTGGAATATTGTGTAATATATTTCCTCCATTAATAATTGCAATCAGAGTTTCTGTTTCATTTCAAAAGGGTAAGACAGTATTTATAAATGTAGCAACTAAGTAATAAAGTTTATATTGTCTGTATTAATGCTACTTTAGTACTTGTTATTAAAATACTAGTAATATCATTTAATAAAATAATATCCTTTTCATTTTTCCCTGTGAGGGTGAGAGTTAGGATACAATTCCCCTCTGCCACTGGGAGAGCATCTCATAAGAGGCGAGGAACCCAGTAGCCCTTGGTACCTACCTCCAGAACATGGTAACGCATAGGCAAGACATGAGTTACTCATGTATTGGTGATATCCATGGTCGACGGTGGCCACTTACCATGAGGTAGGACGTCTGCTCATTTGCATCTTAACTGTCATGCAAAAATTATCTTGAATCTCAATAATTCATCATTCCAAAGTAATTGAGTTCAAATTTCGACTACAAAAGTTCCTAATTTTAATAATTATGTATTAGGTATGTAAGTATGTACATAAAAACTGCTTACATATTAACTATATCTCAAAATATTCCGTACGTATAACAATCCAATATATGTAAATCAATAAATGAATTGTAAATGTATTAGATTATTCAATACTCTAGTTGCCAACGTGGTTATATTTTTTATTTGCTTTTCAAAAGCTTGAAATATTAAAATAAGACTTTACAGATACGTATATTATATTAAATTAAATATATATAAATCGTTAATAATAATACTTTAGTGAGCGTAAGGCGTGAGTGTTGAATCCCTCTCACTAGCTTAAACAGCTCTTCTACTATGTGAAAACTCTCGTCTACATTGCTACTACTGTTAGGATAACTACTTTGACCTAATATTTAATTAAATCAATCATAAAGAATATTTCAATATTATCTATAAGAAATTACTAATCAAACTACCTTAGGTTTGGATTGAACTATCACAAGTAAGCTTATGTTATTAATAAATGTTTAACTTTTTCCCCCATTCCTAGTTGTTATTTTAAACCCTTGAGGGTTAAGTTTCACAAACTTTTAATTTCATATTTATGTATATCGAATGAGCAGCTTAAAAATAAGTTTCAAGGTTCTAGCTCTAAAAATGACGATACTTCCATACAACTTTTCATCCCCCTCTTTCAACCCCTTACAACACTTTATATATGTAAAACGTAACTAATGTCCTTTCTCAGGCTCTAAACTATCTGTATACCAAATTTCATTTAAATAGGTTCAGTAGTTTTGACGTGAAATCGCGACAGACTGACAGAGTTATTTTGACATTTATATGAATGACAAAAAAGTAGGATATAATTATTACGATATTAAATATTCATATATGGCACATATAGTAAATATACTATATGTATGTTCGTATTCAGGAGTGAATGAACTTTGAATTAAGGAAATTTTTTATCGTAGGTGGAAAAGCGATAGAGCGGTTATCTAGTTAAAAAAACTATTTTATTTTCGTAAATCTTTATTTCCTATACAATTTTGATCAATTTCGATTATATTTTTTGTGTCACAAGCACTTGAACATGGATATTTTAGAATTTGGTTTTTGAATTAATTTTTAGGATTTTACCAAAACGATTGAACGAATGTACTGTGTTGCCATCAATACAATTTTTTTATATATTGTCTTTTTTTAATATAAAGAAGATCTTTGACTGATTCATCAATATACATTCGAAACTACTGCTATTATATAAAGAGGCATTTTTTTGAAATTGTTCTAATAACGTAAATGCCATTTGCAAAGATAATATAGGCGACAAAAAATCTAAACATAAAAATATGAAATATAGCTCAAAAAGTCTATAAAATGTTTAAAATTTTTTTCTTATTATCGCACTACTCTATCATAGCTTTTTTACTTATAATTTGACTACCAAATGACTAGCTAAACAGTGTCAAAATCTTGTAAAATTTCAATAGTCTGATTTAAAAATAAATAGACTAGATATTAGTTAAATTTATCACTGTTTATAAGTTACCCGCGCGACTTCGTTCGCGTGATGCTCCACTCCTATGGATCGTAGCGTGAAGATATATGGCCTATAGCTTTCCTCGATAAATGGTCTATCTAACACTGAAAGATTTTTTTAAATCGGACCAGTAGTTCCTGAGATTAGCGCCTGAGAGTAGCCTGAACAAACTCTTCAGCTTTATATATTAGTATAGATTAGGTGACCCAGCGAAATTCGTACCGCCTAACAGGCAATGAATGTTGTGTTACAGATTAGCTGAACTGTTGACAATCAATATATATGTTAATCCTTTTTCATTACTCACATTATTCTACATTTTTTAAATCTAAAATACGCCATTATCTGAATATTATGGATATATCTTGTCGATACGAAACCTTTAATTAAATACGTTCTTCAATTAGAGGGGAGAGTTTACCGTATCGACGGGAAGAACATTAAATGTTTGACAGTTACGAAACCCATCAACTAATTAAATTATATTAATTTTCGAATGTTTTAATAGTTATTCTACTTCGGGACGGAGACAAATGCAACAAATCAAAAAACCATAAAAATCTTGTTCTCGAGTCATAAGTGTTCGAACAAACCCGACTTTGTTTTATGTATATAGAGATTAAATATCAGTGTTTTAAATACATTAACATTGGAACAGATTTGACAATTGACACAACATCCTACTTCATCTCGATTCTCTTTAATAATACATCACGTCTTGACCTCAACGAGGAATTATTTAATGTTTTAAATTTAGTCTCTTATAATGTAATCATCGAGTTTTAAATGTAGCTATGTATGTAATGTAGCTAGAAACAATTTACATTTTGAAAATTGGGCTAATTGTTTCTGCATAATCTGCATGCATGCAATACTAAATCATATATATAATTCTTGACTATATTTGACATTCAGTAATACCATAAACAAAATATAATCTAGCACATTATTCATTACATTTTAAATATTTAAAAAAGTTTTACTAATACATTAAAATTACATTACCCTTCGTTGTGACAGGTACACTACATTCGTTTACAGCCTATATTAGACTTGCCACTTCAACAATTTAAAACTCGGATTAAGAAATCATTAATAAATAAAGCATACTATAATGTACAGGTTTACTTAAATGATGAGAATGCTTGGAATCTAAGTGACGTTGACTCTCAAGCTAAATCATTTGTATAACAGACTATGTAAACATGGCTTTTTGAAAAGAGCGACTGTTGAGTTTCTGGCCGGCTAATCTCAACAAAAAAATGCTTTCCGAGCTGGTGGTAGCTTCAGGCAAACTAATTGATCGACCAATTTTTGACGTTTCAAAAGTACTTTTTAAAAAAGTCTAGTTGAAATAAATAATTTTGAGTCTGAGTTTGACTCAATCACTTCCTCTGTTTTAAATAAAATCTTAACAAATTATACACCACTAGCGGCCCATCCCTGCTTCGCGCGCATTTCGGTGCCCCCTCTCTTGCCGCGTTACTCGCTGCGCTGCGTCGCTATACTGGCCCGTCGCGTCGACGTGTATTTTTTGTTCATATTGATATTTTTAATTTCGTATTTCGTTTTGATTGGCATTTTTATCAACTTTTAAAATATAAAAAAGTAGTTATAGTGACATAACTAAAATAGTTGGACATATGGTCTCGCGAGGTTTTTTGTAGATATTGATACGTTCTATAATATTGTAGAACATTTTTTTGTTCTAACATCAATACTTTTTGCAGCGCATGCGATGAAAGATATTTTATGGCTAATTTTTTTGCACCTTGGGTTGGATTTCGTGAGATTTCCTGAGGATCTCTAATTTTTTCTTATAATAAATATAGCCTATGTTACTCAGGGATAATGTAGCTTTCCAATGGTGAAAGAATTTTTGAAATCGGTCCAGTAGTTTTTAAGTTTATTCGTTACATACAAAAATACAAATCTTTCTTCTTTATAATATTAGTATAGATAACCTTACTCATGAATTGATCTGTCTATCGGTGAAAACCGTATAAAATCTATTCAATAATTTTGGAGTTTATCGCGAACAAACAGAAGTGTTGTTATATTATTTATTGTAAAAATCCTTACAACCTTTATAACCTAACGCGTGCCTCGTTAACACTCTTTAAATTTTAGGGTCAAAATAACAAAATAATTTACTAGTAAAATTATCAGTGATCTATAAAATTTGACCACTTAACTCTTTCTCTAATTTACGTCCCTTTACTGCCCTCATTTCTATGAAACCGTTAAACATTTACAAGTTTCGCTACCGGAGAAATGGCTTTGTGTTATTTAGTACCTGTTAAGCTAAATGATACAATTGTTTTGTATTTGTCATTTAGAAATTTGCTACTGACACTTTGCGACTGTTGGTTCACACGAAGACGTTAAATCTCGATAATAATTATTTACATTTATTACAAACAAATAAAACTCTAATAGCCGCAGAAGACTTCTACCAACCTTCTAGTTTCATTATCAGATCGGATATACCAAATCATAATACAGTCATTCAAACTACATAACAAGTCCATTGACTTTCTCTACATATTTTCTAAACAATAAAACAGATTTTGATACAGTTTTCACTAATAGAAGATCAATAATCTGTGATTGTGTATCTTCAAAAGTAGGTACATAGTAGTATGAAATTTCAAATACAATACAACTATTAATAGTTTTTCAAAGATCCTATTTTACTTTATTAAGATATTTTAAAACAATTATATAAAAAGACATTCTTGACAAATTCAAAATGTTTAAACTCTACATCATAACCATACAGCATTGTTTCTAAGTAAGTAAAATAATTAAACAATACAGTATTAGAAACCTAACCAATGTAAACTATGAATGTAGAAATGGAGTTTAGATTATATTTTTATGTACACAAAATAGCTACAAACTGTCTTATAATAGATATTTTATCTTCCAATGGTGTTAATGAGTCACCAACTCAAAAGATAAAGGGTTAACAAATGGTCCTACACAATGAAGTTAACGGTTATTGTGCGGACAGACAAATAAAAAATATTCTAAAATAAAAACATTGCACTCTTTTCTATGACAAACATCACTTAAATCAAAAATTAGGCAAGCGCGAGTCGGAAGACTTAGTTAAAGTTCCGTACGAGGGAATAAAATACTTTTCTTTTATTTTATTTAAATTGTACATGATTTACACACAATTTAAATATGTTATTTATGTCTAACTGAAATATTAATTTTTTAGTGATTTAGCGAGTATTTAATATTTGTTTATTTTTTTTTATTTTATTTTTTAAAGAGGGTTTAATCATGACTTATAATCACCCTCATAATTATACACACAGAGACATTTTTTTAATAAAGCTATTCATATACATCTTTTTAATACAGCTAAATGAACAGCTCTATAGGGAGACGCCAAAAGACTTGCACCAGTATATATTACTGCTAATAGAATTTAAATATAGTTGACGATATTCGTTGTGGGGACATTCCATCAATATATGATACATCCTCAAACACGTTACATAGAGAACAATCAGGAGATTCAGCCTTACCCATCATTATAAATTCCATAATTATTAAACTCTAATATTTCTTAGTTGATATAAACGCCTATTCTTAAAACAGACCAATTCATACTAAGTGACTATTCTATCAAAGGATTAATAAGATTTGCTGATTATTCGTATGCATTTAAAGTTATAAAATTACATTTTTTTTTTTGGTAAAATAGTATTAACCACAGTTTACTCTATTAATAAAATTAAATATGTTTCCAGTTATAATTTTAAAACATTGGCTAGTTAATTCGTGTATTCTTAATTCAATACCTTTTCATTACGGAACCCTAAACGCAAAGAAAAACGTCACATCCACAAATGTTCCCGTTCTTTATTCCTGTATTTGTTATTTATGGCGCTGCGGGAACACTGTGCGGTACACACAGAACCGCTATTGCCTACAAAACGCTTTTTTTTCTTAAAACAACAGTTTTGGATTTTATTGCATGAATCCTGACAGTGGCTATTTCTGAAAAGCCCTTTATCCTTTACTTAAGTAGCAGATCGTAAATCATAATATAACTGTGAATGTACATGCTCTGTTTTGGACCGACGGAAAAAATGTCCAATATGAATATTTAATGATTTACCGAGAAATCTAATGCTGCAGGTAGTATTATTTCTTTTGCTATTACTAATGTTTCGGATAGAAGCTCAGTACAAAGATAGAAAAAAGAAGGAAATGTATAATGAAATTTTGAAGAAATTTCTTGATTATTCAAAATGGTCTATCCAAGGAACGACTATATATTTAAGGAGTCTAATTATTGCTACTAAAACAACATGGTTGATAACTTTATATTCGTGTTAGGTTTTATTAAAATATTGATATTATAAAATATCGATGTTGGGTATAATTGGAATTATTTGATCGAGTAAGCGTTATTAAATTAATTAAAGGGAGGTTTATTAACTTGGCAAGACAGCCCTACGACCTCACCTGTCATTATAGTCAGACTTAAATATCATCATCATCTGGATGTGTGGCGTGCCTCAAATGTGCGTTTTTCTAGAACCACGCACCACCACCACGCACAATCAACTTATGGAATGATTTACCTTCGGCGGTATATCCGTAACATTACGACATGGGGACCTTCAAAACTCGCGTATATACTTTAAAAGCCGGCAACGCTCCTGTAACTCCCCAATTGTTGCGAGAGTCCGTGGGCAGCGGAGATTACCTAACTCCAGGTAACCCGACTTCCTATTTCATATAAAAAAATAGTGAGAATAGAGTATGTGCTAATTACCCAAATTTTAAATAATTCGAGGTTTACAATTACTAAATCAAATCATAATAAATTAAATAAATATAAAAGTATGTAATTATTTTATACTAATTAATCGATAATTGTATGGGAATCCCAAGAAATTCTGATGTATTTCTGTTGAAGCCTTTTTGGCAATCACAATAATTATAATGTTACTTAGAATTAAACAAAAAGTTGTTTAAATTAAGTAAAGTTTTCTCGGCAAGTTCTAAGGCAATAAAGTTTGGGTGTTTAAATTTACAATTTAAACCACTAGGTGGCGCCAAGCTCGGATTACGGGTCAATGACTTGTTATATTGACACATTACAGAAAAAGGTAATAAATATCATATTACACTAAGGTCGTATGTGGTTATGAGTCGTATAGTTTTACCGAGAAAATGTTAATTAAAATGCAGTTTCATATCAAATGTGGTCAAAATGGCATAATTATGAACTTATATATAAATGATTTATGTATCGGTTAAATTATGCCTATAATTAACTATAATATGGGTATTGGATCTTCATACAAATATCACAAAAATTCAAAGGTTCAAGATGGCGGATTTGACGGACTACTTTTGTGCTCGCTGATATGGGTATGATTTGCTGCGAAAATAATTTTACATTAAATCCACTATGGCGAACTGTCCAAGATGGCGAATTTGGGCGATAACCTGGTATCCGATGAAGCTGAAACATGTCATACGATTGTAAGAACTGGAACTGACTGATTGTAAATGGTCGTTTTAGACTAATGTATTTAAAGTTATTAAAAATGACTGACTTATTTTAATTCTATACTTTCTATTTATTTTTAGTCGATAGAAATCAACGAAATATGTTAAATGAAAATTTCAATCTGCATATGTATTAGCTATCTATGAGTATAAATTTTCGCGGTTATAGTTGTAAATTGATGAAAGCTTTCCCCATTCATATGAATAACCGCCGTGGGATTGACCTAGGGTTATCTCTGCAATATATTATTATAACATAAATATAATATCTTATATTTTATTGCAATTATACCCACGTAACAATTTATAACAATACAATATATAACCTCTATTCCGCTAGATCCGTGACAGTTGTCAAACGGAGCTCGCCTGGTTATAATGGGACTCCATTTGATGGATGGAGGATTTTGTGACTATTTAGAATTAAATTTCTTAAGTTTCGTCTAACGTGTTTGTCGTCTTATTATTATTATTATCCTTTACGTGTAACTGTGCAGTGTAGTTTCCATATAGATAATAGGTATTAAATAAATTGAGATGATTGTGTACATTTTTCGAAAATATATAGGCAATGATATACTACGAAATTCCATTTTAGCCAATGAAACACGGGTTGCTAATTTTTTGTATTATTTTAATATATACAATTATACATTAATATTTCAACTAGATCGTCTCCTCGTTTACTTTCATCCCAAAAATTGGTTTGGTTTTGGGAGAATGAGTGTGGTAGCGTCTATCTATTTTAAAAATATTATTGATATTCATAATTTCCAAATTAGATATGCAAATGTTAAGGGCATATGTATAAATAATTTATATAATAAATATTTATAATTAGAGAGTTAAATATGGTAAATTAACATTTACAGAAATATTAAATCATAATGAAATCTACGAAAAACGAAATCGTAAAGTTTTAATTCGATAATTATATATTTTATAAATTACGATTAATTTCTGTAGAGAACCACCCTTATACCTTAGAGTACAAAAAATACCCAACGACTTATTCTCAGACCTACCACATATACACAAAAAATTTCATAAAAATCGTTCAAGCCGTATCAGAGGAGATTGATAACAAACACTGTGACACGATATTTTTATATATCAATTAGCTCATCAGGCTAATGTATTTTTGCCATATAATTTTGTGGTGGGCCACCCTTATTACTTAGGGGGTAAAAATAGTTAGTAGCCGATTCTCAGACCTACTGAATATACATATAAAATTTCACAAAAATCAGTCAAGCCGTTTCAGAGGAGTTTGATAACAAACACTGTGACACGATATTTTTATGTATAAAATATTGTCTAAAAAATAAAGTATTTCATTGTTTTTTTTTAAAGTGATTTTCAGCCCTGCTTACTCTTTACGTAATATAGATCAGTAACTAAAATTTGATTCTGTAGCTATTTTCAATTTCAATCAGGAGCGGTTCATGGAACGGTCATGTGTTAATAAAATCAAATTAGAAGCTGTGACTAACAAATTAACTTACGTAATAAGGATAATTATTTACATTACCACATATATAATTTAAGAAATATATATTATTTAAATAAAATGAAAGGAAAAAGGTATCGCGGAAAATATTCTCAATGTCATCCTGTTACTAATATTTTGCTTTTACTTTGATATAGGTTTGGTGTTTATATGTTTTCTCATCGAAAAGTGAACCGATTTCAATTTTTTTTTCAATATTGGATTGTCAAGGAATTAGACTTTTCGCGCGTTTTATCGTTTTAAGTCACAATAATTGTTTTCCAGGCGTTTCTTTCTGGAACTTAAAAAAATGCGTTTTTTTTAATTTCTTGAGGTCCAAAATTTAATAACGAAACGGTCCGAACTTCTTGTGACTAATATCTATATGGTGTATAAAATTTTTTTTCTAGTCTTAAAATGCAAGGAGAAAAATTAGGAATACGTCTGCATGGGAAAATTGGTAATATCAATTCCTTATAATCTCTAAGCGTTTAATTGTTGAATAAGCCATTTTACATCTTAATAATTTAAATTAAATCAGCAGATCCAAAAAAATATATGACATGATATGAAGTATCATAAGGACATTTTTAAATTTTATTAATGTATATTTTAAACTCGAATTTTTTTTATGTTTGCCCAAAAACAATATGGATTTCATTTTTTCATACAAATAGTACGATAAAAGTATGCGAGGTTCGCGCACATAAATAAATATATTTATGATTTGAAAAATGTTAATAAACTCTCCTAAACCTATCAAGTTAATATTTAAGTGACAAAAATAAATATTTGTAGGATAAAAAGTAAGTTTAGTTTAAATTCCAGCGTGGCTCATGAAGAATTTTTTTTTCATCATCATCATCATCATTAATGGCCCACAACCCATTAATGGCCCACTGCTGAGCCGGGTCTCCTCTTCAAAATGAGGAGGGGGATAGGCCACACTCCTTTGAGAACTTTCAGGAGTGCAGGTTTCCTCACGATGTTTTTCTTCACGGTTAAAGCAATTAATATTTAATTGCTTAAAACTCATATAACAGAAAAGTCAGGGGTGTGTGTCTGTGCCCCCACACAGATCGAACCCGGACCTCCCGAGTAAGACACCGATGTCATAACTACTGAGCTATCACTGCTTTATTTTTTATTTGTAGTAATATAACACATTTCCACTGCTTAAAATACACATGAAAGTATTGATTTATTCTTAGAAAGCTTACGTATATCATTTGTCATATTGTTTTTCTGTTGTTTTTGGAGCAACAACCTGAAAAATAAAATTCAGTAAACTCTACACTTTTCGTGAATTACAAAAAAGTATTGTTTTATCTTTATTTGTGCAATATGAACAGAAATATCCAGTGAACATAAATAACTGGAATTTAAATTTATTTTCTAGGAATAGCGTCAATAGAAACAAGGAACCTTGAGAATGGAATACAAAAGCTTGTTGTTTAAGTAAAATATTTTTTTTAACTTTCTTTATGGAAAATTAAAATTTATTTTAGATTAAATCCAGCTTCAAATTTCACTAAAAATGGATAAAAAGTTATTGTCATTCCATTTAAATTGTTTATTTGAAAATAATTTTATCGTCTTATCAAAGCAGAACAAATTGAGTCTGTACTTTCATTAGTTTACAAAAAGTATATAAGGTTTAGGTATTTATCGTCTTGATATTATATATAGGTACAAAAAATACTAGATTTTTTTAATTATTGTGTCACTAAATTTTAAAAGACCTATCATCAAAAAAGTATTTTCTTCATATTTAAAAATTTTATATATTTACAAAAATCATAGTTGACTACATTTTCATATTTTAATATAAAAGTCTATATTTTATTTTTATAAAATATTTAGTCAATTCTAAATGAACTATAACTAATGATTACATTATACAAACAACAGAAAAAACCATACATATGGGTTTTATATCTCGTTTACTCAATCATAAGTGAATGAACCGCCTTATCAAAGTTATTTGTCATCTCGGGCCCTATCCTCATCCCAGTCGCACTTGCATATATATTAATATGTGTGAAAGAGAGGTAATTAAAGGATTCCATCACGTAGTATATGAAGAGCTAGCCAAAACTTATGCGCTAGTGGTCGCTGACCTTACTGCAGGGTATTCTTAAGTTTTACACATTTTTTATAAGGTCAAGGAAGTTTATTTAAGGTCTTATATAAAGCAATTTAATTAAACAATTTAATTAGATGTGTTATTGTGAGAGCAATGTTTAAAGCGATAAATAGGTTAGGTTAGTTTTAGATGACAACAAGAGAGAATAAATTAAAAATTATTTTGTATGATGAGTCACTTATAGTTCATGTTCTACATATTTCAATTTTCAAAATTTTCCATCCCATGCATGCTGAAGACATCTTACTTATGATTTTATCTTCTACTTCATTTCTCATCTCACCTTCTATCACTCTTACTACGAGGTGTAATTGTATCAATTATTTAAAAAAATATATAAATATTTCTAAACAAATAACACATTTTTTACAGATAACATAGTCTCCAGAATAACTTCATAATTATATTAGCCTCTCTTATTACTACCAGGTTTTCCTTATATAAGCTGTCCATCAATTTTTTTTATGCACTTCCTGGTTTTGTTCCTGGTTTTTTAACCACATCCATTAGTGCTGAAATTTGGTATCTATACTAATATTATAAAGAGGAAAGATATTGTATTTTTGTATGTCCCAAGGTGCAAAAAAATTAGCCATAAAATATCTTTCATCGCATGCGCTGCCGAAAGTAATGATGATAGAACAAAAAAATGTTATACAATATTTTAGAACGTATCAATACCATATAAAGACCATATGTCCAAATATTGTAATAATGTCACTATAACTACTTTTTTACATTTTAAAAGTTGGTAGAAACGGCTATCAAAATCAACTATGTTTTCCATACTACAAAGGTATAACTAACTTAACAGGTATAAATAACTTTTATTCAAATAAATTATTTCGTATTCAAGACCGTTTCAATACCTATTGAATACTTTTTGAATTATTAAAATCGAACATTCCATTCAAAAGATATTACGAAATTAATAATGTCAATATAAACAAAAAAGTACACGCCGACGCGACGGGCCGGTAGAGTTCCACGCAACGAATCACGGCTAGAGAGGGGGCACCGAAATACGGGAGAGCCAAAATGTTTTTAAAAAAATTGTCCACCCGTGCGAAGCCGGGACAGGCCACTAGCATTCCAGAACATAGAAATTGGTACTTCCTAATGACAAATAGTATAAATAATGCAACTGGCTCATCTCTATTAAGACAGAGTAAGCAACACGGGTATTGGATATTACCCGTGTTGCTAACTCAAGTATTTAAACTTTTTTTTTTAAATTTTTGTGTTATTATCAAGATATTGTGACGTTTGTATTTTATTTCATTCACATTTACGAAATTAGAGCAATGGTAATGGTCAAATCAGTAAGATCATTGACATGGGCATGATGAGCCAATGGTGCCAATGATCGTGTTTTAAATTTCCTTCTTGAAAAATTATGATCTAATTTAATTCAATGAAGTCATCTTGTCACCTTAAAAACCAATAAATTACTGAGACTATAATTTTAGTTGTCGTGACTATCAAATAAACAAAAATTATATAACAATATTTGAGTTAAAATTTACCTTATTGACTTTATGTACAAAATTAAATGCAATAACGAATTAACTTATGTTAAGTTTTATTGGAATATTAACACTAAAAAAATCGTATTAAATATAATTAGAATAATTTGATCAAGTAAGCTCTATTAAATTATTTAAAGGGAGGTTTAAATATTATCTTGGCAACACAGCCTTACGACCCCACCTGTCATTGTAGTGGGAATAGATGAGGAGGGTATTTTGTATTATAAAAAGGATGACTTTTACGCAAGTTTTAGTTGTTTTAGTCGGAACTCGTGTGACTTCAATGTTGTGTATTTAAAGCTAGTTTGCTGAATTTTCAAATAATTACTGTAATTGTCATATTGGAGAAGAAGTATTGGTAGTAGAAAGGCCTTTTAATCCTGCACCTGCGTTGCAAGCCCCAGGCACTGCTCGGCTTCCGTTTGGATTGTGTATTATTGTAGTTTATTGAGTGTAATTGTGAAGTCAAATCGTGCAAGAATTTTACGAATTAGATAAAGTCGACTCAACTTAGTTTCTTGTCAGCCCTAAGTTATCAAAAATTTTGAATTTGCATTTTTTTAAAGCAAACTGAACCCCATGCTGCATTTTTTAACATTAACATCGGACAGAATCAGTAAAGTGAAGCATATGAGGAAAGAAACTAAAATGGCATTGTAACTGGACAAATACATCAATTTGGAGAACATTATCACATTGACATTGGCAGAATTACTGTTATCAAAAGCCGTAGAAAAGCTAGCCAGTAGAAATTTTTAGTAAGTACTATATTGTAACAACAACAAATATTTTACTTTACATAGTCTTAACAATAAACAATCTAATTAAAACCAAAACAAAATATCATGATAGCTTATTTAATATTGATGTTCAAACATACGAATTTAATTTTGTATTTCTTTGTTATATATGTCGGCGCATAAGTTAGGTCAACCTAACCTTAGGTTAGAACAGTGGAACTAAGCGGTAAAGGCATTACTTAGATTCTTGTCGTAATTGTAAAAGATCATAGTGTTTGATTATATTTATCGGTTTAGTAGCAGTGTATCTACGTTGCGTTTACCCAATAGTCCATTCAATATCACACCCCTCTTGTAGAGTTTTTCAATATCCCCACCTTTCCGTCTCCTCCTCCTTTATTTCTCCTATATATTTAGGATATTGATTATCTTATAAAAAAAAATGGTATCGTGGGACACCGGATAGGAACGAAGTCCCTTATTAAAAAAAATATTAATTTTAAGTTCTACTCGAGGTATAAAGAAAATAATTATTCGGGTATACAGTTTTTATTATGATTTTTTTATTGATGAAAATAAAAAAAACTACTTTACAAAGTTATCAACTTTATTTTATTTATAATGATTTATAAAAATAATAACAGTCATCACGTAGACTATACATTAGACACTGTATAGCCATCATACAAAGACTATACATAAATAAAATAGAAATTCTTACTAAAACCAATCCAAAAATGTCTTTCATCGCATGCGCTGCGGAAACTATTGATGATAGAACAATAAAACGTTCTACAATATTATAGAACGTATAAATATCTACAAAAAAACTTCTGAGACCATATGTCCAACTATGTAGTTATGTCACTATAACTACTTTTTTACATTTTACAAGTTGATATAAATGCCTATCAAAATCAGACCATGTTTTCCATACCTTTGAATTAATTCTTATCTAAATCATTATTTCGTATTCAAGACTGTTTCAATATCTGTTAAATACTTTTTGAATTATTGAAATCAGAAATTTCATTCAAAAGTATTACGAAATAAAAAATGTCAATATAAACAAAATATCCTCCGCATCGTCCCATAAGGAACTTCCTTTCAAAATGCTTTTATTAATTCTATTAAATATAGAGATATTTTCTAGTTATACCTCGATCAATTTCCAATAAGATTAATCGTATTTAAGTATTAATTTTCGAGTTTTGAAAAGGTTATTATACAACACAAAACACATTATAAATAATCTTATTATTATATTTTATAGTGTAGTGTTTTTTATACAAGCAATGTCAAATATCGTGCATTCGCGTCGGCGCCTTTCGCGTCGTATAGAAATAGGTGAAAAGTCGACGACCGACCGACGAAACTTGCTTTGCTAAAATGTATTCTAAACTAATGAAATTAATGTTATTTTTAAATATAATTTGAATTTCGAGATTTACTTGATGAAGATTTGTGGAAATTTTACTACTTGACCCGACTTTTATACTTATATTCATATCAACCCTCCTCACACTACTAATAAAATATTTCCACTAAATTTTTTGCTTTTTTTATATTTTTTTTAATACTTAACTGAAACTTACGGGAAAATTGGTTGTGACTGAAATTAGTTTAGAATAATAACTATTAAAAAATTACACAATTTTCATACATTCCATTACACGTTTTTTTGATCTTTTTCTCTTATGGTTTTTTGATCATGTTCTCTGTTCTTCTTCTCCCCTTCCTTTGTGATAAGAACCAGAAAAGTGACAAGTTTTGAGACTTACGCTTTAACATAGATATTTTGATTTGTATATAGTATATATTTTATTATTGAGACCAATATGTGAGGTAATGATTTAGCTTGTATGTTGATTGTTTCCTACCAATGTATAGTAAGTTTGATAATTTGCAAAGTTTGTCAATAAATCAATGCGATCAAATGGTAGATAAACATACTCGTAAAAAAACATACTCAAAAATAAAGCAATATAAGAGATTAGCCGAACCGCACAATTTGATGCTCCTATGAGTCGTAGCTTGATGTTAAATAGCCTTTCTCGATAAACGCTATAAAGGCTATCCAATATTTGTTGTGTTATACTCTATACGCAAACCAATAGTATTACGGCTTGTTCCCTATTACTCCTCAGGGTTTTACTTAAGACACATAACAACAGCACTACTGCATGATTAGTTGATTGATGCGGCGTTATTTGGCTAGCTCTTTCCTTTTCGTAGGCACAACTTATTAACCCAAATTGTATCTACTTTAGCTACTCAGATTAAGAAAGAGTTTATTGCACACTATTATTATATCGAGTGTAGAACTAATTATATCTAAGCAACTAATGGTGTGCAAAGGCGGTCTTATCGCTGCGAGTGATCTCTGCTAGACAACCTTTGTTGTATGGACTTTTGGCAATTAGTTATCATGGGCAGTGCATAAAATATTCTAAAGATATATTGACTATATTGTTTGAAAATATTATAACATAAATTACATGTAGTACATACTTATATTTATATAAAACCTAATTTTTAAACCTAATTTTTAACATTTATATAAAACAAAAAATACCATAATACATAAATTACTATATAAATGTTGCCAACATCCCAACTAACAATATTTTCTGAGTTTTACGAAATCAATCAAACAAACTCTTCATCTTTATAATATTAGTATAGATTACAGAGGTCTTACTGTGAAGAAAAACAAATATTTCAGATGAGGGTAATTCCTAATTCCAAAATATTTGCAATTCAGTAGCTGGTCAAGGCTCCATCATGAATGAAACTAATACTAAAGGAAATTGTGAGTCAACGTTACGTTTACGTTTCGTAACGTAAACAGTGATATCATTCATTTTGTAATGCATCTGTGACGCTGTTTTTTTCATTTTGGATATTTTATCGAATGACTCATTCATGCTTTGTGAAATTTTATTTTATCTGTATTCATTAACAAATTAATATGAATGCGTCACTTTTTATTACGTCTGTTCGTATCGTATCAAACAGTTTTCCTTCCTTCTCCTATTATATAAAATTTTCGTGTCACAATGTTAGTTACCATACTCCTCCGAAACGGCTCGACCTATTTTTATGAAATTTTATATGCATATTCAGTAGATCTGAGAATCGGCTACTATCTATTTTTCATCCCCCTAAAAGATAAGGGTGGCCCAACCCAAATTTATATGGCAAAACAACGTTTGCCGGGTCAGCTAGTATTTCTATATGTATTAGTATTGTTTTGTATTGTATCGATAGTTCTATCAATGTAAGTAAAATATTAATTAAATATAAATTGATTTTTAAGTTGTAAAATAGTAATTTAGATAGCCATTTAATATTTTTAATTGATTCTTTTTAAATGTTTCTGAAATGATGAAAAAACTAATGGTCAAAAAGCCTACAATTTTAACATGTGGAGATAAGTTTGTAATCTTTTTTATAATGTGCTTTCATATCAAAAATTGTAAATAACCATGATTATATTAATGCCTAAGTAGTTGTCAATAAACAGTTCATATGTTTAGATTTATAAAAAGAAATTTACGAAAAATCCATTTTGTACGCAATCCGTGTGCACGTTATCTCTCTTATTAGAATTCCAGTAAATTATCAGTCTGTAACAGCTTATTTTATAATTGTTACGAGTATCCGATTTCCATATGAAAACTCTTTGGCGACGCCATTCGAATTCGAAACGTCAAATTCAAATTCCTAATGTGGCTGTTAGAAATTCGGCCAACAATGATAGCACTGTAATCGCACTTGGTGAGTCAACGCCCCTTATTGGTTATACAATGGACGACCAACGGCCAACATCAGCAAGATTGGAACACTTCCGAAATACATATAAGATCCTAACCAAAATTAAAACGAAAATTTCTTCAATTTTCTTGAAAAACAAATGGATAATTCATGCTTTAAGTAATAAGTTTGTTTTCTTCGTGTTACAACTTTTTCTTTTAAGTGCATTCGTAGACATTTTGCCAGAAGGCAAACCGATTTAAAATATTTTTTTACTATTTTACATAGAAAATCTCCTCCTCTTCTATTCCCAATCCATTATAGAGAGATAATCCTAAA
The DNA here is from genome assembly GCA_905147385.1 of Limenitis camilla. Classification (NCBI taxonomy): domain Eukaryota; kingdom Metazoa; phylum Arthropoda; class Insecta; order Lepidoptera; family Nymphalidae; genus Limenitis; species Limenitis camilla. The sequence continues at coordinate 6,755,588 of LR990248.1, forward strand.
CCTTAGACCTCCAGAACTAATCCTCACCACCTTGACATATATAGGTATAAATTCTTTTAAAATTCAAGATTAATCAAATTAATCACCTGAAAAATTAGGCACCGTTATATGTTATAAGTATAGAGATTCCAGTTCTATATAACATAAAAAATTAAATTAATTTATTTCTTAAATTAATTAAACCAATGCATTCCCTAAAGATATTTTAGCAAGGATGCACAAATACGATAACGTTGGCCGTAGTTGGGCCAACACGTACCGCCAGTAATAATTCGTAGGTTGTTCACCTTTCACCCAATTTGCCTAAAAACGCGACCATGAACAGTTGATATGATACCAAGAGCAAAACGAATGGGTGAAATGTTCATTATAAACCAGAGGGTTATACGAGTATGCTCTGAAGGTTGAGTTCGCAGATTTAGGAAGAACATTTTTAAGATTTATGAATTATACGAGCATAAGATATTACGCCTTCGGGGGATATTTAAATTAATTGAAAATAAATCATTAAATTCCATATTTATTTTGGTTATAAATTGCTTTTAGTTTCATTTTATGCAACAGACAGTAGTTTATCATCTTTCCCATATGTTTTATATTTAAAACAGAACCTTTTAAACTTGCCATATTACATTATTAGCCGAATAGGCTTAAAAGCGTAGGAGGTGAAATTATATAAAGACTAAATTAAGGATAGTTAATAACGTTAAATAAATTGTACATAATGAATAAAACATATTTCTTACAAAAATTACTGCCATAGATATTCTTGAAATAAATTATCTTAAAGAATTTTGAATAAAAAATATCAAAAAATTGCTGCTGTGTTGACTCTTTCTGTGGTTTAAGTTCAAAAAATCATTTCTTTTTGTACCCAACTACGGCGAAGCCAAAAGGAAGGGTAATTATTTTGACAGTCTATGTATGTATGTATGTTCCTACCTACTATGATTATATATATGATTAGAAGAACATATTCATGAAACAGACATGGTAGGTTTAAAGTGCGTGCGACCACATTCTACCTTGACCATTTTGGTACCTATGCATTTCTAGATTTCTGTTTGAATTATGTTCTTGGTTCGTCCTTTTTAGACCACTTTTTTACGTGGTCGCGTTAAAGTTTTTTTATACTTTATTTTTTTGTTAAAACATATGGTCTAAAATACGAATTTTGTAGCTTCAGTAGATTCGTACGTGCGTTGATGAGTATAATTGTAAATGTGTCTTCAAATGGCATAGTTACAAGGAAAGGTGCTAGAGTATAGCCATGATTGATGTATGTAAAATACTTTACAATCGGAGCCCATTGTCTTACTGTCACATGTAGCCATATCGGCCATCACATCTCAGCATTTTAATGCCGCATAAAATCTAACTGTACGAAAAAAAACCATGTGGTGGTAGGTCGGCAAACGGTAATCATCGAGGTAACTGGCACGACGAACTCTGCTTTTGGTATTTGGTAATTCAACTATACGAGAAAATAAGCAAGCGAAAGGCGAACGGAATTTTTGGTAGAAAGCGTATTTACATTGCTATTAGCCGGTGAAATGTATATAAACTAGGTCGACTCTCGGCCCATGAAATTCAGCTTAACGGTTCGGCTGAGAGAAGGGTGAAATTTTTATGTTAATTCTGTCACTCATTGACATATAATGACTGAAATTTCGACTTGTTTGATATAATAGTCTTGTATATGGAAAAATAACGGACGTACAGCCCAAACTTCTGGAGCTAGTTTTTCTTGACGCTACGAACTTGTAAGATGAAAAAAGTGGATGAAAATTTGAAAAATATCCTTCGTTTTTGTATGGACAACGGTTTAAAAGTCCTCAATATATCCTTGTCTTTGACATTGCTATATCTTGTTATATATGAAGTGAAGAAATTATTTAAATCGAAACTAGCACCTAGTTCATAAGATTAGCCTCCTGCATACAAACATACAAATTTATGAATTTTATCAGTCAAACTGATCCGTTTCAAATGAATATGTTTAAAAATTCAGATAGTTTCCTAAAGAAACTCTTTGCAAACGTAATTTTGTTTATGTATTAGTAATTCTTTATTAACTGTTCATGTACTTCTAAGTTATATATAATTGATTTTCCTATTTATCTTAGTTAATATGAAATATTCCATGATCTAACACGCAACACTTAATCATTCCATAGATTTCAGGACATCCGTGTCTGACAGTGCATTGCAACTAAAAAAATGATCTAAGATTGCAGTTTACACGCACAAAAGGAACTGTAACAGTTGTATTTGCAAATAGATTTGCGAAATGACGGCAAATCGTCTAATTATTCCGGTATGATAAATAGCTGGGGCGATCACCACGCATCGATGTTATCGGAGACGGAGAATACTTCAAATTAAGTGTGGCTTCCAGTTCGAGAAGGGGTTTAGCGAGTGAATAAAAGGATAGCATTTCAAATTCTGATTTCGGAGTGTTCATTACACCATAGAGTGATCCATGGCTACAGAACCGTTTCTTGGACGGTGGCCACGCTCTTTTCCGGAACCTCCAAGCACAAGTACTGCTTCTTCGATTGCAGAAGGTGGGCGACGCTGGAGGTCGATAATTCTCCAAAGAAGTAGGTCGAAGCACGTAGGCGTATGGGTAAAGAAGAATTGGATTAGAAACTTTGAGCTGAAACCAAGTTATTGGACGCAGAAATACAGAATAACATACATAGGTACTTAACAGTCATGATATTCCTCGTATTAATTCATCTCTGAAATATACTTAAAATAATAAAAACTTTGAAGATCCCTCTCTAAGCTTTTAGTTGTGATACTTTATTTAACCTTATCGAAGCGAAGTATTATATAATATAGGAAATAAACATAGCATTTTTATAGCTTTTTGTGATATATTTGAGCTGGTGAACGTGGTTTACTCGATACTGTAGCAAGTGAAGCGTTGCCATTGATATTCACAATGTAAGTAGCGAAAAACATCCGGATGCCACAAAAACTTTATTATATTTGCATACTGTATAGACTAGGAGCTAACGAAAACAGAACGAACTTAACATATTTAAAGAAAAAACTCGCGCACTGAGGGTTCCAAACAATACGAATCAAGGAACAAGTGGGACATGATAGCTTTGCCGTCGGATAACTGTTGTCCCCATATATATCAACATAGGTCAATTACCAATTGCAATAAAATATCTTTATGTAGTTTTACAGTATTGTATTGGTGTTTCCGCGCTTAAGAATTTTTACGGTATTTGATTTATTATTTCCTTTACGTATGTTGAAAAACATCGCTTCTTACTTTTTATGATTCGAGCCAACGAAAATTACACAATGGGTTATGTCATCATCATCACAACCCGTCAATGGCCCACTGCTGAGCCGGTTCTCCTCCTCATTCTGAGGAGGGTATTAGGCCATAGTCCACCGCCCTGGCCCAGTGCGGGTTGGCAGACTTCACACACCTTTGATAACTTTTAGGGAATTTTCAGGAGTGCAGGTTTCCTCACGATGTTTTTCTTCACCGTTAAAGCAAGTGACATTTAATTGCTTAAAACTCGTATAACTTAGAAAAGTCAGAGGTGTGTGCCTGTGTGGGGGATCAAACTCGGTCCTCCCGAGTAAGACTTGAAGTCTCAACCACTGGGCCATCACCGCTTTTTGTTTCTTGTTGTTTTGATTGCGTTGACTTAGAAGTTTGATTTTTTTATCGGCTTTAGGTACCCGACGAATATTTATTATTAATTTCATAATTTAATACCGCCAAGCGTTTCTGGAAACCCTTTTTCTTGAGAGACACACAACAAAGTGATCTTTTAAGGGTTCCTTTCTGACTATTTAAGGAACAAAACTCTGTAAATATTTCGAGTAGGTGCAGAGTAAAACATCATATAACAGCATATTATATATCTCTTGAAGTGTAAGAGATTTATTGAGAAGAATAGATAAGAAAAGGGAATTACAATTTAATCGTATTAATTTCAATTTGTTTGATATTTTTGTATTTAATTAAGCGTTTTATATCTCTTACAATAATATTGTGCAATATTGATGACTCTTTTTGTGATGAATATTGATGACTCTTTTTGTGATGAATATTGATGACTCTTTTTGTGATGCCTTTTCCTAGCTTCTCTGCTAAATATATTCTTTAAATTGTGAGCTTAAGGGGATCATATTCCTTATTCATCATAATATGACCAAAATATTATCTTGATAACAAAGATTGCGCGATGATTTTTTTTATTATGCAATATTTTTTTAATTACACTTCGTAGGCAGTAATGTTATGCAATAATTTTACTGCTAAATAATTTGCAAGCAAAAATTTTATTGACTCTGAGCGAGGCTAAGTAAATGAGGCGAATCTATTGGTTTTTAACAAATACATTCTATGTTATACATCTTCGCTCATCTCTGATGGAAATGCAGCCTAACAGATTTGTTGCTCGTATGGAAATATTGATGCGAATGGCTTTTCAATTAGTTTTAGGGGCTGTGAAATATTATTGTATAATAAAGATATTCCCCAATATTATTGTAGGTATATAGGGCGCTTAAGAGTAAAATAACTTTTATTTCAAAGATAACATTTAAATTTATATGGGAATAATTGTGGAAGATTAAAAGCAAGAAGGAAAATTCAGAGTAATACTAACTAAACTACTATAATATTATATTTTTTTTTAAATTGTTTCTTAAAGCCTAAATTAATGATCAATCTCAATCGAAAATCTTTGTATTGAATTTAAAACAGAATCCAAATTAATAATTGCGTATATCAAATTCATATTGTTAATTTCGGCCGTTAGTAAATAATACAATAAGGAATAGCTGACGGCACGTAAGTATAGGATTGACCTTGAATGCGCAGAAGTCACTCTTAGGGCCTTTTTAGCAAGGAGTGCGGGGCGAGAGTAACGCGTCATACGCTATTGGTTCTTATGCGATGTTTCAGTTTCCCCCACTACTTTTCTCCGACCTAAAGTTAGCTGCCAGCTACACATATATACAAATTTTCGTGATCAAAACATGTCACATTTATGAGTGTCTAAATAATATGTGTTCAGGTTCCTTGTAATAGTAAGGTTAACCTCACTTCGGTTAATTCATCTTTAGAGAAAATAATTAATAATGCGTTACCGTTAATATATATATTCATTAAATAATAATAAAAAACTATTAATATTGCAAACAGATATACTAAGATCAAAACCACTTAGCGGTTCTCTATTGTTAGGCATAATTCATATTTAATCGTCTCATTTATATTTAAATGTTTATTTAGCAATTTTATAACTAGTTTTATTTTATATAAAAAAAATCTTTAGATTGATAGTAGCGCCATCTCCCGGAATCGGTTATAATTAGAATCACCTGATATCATAAAATTGGTCGAGCGGGATTAGAGGAGAATTACGAGCTTATAATAAAAGAAAAAAAAACGAGACTTAAAAAATAAACAGATTAATCAATTTTAATTAATATTGATCTACTAAATACGACTAAATAAGGGGGCGTCCAGTTTTAGGGAGTCCAGGTTTAGGAGAGGAATATCTAATTTTACTTTTAGACGAGGTGACGTGATCCCCTACGATGAATATCACGTTATTGAGTTAAATTAAATAAAACATGTTATTTCACTAAATATGGCCAAAACTTACACAATAATATTAATTGTGTTTTTGTTTTGAATAAAAATAACACATTTACACTAAAAAATTAATATTCTGAAAAATCTCACGTGAGATCTCAATCTCACGACATCACTAGACTCTTCAGGTCTGGAGGTCGATATTATATTAAAAATCGTGATATTTGTATGAAGATCCTATATCTATATTATAATAGGTCAGTATTTATTAACATCTTAGTATAGAGAGTAAAGTTTGAAGGTTATACACGAAGTATTCATGACGGACTCGTACCAGTTAGTAAAATAACCTAAGTAAGTGGAAAAACCATAATGGCGAACAAATCCTGAAACTGTATGACTTACTTGAAACGTAAACATACGATTTTATCGGTTATTAGTAACGGATATGGTTTTGTTTGGGAATACACATTAATCAGGGCTATAAAAAACTTTGTAAATGTCAATTGCTACTATTTGGATCGTATTTGCACCAAATTATTTGTACTTTGGATTCGTAAAATTTGTGGGCGAATCTGAAATGAATCGAAGACTGATATATATGTCGGCGCGTAAGTTAAGATTAGATTTATTTGGATGTGAGTGTTTCAATTGAATAAAGGGATTCCTCAAACTTACACCTTGATTACAAGTCCAAGGCACTCCCTAGGTTCCTGTAATTGTAAGAGATCATAATGTTTGTTCCTTATCGACTCAGTAGCAGTTAAAATGCTGACAGCTTAATTTTATTTCAGTACAACTATTTTGCAGCTGTTCTAGTCCAGTTAATTTTCATATTTAATAAGTTAAAGTAATATTTATTCATTAAATGTCCAACGTGAGCATGGCTTGCGCAAGCGGGAGTACCCGTTTTCGAGCGTATTTTCAACCCCTTTAGGAAAATTATAAATATTTGTTCTAGTTCCGGGAGTACAAACTTTTCTTTGGGAAATTTCCTGCTCTGTTTGAATCTTTTTACAAATTTCAAAAATCTCAAACAGTTTTCGAGATATTTCCAAAAAACCAAACCCCCTTTTATTTCACTTAGTTGTTTATAACTTTTGCAATGTTTTCTTCTCAAAAAGTTTCTACATGCCATTCCGAATCGAATGACACGTAAATCATCAATCAAAAAGTTTCGACCTAAAAAGCACTTGTTGACTAGATTATTTTAGTTTTTAGTCACCTAAAAAGTAATTTCCGTAACTTGAAATAATGAGCGAGTTTAAACGAAATAATAAACATACCTTTTTTAAAACTATGCAAAACGGTAACGGCCGTTCGCAGAGCGGCCACCGCGAGCGCGTGCACTGGCTGAAGAAGATCCCCCAATGCGATCGAAACTGTAGTACTAAGTTATCACAATAATAAGTGAGCGTTACCGTTTAACATAGTTTTAAAAATGACTAATTACCACGTTAGTTTCCATAATAAAATAATCATAACTCTTGCCTAAATAAAGATAAATCTTTAATTTAATATATATACGAGTATATAACTGTTTGTGCTGATTCGCTGACTGACTGATTGATCACCTCTCCTGTAAAATTTTGTATGGAAAATTTTTTTTTGCACTCATGGTTTCGTATAGAGGACAAAAATTCATTCAGAGGAAAATTATGGAGAAAGCTGATGATTGAGGTTGAAAGGTTTCAGAGACGGGGAAAGAGCACAGCCAGGATATTTAAGGTAGGTGGGAGGTGTTCGAACAAATATCATTCAAAACCTCATCCAATTGGCAATGAGCTGAAAAAAAATCCAAAATTGCGGATTAAAGATGGCGGCCATACAAATTTCGTCGGCGTCTAGCTCAGAAATTATACAAGGTGGAAGATTGGTTTATTGGAAAAAGATGATCAGGGCCTTAAGGTCTATTTGATGACTACAAATTGGAAACTATGCAAGACTTTGATACGGTTCATAAAAGTACTTTTATTCTGACAAGTGTTGATTAAGGATTTAGGAGACGGGGAAGGAGCACGGCCAGGGTTCAAGATAGGTGGGGGGTTCTCAAACAAAAATCCTTCGAAACCTATTCCAATCGGCGGGGCACTAAAAAAACCAAAATGGCAGGTTGATGATGATCAGTGTATGAAGTTCTACTTGATGAACAGAAAAAAATACAAGATGGCGGAGTTTATTTTTCGATATAAAATATATATGGGGAAATGGGTATGGAGCACGGCCAAGTTATTTAAATAGGTGGGCGCTACTCAAATAAAAAATACTAGAAATGTCATCCAATTGGCAATGAGCTGAATAAAAATTTCCAAATTGTCAGATTCCGTATGGCGGTTTTGTAGAAAATGGTGGACAGTGGTAGAAAGTAGTAAAAAAATGGTAGTCAGTGATTGGCAGTAGTCTACTATTTTACATTCATTAACTTCTACTACTAGACAGTGCACAGTAGAAGTTAATGAACATAAAATAGTAGACCACTGTCTAACACTGACTACCATTTTCTACCGCCGCGCCGTCTACAACTCACTACCTTTTTCTACTACTTTCTACACCTATCTACCATTTTCTACATAACCGCCATCCGGAATCAGATAAATTGTTATTCACTCCTTCATGCGGTCCGCTTTAGCGGGCCGCGCAGCCACGCGCCATACTAGTTTAATTATAAAACTAATAAGTCTATTGAAGAAAACTTAACCTTATAAACTTAAAGTGACTGTATTTCAATGATCTATTGTGAATAGTAAGAGTATATACTACATTACATACGAGTACACGGCGTATTATGAAAAACTCACTCCTATTGTAGGCGTTAAGGTATTCTTATATTGCTATTTTTGTTAGATAACTATTAAATTAAAACCTTAAACTATCCTGAGACTGAAACTAATTTAACACAGTCACTAAGTATCGATACCCACACGACATCGATTAAGAAGAATCGATATTCACTCAATAAGTAGATTTTTTGTATTGTTGAAAACTAGATATAAAACAATAGTTAATACATTTTAATAAATATTTATAAAATGCAAAAAAATATATATATACCTATAATACCATGTATACCACAGATAGATATGTAAATACATAGACGTATTCGTTGTAACGTCGTGGGCTAATAAATATTATAATCGAATAATTATATTTTTAATGATTATCTACAGTTCATTATAAAAGTATATACAGTTAGTTTAATGTTTTGACCTACACACAGTATGGCGTTAGGTATAGCACTTACATAAACAGTTAGACAACCCAAGTATGTGAACATATCTAAGAATATCATCATTAATCACTACATAGTATAAAACAAAGTCGCTTCCCGCTGTCTGTATGTCCCAATGTATGCTTAGATCGCTAAAACTACGGAAGCTACGGATTTTGATGCGTTTTTTTTAATAGATAGTGTGATTCAAGACGAAGGTGTATATGTATAATACATACATATTATAGTAGAGAAACTATCATAACTTTACGAGGTTTCTAATGTGATATCGTAAATAAACACATTTTTATGCGATTACATTGCAAACGCTGGCTGAACCGGGACGGGGAACCGGGACGACTAGTAATTAATAAAATAAAACCTTCTTCTTTTTTGAAGTTGGTTAAAAATCTAAATTATTTATTATTTTCAAATATTTAGTCTATTATTTAAAGATTTTGGATTACAGTTTGAAAATAATATTGGGATTGATTATTAATTTCGGTATGTGACTTAATTTATTATTTGATGCATCTTCTTCTGGATCCCAATAAAGGATTTTCTTTTTTAACGAGACCACCTACCATCGACAGTGATGTCGGTCAAACGCCACCGCAGACGAGGTAGCTTCAGGCAAACTTACTAACTGACTATTTTATTTTATTGAGGTATTAATATTGATTTTGTAAAAAAATATAACAGAAATAAAATATTTTGAGTATAAGTTATGAGTTATGATCTGGGAGCTGCTTCTCACTGATTTATAAATATATTTTTGTTGAACTTAATTTTAAATGTAAAAGAAGTATTTATTACTATCACTACATATATTTGTCGGAAATAACAATCTTTTATTAGCATCGTATGTGCTCAATGGATGACCTATCTTGAAAGCTACGGACGCAATACGATCAGAATATAACTAAACATTACGATCTCGTACTATTCTTACAAGAACCCAAGCAGTGCCTTGGACTTGTTACCAAGCGTGTAGGTTTAAAAACGTCTTCAACACAATTGTAACACTCACCTTCACTATTGTAACTAAGGCTAAGGTTAACATAAGGCTAACCCAACACAAGACTAAATTGAGCCTAACTTACACTTTTGACAAATTCATAAAATAAAGTCCCACGCCGCATCTATTTGTTGGTTTGCGATAAACTCAAAAACCCCTGAACGAATTTTCAAGCGGTTTTCACAAAAAAGACGTCGTTCATGAGAAAAGTTGAAATACGACGATAAAGTCAGTTGGAATTTACATTCTCTTATTGAACGTCGGAATCTACCACTCTTTCGGAAACGGCCTAACCCAGACCTGAGAAGAATGGGCACAAGAAACTCAGCGGGACTATTTCTTTTGGATATTTTACTTTTTAACTTTGATTTTTTTGAACGCCAATTTTTATAACAAATATATTTATATATTGAGAAAGCCTGGAGCGAACGCATCATTCCCAAGGCGTGACATCTTCCAAATGATTCGCGAATAGCTCTCTTCTGCAGTACAAAAATCGTGTTTAGGTCGGCTGCGTTACCCCAAAGTAGAATGCCGTAAGACATTATACTAGCTGGAAGTAGCTAAAGTAAACTAAACGAGTCGTGTCTATATCAGTTAGCAGCCATAGTGGCGTAGCTTTCCGACCAGAGTCGCATGATGTACACAATCGAAGGCCTTAGATAAGTCACAGAATATTCCAAGTGCATTCTGTGATTCCTCCCAGGCCTCGAAGATATTCTTAATTAATTCGACACCGGCATCCGTTGTTGAACAACCCTTAGTAAAACCAAATTGTTTCACATGGAGAAGTCTCTGTGAATTAAAATGAATTAACATTTGGTTTAAAATTAGTTTTTCAAAAATTTTACTACGCGTTGGCAATACTGAGATGGGTCGAAAATTATTTGGATCGGTTATACATCCAGATTTAAATATAGGCGTTACTTTACTATGCTTCATCAGGTCAGGAAACACGCCACGTTTAATACAAGTATTGAAAATAGTAGCTAGATACGGTGCAATGGCATCAATAATGGAGTTAATTATTTTAACAGAAATACCCCAAATATCAGCTGTTTTCTTCATATCTAGGGTTTTAAACGTTTTAATTATATCTTTACTGTTGACAGTACTAAATTCAAACAAAACATCACATTTTTTTACATTTTCTAGCAATAATGATTCAGCAACGCTGGCAGATGAAATGAGTTGTTGAGATTGGAATATCAGAGAAATATTTTTCAAACATGGATGCAACTTCTTGATCAGTTTTGATATTAATGTTATTATAAATGAGATTATACTTGAAGTTACAATCTCTGACTCTTCCAGTTTCCCAATTTATAATATTCCATGTCATTTTTGTTTTGTCTTGTGCATTATAAATTTTTTGTTTAATATGTAACGACTTTGCCATGGAACACACTTTCTTAAATAACTTTGAATATGCTTTAACAAAGGCCATAAAGGACTCTGAATGGTTGTATGATCTCTAATTATAAAGTTGATATAGTTTTTCTCTACTTCGATGAATACCAACAGTTGCTCGATATACAGTTGCTCGATGATAGTTGTCGAATATGTTGAAATAAGTCAAGCTTTAGAGATATAACAAAACAATATATATAATGTATGTAAGTATAATATGCTTTACTCGCACAAAGTCGAAGTGGATCGATAGTTTATGTATTTATAATATTTGAACAATTATTACTGTTTGATTTTAAATCGATTTCAACAACATAACAAAACTAATTGACCCTTGCAAATTTGTCCGTGTGATGCTCCGCTCCTATTGGTCGTATCGTGATGATATATAGCCTATAGCCTTCCTTGATAAATGGACTATCTAACACTGCAAGAATCTTTCAAATCGAACGAGTAGTTCCCGAGATTAGCGCGTTCAAGCAAACAAAGTCTTCAGCTTTAGATATTAGTATAAGATAAGTATAGATTTGTTCATGAAGAAAAAACTCTCAATGAATCGACCAGTAACATATACATATTCTTATATATTAGTATAGATATAGCAACAGGCAATAGGCGGTTCTTGTCTGATCACTAACGGTACGACATATTAGCGGCCTCCTGACCCACATAGGGTACCGTTACAGGCATCGAACCTGCACCCGATCACATATAATGTTTAGAATTATATACGCCACACGGTGACATAAGAGACGACTCAGATTTATTGAACCACTACATATAATAAAAATATAACTTATTGAATGTCTGTACATAGAAAATATTTCAGAAAACCTAATGTGAAGGGGCTTATTAGTGTTTTTGTGTTTAATGTTTTTATGGGCATCAAGTATAGTCACTGCATTAAATCAGGGTGGGTCGTCAATGTTATCTTAGGTTTTTTAACCCGGGGCAGTGGAGGCGAGGGTTGCAATTGCTTGAACGAGCCCTTTAAACTTACACCTTGGCCACAAGTTCAAGAAACTGCTTAGGTCACTGGTGTAATTGTGAGAGATCATAGTGTTTCGTAACGTTTTAGTTTGATACTGGTTTGGTACTAGTTTGGTACTCGTTTTAAACTTGTTTCGTACTCGTTTTTACTGCTTTTTTACTGGTTTGGTACTCATTTTAAACTCGTTTCGTACCTCGTTTGGTACTCGTTTTTTACTGGTTTGGTACTAGTTTAGTAGTCGTTTGGTACTCGTTTTTTACTCGTTTCGTTTTATAAACTTACTGTTCTACAATATAACTTACAACACTAACAATAAGCTAACTCAGTAACTCATTATCTTATTTACTGACAAAAATTAAAACTACATTGTCAATAATATACGTGGGTATATTATTATATAGTATGTGGGTAGATCAGAAAAAATGTAATCAATTGCTTCAGTCACCTACGCGACATGCTACTGCTTTTTTATTAATTGAATATTTTACTAATACACTGATGTTTTTTCCTCGCAAAAAAAAACGTGGTAGTGCACTTGTGTGCTTTGGTTATTACAGTTCTCGGCTCCGTTACAGCCTCGCCTCCGGCTCGGGCTGCAACACCCCTCCGCCTCAACTGTAATGACCAACTTAGCACACTTGTATCATAATGTACTATTATAATAAATTAAAAAAAAATTGTAAAATAACAATTGATTGTATTTAAACGAAATCACGCTAATGGCATATTATTCTGTTTTACAGTTATAAATACATTTATTACTATTTTTAAGTTAAAATTTTATTACTTTGACCGAGTTTTAAATACTAATAATATAATTCAAAAATACTCGCATAATAAATTAATGCAAATAATTATATTTTAATGAAACCAGAATGAAATCTGATACACACTCTTTGGTTTTCTTCACCGTTACTTGTACTAAATTAATAAACCCTTATGATAGGGATCAGTTATGTTGAATGAAAACCTTAGAATATTGTTTTAAATTTTTTTCGCCTTTCCTCTTTTTATGACTAGAAAATTATATTTTTTAATAGTTGATCGACGTGAAAGAAAAAAAAACTATTGTATTTAAAGCTAATTTGATAAAATAAGATGTAGAGAATATTAGTTAGAATTTATTTCAATCACATTCATATTATATCATAATATTTATATATAAGGAAGGACACTTTATTTTTTCTATACTAATGATATATTTAGGGTTTAATTGAAATGGGCAAAAAATAATGCTTTATACTGCCTGACCACTGCATAATAGATAATAAAGTACGTTTTTACTTTTCACCTCAACACTAAACCACTTTATTTAAACTACTTGATTACTTACGTTAGTGATTGTCATATACCTAAAGAGCAGAAACAGAATCAGAATATAATTCATTGCATAACTGTAAGTACATTTTCAGATCGTATAAATAATTGTTAGTTTTTAACAGTTTGCCATATCAGGCGTGCAATATTATTATTTAAAAATTACAGTATTAAATTTAATATAATTACAAAACAGCATAATATAATTACAAACAATATAAATTTACCTAAAATAATACTAGTAATTGAAACATTATTATTCACTGTTTAAAAACTCGTTAATAGTGTAGAAGCATTTAGATAAAAGATGTTCCTTTAGCTTGCTTTTGAACGTATTAGAATCATTTATTCTAATAATCTCATTTGGTAATGCATTGTACAGTTTAGGCATCATAATAATTATTATCTGTTACTCAATTTCATAGTTTTAAAGGAAGGAACGTGTAGTTTATTTTTATGACGCATAGAATTAAAGTTATTATATAAATTTAATCGTTTTTTAATGAATAATAAAGCTTCATATATGTACATAGAGGGTAAGGTTAAAATTTTAATTTGATAAAATATGGTTTACAGCTGTCTGTCTGCATTAAGCCACACACAGCAGTAACTTTTTATTATCGAGCAATTCTTAATATAAATCTAACAGTAACACATGTGAAATAAATTGAAGACGCAAAATAAATGTATCTTATACAGAACCCTTATAATTTATTCGTTATTTGTGTGATTACGTGCAAAATAACCCGTTTGAAGTATAAAAGCTAAAACGCATAAAATATTATAAATCCGGTATGTAGGTTGCGCAGGATGCGGTGAACACCGTTACCTGACACACTGACCTAATAGCAATAATGCTATTATTCAAATTGTTTATGGTTTAGTACTATATAGTTTATCAAGAAAACTTTTCCTTCCCGTGAATATTTGCGCTTTAAATTTTAATTCGTTCCACTAGAGATGAGCGAGAGAGCGAGGATGTGTACTATTGGTTCTTAACAATAACATTGTACATCCTTGTACATCTCTGGTGGAAAGGTGTTAGGGTAGCCGTTTTATTTGGTAATTGTACACATCCTACTAATATTATAAACGCGAAAGTTTGTAAGAATTTATGGATGTATGTTTGTTACTCTTTCACGCAAAAACTACTGAATGGTTTTTGATGAAACTTTAAAATAATATAGCTTACACATCAAAATAACATATAGGCTATACTTTATAATGATATAGTGTAAATTATCCAAAATATAGCGGGTGAAACCGCGAGACGCAGCTAGTACTGATTTAAATTAAATTTAAAGATTTTCATTTAAAAATATTTATTGATGTATAATAATCCTCCTTTATGCTAAATATATAAATATTCTTTCTAGTTTTTCTTTTTAACTTAATAAAAGAGAACAAAGAATTGTCATTATTTCATTGTTTGTTAGGACTTTTAGAAAATGCAAAGAGATTTAATGATCAACAGTTTTAATTGTTATTAATTTTAATGAGATTATTGTATGAACTATAAACCATTTTCCAAGAGATATATACATTGGACCACATGTGTGTATCATGTGTGTGTGTGTAAATATCAATGAATAAATGAGTGATGAAGTGTGTAAGTGAGCGATAAGGAGCCCATCCAAGGTATGGTGTGATTCGTGAGAGACAGTACGGGTGTGAGTATATTACCGAGTGAATGAATGTACGATATAAAAAAATCATTTATTTATTATCTTTAACGTATAGTTTAGGTCAGTTAAATGATATTAATTCCTGATCCTCTCTGAGCCTTAGGTAAAATTTATTTCACTGAAATATAATATTGATTAAATGAAACGATGAGAACATAAATTGATTAAAAAAAAAATCATTAGTTTTTGTCTTCTTTCTATAATTCTTATAAACTTCTGCCTTTGTTAGCTTTACAATTTTAGTATTTAAGATAAAATTTATACGTCATTGTATGCGTCACAATTAAATGAGCGATCCTACTAGTATTATAAACGCGAAAGTTTGTAAGAATGTATGGATGTATGTTTGTTACTCTTTCACGCAATAACTACTGAATGGATTTTGATGAAACTTTACTATAATATAGCTTACATATCAGAATAACATATAGGCTATAATTTATAATGATATAGTGTGAATTATCCAAAATATAGCGATTGAAACCGCGGGTCGCTGCTAGTTCTTAATTAAATCTAGCAGTAGCATTAGTATATGACATGTGAAATAAAAGTGTCTTATACAGAACCCTTGTAATTTATTGTCATTATATGATGAATGATGACGTACAAAATAAACCGTTATAATTGATAATAATTTCAATCGTAATTAAATTATCCTTATGGGTATTACACTAATTGTAATTATACATTAGTATATAGTAATAAAATCATTCCTGTTGCGAAGGAAAACCGACTATGTATGTATCAAGTAACTATTTATACTCAACTACGGCGAAGCCAAAAGGAAGGGTATGGCAGTCTATGTATGTATGTATGTTTCACTGTAGCGTCTGGACTACTGAACCAATTTTAATGAATGAGATGTCAATATATTCGTAATAATGACCTGGGTGACATTGGTTACATACATTTTATGTTTTTATTTTATGACGAAATTTAAACCTCGAAAAAAATTAAACTGAGATAATCATCACGTGTTTAGTATCTATCAAAAGAAAGGTCTTTTCGAGCACATTAAATACGTATATATATCATATTGTTTAAGTCAAAATATATGTTTAAAATACGGTCGTACAGTTCGCGCGGTCCTGTCGTTGCAGTTATTTACTCGTTTAAATAAATTACAAACCAATATTACGTTACAATATTAAAATATAAAGGTAATCCCGATCGCGAAACAGAAAAGTATCAAATAAAAAAATTAAGTTTAAAAAACTATAACTACCTACAACACAACAAGAAAATAATTCATATTTTTGTCTGAATTATTTTCTTGTTTCGTCCTTTTAAGAGCCCTTTTGTTGTTGTAATAGCTGGAAAATTTTAATAAATTAATGAGTTAAATTTCTCTTAGTATTTTATATTGTAAAAGTATATAACTATTATAAAAATTTGTAGGGATAATTGAATGTTTTTTATCGACTACATACACACTACACTACGAAATGAGATTTCATAGTGCTAGAGATATTATTGATAGCGTTTGATTGGCTAGGCTTATAAACTTTATTTAAATCATCTAAGTTAATGCATATACTTACCTGCTCCTGGTTATAAAGCCCCGGTCTTTGCACAGCTTCTTGTCTATGTTGCAAGTTCTCTAAACATGTTACTATACAATAGATCTGATAGCCTAAACTTTCAGATTGACAAGATTCGTATAAAAGAAACTCCAGACTGTTTAACAACTTTAAAATCCACAAGTATAACGTCAATTCTTTATCTCCTGATGTGACTCCTTCCTGTTCAGTAGGCGTAGATTACCTGACAGCATTTACTGGTAATTAAATAAGCGATAAAGTTACCATTCTATCCACCATTTATTACCGAACGATTAAGTTCATCAAGTGATATCTCAGTGCTGTAACATACCGACACATAGCCCTTATAAAAAATCGTTCATACGCGATTTTATGTACGTAATTAGCTTACGACTAAGAAATATACCGATTTAACCAAGTAAGTGTAAGATCCGCAAACGCTTCTAGTTACTCGATAACAAAGATATGAAGGTATTCAATGGAAGTGGTAAGTTTAGATTGGAATTTGAACGCAATAAAACATAATGACACCAAACCGCATGTGTCAATCATACACAATACACATGTTTATTAATAACTACTCCTTCTCCTTGATTGATGATCAGCAGCTACTTGAAAAGTTATAACCTTTAGACTGAACAGATAAGGCGAAATAAACAAAGCATAGGCGTTTTTATCAAAATAAAAAATATTTTATAACGTTTTGTTTATCCGAAGTGAAGCCTAAAGTACTGTCTTTATTAATAAAAAAAATAAAATGCTAAAATTTATCAATACCTGACCTAGATATGAAGATCAGAAAAATGTTTCAGCATTTCTTGTTTCTCCATCAAACACACTTTTATCCTATGTTAATCAAAATGATAAGTAGTCTTCTTGTGTAAAATTCCACTGACAAAAGGATGTTTAGTTTTCTCGAATTTGAAAATATTCTTTCTTCAATTCTTGGTACAATATAAATAAAATAAAAAGTATTTACAAAATTTGAATGCTGCAATTGTTCAAAGACAAATATTGTTGGCCGGCCGACTGATAAAGATTAGACGTTTAAACATTTCCCACACACATCGGTTACCGATATGACCTGTACTGGTGTCTCTTCTGAAACCCCTACATCCATGTCATAAAGTGTTCAGACCCCCGTTATCTCACCATCCGAGTTCCAAGAGGCCCCATATCAGGATGTGACGTGTAACTGTTAGGAACTTGTTAGGTAACCTCGCAATGTGGGTCAACCGTTACGATACTTTAATTTATATCAGAGGCACTTAAATGATTCATTCCTACAGAGGCTGTTGCTGTTACTAAAATAATTGATACTCAGCTATGATTGTTTAAATGATTAACG
This sequence comes from Limenitis camilla, assembly GCA_905147385.1. NCBI lineage: Eukaryota > Metazoa > Arthropoda > Insecta > Lepidoptera > Nymphalidae > Limenitis > Limenitis camilla. Next base: position 6,773,690 of record LR990248.1, read on the forward strand.
TTCACTGCCTTACCAGTGATTGAGATTTTAAAAGGCAGACTTTAACACTCCAATAAAATTGCTATACGACTCTACATAGTATAAAACAGCTTCCCACTGTCTCTATTTAATTCCGTTTTCACCAATAGACAGAATAATTTAAGAGGAAGGTTTATATGTATAACATATGCATAACGAGTGCGAGAGAGTGATTGAACGATTACAATATACCTGAGCGAAACGAGGAGGTGTAGTCTTTAATATCTAAGGTAAATGCCAATGCCATTAAAAATTTTCTTCAAAGTCCTTCTACCTTTTGAAAATTTTACTAGTCTACTTCCACTCAGAAAATTTAAAACTTGTAGGTACCCCTATTTTATAATATAGAACTTACTTTGTTTAATATAGATTTTAATATTTAATTAGCTACTCTAAACTATCAAGCTTTACTTGACTTTACTGGAAAATCAAATTACTTTGGTTTGACCATTAATTCTTTTGTAACCGCATCCTAGTATTAGACTTATATTGCAACTTACTATAAAAATAATAGTTCATAAATACTGTACTGTGAGAGACAATATGATTTATGTTTTGGAATTTCCGATACGTCGTGGACAAACCTAGCAATCTCGTTTCAAATTTTCAAAATCATTTCCTTGGGAGAATTAGAAGAATATATTATTAAAAGTTTTTTTTTAAATACAATTAATTCCCGTCTGCCGCTGGGACAGCATCTCGTAAGAGCCGAGTAACTTGGTAGTAGGGTACCTGATCCCCGACTGCCACCAGCATGCGGGTCCGCCCGCCAAGTGACATAGACGCGTTCCGGCCGAGCCGCATGTAGGCTAGATCTACCCCCTCCCTCTCCCATCCCATTGCTGCTGCAGTTCCAATGAACACCGTGTTCTTGCTCGGGGTCCATTGAAACCGCGGCAGTCTTCACTTCGCTCCCCCACCTCACTCTATCCTCGAGGCGGCAACGCATCGATAAAACAAGACATACACTTCAGTTTTTTCGATGTCCATGGGCGACGGATGCCACGTTTGTCCTTTGTCTATTACAAAAAAAAATTTTAAAAATGCGGTCCTATTTTATGGGTAAATATGACGATATAATCTATTTAATAATAATAACTATTAACATTGATTAAATAAATATCACCAGTACAAAACTAACGCTTGAAACTACTTAAACATGGTATTTTATTTGCGTGATTTGAGCGAGCCAAGTGGTTATTATAAGCAAAGATTACAGTTCCTTAAGTATAGCTTAACATCCTAACATATACATATCATTGTTAACTGTACGTTAGACAGTTACCTATTGATCATTTTGTGGGTCAACCGTTACCAAACCTTTGGACTCTGCATAGCGTCATTTATCTGCCATCGATTCCGCTTCTCCTGATCTTACAATGTCGGATGGTAATATGGTCGCTGGACTTTTGAACTTACTTGAATTCATTTGAAAATCGCAAAGCTTATATGGATGCTTAAATGTAATTCTCATGATTATTTGAATACTAAATCCAGATGTACTGGATTCTTCTGGGAAAGATGGAAGAGGATAAGACATAAATCAATTTATATACAAATTTCGTATTGCATTGTAAAGTTTGACTAAGCCAGTAGTGGTTTTTAAATTTGCAACAGAAAAACTTAGAAAATTAAACTAGATTTGTGGTTCTTGGTAAATTCAATAATGGCAATCTTGTCGTTGTATGATCATAAATAATAATGATATCTATCACTCATGCTGTGACATATTGTAAAAAAATATCATTTAAATATTCATCACAAATAAGTTTTAACATAAATTGCTAAAGAGCCCATAAATAATTAGTAAGGTTACGTTCAACTTCTTCATTTACCGTTTGTTTTTCTATTGTTTAAAATTTAACTTAATGCGGTATCAATAAACCAGAGATAATTTCAGCCCCGATATGCCAAAATCACCTTATAAAAACTGTAACAAATGCGTCAGACATACCTAAATCATGATCCAAACAATAAGTGGTTCCGTATTCAAACGAGTGGTATTGACAATAAACTTAGCGAGGTCATATCCACGCGACCGGTATGTAGGTCAACCGTTCTTAAGTACCGCCTTTGAGTTGCACACTATTCAAACCAGTAATGTCTTAGAAATTATGGCGAAAATCACGTGAAGTTACAAGTCCAAAAGTCAAACGCTCTTTAGAGAATCAGCGGATGCTAATGTAACGAGACAATATCGCGAAATGGGTCGGTTATTTGCAACTTGTCTTATTGTTCGTATGTTAGAATGTTTTAGGCAAATGGACTTACAGTGAAAAATAGATACTCAAATGTTTTTGATAAACAACACTTGAACTAGGATTAGATTCTTCAGAAACCATATATGTTATGATTTAAAATATTCGCGATCACAATTAGAAGGGAAGGTAAGATGTATAAAGAATTTTACATCATCATTACCGATTTAATCTAACTCTAGATTATTATCCTTTTATCTTGAGCATTATCATGGTAATGCGATAGACCAGAAGCAAACTATTATTATGCCAGACGGTTCAAAAACCGTCTGCGACTCATATGACGTAGTGTTTAAGGAAGTCTACTTTATAATTAGTTTTTTCAAGTCAGTGACTGATAAAAACTTTATTTACTTTTCTTAAAATACCTGAACGGATATCGTGTATTTAGCCGTAAATAGTATAATTAGTGTATTATTGACTAGTCGACACGTCCCGGCTTCACCCGGGTGCAATTTAACTCGTGTATTTAGCCGTAACCGCTATGTCCCTGCATTTTGAATCTTTAATATCTTCGAAAATATTCATTTAAATTTCATGCTGTAAAGGGCTATATTGAACTATATAAAATGCACAATGTATTTAAGGCCTAATTGGATGAGGATTAATGCTGTATTATTTAAAATCGCTTCGTAAATAAGCCATTATTTCTCGTAAAAAGTAAAGGATAAACAATGGTTATTGTGGGTCCTTAAGAGATAGACATACCATCGCAGACTTTTTTGTAGACCTTTTTAGGTGTACATCACTGTAGTACATTATTTTGATCCATCTCGTAAACTTCAGCTAGCGTTTGCAATGTAAGCGTAAAAAATGTGTTTATTTACAACATCACATTAGAAACCTTTAAAATTATCAGTGTGTTACTATAATATGTATGTATTATACATACAAACCTTCTTCTTGAATCACTTCTATGTATTAAAAATCCGCATCAAAATCCTTGCTTTTAAAGATCTAAGCATACATAGGGACAAACAGCGGGAAGCGACTTTGTTTTATACTATGTAGTGATAATCTTCCTTTAGGCATAGTTTAGAGGCTTGATAAAGTAAACTGAGTCCGGATCAACTGCTTGTAACTTGTTCTCATTCAATGATTAATATTCAGATTTTGGATTTTACACATCCGGTCGTTACTGTCAACTCATAAGTTAGTAGTAGTTGTAGGTGCTTTATCAAATTGAAAAAACTTTTATTTATATCTGTTATCTGTATGTAAAACTATTTAGAAATATTGTTGTTTCCGGCAGTTTTTGCTTTATCATCCACTTCTGAATCTGTTTCTGTTTTGGAAATGATTTAATTCTTTTATCCATGAGTCACAGATCATGTTTCATTTCTTCTAAGTTTCTTGATTACATAAAATATACGGTATATTATGTGTCAAAAATTCTTTAGTTTTTGTAAATTGTTGTATGCGCATAAACATGTCTATTAATAAGTAATACGAACTTTGTATCTAGGAATGAAAGGAGGATATGTTTTGAATTCATATAACACTAGCTATTTTAGGAAATCAAGGTTATGAAATAAATACCAATATAAAATGAAGAACGCAAGAATAATGCGATCAATATTACAATATTAAATAGATTAACAGGTTTAGGGTTCATGATGTCAGAAACCTGAAAAACTTACTAATAATAGTACTCACTACTAAGCTTGTAATTTTCAAAAATGTTTTCTAAGGTCTTTTTTATCAATATCCATACCATCCATATCAATATTTTTTCTATATTAAAGGAGTCATCTTTCAACATGGTTGAAAGGTAATTTAAACATTACTCATGATAATTGCGTTGCTAGGTAACAACAACTTGCTTAGCTCTATTAATATAGAGATACTTGGATAATTGCAAACTATTGTAAAGAAATCCTCTTTAAATTGTCAACAAAATAATTAAACATACATGAACACTACTTCAATTAAATTAAATAACCTAACAAGGTTTACCAGAAGGTATATGACGAAGGAGGAAAACTATTAATCATTAGAGCACTGTCAATCGCAGCCTCCACTGCGACAGATCACCGAGTCAAACAATTCAATGTAAAAAAAGACCTTGAACATTAAAAATTATAGCGACCAGCTGTATGCATCATGCTACGTGAGCCTGCCATCTTGTGACGTCACGCGCGCTACGTCACGTGACGTCATGTCGGCGGGGTCAACGAACGTCCGCCAGTTTAATTTTGCTCGCATCGTCAATAGAAAAAAGACGCCATTTTTATTTTCGGTGAACATTCGCGCGCTTTTATACATACTGTTATATACGTAACGTATCTATAATCGGTCAAAACGAATTGCGAGTAATTCAATTATTCGCAGCCGTTACTCGCGGTTCGAAATTCAAATAGATGTCAGTTTCTGAGCTATTACCCGGCTCCGTGAACGGACGTGGATAATAAAAGTTGCTATTAAGATGTTAAACACCTCCCAGTTTAACATGTTAATAGTGAGTGCAATTTTTTTCGTCGCAAAATATTTGACCGGTCGTTGGCCCCCGAAAGTTCGTCCCTGACCGACGACACAAGCGCTAGTGCTCTGTGAGTCTGTGACGTGACGAAACATGTCCGCGACTCCGCAATCCGCACTCGAGAACAGAGGAGGAGCAATTATTCACGGACAAGTTAATGATAACTTGTCCGTGAATAATTGCTTTTTGGGGATGAAGCCATTTGACGTACGGCGAATTTAGCCCTTGGCTATACTCGGTCATGCTTCAGTGTGGTCTTGCGAAAACAATTTTTTCCCTAAAATATAGTTGGAGAACGTTCCCAAATATACAACTGACCCGTGGTGAACGACAGGTAGTTTACTTCGTTCGTTCACCACGGGTACAAATAGGGGTTATTTGCAAATATTGATACACAGTTCAACAGCCCCTAGTGATGCTCCAATTTATCGTTCGTTACCCCGCGATTTCTCTGCCATGTGAAGTGACGCATTTATTATTACACAACGTTGTTTGTGTTGTCTTGTCGTGTGACTTTAACTCTACAATCGCACTCTATTTTTATAGTCACATGATAATATATTTTTTTTAAACTAACGACCCGCCCGGCTTCGCACGCGTAGTAAATCATATTATACCTATATTTATCCCACTATGCATTGTTTTGTTCTATATCAAAAAGGGATAGGCTGCGTTTTCGAACCAACATACAAAAAACCTTAATAAGTCAAATCGCATGAATAAGTCAAATCGCGAACACACAGATAGATGGAGCTGAAAAAGATTTGTTCATGTTGAATTAAATGGTTGGATATGAGGAACACCTTATTTAGAATCAAATTAAAAACTATAAAGCGTGTGAACTAGGAGCGGAACACTACAGGCTGAATCCGATACCGAACATAATTACGATAGTTCAACGACCCGCAACTACCACGTGGTAATGCCTTTTGTTTATATTTGTTTAATATTTTAAATATTCATACGTAGGAGAATTTTGAACCATACATTTTCTAGTAACTATGACGCACAATCAAAATTGATTTAGTTTTTTTTAGTTAATGATATTTTTGGCGGGAACCAGCACGTTTTGATGTCGTCGACACTCATGTTGATAATTTTTATTAAGCGACACAAAAAGGTATACTTTATATTATTGACTAGCTGACGCAGCAAACGTTGTTTTATAAATTTAAAAAGATTGGGGTGGGCCACCCTTATCACTTAGGGGTATAAAAAATAGATGTTGACCTATTCTCAAGCCTATCTGATATGCAAACAAATTTTCATAAAAATCGGTCGAGCCGTTTATAAGATATAGTATATTTTAGATTTTATATATAAGATATAGTTTTAGATTTTGCATCAAAATGACGTTAAACAAAGAAAAGGAGGCCCCTTTTGTAGAAATTTTTTATTTAATTAACATTTAATATAATTATTTTTTTAAATATTTCTTTAATAAATCTAAATATATCTCTTTTTTTAGTTAAATTAAAACTATTTATATAAATATCATTTAAATTTTTGTAAATTTTCCATATTAATCTTTTTAAAAATATAACAACCTGTATTTTTACACCAATCCGTTGTGCTGTTAAAAGGATAATAAAACTATTAAAAAAATATTTTTTTCCAGTATGAAACAATACTATGATTTTCAAAATGTGTCTCTTTGGTAAAATGTTCCAAAACAAATAAAACCCTAAGCACGTGTACCTCCGCACGTTTCCATACTTGTTATACCTAATTATTTAAGGGTCTTGCTCTTTGCAAGGCTGTTGACTTCACTGCTCACATGAAATTTAAAACTAGTGGGCGAATGCAATATGGTTTATATAAAAACATATTATATTTTCAAAATGTCAATGACTTGTGAACCTTGTAAACTAGTCAAATAAACCTAAATTCTAACCAATGTAGAGTCCCATGACACGCCTCTTTTGCATCATACCATGCAATGTATTGGAAATAATCAAAAATTAATTTTAAGACCCGAAGGTATTTGTATTTTGGCTATCTACTGAATATTCTACGTTCTGGTTTCATCATCAGATCAGCTCCAAGACTTCCAAGACTTAACTATAAGTGCTAAGCTACTATAAACGTGTTAAAATGATAGTGGTAGATAGTCGCCGTTTAGGTAAAAGATTAAATTAAACTTGTTACAAGTTAACTTCAAAATACCATAAATAGTACCTAATAGTGATAACTCCATTAAATTTATTTTACTAGTATAGAAGAGGTAAAAAGAAAAACAAACATTTATCGACACTATCTATGTGTATTTAATTATAACCAAAAATTAGCCTATCTTCTCTTTTCTCGTTTATTTTTCCTTTTATAAGTGGAAACCGTATCAGTTATATGTTTGTTTGGTTCAAAAGAAGTGAGCAGATAAACAAAAAAATGCATTAGCTATGAATTTATACAATTTAAATACCCAAACTTTGTCGGTATATGATGGTACTTAATTATATCTATAAACTAATTACTTCTTTAACAATTTTGATTTTTCCTTCTTTGTATTTCTTTCTTCTAAAAACGTTAGAAGTAAGCAGAGAAATTAATAAAAGTCAGTGATGTGTTATACAATTTATAGTCCCAAACTTTTCCTATATATGACGTTATATAATTATACCCAATTTTCAAGACGTGGCTATATTCGTAGATGACAAGTTCAAGCTTCTAACGCAAGGTTTTAGTACCTAAATTAATATTCATCGTTCGTACAGTGCGTAGAGATAACGTAATTCCTTGTTTGTATTGTGCATGTCGTGGAAAAATTCTTTTGTCATTTCATAACTTTGGGTATATTATACTCTGTCTGATCATATTAACTGAGTAGATAGACGAATATTGATATAGTTTTTATAAATAGGTATATAATTTAATGTTCACCTCTTTTCGTATTCAATATTTCCCTATATATCAGATTATTTTAGGTATTTTATACAAAATGGCAGAGATATGTACGTGCGAAGCTAGAGCGCGTCGCTAGTAGTAGTTTATCTTATTAAAACTTTGTGATCAATACATTATGTTATTCTCGTACAATCTTATTTAAATTTACTGTCTATTGTTATTGTTATTAATAAAATAAATTATTAAATTAGCGTTATCTTTCAAATCTAGTAACTCTTTTTATGGCATCTGACTGTAATAATCGTAAATTCTACTGAATTAATAATTTTATATCGTGAGCATTATCCTACATAGTGCAAGTGGAAGTGTAGTTTGCTGTAGTAACTACAATTTTTTATCATCTAGTTTAGTTTTAGATTAGCTCGTAAGCCTTTCCTTGGATAATAAACATTTTGCTTAGTTTTATTATAGTACTGTATAAACTATTATTTTTAATTTCTACTCGTATAACTTATCTAGTTTTTGAGTGATATGCGTACAAATTATTACATTAAATTTTCTTAAATATCTTCAATGTACATACATTCGATAAGATCCATTTTTATTATATTTTTAATATAAATTAAATATATAAGTATATACGCAGCAATCTTAGCCATATAAGCTGAGTCGTTCCTTTAGGAGCGGGTTCGACGCCCGAGCGGGGCACGTGGCGGAGCAACACCCTCGCGAGGAAAAAACTGGGAGTACCTATATAATGAACTTAACATTGTTTACGTCTGTGTCTGTGTCTGTACGCTCACTGTACTCTGGTATCTGTCTCTCTTTAAATAGCTTTCATTTTATTTATACACTATAAACAGCAAACGTTCTTTATAGGATAGCTTTAGCCTCTAGTGTTAACTTAAAGTCTTGAGATATTCAGTACGAATGAAAATTATTTTATGTCTAGCTTCAAACAATATATTTAACATAAAAACCATCAACAAACTTTCTATATAATAAATAGTGTTTATTTATTATTTAATGGTAAGGAGAGTAATGGAGTGGAATTGCAAACTAAAAAAAATATTTTTATGCATTTTTAAAGTTTTTGAATACTCTTATAAAAGTTTTTTCTTCAAGTAGCATAAAAAATACCAAGCAGAGTACGAAGAAAAATTTTTTTCTTTGCTTTTTCATTTATTTTTTTTGGCATTCTTCTATTAGAGATGGAGAAGGAACAAAATCAGTAGAAGCTACTACAGAATCAGACTTAAATTCAGAAGTAGAAACAGATATAGCAGCAGGTGTAGAAGCAGCAGAAAAGGCATTTAATACTTTTAATTTTCCTGTAATAATCACAACAAAAAAAGAAGTTAGAATCTCACTGTGAGTGAATAAGTTTATAAACATTTTTCTTAGTACGTACTACACAAACTATTAGTGAAAACTGCATTTAAATCCGTTGCATAGATAATAAGTTCTAAGCGCAGACACAGCGGGAAGCTACTTTGTTTTATACTAAGATATGTAACTACATAGGAACAATGACTCAAAAGATTTTCCACTATTAAGCAGTTATGACAAATACGTAGTTAAAATAGTTGAAATAAATTGACGGCAATAAGACAAAGCCGCAAACAATAATGATAAACCGACATTCCCTAATAAATAACTAGAAAATTGTTCTTTCCAAACCGCGTAACTATGTTCTATGTATTATTTTATTATTGTTGCATTTTAATCTATACCTATAGTAAAAAATTTACTAATCCAATGTCTGTTTATAGAATATTTAAGAAAACTTAATGTGCGTCTCTACATTTTTCCAACATGTTCGTTTGCGGATCACGCTAAAATTACTGCACAAAATTGCATACGATTTTCAAAGTTGTATTGCTGCAGATCTGACTAAAGATATAGGCTTTGTTTTATTAGAATACTATATCAGGAAGAAAAGTTATTGCCATTTAAACAGGTTTTAGCCCAGCATAACTTTTTCCATTTTCACAATCGTTTTGAAAATAATAGGTATTACTTATAATGCTAAGCATGTTAATATAAACATTAAATCACCAAGTCTCGTTCATATCTCTAAATCAAGATCCAGATGTTCGGTTACGTAACGTCTTGAAGATTCACAAATTCATTCAGTGTGCGTTGAATTTCCGCTTTTTTTAGAGATAATATCACCAAGTGAATATAATGTCACAATTTTATACTACAAAAAATTCGCATACCATTCTATATTTCCATTGTGTAATGTATATTAGGTAGTCATATTATTTAGTTTTGATTTTAACTCCATTTCCGCACATTCCAACAGAATATGTAGAATCTTTTCTTCTTTAAAATTATGACAATCACTAATATAAATTACAATTAAAATACAATAAGTACTTGTACAGGAATTAGCTCCAACAATACTTGATTCAAAGGTTCATATGCACCTATGCCCAAGGGAAAGAATTTGTCAATAATCCAAAATGGCGGATTCTCAAAGATGGCGACCAAATAATTTTTAATACATCCCTATAATATGAATATGAAATGAAAGGATTTGTTGCGATGTAGGAGACATTTATATATTTTTTTCTTAAATAATTTTTATTTTGATTCCAAGTCATAATTTGTTACAGAAATAAAACAAACAGATCATATTTTCTAGCAACATCAATAATGTTTTTAGCAAGTTTTAATTGTAAATATTATTCTTTTCTTACTAATAAAATTTCTTTTTCAAGGTTTCAGAAAAAGACGTCTTGTATAAAACATGGTTGAAGAGCGATGGATGTTTTTCATATTAACAATGATAATATCTTTACTTCAAGAACTAAGTAGGAATCCTAGAAATCTAAACAAGGTTTAAATTTCCCATAAAATGCATGATGTAATGATATAAGTATAAGATGGACGCAGGATAGCCAGTGAATGGCAATGCGACCCCGAACGAAAGTACTTTTACTATGCGCGCGTGATTAGGGTATCACATTGCACATAGACTAACTTACAATACAGAAATATTTGCAATGTTATTAACTTTATTAGACTATACTGGACCCTACGATTCTATGAGAAAGGGATAGACAACTGATATAATTTTAAATCCAAAATGGCGGAGTCCCAGCTCTAAATTGAATACTCAATAATGGTCCTCTACCACATTTATTATAACAGCCTACACTCTACGATTTTACTCATCAAACTGCTTCTTTTCTCTCGGAACAATACTCGTTACTGCTAAAACTACTGCTAACATTGTCATGTATGAAGCATTTCTTAAGAAAAATTTTAGGTATCACTATTTGTATTTCTCTGTCTCTGTCTACATTTATATGACAAACGAAATTTAGTTTAAATTGAAGTTTATGACTCAGTCATGCAAAAAATATTAAACGAATTTTCGATAGTTATTGTCGCTCATGGACATCTGCAAAACGAAGAGTTGTTGATGGGTTGCCAGCCTCGAAGGAACCTATACACCGTTTTAAAGACCCTCAGATTGTCCATCCATCCGTCATGACATTCCATCTGGAAAAACCGCTGGAGGCAGATCAATCCACTGCTTGCACGTGCGGGGGAGGAAGGATCTTGAAGCTACTACATTTGTGGGTTGCCAAGCATCCAAATGGGGTTGATGGAAAGTGTACCAGCGGCGAAGTGTGCGATGGCGGAAAAGGATCGGAGGCACTAGATCGAAAAGTTCCTCGGGACATTCCCTATTGTACAGACGATAGAGGACACACAGAGAGCCAACGTCTCCGGAGACTTAGATCATCTAGACGGTCTGTAAGCATTTGATCGTCGATGATACGAATCGGATATTGCATGGAGTCAAGTGGTTGCAACTAATATTGAGGGGCGCCAGCCCAAAAATGAGAACAGTACTCGATATGTGGACGAAGAGGTGTGAAGTACAGTCTCGACTTGTTGAGTACCCCCTAGCTTTATAAGGATATATTTTTATAAATTAGCTAAGATATAACGAAATACATTACATACATTTTACACAAAACCAAATTACATAGTTTTCTTAGTGAAAAAATTGTTATTTTTGTGACTAATTTCTTATATATATTTATAAACAAATGTTATAATTATAAATCGCGTGATATTACAAATCGTTTATCAAAGATGGTTTAGGTCAATGTCGTATTATATCAATGGTAATCTTATTGTTAAAACTAAGGTTGAACTAATTACAATAATTTTTCGATAAAAAGTGAAATAGTTATTGAGATTAATTATTATTAAATTGTTGTTTATTCTTTTTATACCTTTGTTGAATAGAAATCTTTGTTTAATACAATTTTGATAGAACTCTATACAACCCGCTTTGTTTATTTTAAATTTAAATTTTTGTCTCAGTCTACAAGGTTATTCAATTTTTTTTATTTTGCTATCTGTTTCTATCAAGCTATCTGTATCTAAATTCTAAAGAATAATTCAATATTAAAGTAGCACTAAAGATCCGCCTTGGCCTTAACAGCAATTCCGATAAATCACGTGCCTAGATATAACAAAAAAAATGTATTTCTTTGCGGTTTAATTTTTATACGTATAAATAAAATAAACAAAACGATATAACGTAATATAAAGTAAACGTAACCTATGTTACATTGTACAGTTCAGGGCTGAAGACATTAAATCAAGATGATCTGTAGTTTAAAAAACAGTTTCAAATTTAAAATTACTTTTTATAATTTATATATGATTTTCCATATTTAAAATAGCAGTAATCTCTGTAGAAAAGTGAGCTAGGTGTTGTTTAAATTAGCAGTTGGATCGAGCTGCGGACGGACGCCTCGCCTAGTCCACTGCACCATTGACCTGCGCCTGCCTGTGCCTGCGTAGGGTAACTAGATGTTCGTACTTCGTGCATCCTCAATTATATTATTATATTATACAATATCACATACTATTCTAAAGAGGAAATACATTTTAAGATTGTATCTTTGTTACTACTGATAGTCGCAAATGTTTCAGGTAAACTTCATACATAGCCTTTACACTCGTGACCTCTGAAATCGTCATTTAAATTTGTCCTGAGAACCTCAAAACTTGTAATTATTAATTTATAAATTGAGGTAAGTTACTTAATAATTGATACTTTATATAAGTAAGTCTGCAGCTACGAACGTACAAAAACGATTTGATCTTTTACGGCTGAAATTAATAATCAAACTCAACACAAAATCTTTTGATTATGGACTGAATGTTACAATGAAATTTAGAAACTGTTTTCAATCTGTAATCCAAAGATCATGGATTGAGATTAATTAATATAATTGAATAATTTCGGCTGTTACTCAACATATTTATATTTTCTATAACTTTTTCTACAAATATAGCTAAAGCATTATTTATACGCTTTATCCACACCAAAAAATATATATTATGGTTATTATTACAGACACAATTTCAGTCTTCAGATATTTTATCCAATTTAAGTAAGAAATAGAGCTTCAGAAGGTAAAAACTAAAACAAAACAATATTAGCCTAGAATCATAGTTCACCTACATGCAAGGAGCTGGCAGGAGCAGGCGTGCAGGGCCAAGGAAAGTGCATAGCATAGAAAATCACTTGGCTACGTGCAACGTGTCATAAGCAGATACGCGCTACGCCTAGACAAATACTTGACCGACAATGAAGACTATTATTCAAGTTCTAGTAATCCCATGACATAATCTGAATTGTATTTGTTTTGACGGGATCAAAAATCACCAGAACTCTCCGTCTTCCCTATTTCTATAGCTCCAAACTTAAAGGGGTTACAATCAAGTCAGTACAGATTTAATAATTAATTTAATCGTAATCATTCACAATTTATGAACCATGAACGCAAAAGAGGATAAAAACACATATTTTATGCAGAAATTTGAGCAGTGCCAAGGACTTGATATCAGTAGCAGATTTACAAAGCTTATTTCTACGCATTTAAACCTCCGTTTACACCCCTCTACCTCTTTATAACATTTTAAAATAAACCTTATAATAAGAGTAACACGACTTTACATCTATTAGTCAATATTTAGTCTATGAAACTACTCGTCAAACTTTCGCGAAGCGAAGAACACAGAGAAATCTGTTTTAAAATAAACCAATATAAAGTATTAGCCAATAAAATATTATCAACAGTGTTGATAGAATTCAAGCCCTAAAAACAGCTGACAAATGGTGGTCACAAAATAAAGACTACAAAAGAATGAAGAGGTAGAATTACAATTATATAGGTACTAAATATTTTAAACTAGTATATCCGCTCCGGCTTCGTAAGGACAATTTACCACATATAATACTTAGATGTAACAAAAAAATGTTGCTAAATAAAAATGTATAAATGTTATAAAAATATACACATACCGCATTATATTTTAAAGATCTATTACATATGTGATTATCCACCACTAAAATATCAGAAATATCCAAATCATTCTTATGTGTTTAAGATATACTCGTAAACAAAGTAAATTTGCTGAAAATTGGAATGAATTAAAACATGTTTCTTTACTTAAATATGGCCAAATTATTCGCATTAATATTTCAAATACAATATAAGACAACAGTTATGGATGTCAAAATGTATTTTGCATTTTGCAAATATTTTAATATTTTCATTTAAACAACGTACATAAATATTAAAGGAAAAAGATATTTGGTATATATAAAGGGATCATGGACAGTGACCAAGGTACTACATTGTAGGACACAATGATTTTTAATTTAAACAATTTGAAGTTATAAAACAATATTTGCAATTACATATGTGCTTAGAAAAGTGTTTTGCGTAATAATTGTTTTTTCTAGTTGACTTTTTAAAACAGGTCACTCTACAATTGTATGATAAATTTTGAATTCTATTATTCTTTATATTTAACATACTTTTCGCTCTAGTAATAATATGGAAATGACATTGCTAATTAGAGTTACGTCAAAACGGATGTACCAAACATGACTAGAATTACTATATTTACTTCGTGAGAATAGAAATAGATATGGAGATTTTGATGATATAATCCTTTCTTACTATTGTTTATTAGTATTTAACCTTTTTTTATTAATATGAGTTTTATTCGTCAGATTTAATTTTCCAAATTATTATTATTAAAAAAACTAACCATTTTATTTCCTTACTGGATGTAAGGATTTATTTACCATTGCAAAATGAAGATAAATGGTTCAGCAATGAAACAGTTAATCTAACATAATGAAAAAGAAATTAAAGAAAATAATAATTTTTTTTTTCTTTAAAAAAACTAAAACTTTGAATGATGACGTAACAGAAGAACGTTTATAAATATTATATAAAAAAAAAACTATTCGGAGTCTGAATTTAATTTCAAATCGAAGAATGGAATTATTTTCTTTGATAAATAACCAAAACTTAAATTAAATAATTCTCGACTCAAAAGCGAGAAATTATTTGAATTATACGAACCGGTATAAAAGTCAAGACAAACGGTGACGCAGCTCTCAAGTTAGAAATAAGCTGATAGTCTTCAAACGATTGACCAGTTCTTCACAAAGTATGGCTAAGAACCATGTCGATTAAATCAGCTTTCAAACAATAAAAATCCCATCAAAATCAGTCCACTATCTAGATTCGTAGACGTCGCTAAAACGACGTTTATAGCATTATAGCGCTCTAGAAAGTTTAAACCTTTACCTTTTTCCATGTAAATCCTCAAAGAATGTAATATAGCAACAGTTCAGTATTAAAAGACAGTAAAATACCAACAACATCCGCTTCATAGGTTATCCCGAAGTATGAATCCTTATTTCCTTTTGCATATCCGCTTAGAATTTAGAACTTATTTGATTTGCTAAGTAATATTTAAATGGTATTATAATTCCTTCGTCCTTACCTTGATCTCGCTTAGATCACAGTTATTGAATATATTTTAATTTACTTCAGTTTAATAACATCTTTAATTAAAAAACTATTTATATAAACATTTGTAGTAGAATCTTCAAAATCAATTTTTGATGGACGAGTTGCAATTAAATTTTTATATAAGACTACGTTCATTGAATGTCGTGTTACAGATTAGCTGAACTGTTGGCAACCAATATATATGTCAATCCTTTTTTGTTACTCACATTATTCTACATCTATAATACGCCATCATCCGAATATAGTGGATATATCTTGTCGATTCGAAACCTTTCATTAAATCCGTTCTTTAATTTGAGGGGATAGTTTACCGTATCGACGGGATGAATATTAAATGTTTTACAGTTACGAAACCCATCCAATTTTTCAATGTTTCAATTTTCCAACGTTTTTAATAGAAAAAATTTAATATTTCAAATGAATAACTGGGAAATTCAACACATTTTGATAGTAAAGATATTTATAGGGGTTTTAAACACTTTTGTTGTGTTCTTTTTCGTGTCATTGTTTGTGGAATTTTTGTGGAATACAATTCTGCATAAGGCAGTATATAATTACTTTAAATTTAAAAAAATATAATAATTATAATAATTTTATTAAAATATGTCTCAGTTTCGATGTTTTATACATTCATGAAACATAATAATTGCAATAAATTGGATATTTCTAGAAAGTTATCCCTTTTAAGCAACTAAACTTTAAAACTACAGTTCAAAACAACAATATTGAAATAAAACAAGTTTAAATAAGTATGTAGCTTGTAAGCAAGTGAAGTACCTAGATGTACTAGCAGCTAGATAGACATCCTGTCCCACTTTCTATTTTTAGCGCAGGAACGTTCTATGTTCTATGGCCTACCATTAAGTTGCCGTGAATCAGCTATTGTGTACTTTCTCTTTTATGTTTTTCTCATATTTTGAGTTATAATACTGTTGTTTTATGTACAATTTGTAATATAAATCATAGACGTTTTATAATGTATTTAAAAGGCAAGTCCTTTGCCCTTGACCTAGATTTCTAATGAAGAATGTTGGAAAAAAAATCTCTAAAATCTATTTTTACATTACTTATGAAAAGTTTAACTATTAAATCTTACTTTAGAGCTTATGAATAAGAGGTTGTAGTAGATATACTTTTAAAAATAATTAAAATATGTCCAAAATCGACCATACATTCTCACCATCAATTTGCAATTCATCATCAATGGTTCCGTCGTTGTATTTTCTCGTCAATGTTTAATGTTTAAAAGTTTTTGTTCAGATGATTTTTCATATTAATGTTATTTTAAAGGTACAGAAATAAAAATTGAAAGATGGTAAAATTTTAATTTCTAGGGCTTCGAAGATAAACTACGGATAAGAGATAAAATCAAAAAAAGAAATGTATAACGATTTAGATATAGGTAGATTGATGATAATCTAGTTAGTTAGTGTACATTTTGTTATTCAAACCTCTATTTAGATCTCAAAAATAAATGTGTTAATAATATCTGTCTTAAATAAAAGAAATTATAAAAGTCGGAAGCCAGTTAGTAGTTAGTAATCAAAAGATATAGTTAAGCATCGTATTTCCAGTAATCCTAGCCAGGTACCTATGTTCCGGTTAGCTTTCTCTTCCGTGACTGCACTAGAAACTGTTTTCCTATAAACACGATTTTCTAATCATTATAAATACTATAAACTTAGATTGCTCTTAAGTATAGGTTCAGTTCCTTTTACTAATGTTGGAAAAACTAACTCAAAAGCTATAAAAATACAGTTAACACACGTACAGGTGACGTACCTACTTTGGTAAGACTTTGTCCACAGTAGTTTTATTAAGTCACGCTATGGCAGAAAGATTGTTTAAATAAGTATATACACGTATAAATAATTTACAGCTTTTTTATTTTTGTACCTCCCCACCCTTCTATTTTACGGAAACATTGCGTTCTGTTTGTTAATCAACCTTCTAAAATTTCTATGTACCAAAATTTATTTAAATCGGTTCAGCCGTTTTAACGTGATGCGTCCACAAATATGGCTATTCTACAATTTTATTATATCTGTAATAAAGTTTATAACATATGAATACAGCTTAAATGGTTATTATATAAGCTATACTGCTTAGTAACATGACAATAATAACATGCACTATATACAGAGAGCTAAAAACTCACTGAGGCTTGTGACCCAGGTGCACGTTTGTATCCACCTCTCTATCCAATATTTAACTAAGATCGTGATTTCACTTGTCACAGTAACCCTATAATAATATTAATCTTAAAATACGTATCTAAACTCGTAAACACACATTTGGAGAGATTAAAGTTTTGGGCCATTGATTTGATTACCAAAAAAGCTTTTTCTGCCAAGTCTTAAGTGAGACAGTATGTACATAATAACAAAAACATTCTAACAAGTAATTTCATACGCCAAATATTTCTTTTCAAACAAAACTGACCCCATTCGAGAAAGCTCAGCTCTTTGTCTGACTGACACACATAACGGTTATGCGGAAAAAACATTTGGCTAATTTACATGATAAAGTATCGAATTAGCTGTTGACTCATGAAAATACGCGAATTTTAAATGTGCCGATGACCGCTTGCGCTTGCGCATCATTCAAACTTTAAGTATCTTCTTTCACTTTTAAGTGTCAGATTTCCTTAAAAATTGGAAGCTTTTTGTAACATAACATAAAAGATGTCTTTATGGCTATAGAAACGAAAACAATCATATTTAAAATGTTTTGTTTTGTTTTTCTGTCTGTATATTTGTAAGCGCATTACGCAAATACTACTATTATCTATTATTAAAAAAAATAAAAAGTCATCACTGGAACCACTGCATTAATGGGATGGGAGGAGGAAGGGAGTAGATCTAGCCAACATGCGACTCGACCGGAAAGCCAGTCGGGGAAAAGGTACCACCAAGGGGGTGCTGGGTTACTCGTCTCTTACGAGATGCTCTCCCAGCGGCAGAGGGGAATAGTATTCTAACCCGTCCCCTCACGGGGTTTAGACGACAACGCATCTGCAAAACAAGAGATACTCTCTAGTAGCCGTAAAGAGATATAAAAAAAGAATACTTTATTACGTTACTCGGAGTTATTGTTTAATGAATATTACAAAAAACAGATTACCAGTGGCGTAGCTTGCCTTAGATCAAAATTAGTTGGGGGCTCCGGTTGATTAAGTGTGACTGTGAGTGTAAATGACTTAAACAGGAGAATCCTGCAATAACCGTTGTAGGATGTTGCCAACTTTTGGGTGCACCCTTAACCCGAAAAAAAGAGATCGCTTTTTTACTTTTGTGATTTCTGAAGTGAAAACTATATAGGCATTTTTTTTTTGCTTGTGCTTCCCGGAAGGACGACATTAAGTGGTGGCCTCAGTAGCCCGGAGGCCCCGTATCATTGATGCGGCTGCTACGGAGGTAACTACGATCCTGAAAATTACCTACATGTGTACTTTACATATTTGTAAAGCAAAAAAATATTTTATATTATCACGATTTGTATGTAAAATGCGGCTTTTCTGCAAACTTTTAAGTTAAGTATGATAAATAACTTAAATTTGCGCTATAATTAACACTTTCTACTTAATGTATCACTTATTAAATTATAGATATTTATCATTTGAGAGTGGTCAGGTTTTCTCGGACTTGCTAAATATTGCCTTGAACAGCTCATTCATAAGTTTTTATGTTAAACAAGGACTTGTTATCCGCCCCAGCTTCACACGGATGCAATTTATTACGTGTATTTAGGTTTAACAAAAACCATTTAGATTTTTAATATATACGTTCAATAAACATATTTGGTTATCATCCCAAAGAACTATGAATTATTCCGGGATACAAAGTAGTCTATGTGATAATCCAGGTTTTTTTTGACAGGTAACTATAGAATGTGGAGTGGGAAAGGAGAGATAAGTGCTGCGATATTAGCGGACCCAAACGGTAAGAACCTGGGATCCACCCAAACCGCAGCATCCAAAGGATAGGAGAGGAATGGGGATAGTCTGGCACAAATGCAGTCCGAACGTGAAATGGCGTTGCACACGATATGACGTCGCATTGTTTTGTACAGAATGTCTATTTTAGCTGACTTTATTTAGTAAAAATATTACTAATCTTCACAATATAGAAATCTTGAGTCACAGAGTTTGTTGTTGAATTCCTCTGAAACGGCTTGACAGATTTTTATAACAATTTTTGTGTATATTTGGTCTGAGACTAGGTTGTAGACTATTTATAAAGTGACGAGGGTGGCCAACTCCAGATATTAATATATATGGCGAAACAACATTTTCCTGTTCAGCTAGTATTTCAATAAATACGAATTCTTAGTTTGATTGGTTTTGTTTGATCAGAATTAGTTCAGCTCTTAATTGTAAATGTAATACAAATACTTCTACATTCAGTACCCACTTTCTTATGTTAATATAAATAGAGAATGACCGGTGAAGCGAAGACAATTGAACTCAATAGCTTCCTACACATTACACACGCATAATGGCGCCCATTCAATGCTGTTTGACAAAGAGAATAAAATCTATGACAACACGAAAGAGTTGCTACTCCACAGTCCATTGGGATTTACCTTTCTGGTTAGCGCCGCAGTTGGTTATTTTAGAATTTGGGTTATTGCAAATAAATATTAGACTTTCTTAACTCTATTTTATTACATTCTGTTAAGGTTATAACAAAATCTTTTACATAGTAACTATAAAACAATGTCGCTTCTCGCCATCTGTACGCGAATATCTTTTAAACTATTACTATATATTTTAATGAGGTTTTCATTCATAGATTGAGTGTTTCAAGTGGAAGATTAATAAGTATATTATAGTAGAGAAATTGTGCAAACGCGAAGAGTCGCTAGTATGAAATAAAATAGACATATTAAGCTTTAAATCTGTAATATCTTCGAAAATATTCATTAAAATTTCATGCTGTAAAGGCATATTGATCTACATAAAATGCACAATGTATTTAATGTACTTAATTGGATAAGGATTAATGCTGTATTGTTTAAAATCGCTTCGTAAATAATCCATTATTTCTCGTAAAAGTAAAGGACAAAAAAATGTTGTGTTGTGGGTTATCCCTAAGAGACAGACATATGTCATCACGGACTCTTTTGTAGACCTTTTTAAGATATACAATACTGTAGTACATTATTTTGATCTATCTCTTAGCGTTCAGAGTAAGCACAATATAAACCTTCCTCTTAAATCACTATCTTTTAAAAAAACGCATTAAAATCCGTTGCTTAGTTTATAAAATTCAAGCATACGTGGTTTTATACTATGTAGTGATAAGAGAAGATAAATTGCAAATTTAGACTATTGTGTTATTATTTATTATTCCAAAATTATTGTGATTATATACTCGTATAATTAAATTAATTGATTGTAGATTATGCAAATTATTTTAAACAATTTTAAAGTTTGTTTTATTAACTCAATAATATTTAATAATTCGTGAAGAGTAAAAAAATTATGCTGGTTGCGTTATTTTAATATACTTATACAATTATTATTATTATTTAAGTTACAGTTGGTTTATCTTAGGCCTAGATTTATCACCCGGTCTTTTGAATTATTTAGGAAAATAAGGGAAAAGGTTGAGGTATGTTACGATTCTCTATACGACAAAGAAAAAAATATCATCCGGAAATATCTTATTCTAATTTAATATCAGCAAACTAATATTTGATGGCAAAAAATTCGTAACTCAAATAGTACAAAATGTAATAACAGATCACAATAGTGGAGAACGAAAGCTTTCTCATAAGAAAACACTCGACAAAGCAAAGGCAAAGTAGCTAACATTTTGAGGTAATCCGCGTAATCCTTTAAGTAAATACGTTAAAGACCTCTTGAGGCAAGTAGCTACCAGCCACCAGTAGCCACCCAGGAAACTATTTAATACAATATCACTAATGTGCTCACTTAGATTTGCGTTACAATGACAATCGTTTGTACTTGGACGACAATTTTCTAGTTTAATACGCGAAAGTAATGCGTTAAACATTTGGGTGGCTTTTTTTTCTAAAGCAAAAAAAGATGGGATTTTTGGGATTAATGAATTGCGGCTATCTTTAAATATTAAATTATAAAGCTCTTCTATAATGTTTGATGCAAAAACTATATCTAACTAACGGACCCGCGCGACTTCGTTCGCGTGTTGCTCCGCTCCTATGGGTCGTAGCGAGATGTTAAATAACCTAAGTTACTCCTTGTTACATCAACTATCTGCCAATGACAGTCCCGTCCAAATCGGTCCAGCCATTTCAGAGATTAGACAGACAAAAATTGTAAAAAATGTTGTTCTGGTATATGTGGTGTGTGCGTGTATATATCCATATGCACTTAGTATAAAGCGGTTATTTCAATATTACAAACAGACACTCCAATTTTATTTATCTGTATGGATATCTCTTCCGAAACGGCTGGACCGATTTTTATGATTTTTTTGTATAAATTGTGTAGGCTATTTTAATACCCCTAGGTGATGAAGGTGGACCACTAGAAATTATTTATATTGTAAAACAACGTGTGCCGGGTTAGCTAGTTATTTCTATAAAAATTAAGATATTTTTGTCAAAATTAGATTTTTTTGCTTGTTAGAGGTAACATGCAGTCTTACAAGGCGATAATATATCAAAATATCATTAAAGAGTTAATTAAAGTTCAACAAAACATTGTATTTCGTTCCTATCATCAAGCATATTAAATCAAGCAAGTTTTATCATTTAAAAGTAAGAGAATATAATACAATATAAGATCATGTTTTTGTTAATTATTAGATATACAGCCATTTAGTATGTAAGTTATTTACTTTCCAGAGCTTAGTAAATGTATGTAAGTCTAACAAAACAACATAAAAACTTCCGTATGACCAATATTTGAATACTAAGGCACGTGTATCGGAAGATGTTCAACATACTTATACCGGATATTATAATTTGATATTAGATTTTCAAAATTGGCCTTTATTTCATTGTAATAGGGCTTATAATGAATGCAAGTTTAGTTTTGTAAACTATAATCGCAAATAGTTGGGTACGCGTGTCAGTATGCGTGTCAGTCATGGTCAGAATGTGACACTGCGGATTGATATGGAGACAGCTTTTATTAAGAACTGAAAAGCCAATAAATATTATTTATTAATCTTCTTTATACAAAAAATGGATGTTGGTCTTGAAATAATAATTCAAAACAAATACAGCTTCAAACAAAAAGAGTGTATTGAAAGATTATTTGCAAACTGAATTTACTTATAAATCATCACTACACTTGGATGTGTATGTATTTAGGTATAATTTTACATTTTAAATAATATAATTTTAATTTTCAACAACAACATAATTTATGTATGACTAATGTCCAAAGATATATACGATCACACAGATCAACATGCACTTCATCCTCTACTTCAACCCTTTTCTTCTGATAAAACTTATCCTATGTCCTTTACCAATCTCTACTCTAACCTATACCAAATTTCATCAAAATCGGTTTAATGGTTTAAGCGTGACAACGTTACTGACAGACAGAGTTACTCTCGCATTTAAATATAAAATAATGTGCATTTTATTTATCGTTCAATTACTTAACTATCAAAAATTTTGGAATGTAGTAATCATTACATAGTAGAAAACAAATCGCTTCCGCTGTCTGTCTCTTTGTACGCTTAGATATTTAAAACTACGCAACGGATTTTGATGCGGTTTTTTATAGTGTGATTCAAGAGGAAGGTTTATATGTATAATACATGCACGCGTGCGAAGCGGGCGGGTCGCTAGTTTATCATAAAATGTTACAGATTAAAATTGATCATTAAGTTTGGAATGATGAAAGAACTGAATTAAATTTATTTCATTGACGCACCTAGAAGAGAAATAAAATAGTGAAATAATAAATGTTTGATAAAATACATAATCCATACAAATATACCAACGCATTGATGTCCTTGTGGCATCGTACTAGTACTGGTGATCCATCATGCTATGCAATTGTGTTGTTCACTTTGTCTCCATATTTCTTTTTTGTGTACCCGGTGGTCATTTAAGCACCTTGCTAGTTCCGTGGACTATGCATTTTGAAGGGATGTGCTTGTTAGTATCGATAAATATATTTTAATAATATATTATTTATTAGTAGATCTACCAGAATAAGTTTTTCAGACATAGGATCAAATGAAACAAGAACAATAATTGTATTGTTGCAGATGCTATCTTATACTAATATATAAAGCCGAAGAGTTTGTATGTTTGCCTGAACGCGCTAATCTCAGGAACTTCTGGTCCGATTTGAAAAATTCTTTCAGTGTTAGATAGACCATTTATCGAGGAAGGCTATAGGCTAGGAGCTACATGTGAATGAAGTCGTCCGGACTAGTTTAAAATATAGTCTATCTTTTGAGCTTTTAGCCCTGCAAAAGGTTAAAATTATTGTTTTGGCATCTTTTGGTTTTAGGAAGACTTCACATCAAGTTTTCTTAATTGACTTTTATGTACAGGCATAGTTTTTTTCAGTTTTTAACTTTTATGTATATATAGTCACATATATAATAAAAATGTGACTATATTTATATATATGTCGGAGCATAGTAAAAGATTATCGATTAATCGGATCGTTATCGTTGTCTATGGCGTTGGAGTGGGGTAGTAGTCACTTCCGTTGTTTTGACAGTATCTACCCTCGACCCTTTATATACGATCGACAGTCTAACTGAAGTCTTAGTCGTCCGCGGTCTCTCAAGAAGTGAACATCATCTAAGTAGTGCTAGTGATAGTGATAGTATCAAGTGCAGTGTAGTGTGGAAGTGCTGTCCAACTAAGGTCACGTAAGTCCTTACAATGTAATTGCCACGTGGTTAAGTAAACACAATGTTAGGTTAGGTTAGCCTTAGGTTAGGTTAGCCTTGTATTAGATTCGGTTTATGTGCGTTTAACCTTGGGTTTAAACAGAGAGCCTGAGCAGTGGAGGCGAGTGTCGTGATCACTTAAAGGATATCCTTAAGCCTACACCTTGGTCACAAGTCCAAGGCACTGCTTAGGTTTCTCTCGTAATTGTTAGAGATCATATTTGATCATTTGTCGGTTCAATGGGAGTATCTACGTTGCGTTTACCCAATATTCCATTCATTACCATCACCCCCTTTTAGTGTTCCCCATCTTCCTCCTTCCATTTCCTTTCACATCGTTTTAAAATCCCCGACATATATATATATATACATACTGGTACGACTGATATGAGTAGCATCCTGTTACTTAAATGTTGGCCAACTGATAAACACAAATCAAAGAAGTGGGGATTGCAAAATAAATACGCCGTCACGACGGAATAATGATCGATTACATCGCGAGTATTCTTAGCAGTAACTCTGAAGTTCTGATTCTAAAGTGTAACCCCCTGGAGGATATTCTAGTCAAGCCGTCATAATGTTAGTCTGCATATAGACTACTACAACACTTCTTTCTTCTCTTATTAATTAACAGTACATAAAATGTTGTCTAAATCTGTACTCTTTTTTATACTTTACCTACTGTAAAGTACATTGATAAGGTATTTTTTAGATGTCTAGGCACTAAGATTTTTATATTCTTTGGTACTTACGGGGCGCAGAATTACAAATACACATAGTTTTTATAAATAGGTCAAATAAAACGAGTCAGTACTGTTTTTCCTGTCGTTTTTCCCCAAGTAAATTTTCTTTAAAAAGCTCAAAATTATCGATATTTTATATAATATATTTACCAGTCTCTCAAGCACTCAAACCTATTCATAATTTAGGAGAAAAAAACATGTCCACGACAACTGGAAGAGGCAAAGAATGGGTTAAAGCTTAATCCTGTCTTTTTTCTTGACGAACATACTGACCATATTGTGCTCGTGACGGATCGCATCACCTTGGATGGACAGAAGTATTTTGGTGAATTAGGACAAATAATAACAGAAAGTTATTATGATTATTGAACAAAATAATTTTTAAATAATTAACATTCTATTTTTTATATATCGTAATAATAATATATTGCTACAACATATCTGTCTATTATGTTATTTATTAAATTTTCTAAGCTTTAAGTCTCATTAGATTGTGCTGTGACCAACATCTAATTCAATCCAATTTTTATATTTGCATTTACTAATTTTTTTTGATTTTTAAAAGCAGCATAAGTTTACGTTATAGTACGAGCCGGCCTTTGCGACTTCGTGCCCGTGATGCTCCGCTCCTATTGTTCTTAGCTTGATTATATAGCCTATAGCTTTCCTCGATAAATGGGCTATCACCACCACCATCAGTAGTTCCTGAGATTAGCGCGTTCAAGAAAACAAAGAAACAATCTCTTCAGCGTTATATATTAGTACTAATAGTATGAGGCTTCGAAATCTCGACAAAACTTTCGTACAACTCCACAATATAATTATTTCGGACTGGCGGTGGTCGGCGGTCGTGTCGATTTGCGAATTATAATCTCTTGTAGTTATTGTCATTGTCTCCACCGCCAGCGCCTCGCCACACAACCAACTTATACAGAATGATTTATTATCTATATTAATATTATAATAAGGTAAAAATTGTTAGTTTGTATATAGGAAGTAATCTATAGAACTACTGAACTAATTTATATATTTTAATAGTTAGTTTCACGAGGATTATGATATTAGGTAATATCAAAGCCAAGCGAGGGCCCGTCATTATCTTACAAAAACCTAAAGTAATAATTGACCTCACTGAGGATAACACTAGTTTTTAAATAAGAATTTCATTACCTAAACTATTAAGATTATTGTATGAAGTTCGCACCGGCCCGTCGTCGTGTATTTTTTGTTTATATTGATATTTTTAATTTCGTAATATCTTTTGAATGGAATGTCCGATTTCAATAATTCAAAAAGTAGTCAACAGATATTGAAACAGTCTTGAATACTAAATAATTTATTTAGATAAGAATCAATACTAAGGCATGGATAACATGGTCTGATTTTGATAGGCATGTCTATCAACTTTTAAAATGTAATAAAGTAGTTATAGTGACATAACTACAATAGTTGGACATATGGTCTCGCAAAGTTTTTTGTAGATATTGATACGTTCTATAATATTGTAGAACATTTTTTTGTTCTATCATCAATACTTTCCGCAGCGCATGCGATGAAAGACATTTTATGGTTAATTTTTTCGCACCTTGGGGTGGTTTTAGTTATAATTTCTGAGGATCTCTAAGTTTTTCTAGTTATAATTATAGCCTATATTACTCGGGGATAATGTAGCTTTCTAACGGCAAAACAATTTTTGAAATCGGTCCAGTAGTTTTGAAGTTTATTCGTTACATACAAAAATACAAATCTTTCCTCTTTATAAATATTATTAGTATAGATTTAATTTACAGAATTTAAATTAACAGATCATGTTAATAGTATGTAATATATTCAATTTACAGATATTGTTAGAGGATGCTCCATTTTTACTTCAGAAGCATTAGGTTTTGTCTCTATGTTCCTCTTACTAATATTATCCTACTTATATATATAAACTCGAAAGTTTGTAAGAATGTATGGATGTCTGGATGTATGGATGAATGTTTGTTACTCTTTCACGCAAAAACTACTGAATGGATTTTGATAAAACTTTACAATAATACAGCTTACACATCAGAATAACATATAGGCTATAATTTATATTAATATAGTGTGAATTATCCAAAATATAGTGGGTGAAACCGGGTAAATACTAGCTGTGTCCACAGCTAGTATTTAATAAGCCGGTTCCTCTCTAAGAGAAGTTATGAGTCGATTTAGAATATAATTCCTTAATTCTTTAATTTATAATAACATCATGTAGATTATATTGGTCATTCATATATTTTTTCCACCTTGTCTTGTCGAAGCAACGGAGCAGCCTGCTTCAGCCCACTATTGACCAGCACAAAGGCATTATGCGATCAATGGACTGGCAATATGTTAACATCGTTTGAGTATTATTAATGATAATAACTTGCTAATACTTATTTTATTGATATTACATAAATATTTATTGCTGTGATTAATGGTTTTCCAAATATAAGGAGAGTAACAACAAATATAAAGAGTAGAGATGAGAACCATCATTTAGATTTTTGGGTTTTAGGGGTTGAATAAATTTATATATTTAGGTAAATGTAGTATTTCTAGACATATCATTAAGAATAGGTAATAAATTCAACAAGGTGTAGTATAAATTATTTTAATGTATACTTCTCTGACATCAAAGAAAGATTGCATTAAATTCTTTGAGTTATTTTGATTAAAACCTACTAAACAATAAACTGTAAATTAAAAGTAGCTTTTTGAATAAAGATTTTAATGAATATTAAATTTTACCAAAACACGATAAATTAAAGTCGGTTGAAAAATACGAAATGTTATGAAATGTAATAAATCTTTAATTGACAAAAATAACAATATACTTACATAAATTATGTCCAATTAAAATACTTTTGCCTATTTCTGGTTGCACTTTTAAAAGCTGCATTTTTGGACATAAAAAATTTAATTTTATTTATAAAAATAAGTCAAGTTCAAAATAACATTTTTTCTACCTCGAGAGAGAGCGAGTCAAACTGAGCTTAATATTAAACATAATTCTAACTAATTGCAAAATGAAATTTCATACAGTATTTCGCACTGGCTTGAGTTATTTTATGCAACTCAAAATTAAATTCAGTGAGCACTAAATGAAATTTGATACAAAATTTCGCGCTAGCCTTAAGAGTAATTTTGTGACATTTTCGAAATTAATGTCGATTGTAAGTTTATTCAAGGAAAAACAATGTTTATCAATTTCATGAAGATAACCTAGAACGAATGTCACGGTATCGTGAAAGAATAATCAATTCCACTAGATTATAAATTAAAATAGCTGTTATATGCAACAATACCGCGGAATCTGAAAAGCAAATTAAGCTAATATCAATTACTAGTCGATCCGCCTTAGCTGGGATAAAATAATTTTAAATGTCTATAACTTTTTGTAATCCAATTTTAATTAAACAAAACCTATATTTTAAGGTAGACCTGTAACAATACAATTGTGAAAACTGCATACAATTTTGTGCAGCCATGTACGTAAGTACTTGATGCGAAACAAACAGGTATATTAAGAAACATTTTCAAATGATTGTCTACGTACAGACATTCGATAACTTAAGTTTTTATTATATATGTCAGAAGAGAGATGATTTGGATGAATGAACCGAATCTTACGATTCGGTAGTTTTTGGGCAGGAACCCAGGCAGTGTCTTGACTTGTGGCCAAGGTGTAGGCTTAAGGATATCCTTTAAATGATCATAAAACTCACCTCCACTGCCCGGTCTCACTGTTTGTCTTAGGTTAGGTTAACATAAGGCTAACCTAACCTAACATAAACCTAACCTAAGGTTGTGTTAACACATCTAAATACAATGTCTCACAATAAATAACACGTAAGAACTCACATGATCCTTAGTCCGAGAGTTCCAATATCCGTAATATAGCGACACTGACACTGGTGGGGTAAAGTAATTCAACAAATAGGGAATATGGCGCTGGCGTTCCGATTAATCGATAATCGAATACTCGTTTGAAGCTATCAAAAATCGTTGAATAAAATCCCGTAGATGTCGCTTGTATTCCGATTATCGATAATCGTTTACTCGCTATTTAAAACCGTCGAATATTACAACGCGATGGAAGTGACAGCAAGTCCTCTTCATTATTATCCTACCCCAACTATACCCCAACATATATATAGAAAAGGATTTTTTTTATTCGACTGTGCGTTTTACGTAATACGTCTCAAGTTATTGAACCGATTTGTCTGACATTTTTTTGTAGTTTAAAATATTTTCAAGGGTGACCCCGTATATATTTTATCTTGTCAGTGAATAATTACAACACCTACACGTATAGATACTACAATTCTTTATTAATACGACATTTCAATGAAGTCGGTTGAAAAATAATTCGTAATGACTTGAAGATCATTTAAACATTATTTGTTCTATACGAACTTTTTTAGCCCTGGTGCAAAATATCGTACCGAATTTTATTTTGCACTCGATTTGGTTATCTTCGAAGTCAATTTATAAAAACTAAAACTGAGATAATATATAAACTGTGAAGCAGTGACGGCCCAGTGGTTCTTGGAGGAGACTTCAATGTCTTACTCGGGAGGTCCGAAATCAATCCCCGGGGTCGAACTAGGACTTCCTCTGACTTTTCTGAGTTATGTGTGTGACACCTCTGACTTTTCTGAGTTATGTGTGTTTTAAGCAATTAAATATCACTTGCTTTCACGGTGAAGGAAAACATCGTGAGGAAACCTGCACTCCTGAGAGTTCCCTAAAGTACTCAAAAGTATGTGAAGTCTGACAACCCGCACTGGACTAGCGTGGTGGACTACCCTCCTCATTCTGAGGAGGAGACTCGGCTAATCCGTGGGTCATTGAGGGGTCGTGATGAAATATATAATTCGAACAAAATATACTCATAAACATACTTAGGATAAATTGAAATATCAAGTAATCTATATGATAAAACCTTCAACACAACATATATTACGTAACTTAACTGGTATTTTAATAACAAGTAAAAAAAAAAAATTTTAGTGCTCGGTATGAAATTTAATATTTCAAATATTTAAGAAAAAGTACGGTAAATATATTAATTTTAACTATTTCCTATAGATTTAGCGCTTTGAAAAGCAAATTAATGCAACGTAGACGACGACGAAATAAATCGATCAAATTGAAATTAAAATTCTTTAAAAGATAGATAAAATAAAGGTTTAATAAATAATATCTATCTAAAAATTAAGTTTCTTTGTCGTTTAATGTAAATGCGGTCGCCATTTTGTTATTTAACGTTTGCAGGACTATTTTCCATTTAAAAAAGGTACAACTAGTTAACATATATCAAAAATGGTTTGTATAATGTTTTTACGTCATGCTCTGAATTTGTGAAAGTTCGTTACACTTTGTTAAATTTAAATAAATAGCTATAATCCGAAGGTTTGTTTCACAAGAAACAATGTAGGGAATTGTGGTGATTTATTGAAATTTATCTCTTCATGACCCCTTTGGAAATTGCGTATGCATCGACGGACATAACATACGTATTATAACATTGTTTGTACAAATAAGATCTTAAATATTCAACGCTGACGATGTATGTATGTTTTAACTAGTGGTATCAACTATTAATCGACTAAAGGATTCTCAATAAATTTTAGATCCAATATAGAAAAAAAACTTATTCTATATGGGGAGAAAGTTAAGTTCTTTTTCATTCACTCACTCATTACCTCACTCAACCAGGTCTATTTGTCACAGAGATACTTAAACACAGAATTTATACAATTAAAAAGAAAGATGAGGTTCTGTAAATCGGGTGATAAAACGATGAATATTGATTACATTAATAAATGCACTAGCAGCCTGCCCGTGGGTTTTCACGGTTTCTTTATAGCTTTAATATGCATATAAGTATAATACTTATACACTTTCCTCTTGAACCACTCTCTCTATTTGTGGAAACCGCATTACAATCCGTTGCATAGTTCTAAGCGTACAGACAAAAACAATTTGTGAAAAAAATTGTAAATTTTTAACATGATGTGCTTAATAATTTTGCGAAAAAAAACGAACGAAATCTTCGCTTTAAAATAGCGCTCAAGTGAGAGTCGGACTCGCCCATGAAGAGTTCCGTAGCAGCAAGTAACATCATATAAAAGTTCTTGTAGTTCGTTATAACTTTGATCGATGTTTAAATAATAGTGTATTTTTTTAAATTATGTTATTGATAAGTAAACATTAGGTACCTAAATGATGGGCTTTAGATATAACTATATGCGAGCCCATATAGGCTTATGATAGCTAAGCAAGCTAATATATATTCCAATTTGACAAGAAATATTTGCAAAAATATTAACAATTTGTGTGCCTCCTCGTATGACGTATTAAAAAAACTATTTACTAGATCTTTGGAAGTGTCTCTCGCGCAAACTATTCAGTTTAGAAAAAAATTATATTAGAAACCTCAATATCATTTTTGAAGTCCTATCTATAGATACCCCACAGGTATGGGTTCGATGGAAAAATTTTGAGTTTCAGTTTTAAGTATGGGGACCCACAAAATTTATTCTATATCTATTTACAGAATACATCTACTTACCAAGTTTCAGTATAGTGCTTATAGTTTAGGAAAAAGTGCCTGTGACATACGGACGGACAGACAGACAGACATGACGAATCCATAAGGGTTCCGTTTTTTGCCATTTGGCTACGGAACCCTAAAAACCTTTTTAAACCTTTCCTACATTTTTAATTAATTATATTATAGTATAAGACACGGTTGTTACAATTTTCAGGAAATATTTTATGTCCTTGTATAAAATTTTGTTTCGATACAAGAAATAAGCAAATTGGATATTGTATCTGCCATTTATATTTTATATACGCCATATTGAATTCAAAATCATAATTTTAATAATATGATTTGAGTGATACATTCACGAGCCGAAATATATTTGATAATATTACACGGTGAATATGGTCACGTGTCCCGAATATAAACCGCCATGTACCTGCATTACATTAATTGTGTATCCTTTATATTTCTAAATATGGAACATGATTCATGTTTATTTTATTACTGACTATGCTTTGCATGCGACTTTGTGTGTTGGATTTCATTCGATGGTTTTCTCACTCTTTATTTCGTATCTATTATTTTTCAACTGTAGTGTCTTTGATATTCGGCTTGTCATCACCATCGTTAACACGTAAAACACAGTAATAACATGCACAAGACAAGAAGGCAAGCAGTACCTGGGGCTTGAGACCCAGGAGTAGGTTTAAAGAGGTCTACTCCACAACCCCGTTAACCAACAATTAACTAAGCCAATAAGATAAAGTGATCCTCAATAAAGGTATTTATTACCTTTCACACATCAAATGTTATCAACAGTGTTGCTAGCATGCTAAAATTGTAACACAAAGAGAATATAAAGAATATGTCAGAACTTTATATATGAGAAGTTTTTCTTCATTATGCTCTATGAATAGATTTTCTCTTTTAAATGATCATAAAAAATCCTTCTTCATCTTTTACTTTAAGCAAACCTATCTTTTAAACAATAGATGTTGTTCCAAACAAGTTGACAACAAAGAATAACAGTTTTGACATGTGTTTGTCTCCATATTTAGATATTTAACGTCATCGCTTGCAATATTTGGATCAAAAAACAAAAATTCATAAAGGTCACAAATTCCAAGCCTACGGAAACAATAACAAAAATATTTTTGTCGTACAACCTAGAATGTCAAGGAAAACTCCATCTGAATTTGACTAGATGTTTAAATAAACGTATTTTCAAGTTTTTCTGTATATATGTCCAAAAATGAATCAGAGCAAAAAATGTTGAAATAAAATTTCCACCAAATTTTATGATAAATAGAGTCTGACTCCATTTTGTGCGATATGAAATTATAATACGATGCGACTGACTACTTACCATTCAGAATAATATTACAATGTTCAATATAAACAAACACGAATGAAATGAAAAGTTTCTTTTTGCAGTACCGTGAATGAAAAGTTCCATTATGTACTCGAAATTAGCTTCTGAAAACAAACTTTTTAAGACCCATGCAAAACGACTCTCAAGGCACTTCATTTAGCATTTAGTCAGGTTAAGGTTTATCCAGTTGATGTAAAAGACAAAGACAAGAAACTTTTTCAAAATACAATGCCTAATAAGTTCTCCTTCGGGTAAGAAATGTATTATTTTGTACTCGATACTAAAATACTGTTAAAAATTAAATAATAATATGTGTCTGTCTTCATTTTCAATTAGCAATTGCAATTTGCTTCATTTATATTACTCATCAATACATCTACACTATTATATAAAGAGGAAAGATTTGATTGTTTGTTTGTTGCGAATAGGCTCAAAAATTACTGAACCGATTTTAAAATTCTTTCAACGATAGAAATCTACATCCTTTCCGAGTAACATAGGCTATGTGGTGTTGGCATAAATATTCTAATTAAAAATATATGATCATTTCATTTAAGTGCCATAACGTGGCCATTTTGTGAAGTGAAGGTTTTCTCTGGAACTGCAGATCCACTTTTAATAATTCTTTCACCGGTTGCTCCACTATTCCTGAGTGACATAGGTGTTGCCACATACATTTTTTAATTAATACAATATAGCCATTTTGTTGTTACTGATCCAATTTTTAAAATTATTTCACTGATAGAAGCAGCACGAATATCGGAAAGAACGAGAAGTATACTATTCCTTAGTGACATGGGTGACGTAGTCTTGTCACACACGTTTTTTTATCGATCAAAAAAACAATAAT
The DNA here is from genome assembly GCA_905147385.1 of Limenitis camilla. NCBI lineage: Eukaryota > Metazoa > Arthropoda > Insecta > Lepidoptera > Nymphalidae > Limenitis > Limenitis camilla. The sequence continues at coordinate 6,807,554 of LR990248.1, forward strand.
TAAGTTAATTCCAGAGAAATGATAAAGATGAGTTATATAATTGACTAAAATTAGTAAACTAAAAGATTAGTTTGTTAGACTAAAAATACTATTTACAGCAATTTAAGGTTATATAGCTCACATATCAATTAATCAACAGATTTTTCTAAACCTTTACGAATTCCTCTTCGAGATATTTTCCAATAATGTCTTGTTGGAAATTTAGATTTTGAAATATAAAGTTTTTTTGTTTACCTATGTCATTCTTGGTGCATATTTTCCAATCAGAAATTATTGTGTACTTTAATGTGCAGTAACATTCAAAAGGCAATAATAACATGCAATCTAGACGGAAGCTGGACAGCGCTTTGGACTTGCGACCAGAGTAGTGTGATAGCCTTTTACATAATTTTAGTCTCGTTTAAGGAGGCCGCGGAGCGAGCCCGGGAGGTGGATACCTCCTCGGACCCGATCCGTAGAGCTCGACCGGGGGGAGGCGGCGTCGCTACGCCCACCTCCTTCTCCTCCTGTAGATTTGGATTCCATGTTTTGTCATTCATTTAATTAAACCTTCTGTACAGAACTTAGGCTTTACTTATTAAATAGTTTTTAATGTAAGTTTTAAAACGTTGACGTGGAAAATCATATATAAGCTGAAATTTGAATCTTATTGTAGATGCGAACACCATGATACAATTACTGACTTTGTGGGGACGATATTATGGCGTTACAAGTTTATTTTTATTTGTATCTGTCTGTCATTTGAGACTATGTCTTCGACTTCGGCAAAACTAGAGAGTATCACTTGTTTTGCAAATGAGTTGCCGCCTCGAGGATAGAGTGAGAGAAAGCGAAGAGAAGAATAGTTTCAGTGGAACCTGACCAAGAACTCGGTGTTTACTGGAACAGCAGCGTTAATGGGGTGGGAGAGCGGAATCACATTCTGCTGATCGCAAGTCAGTCGGGGAACAGATTCCCTACCATCAACGGGAGTGTTGGATTACCCGCCTCTTACAAGAGCTCTCCCAGCGGCAGAGGGAATTGTATTCTATCTAACCCGCCTCCTCGCGGGAGCAAATTTTGTATCGGTACCCGTAAGCATACCTATTTTGTTAAAAACATCTCGAAGGAATAACAAAAGATTTGTCAACACTTGTGTACGTGGCCTTATGATGCCCACGTGACGGTGTATCCTTGAACAGAAGTAGCGACCTTCTAAAATCCTGAATAATAATGTGAATCTCCTTGCCTTGCTCGCCCGACCATACGTCAATGTTTTTGATATCACGTGAATTAACCAACATTTTAGCTCTGAATAATATTAATGGCGAATACGATGAATAATAACAAAACTATACATATAATAAAATTGTAGACATTTCGTGTCGGTACATTAGAGATATTGAAAAAAAAAGCAAATGTTGTCTGTTTGGAAAAAAGCACAGTTCCCAGGATTGAAAGGTATTTAAATTTTCTACTCTAATACTTTTATATCGGAACTAACCAGAGATCCTGTGGGATAAACAGTTGTTGTTCATGCAAGAGCAGCTAAAGGAACATAAATGAAATTTTGTGATTTATTTATAACTCGAATCGGCACATCACATCGCAGTAACATCCTGTTATTTATTATATTGGTAGGATTGATATGAGTAGTTTCTTGAATGTTCGACAACTGATAAACATTAATCGAAGAAGTAGGGATTGCAAAATAAATACGCCGTCATAACAGAGTATTGATCCCAACATTGCGAGTATTCTAGCCGTATCGCTGAATATCTGAGTCTAATGTATAACCCCCAGGAGGATATTATAGTAGAGCCATCTTACTGTTAGTCTGCGTATAGTATATAATTCCATTTAATTAAAATTACGTTTATCTGTTAGATTCGCACTTGGCCGATTCTTTTAACTAAACCTAAAATATGGCATTTTGAAAAGAGCAACTGTTGAGTTTTCCTCATCAATTGCTGGTAGATCAGATAAACTAACCAACCAATTTTGACGTGTCAAAAGTATTTTGTAAAAAGTTTGAGTTTCATAAACAATTCATTCATATTTACGAATTTTAAAAACAGTTTTCACAGCTTACAAGCAGAACATTAATTTTAATCAGATATAAAAGAAATGTTTTATATCTTTATGCCCAGAGAAGCGAGGATTAGTCTACTTTAATTTACATAAACAATTTATAATTTTCAGTACATTTTTTGTACATTTTTTTTCATAGTTAAAACAGAACGTTGTATATCTAAATACATATACAATTATTTCTGAAATAAGCAATTAAATTGATTTTAATTGAACATACGAAAATATATTGTAAAAATATTTATCACTAGTAACCGCCCCCCCTTCACTTAGTTAGAAGTTAGTTAGTTAGAAGTTATGTGTTAGTTAATTCGGGCTATACAGTAAGTATGTGCCAATTTTCATCGAAATCCGTTCAGCAGTTTTTACGTGATTGATTCAAACATACAAACTTTTACATTTATAATATTAGCAAAAAGAAAGAAAAAGACCTATATATATTGAAGTATATAATATATGATACTTAATTATTAGAATAGTTTCATCGAATACCTACTATAGATTAGAATTTGGTAAAGATGAAGAAAGTTTTATAGAAAAGTTTTTTCGCGTCAGAAAATACTGCGGATAAATATGTAGATTTAAAAATGTTTACCAATATACCTTCTGATCCATTAAACGAAACGTAAATAGAAACATAAAGCATCAGTATCGAATAGCAACTAGCTGCTGAAAATGTATTGATATTTGATATGCCAGCCAACAACCTCTTAATAGATTCGTTTGCGTACTGAAACCGACGTTTGTCTTGTGTTAGACGATAATATACATTATGTATCAATTGTGCAATAACAGGATGCATTATATTAACTGAAGGTGGCTTTTACACAAACGCCATTACCCTAAAACTATTCATGACCTATAACATAGGTATTAAATACCCCTTTAAAGAGATTCCTATCCAATATGCATTTTAAATAAAAACCGAGTAACCAATATTAAAAACTTACTCCAAACTTAGTGTCTTTCCCGTGAGGGGAGGGGTTAGAATCCTATTCCCCTCTGCCGCTGGGGGAACATCTCGTAAGAGCCGAGTAACCCAGCTCACCCATTGGTAGTAGGGTATCTGTTCACTGACTAGCTTACGACCAGCATGCAAATCCGCCCGCCAATTGTCGCTGCATGTGGGCCAGACTTACCCCATCCCTCTCCCATCTCATTAATGCTTCGAATCTAGTGGACTCTGGGCTCTTGCTCAGGGTCCGCTGAAACCGCAGCATTTTTATTCTTCACTCCCCCTCCACATTCTATCTTCGAGGATGCAACGCATCGACAAAACAAGAGGATATCTCTTGTTTTATCGATGTCCATGGGCGATGGTGGTCGCTTACCATCAGATGGACTATCTGCTCGTTTGCACCTTATCTACCAGTAAAAAAACCTTAGTAATGGAGACCCAGTATCGCGACACCACACCACAACACAGCCATAATGATCACCAGACGAGCTCCGTTTGACAACTGGCTCGAGTAAATCAGAACAGAGATTATATACAGTTTTTATTATATAAAATTATCAACGGTGTTGCTAATTAAATATTAGATAATATTTTAAACTTCTCAATTGAAGGTCTTTTTACCCGACTACGGCGAAGCCAAAGGGAAGGGTTATGATTTTGGCAGTCTATGTATGTTTGTATGTTCCACTCTCGCGCCTAAACTACTAAACCAATTTTCATGAATGAGGTGTCAATAGATTCGTAATAATGGCGCGGGTGACATAGGCTATAAAAATTTAATGATTTTTTTATTTAAAAAAAAATAATGAAAAAAAAATAAACTGAGCTGATTATCACGTGTTTGGTATTATAAAAAAAGTCTTGACAGGATATTGCAAATATGGATATATATGTTATATTTTTTGTCAACATATATGTTTTAAATTTCCCACACTTATAGAGAAGGAATAAGCTAATATTTTTTTTAAATTAAGCATAAAAAATTGATTACACACACTACCATGTATTTGACACGTGAGTGTGTACAATACTCTTTTGTTTATTGTTAAAGAAGTTTGAATTTCAACCACTAGGCGACCACTAGTTATATTAAAAACACACTAATTATTTTAGATAATACTCGAAATTAGACTGCATAGTAATACTTGAAAATATAAGCTACAAAAAACTTAAGTATTTCCAGTAAACCTAGAACAAAATTTAATTAAAGGTAAAAAATACAATTGGTATTTGGAATTTAGGACCTTTAAAAATCCCACCCCGTTTATTTATAAAAATGCTTTTGGTAATAATTTTTTTGTTGATAACTTTATACTATCTCGGGTAGTACCTTTTGTTTTATTCAATGACTGTTTATTACCTCTGTTCCGATACTTGAGTTTTTTAGTGATACTAAAAACATAAATATATATTAAACATATGTACTTATTGAAAGGCGATCGATTTGAAATACGTATAAATGAAATTTAAATTGTTTATCAGAGGAATATACGTGTGTGCCACGTGACAGGTCACTCACTTCGTATAAATGAGTTCCGCATTAATTAACTATACCAAATATATTTAATTTAAATTATAAATAATAAATATCCTTTTAATATGTATCATTTTTTAATATGAATTATATTTTTGTACTTTTCACATAAAAAAACCTAGTAGCTTAACACCATAGAATTAAAGTAATAAAATATTATCAATTGGTTAATAAATATATTATGGTTAACCTTTATAGTATATTATAAATCTTTACAGTATGTTATAGTGACCACACTTTCAGCATCAATGATACTCAACATTAGAAGTAAGACTGATGTTGTCCTGGTTGTGTGAAGGAAGGGTATTGTGACATTTTTTTTCAATATGGCGCACGTTTTTAGGATTTGAAAGATTTAGAATTTTATAGGAAATTAAATGAGGAAATAAAAAAATGTATTGCTTGCTGTCGTTAAGAATTAAAAGAAAAACATCTTCTTTTTGTGGCTTCTATGGACCGGTACAACTCTTAATTTTTTTCTTAGTAGCTCATCAGCCGCCAAGACATATCTAAAATTCAAGTCAATCAGAATTTTCTGAGAAAAATACTTAGACATCTGAAACTGGCAGTATCAATGTATTTTTGTATCAACACACCCTGAAATGATCAACCATATCTTCTGGGGTAAGCCACCACCATGCTTATCGTCCTATTTCCATTATGGAGTAGTTTAATAGAAATAGATACTATAATGGATTATAATAGAAAAACATACTATTATGAAAAATAATTTAATTGAAGTCTCCAGTCAATTTTTATCGCAAAATACCTAAAAATAGATAAAAAAAATTACATTTGTAAGATTCCTTACAATTTATATAAAGAAGTCCAAAAAACAAAAATTTATATATTATATATATTAGTGCAAAAATAATAAGTTTTTTTTTATTTAATAACATATTTATTTACTTTCAATGATTTGGTTTAGGTGTATGTAAAGCAGAACTGTCGATACACAACCATATTATAATATAAAGATTTTCTTCTGCTTTTTTTCATAATTTCAAGTAGATTTTACAAAAAATTTCTTTATCAAAAAATATCATTCGTAGAAGGAATATTGAAAAATGTTTATTGTTTACTCATACAGCTTATTTTTAACGGACGATAGGACTATGGTCAGAGACGAGTAATTCTGTTTTTGACAGTAGGCCAATTAGTAAGATTTCATTTGGAAAACGATTTCGTTTTCCAATTGGAATATTGCAGAAATATGTAATTATTTATTCCAGCCCTTTGTTTGCGTTCAGCCTAAATAGGTGCATGCAACAATGACATCCAAAGATAAATAATGCATGTTTGCAGTTTCTCTTATAAATTCAAATGGGTGAAATGCAGCCGAATTAAGTAGAACGGTCATTCCCTGCACTAACGGTTTGCACATCCCGATCACGTGGACTCAAATGTGGACACTTTCGACACAAACCCTTCAACTGACTGAATACATACATCACTGAATACAAAACACAACGACTAGTTATTGATGTCGAATGTACTAGAATTTTATAACAATGACGCTAACAGTTTCCTCGGTGTGATTTCTGATCGGAAGGACTTCCAATACGATAGGACATATATTAACTTCCACAGTTGTAACTTGAAGAGTATAAATAAAATTCCAGTATTATCTACAATAACCAAGAAAAGGAATTTCTATAAATTTCTAGTTTTAAACCACTACAGTTTAGTAATGATGACTGTCATGTTACGAGACGGATGACAATGATATATTTACACTAATACTTTTATTTATCAAAAATTAAAAATCTTTCTATTTATTACCTACATTTATGAATACAGAAAAATTTGTTAATTTTGTCTTTTAAGGTCTGTGTTTAAAATAGTTCAGTAATTTATTTGAAAATATTCACGTGGTTTTAGAAAATATAATGAATCTTACGAAATTATTCATAATTAATTATCAAATCGAAGAAAATTCAATCAAATCAATAGCTTGTTTACTTGCTGTCAAATTTACTAGAACTTTATATCAATTGCAGTGATAGTTTCTTATATACTTATCTTACAGTTGTTATTGTGGATTCGAAAATAGTAACGAATGCATGAAATACATTAAAACGGTATAAATTCTATTATTTATCTAATTTGTATTAAAAAAATGTAACAAAAATAAAGTTTAAAATACTATATAGTTATTTAGTTGAGAATATTTACATACTTTTGGGACATAATTATAATAATCGGAAAGTTTCATGAAAACCCTAGAAAATATAAAGAGAGAATATATATCTTGATAGTAATGATTCTAATCAGATATTCTAATAAGTATTCATATATCTCTTAAACACTTCAAAAGCAAAAATTTGTATGCATTTATGTCAAAGTTACTACTATTACAAGATGATTTATACTGGTATAAAAGAATTTTCAGAAATTTTTCCTCCATGACACAGAAACGGTGTTGGCGCATGTCAATCACGTGGACTGAAATGTGGAAATTTGGACGACAGGCCCTTTGTTTGTAACTGAATAAAACAACGGTAAACATGCTTTTGGGTATATATTGACAGATAGAATCTATGTCACATGGATTATTGATCTAAAATTTAAATTTGTCTGTAATAAATCTATACTAATAGTATGAACTTCATTCTATTAATGAAAAATATTTCACTGAGAGAAAACTACACTATTTCCAAGTGACATAAGCTATGTATGTATGATCAGAAATACTATGATTTTTTATGTTCCTTTAGCTTATTTCCCTCTATTTTGCTCCTTTCAGTTTCGTGACTATATTATTGATTACGTCATGTAATTTGTTATACAGCTTTTTTATTCATTCGTAGAATTTTTGCAATTTCATAGTGTGGGGATTGATTATTATTTTACTTTATAGTCATATGTTATTTGCAATACCTATATCTCTGCCTATCTGCGTATATATGCCTGTATTATATTCATATACATAATATTTTTTAAATTAAATATTATCATTTAAATGCGCAACCTTGGAAAAATCTTGATATCAGAAGTAAAATCGTCCCTGAACCGAAGTAAAGAGACACATTAAGACTACATATTAACGTGCTACGTCCAAAATTAGGCCATGACTCTACAAAACGAAACTCCAAAACACCGTTAGCGTAATCGTATATTTTCCTTTTCCCCATTTCGACGATGTGCTCGGTCACGTGGCGGGCAATGTGATACCTTGCAACACTGAGCCCTTTGAAAACTGTGTACATGTTGTTTACGTATAGCAAATCTGGTGTATCAAAGAGGTTAATTTAATCTTTAATTTGCAATCTCGGAGACTTAATTACAAATATTATAAATCCATAAAAATGCTATAAAGATCTCAATAAATATCTACATAACAAAATTACATTTAAGTTATAGTTTCTCTACATGAGCGATTTGTTACTTAGTTTGATACAAGTAAAACTTATATAAGTTTATTAAAAATTCTGGTCTCCTCTTCAGAATGGGAAGGTTGTTAGGCCATAGTCCACCACGCGGGGAACATGGAGGACTCTCACGAGTGCAGGTTTTTCTTCGCCCTTAAACCAATTTATAATTAACTAGCTGTGCCCGCGACTTCGTCCGCGTGGAATAGCAATACTTCCATATAACTTTTCATCCCCCCCCCCCCCCTTTTCTACCCCTTTTTTCGCATTAAAAAGTAGCCTTTTTAGACTCTAGACTATCTGTATACCAAATTTCATTTAAATTGGTTTAGTAGTTTTATTGTGAAAGCGCGACAGACAGAGTTATTTTCGCATTCATAATATTAATATGTCCTTTCTCAGGCGTTAGACTGTCTATATACCAAATTTCATTTAAATCGGTTCAGTATTTTTGGCGTGAAAGCGCGACAGACAGACAGACAGAGTTACTTTCACATTTATAATATTAGTTAGGATTCAAAAGTGTGTATCTAATATCGTATTCGGACCTCCCGAGTACAAATCAAAGTCTTCCACTTGGCTAGCACTGCTTTTTAGGAACATGAAATAAAAAAGTAAATTAGACAAAAATGATGAATCTTAGCTCCCAACAAAAATTTAATTAACAAGCCGGAGTCAGGGATAAAAAATAGCCACGTATAATCAGCTAACTAGCCTTTGATTGTTTCCTCAAGTGATGCACTTAATAATTACAGTTTTTATCGCTAATTGCCAAAAGCAGTCTTTGCCGCTTCGCAGGTGCTAAGGGAGGGGGCTAGGACGGCCGTCGAACTTTGCAACACTAACCAACACACATAGAGACGTAACTACTTACATAATTGCTGAACAACATTAAACTTTATTACATTGTAATAGAAATTTATATCAAATCATTGCGGAAGTGGGATCATTGAGCTTGGAGCAATTTAATCGCTTAAAACGTAAGGTGATAAGTGCATTTTCCATTTTTATTCAAATTTAAACTTTCTGTTAGTGTGTTTTAGAGTTTTTATGGTTGTACGTTAGGTAGACATGGTTAGGCAGCAGATACTTCCTGGTCGGTCTCATCAATTAGGCGATTGGTCGGGTAATTTGTTAGGAAACGGGGGCAACTCACTCACGCGCATCGTAACTTAATGATTCATGATCAAATGGGGATTTGGTACAAGGTTCATAGCTTGTGACCTTAAACTTTATTAGTTTTATAGAAAAAAAAACAAATTTTCTCGATTCGCTATTATTCATATAATTTAATTTTATACTCTAAGATAAATCTCTCGACGCTTACGTCCAAAGAAAAAGAAATCAAAAAAGGGAAAATGGGATCAAATTCCAATTTAGTGACTTGCAACCATTTCATGAAATTCCACTCGGGCAAAGTAGGAAAAGTTTCTTTATCACATTAAAATATTTTTAAGAAATGTATTTGTATTTAGAAATTTAGAAGAAAATAAAATCTAAGTCTATTCATGTATTTCAATATTTTTTGGTATGAAAAGTATTCTATTTATTAATCCATGTTATAAATATAAAGTATCAAATTTTAATCTAATCGATTCAGCTGTTTTACTGTGAACAAACATACAGACAGACAAAATTCTAAAAATAATTTTTTTTTGCTTCTGATTTATCCTCTTAATTTAGAAATTAACGAAAATCATCAAAATAAACAATCTCTATGTTTCTTGTTTATTCTTATTAGACTTTGATTAATAGGTTGGACCCGTACGAAGTCAGGGTAGGTCTTAAACAATACATAATTTAAATAAAACGCTTTAACTGAATAACATATCAAAACAAAGTCAAACTCATAGGGTGAGGACCGGGAAATAAGAAAAAAAATTGTATGCAAATACCACGCTATCGCAAATACGTTATTTTTGAATCCATGATGGTCTAACGTCTTCATGGTCGACGTTGTCATAGACATTACTACGACACGAGAGAAGGTTGCAGGTAATGAGTTAGTGATTGATACAAAATGCAGAAAAACCAGGATAAATCTATTAACTGTCAAGGACGTACTGAATAAGTATTTCTAATAAATGGGTTCTAAAATAGCTGTTTAGGGCCAACGAGTTTTATTCTTCGCTCAAATACATAAGCACCCAAAGTCACAAATTATTGATACCTTAGACTATTTATATCTTGTTTATCAACTAAATCAATTCTTTTTTACTAAAATGATAATTTTCATTAAGAAGACGCCATTGACACTTTTTAACTTCACTCATATAGTTCGTACGATCATCACATCCTGACAGATGGATCTACTATTTTTAAATCACTTTATCCAATGTTTTATTAACTCAAACATATAATTCGACGTTTATTTCGTAAGAAACACGATATCTTGATAATTAATTACCTGTTTAAGTGACTTTTTCCTATTGGAAACATCTGAGGAAGTCTCATATAAATTTCTATCAGATCCGATAATATTTTTATAATTAATTAAAAGTTCTTACATTCTTTATTTCTACTTAATACTTAAAATACTTAAAAACGATAAATCAGTGTTCAAGATGAAAGCTCTAGGCAACTTAACTTAACCAAAACTTTCCTCATTGTCTATTGGTCAAAACCGCATAATAATTCGTTAAACAGTTTGTAAGTTGATAGCGGACATACAGACAGACATAGCGTGGGACTTTGTTTTATAATATGTAGTGATAAATAGAGATGAGAAAGTATTTGACATAAGGATTTTCTATACAAATCAAGAAGAAATAATATACTAGCAACACTGTTCATAGCATTCGATGATTGAAAGTTTTAATGTATTTTAAAAATATTCGTGCTGGTTCAGCAATTTATAAACTATGTTACCATAGATCTGCGACAGTTTGACTAGTGGTTTCGTAGAGTATTTATTGACTTATCATCGCGAAGTGTATGTTAGTGAATTTGTTGCTCTTGTTAAGAATCAAATGAGTCTCTGTCTGTTCTTTGTAATGTCTAAGCAATCTCTAAGTCATTAGAAACTGTCATCTAATATTTTTGTAGTTATTACTACCAATTTATCATCACGACCCTTAAATGGCCTACTGCGGAGCTGGGTCTCCTCCTCAGAATGAGGAGGATATTAGGCCATAGTCCACCACGCTGGCCCAGTGCGGGTTGGCAGAATTCACACAACTTTGAGAACTTTTTGGGAACTTTCAGGAGTGCAGGTTTCCTCACGATGTTTTCCTTCACCGTTAAAGCAAGTGATATTTAATTGCTTAAAACACACATAACTCAGAGTCAGAGGTGTGTGACCAGGATTGAACCTCGGATCTCCCGAGTAAGACTTGAAGTCTCAACCACTGGGCCATCACTGCTTTTTGCTACTACTAATAATAATTAAGAATTTTTTCATCTGTGGAACAAATCCTCAACCTTGTGGAGGGTTATATAATCTAGATATGGTCGATTTTTATACAAGTTATGACGTAATAATGTTAAAAATAGATTATAGTTAAGGGCATCAGCTAAGGTGGGCCAGTTAGGGATAGATGCAACCCGGAGGGGGTTACCCCTATAAAATAATTCGCACACCTTTCCGAAATTAGGCAATTAGCACGTCTCGGCCTGCAACGCTCTTGGTGATACTACAACACTCATCCAGAAAATGATTTACGGGAAGTTTTAGAAACAATTTACTTGTATATTTTATATTTATTATATTATTTGGTAATACAATTCCTCTCTGCCGCTGGAAGAGCATCTCGTAAGAGCCGAGTAATCCAGCACCCTCTTGGTGGTAGGGGATCTGTTCCCCGACTGGCTTGCAACCACCAGAATGCGAATCCGACCGCCAAGTGTCATAAACGCGTTCCGGTCGCGCCGCATATGTGCCAGACTTCCCCCCCCCCCCTCCCTCTCCCATCCAATTTATGCTGCGGATTAAATTGACGCTGCGTCTACTGAAACCGCAGCATTTTTTTCTTCACTCTCCCTCCCCACTCTATCTTCGAGGATGCAACAAGAGAGTATCTCTTGTTTTGCCGATGTCCATGGGCGATGGTGGCCACTTACCATCAGGTGGACCATCTGCTCGTTTGCACCTTACCTAAGACAAAAAAAAAATTTTTTTTTAAATTTTGCTTGTATATTTTTACTCACGTATCACACAAAAATTGCTGTACAAATTTCTATGAAATTTGACACATTGATACTTTGTAATCTGGATTCAGGTTTGGAATCAGACAGAACACTTAATAAACCAGAAAAAATTGACAACTCCTTTTTCAGAAAATCTAGTTGACAGATTTAAATTACATATTGCATACAAATACTTTATAAGCTGGAATAACACATAGATAAATAGTGGGGAAATATTTCAAAGTTGCCGAGGCCGAGTATGAATAAATAAATGAGTGAGTTAGTGAACGGTTTGAGTATCTCAGAGAAGATTGGGATAGTCTATGTATAAATGAAATGTCCTACCGTAAACCGACCTAGGGTAAATAAAACATTTAAAATGAATATTTTTATAGAAAGTCAGTATTCGTATCGTGCAACATAATGAAGTCGATATATTTTTCTAGACGCCACTTATCAATTCTAACGCCGTACACACCGAAAACTAGAGGGCATTCAACTGCGCACCCCTATTCTGAAATTCATTCGCAATTGTGTATCAGATTCGATTTATTTTAACTATAGTGCCAATGTTTGTTATGTTGTTCCAAGAATATTTTTTTAAACTGTTTTATGACTTTACATTGTGTTTGTCCATCGCAGTAATGGCAATCAATAAACATGATAGTACAGAAAACATGGAGGTGCTCATTACAACGAAAAGGTTTAAGAATACACTTTCTGCACCGATTGATGATCCAGTGATCTTAAGTCACCCTGAGTTGATAGTGATGATGATGAATGGATGGAGGTTACAACAACTTTTCGAAAATACACTAATGAACTCCTCAAAATCAAATATATTATAACGCAATAGATTTTTATTTGTACTAGCTGAGCCGACGAACATTCGTACCGCCTGACAGTCAACGAGTGTCGTGTTACAGATTAGCTAAACTGTTGACAACCAATATATATGTCAATCCTTTTTCATTACTCACATTATTCTACATTTTTAATAAATAAAATACGTCATTATCTGAATATTGTGTAAATATCTTGTCGATTCGAAACCTTTAATTAAATACGTTCGTTTAATTTTAGGGGAGAGTTTACCGTATTGACGGGATAAACATTAAATGTTTGACAGATACGAAACCCATCAATATTTTATGGGAAAATGTTTTTTCTTTTATTTTATTTTTTCGTCAATTTTCCAATGTTTTAATAGCTACTCTGCTGCTCAGGAAGGAGACAAATACAATAAATCAAAACAAATGTAGATTACACGTTGCTTTATAATAATTTCATGTTTATTAACTTTAAATATTAAAATGTTACATAGTTGGTAGGGAATTAATTACGATACAGTTTGTATAAAAATTTAAAAAACATACGTCAATGACCGTACCCAGAATAAGGATTCCCATTTTATAATGCGAATCCCGGCCAACCAATAAAATGAACAAGATATTGCTCTGCTCTTAACTCGAGCAATTTAATTGCTTTATTACGATATAAGTATATTTATAATTTAATTGACCCCCAAATTAAAACACTTCAACATATCGAATGAATAGATTTATAAACCGAAAACACAATTGACAAATACAAAAACACTACTAAATTATTTAAATTTAAAAAAAAGGTCCTTTAATTGAGGTGAAATATGACAAAAATGTTACAAATATTGTTAAGTGAATATAAAAGCCAAGGTTCATCATCATGGCTTTGAAAACTTTTTAAATTCAAAAAAAATACAGAATATTTTCCTTTACCAAATTAAAACTATTTCAACTAATGTTTTTAACATATAATTGATGAAATATCTCATTTATGAAGTTCTAGTAGAATATTATTATAAATTTTCACTGTAACCTATATATTATGATATTAATAAATAAAAAATATACAATTCAATTTTTTATCAAATTAATCGATTTATGACATCACAATTATAGGAACAAATGACACATCGATTTTTATCTAAAGATGATAACACACAGAAGAATACAATTTAGTTTTTTTATTGAAGTTTAAGAAGTGTAAAAAATCATTTTAGTTTAAGTCAGACTACTCAAAGATAGATGGCGCTGTAAATGAATTTACTTTCAATATTTATTTCAAGATATACGACTTCCCCTGTTTATTAATAATAACAATTTAATTTAATATGTGAATATATATGTTTTTAGTTTTATCGTTTATTATTGTTAGTGTTACCTTTATATTATGTTTTAATCAGATACATAAAATTAAATGAAAATTAAACTACAATAGTTGGACATATGGTCTCGCGGAGTTTTTTGTAGATATTGATACGTTCTATAATATTGTATAACATTTTTTTGTTCTATCATCAATACTTTTCGCAGCGCATGCGATGAAAGATATTTTATGGCTAATTTTTTTGCACCTTGTGTTGGTTTTAGTGAGAATTTCTGGGGATCTCTATTTTTTCTTGTAATAAATATAGCCTATGTTACTCAGAGATAATGTAGCTTTCTAATGGTAAAAGAATTTTTGAAATCGGTCCAGTAGTTTTTATGTTTATTCGTTACATACAAAAATACAAATCTTTCCTCTTTATAATATTAGTATATATATATAAATCCAAAATCTTTGGTTTACAGATTAAAATAGATTCCAAACTTTAATTTTATAAACACAAATTTGAATTTGAAATCTATTTTTCAAACGTTAAAGTAATTTCTGCTTTAGCACAACAAATTTGAGGATCAAGCATGTTAATAAACAATATCTCTAGATAATTGCAATAAAAACATTGTTAAGAATAACATTACTCCTTGGTTGTTAAATCTCAATTAATATATTTAGATCACATCCTAAATAAAATAATACAAAACACAGAAACAGACATTAAAACACGCAACAACGCAAATAGAGTGACAATTTTTTTTTTATATTAAACTTCGTTAAAATAAAAAAACACTTACCTCTATAATACAGTTTATAATTTACTAGCTGCGCCAATTATAGCCTATGTGTTATTCTGATGTGTAAGCTATATTATTGTAAAGTTTCATCAAAATCCATTCAGTAGTTTTTGCGTGAAAGAGTAACAAACTTCCATATATTCTTACAGACTTTCGCGTTTATAATATTAGTAGGAAGTAGGATTTAGAAGTTAGATTTAGGGAAAACTGTGATTGAATTTTTTAGCTGAAAAAAACTATTTTTCAAACGTTAAAGTAATTTCTGCTTTAGCACAACAAATTTGATGATCAAGCATGTTAATAAACAATATCTCTAGATAATTGCAATAAAAACATTGTTAAGAATAACATTACTCCTTGGTTGTTAAATCTCAATTAATATATTTAGATCACATCCAAATTCCTAAATAAAATAATACAAAACACAGAAACAGACATTAAAACACACAACAACGCAAATAGAGTGACAATTTTTTTTTTATATTAAACTTCGTTAAAATAAAAGAACACTTACCTCTATAATACAGTTTATAATTTACTAGCTGCGCCAATTATAGCCTATGTGTTATTCTGATGTGTAAGCTATATTATTGTAAAGTTTCATCAAAATCCATTCAGTAGTTTTTGCGTGAAAGAGTAACAAACTTCCATATATTCTTACAGACTTTCGCGTTTATAATATTAGTAGGAAGTAGGATTTAGAAGTTAGATTTAGGGAAAACTGTGATTGAATTTTTTAGCTGAAAAATCGAAATTTTAATCGAATAAGAAATACATATGTTCACATGCAGACGTATGAAGGTTTTTCTGCGTAACTTATATTTATACGTAGCTAATTAATAAGTATAAGTAAGTTAGGAGGTAGAATTTTGATTTATGAAGAATTATTTAAATGAAATCGTTAATATAAAAGATTGTGCTTTAGTATAGCATTGGACTAGTTGACCTGAGCGACTTCGTCCGCGTGATGCTCTGCTCCTATTGTCCTATCGTGATGATATATAGCTTATAGCCTTTCTTGATAAATTGGCTATCCAAAACTAAAAGACTTTTTCAAATCGGACTAGTTACTGAGATTAGCTCGTTCAAGCAAACAAACAAATTCTTCAGCTTTATATATTAATATAAAATAAGGAATAATATTCTTAATAATAATTTAATTTTTTTTCTTTTTTAAAAAATATTCTCCCGTTAATCACACTCAAAAAAAGATAATTTAAAAGCATGTGCCCAAACGCTACGTGACTGTTGTCGCATCGTTTCGTGGAATCGCCTACGCTTAACGCCTGTCTGCATCTGCAACCTGTAAAAATTCATTTCGATCTTATCGCATGATATTAGAATACCATCTCTGCATCATATTTTTTTTCTTTTAAATTTACAACCACAAAAATGGTTATACTTATACTACTATATATACATATGCTAGTGTTGAAATGGATAGTGGTTTGGATGGATAGTGGTTTGGATGGATAGTGTATATTAGGCAAGCTTCGTGGCCTAAACGCCGGATATCCGACTACCGGATATTCAGCCCTTTATCGTTTTACGCGACGCAATCAGTTTTATCGCCTCAGCGCCAATATTCTATATAGGTAGACTAATAGTTGACGTGATCTTCGCGATCAAGAAAAATTAATTCAATTGCTAGGGAGAGTGACTTTTTCTTAAAGACATCACGAATCGTTTGCAATGACGACCTAAAAATTTGGTGGCCAGTTAATTTAAATCAGTACCCGCAGTTGTCAAGGTTTGCTAGAATTTATTTTTCAGTACCTGGCAGTCGCGTTTACAGTGTAAGGCTATTTTCTGGTCTGGTATACGGTATATATTAAGCCAAACAGAGTCACCTCACCCGTAAATGCGGAAAATTTGGTATTCATTCACCACAATTTGCCACTTGTTAGTTTTGAACACCAAAATAAATAATAAAACAAAAATGTTTACCGTGCAATTATAAAAATAAACGATGCCCATAATGTTGATACTGAATTACTATCCGGTATCCGGCCCGATAGTGAAGCAATGGCGGATATGCCGGATACCGATAGTTACCGGATATCCGTTTCATCTCTAATACATATACCGAAATTGAAAAGTACACGCTACACAGTAAATAAAAAAATATTACTATTATAACGTTAATAAATATATAAGTCAATTAATATATATCTTCAGTATTTTTTCATATCAATAATTTTTATTATAAAATATTATTGAAACTTGAGATAAAATAATTTGAAGAAATCTTCGGTGTAAGCGTATTAAAGTACCAATATTAGTAATAAAATATATTGTCCCTTTTTAAAATGTTTCTTTAATTTATCAATGTTGCTATACTTTTTATTATACCTTCTTAAACATAAGGAGTTTCTTAAGCGCCATATATATTTGCTCATTTTTCTTAATATTTAAACTAGTAAAGACCCCTGAGCTTTATTTACAGGCAGATTTAGAGGCTGCATTTCCTCTTTGTAAATTACAGCGCATTTTATATATTTTTTTCAGTTTCTTAGCAGCAATTAATTATATTTATATTGGTAAACTATTACCAATTTGAAGCTTGTTTTTTTTTCAAATCACATTAAACTTCCGCAAGGGTCCGGTCTTACAGAAACCCCCAACACCTACCGAACAAGTTTACAATTCCATCTGTAGAAAATTATTCTTTAATCATTAAACAGGTTTTAATAAAATTAGCTAAAAATAAATCACAATCTGAGAAAGCGCATTTATTAATTAAAGTCAGCAATGTCAACGTATAGATAATATACGGAGTTTACTAGGCCACAAGTTGAACAACCTCGGCTCTTCTCAGCGCACGCACACATGCACAACAGATAACACATACACAGACACGCACACCAGCACAGACTGAGCGTGAGAAATGTTGATAACTCACTTGCGTTAGTGAGCTCAATCGTCACTTCCGAGTTGCTTAGAAATGAAACATTTTATACCAATATTAACATAAATATTACATGTAATCTCTAATAAAAAAACATCCTCTATTGCTTAACATACATTTTAATCGACTTTAGTTGACATTCACTCCGACCGCCAAGTGTCATGTGGGCCAGACTTATTCCCTCCCTCTCTTAATGCTGTGGATCTAATGGTCCTTGGGCTCTTGTTCAGGATGGTGGCCAATTACCATCAGGTGGACCATCAGCTCGTTTGCACTTTATCTACTATAAAAAAATCACTGGAGTAAACTGACAGATCTCCACAAGCAAAGTATTTTGTGTATTATTGTTTAACATTGTATGTTCAAAAGGCAATTAGAAAGAGATAGGATAACAATTAAATCTATGCTAGTGTGTGTATGCTACAATACGTGTGGATGCGACTTGTTACTGAGCTCTCTACACTTTATGTGAGCCTAGTACATTGAATCTCGTTCGCGCATACATTTTACTATTTTTTTTTGGCAACACAAATCCCGTGAATAGAGATGGCGATAATATCTATGGTCTTATCTTCTTCTTATTATATAATTTTTTCTAACATTATCACAGGAAGCTCACCACAAGTAACAACTAGTTTTAAAAACCTAACCGGATCAACAAGTTCGTTACCTTTGCATTTCCTCATTGAGAAAAAAATAAAAAAGTTCATTCGCGCCTAAAAATGACGTCGAACGAATACAGATTAAATATTTAGTTAAGCATTGAACTATGCAGTAGAGTAAAATTGTTGTATATGTTTTACAATTTTGTTATTTTAATTTTAAAAAAAAAACAATTAAAAAAAATTTTTGTTAACAAAAAAATTAAAAAAAAAAAGTACAATAAAAGTCGAAATTAATTTAAAAAAAATTTAATCTTAGGTTCTTTTAGGGGTAAATTTTTTCAGAAAACTCTGATTAATGACTAATTTATTTTTTGGGTGATTCTTAAGTAGTTCCTGGCTTTGGGGTAGTAAGTAAGAAAAAATAATTATGTACTCGGTAAGAAATATTCAATTTGGCTCAGTAAGTAAGGAGCAAAGGGAACTGAGTCACAAGTATATAAACAAGCAGATTGTTTACGGAAGTTAGTGGTCGTAATTCCACACTTTACGTCGCTATTTCTCTTCAGTAAATGGTATTTATAAGGCTTACCGAAATAAATTTAAATGTTATCTTTTATGACACTTCTTTTTGAATTACTTTTTATGATATTTTAATAACCAGGTATGTGACATTATCGTTTTACTCGGCAGTAACCAGAGTCAGTGTATGTTGGGGGCTCTAAGATCTTCAATGAGAACAAAAGCTTACACAACATAAGAGTATCCATAAAAATGGGTTAGTAGACGAGGTACGCAGAAGGGGACAGAGGGGTATTAAAAGAAAAAAAACAATTGGGCGGTAAAGAGAAGTCTTACATTTTAAGCCGGTAAGACCTTTATTGGTGTTCAATATCCAATATGAGTCTATCCAAGGATAATTTATGGGTCCTCTTATCTAGAATTTTAGAGTTTTGTATATTATATTAAATATGTGTGAGAAATTCAATCAAAACTCGTTTTACCTAACCAATTTCCATGAACCACAAGTTTTACGCTTGTATAAAACTACCTATATTAACAAAATACATAAACGGGCAGGTGGAAATGATTAGAAACTAGTCAATATATCGCTTGCATTAAGCAGCTTATCGATGTATACCAACCGGAAAAACATGTGATAAAATAAATACGCTTATTTTGTAATAATCTGTATTCCATATTGATATAGTTTGATTATTCAACAGCTATAAAATAACCAATTGGGAATTAAAATGGAATAATATTATAGAGATAAGATAGATTTGATACTAAAAAATGTTTTTTTAAGATATGGAAATTTCTATACCCACTTATTTACTATGTTATAATAGCGGGTACATATTATATTTCTTCGTGCTCACAAAGTACATCATTACAGTACAAGACTCAGAACAGATCGGACGTGTTAGGCTGCTAGCTTATATAGAGAACCAAAAGTTAATAAAGCCTACTATTTTTAGTTTCTTATCTCATTCAAATGATTCGTTTACTCAATTCATCATAAATCTATACTAATATATAAAGCTGAAGAGTTTGTTTGTTTGAATGCGCTAATCTCAGGAACTACTGGTCCGATTTGAAAAATTCTTTCAATGTTAGATAGCCCATTTATCGAGGAAGGCTATAGGCTATATATCGTCTCGCCGTCAAGACCAATAGGAGCGGAGCATCACGCGGACGAAGTCACAAGGGTCGGCTAGTCATTAATATAAATAGAGGTAATATCCTCTGTCCTGAACCAGTACATCCTAAGAAATATGTACGGAATAAGGCATTATTATTGGCGTGCTATCACAATCTGTCTGTAGGACTTACACCGACCAGTTGTGGTGTTCCCGATAGCTAAAAACGTCGATAAACCAAGATATCGTACAAACTGACAGCCGATAACAAATGGACGGCAAAAGCTTAAGGTTTTGTTAAATGTTGTTAGAAGAAAGTAGAAACGGATTCCCTAATTTCTAAGACAATACAGCTTTATAATAAAACTACTAAATCCTGTTTAATTTTTGACTATAAAAACTTCTTAATGGTTCTGAAATTTTTTTAGTAAAATACAAATTATAGAAAATTACATGGTCAATGTTTTATATTTTTCTTTTTAACAAGTAAAAATATAAGTCTTCATTTAGCTAATTGCTGGGTTTAATGACCTGAAAATTTCAAATGTAAGGATTAGCAAACTTTATTAGATGGCAACACAAATTTTCGCGACTATTTTCCACGAGGACCAAAGCGCTTTAATTGGAGAACTGGTCCCATATATTTACATCGGAGTCGTTCAACTCTCTTCATCATGAAACAAGGAAGGACCGATTAGTAGTCTGATTGCTTATTGCTTTGTAAATGTTTAAATGACACTTTATTTTATTAGTTTACTAAATGTCTTTTTTGAGAGAGAGGTTTTCTATTTAATTGTAACGTTTTTTTTGCTTACATGTTAAATACATTATATTTCATTCTGCCATTGCAGTGACGACTAAAAAAATATCTCTCCCTACCACATCGATTTTTAATTCTTGAGTCAGAATTATAAAATATCAATATTTTTAATAGTCAAAGGAGGAAAAGGGGGCTAGGAAGATACTAGAGAAAGAAACCAACCAACCAACACCTTAAAATCTAATACATAAATTTTATAATAAGAAATATTGTGTACACAGGATGACTTATCTATTTAAAGAGATCTCCTCCAAAAACCCCGAGTAAATATAGGAAAAAAAATCATTTAAAAGTGGTGTAAACACAAAAGATAATAAATAATTAATATTTAATTATATATGAAAACAAAATATATTATAATATAATGCTAAACTATTTTTTTCTATTTACTACATAAATCATGTTATATGTTTTTATTTTTTATTTAAACATGTACTACTAAAACTAATCGATTTCATTACTATATATAAGATACTAGTGGCCTTTTGTTTCGTTGAGGTTAAAAGCTACTTTATATGTAACCGTCCGGGTCGTTATAGAAATCAAAGCGTGTATGAATTTACTATGAATAAAAAATTATATGCGCTTTGGTTGCCATGACAACGGTTATTATTATCTTACCTATAGTGTCACAAAATCTGTGGAATCTCTTCAAGAATTTGATCTATACATCAGCTAAAATTTTTAATTTAAAAAAATCTTAAAAGTGAATAAATAGATGGGATGAGTTAGATAGATAGAAGATGCCTTTATTACTAGGAATGTACTCACAATACCATTTCACGGTAGGTATCAACCCTACCAGGACAACATGAAGCGGGAACAAGTCTCGCCTCGCACTAGGCTAAAAGTGCAACGACCAGGTGACATGCTTCTTATCTCATTATTTATTATTCTGTACATTTTCTTTATAATTGCTGTATAATTATTACAATATGTTGGTATTTGAAGCTTGTGCATCCGTGAGAGATGTGAAATAAAACTCATATACAACATTACATTATATTTTGTAAGTAAATTAAATATAAAGTCGGTTTATAAAACATAAAAACGGCTATTTTGCTTTCTTAGTAAATTTTCACCCGCAAAACCCATTCTGAAAAAGACAAGGGTTGTTACAACATGTAAAAATTTACCAAAACCTAATTGTGTATTTTTTCATAATTTTCCAAATTATTTACTACTAAGGTGGATAATTTTTTTTTAACATTTTGGCTCCCGCATTCTGTCGCTCCCTCTATCGCCGCGTTACTCGCTGCGCTGCGAGGCACTCCACACCGCGCCGGCGGCCCGTCTGGGATTATTTTTTATTTATCTTGATATTTTTATTTCGTAATATCTTTTGACTGGAATGTCCGATTTCAATAATTCAAAAAGTAATTAACAGGTATTGAAACAGTCTTCATTACGAAATAATTTATTTGGATAAGAATTAATACAAAGTTATGGAAAACATGGTCTGATTTTGATAGGCATTTTTATCAACTTTTAAAATGTAAAAAAGTAGTTATAGTGACTTAACTACAATAGTTGGACATATGGTCTCGCGGAGTTTTTTGTAGATATTGATACGTTCTATAATATTGTATACATTTTTTTGTTCTATCATCAATACTTTTCGCAGCGCATGCGATGAAAGATATTTTATGGCTAATTTTTTTGCACCTTGTGTTGGTTTTAGTGAGAATTTCTGGGGATCTCTAATTTTTTCTTGTAATAAATATAGCCTATGTTACTCAGGGATAATGTAGCTTTCTAATCGTGAAAGAATTTTTGAAATCGGTCCAGTAGTTTTTATGTTTATTCGTTACATACAAAAATACAAAAATACAAATCTTTCCTCTATATAATATTAGTATAGAAAAAGCAGAAAAAATAATTGAAAATTTTAAGGAGTGAGTTTTTGTGACCATTTTTTAAGATTCCGTAGCCAAAGGGTGAATATGGGACCCCATTATTAAGACTCCGCTGTCCATCCGTCCGTCTGTACGTCACCAGGCAGTATCTCACGAACCACGATAGCTAGACAGTTAAAATTTTCACAAATGATGTACTTCTCTCACTTGACCGATTTTTTTAAATTTCAATTCATCGTAATTCCCCCAACGTGTATATCTTATATCTAAAATTACAAAAATAAATACAAAAAATTTCATAGCTCTTTACGTTTCTTTTTTAAAACTGATTCTTAAGTAATATTATTTTTCCTAGTATTATTTTAAACAGATCTTTAATTACTTTATTTGACATAACTCCCAATAGTAGCGCAATATTCACACTCTGAGAAGGCGCTACTATCAATTGAATAGTAAAGGATACTTTACAAAATACATTGTCTACAATAGAAGTATCTCGTAACTCAACATACTCAGGCATCATGAAGTTAATAGATGTAATATATGTAGCTGGCAAGTGACATTAAAAAACTATAAGCTGTCGATCTAATAGAATGTCTTAGAAAGATTTGGGCTTTTGTCATCGGGGTTTTTTCCAGTCACAGCTTTCCATCAGAATATTAATATATTAAGTGTTGTTGCTCTGAATATACCATACAGCTCATTGGCGACGAGATTTGTACCTACTGCGAAAGAGATATTTGAATATATAGGAAAATGTCAATCGGAAAAATTGAACCTTTTGAGCCAAGTACGGACAATTGGGGGCTTTATATTGAGAGGTTAGAGCAGTTTTTCATAATAAATACGGTTGCTGAGCAATTAAAAACATCGACATTAATAACAGTAATGGGAGGACATTCGTATGAACTGTTAGTTACATTATGTGCTCCAAACAAACCATCCACTATGAAGTTTTTAGAGATTGTTAAGGTGATGGCTAATTATTTGCAACCAAAACCCAGTATTTTAGCAGAACGTTTTAAATTCAGAAAAAGGAAACAAGGGAATTCAGAGACAATATCAGAATATGTAGCGGTGTTAAAAAGAATGGCGATGTCGTGTGATTTTAAAACAGCCCTGGAAGAAAATCTAAGAGATCAACTAGTTTGCGGGTTACGTGATGAAAAAACAAGGCAAAGGCTGTTTGCAGCGGAAAATGTTGATTTCACGGAAGCATTTTCTCTGGCTAGTACGTTGGAGGCAGCAGAGATAAATGCGTCTGTTGTAGGTGAAGGAAGTTCGAGTAAGGTCGATGAAGCACTTGCAACATGTCAAATGTCTAGTGTCAATAGTCACCAATTTAAGGGACAGGCTTTTGACAGTAGGAGGTTCATTAAAGCACCCATGCACCCAGCACGGGCATCTGGTAGTGAATATAGTAGAAAACCAGAACGAACGCAGAGCTTAAAACCAACAGTCTGTCGTGTTTGTGGGGCGGCACACAATGCATTAGCCTGTAAATTTAGATTATATGTTTGTAGAGTTTGTAATAGAGAAGGTCATCTAAAAAAGATGTGTCCGAGGTTAGCGGGTATGAATAATCATTACCTGGATGAAAGCACTGAGGCGGATCAAGAGGTAACTACCATTCGATGTTATCAGTTAAAATACTTGCAAAAGTACAAACCTTACTTAATGACTCTTGAAGTCAACGGTAAATTATTAAAAATGGAAATTGATACGGGAAGCGCTATTTCTTGTATTAGTTATGTCACCTATTTAGATTTATTTTATAATTGTAAGTTAGAAGATTGTAATTTACACCTTGGTTATTATACAGGTGAAAAGGTGAAAGTTAGGGGTAAAATGAGACCTATGATTAAATACAACAATAATATGGTAAAATTAAACTTGTATGTTATAGATAATGCTAAAACTTCGCTAATTGGTCGAGAATGGTTGGAAGAACTTAATATTCCTCTACCGTGTGTAACAAACAATATTTTTTTGGAAAACAAATTTAATTTAGATGATTTTAGTTCCAGATATTGTGATGTCTTTGCCGACGGCCTGGGGTGTTTTACGGGCGGAACTGTTGGTCTTCGACTACGGAACGGTGCACAGCCTATATTTATACGTGCGCGTCCTTTGCCATTTGCTATGAAAGAACCGGTTGAACGAACCCTTGAACAAATGGTAAGCGATGGAATTATCACACCAGTTGAGACTTCAGATTGGGCCACACCGATCGTACCAGTTATGAAATCAGATGGAACTATACGTATTTGCGCTGACTATAAACTTACTTTGAATAAATGTTTAGAGGTAGATAGGTACCCGGTCCCCCGTATAGATGATTTGTTAGCAAAATTATATGGCGGTATAAAATTTTCAAAGATCGATCTCAGCCAAGCGTATGCACAATTTCCTTTGGACGATTCTAAAAAAGTTACAACAATTAATACCCATAAGGGGTTATTTCGATACAACCGTTTAATATATGGTCTCGCCTCTAGTCCTGGAATATTTCAAAGAAAATTAGAACAGATATTTAACGATTTACCAAATGTTGGTATCTATTTAGACGATGTGATTATTACAGGTAGAGATGATAGTGAACATTTAGGAATTTTACATAGAGTTTTTCAAAGGTTACAGAAATATGGCTTGAAAATTAAAAAAGAGAAATGTGTTTTTTTTCAAGATTCAGTCACATACTTAGGATATGTAATTTCTAAAAACGGCATACAAACTTGTACAAAAAAAGTTGAAGCTATACAAAATATTCCAATGCCTAAAACTGTTACTGAGTTAAAGTCGTTTTTAGGTATGATTATGTACTATGCAAAATTTGTAAAAAATATAGCGAATATTTTGGCCCCGTTATATGAACTTTTAAAAAAGAATACTAGATTTGAATGGTCAAATGAATGTCAAAGGTCTTTTATAAAAGTTAAGGAAATATTGAAATCGAATCAGTTGCTAGCACATTACTCTCCGGAGTTGCCACTTATTTTAACAACGGATGCGAGTAGTGTAGGAGTCGGAGCAGTAATTTCACATATTTCTGAAAAGGGTGTTGAGAGACCTATAGCATACGCATCGCGTATATTAAATAAAAGTGAACGCAATTACTCTCAAATTGAAAAGGAGGCTTTGGCGATAATTTATGGTGTAAAGAAATTTCACCAATATTTATATGGAAGGAAATTTACCTTGCGCACGGACCATAAACCGTTGGTTACTATTTTCGGTAGTAAAAGCGGGATCCCAGTAATGGCAGCGGGAAGATTACAGAGATGGGCAGTTATACTTTCGGGTTATTTATACGACATTGAATATGTGTCTAGTTCCAATAATGGGGCTGATGCTTTATCTAGGTTACCTTGTGGGAGTGAGGTTAAAGAGCGATCTGAAATAACTTATCTTAATTTTGTTCAGGATTTTTTACCGGTCACTAGCGAATTAGTTAAGAAAATGACTCTAAAGGATCCGTTATTGGTAAGAGTGGTGATGTATGTTACATCGGGCTGGCCGATGCAGTGTCCGGAAGAGTCACTAAAACCTTTCTTCCTTCGTAAAAATGAGTTGTATATTGAAGCTGGTTGTTTATTGTGGGGTTATAGAATAATAATGCCTGAGGTTCTACGAGAAAAAATTTTAAAAGAATTGCATATAGGTCACATGGGAGTAGTTAAGATGAAAGGAGTGGCACGTAGTTATGTTTGGTGGCCTAGAATTGATGCAGACATCGAACGAGTTAGTAGAGAGTGTGATGTTTGTGCATTAGAAGCTAGTGCACCGCCACGTGCACCTCCTAAACCTTGGCAATATTCGTCGGAACCGTGGTCTCGTGTACATATAGATTTTTTAGGTCCATTAGATAGGGAAACTTTTCTGGTTTTGGTAGATTCATCAACGAAATGGATCGAAGCCTTTCGTATGATAAATATGACAGCGAAAAGTGTTATTAAGGTTTTACGGGAAACATTTGCTAGATTTGGCCTACCAAAAGAACTTGTTTCTGACAATGCAGCGATGTTTACCAGCAACGAGTTTAAAGATTTTTTATTAAGTAATGGTATTCGTCAGATTTTTTCTGCACCCTACCACCCAGCATCTAACGGGGCAGCGGAAAATGCTGTTAAATTATGTAAAAAAGCTTTAAAAAAGGCAAAGAGACAAAAAATTGATTTAGATACAGCTCTTCAAGCATATTTATTAGCTTATAGAAACTCAATACATAGCACTACGGGCGAAACGCCTGCGATGTTATTACAACGACGTATTCTTCGCTCAAGACTTAATTTATTACGACCTTCTAATACTATAGAGGATAATGTTAGGCGAGCTCAGCAACGGCAAGTAGACGCGGCTGGAGGAACGGATAGGCTTTTAGAAGTAGGAGATGAGGTCTGGGCGCGTGAATATACTAACGCTGATCGCTGGGTTAGGGGTAAAGTAAGGGAACCGATTGGTTCAAGAAATTTTGTAGTAGAAAAACCGGACGGGTCTCAAATTAGGAAACATATAGATCAGTTGAAAGTTAGAAGTAAGATTTATAGATCGGGATGGCCTAATTTGAATGTCGAAACTCCCGACAATAATGAAGTGTCCATACCGTCTCCGTCGTTAGGGCAAGGGGAGAGACTGGATGCTGGTACTGACAGACTGGATACTGGTACTGGTACTGTCCAGGATACTGTAGCAGAAGGCACTGTACCACGTGAGCAGATTACTGACACTGTTCCGCCTCTAAGACGCTCCGGAAGGATTACTAAACCCGTTGTACGTTTTCCGTTAAATATTGATTGAGATTTGTGTTGATAGTAAGTAGTTATTTTAGTTTGAATTGTTATTATTTTAGGTTTATGTTTACAATTAAGGGTGAGGGTGTAATATATGTAGCTGGCAAGTGACATTAAAAAACTATAAGCTGTCGATCTAATAGAATGTCTTAGAAAGATTTGGGCTTTTGTCATCGGGGTTTTTTCCAGTCACAGCTTTCCATCAGAATATTAATATATTAAGTGTTGTTGCTCTGAATATACCATACAGCTCAATAGATACAAGAAATGGCAACAAGTCCAGTGTCCAACTGGAGTTGAAAGCGACGCAGAAACTAACACCAATCAGCAAGGCACTAGGAACGCATAGTTCGGAGAGAGTTAGTACGATACAATGATACAATGCTCTATTCGCCTCTGTATTTAATTCTTAGGGCCTTTTCTAACTATTTATTAAAAGCTAGCTGACTGGTTTTCTCATCGCTGACGTGGAAAATTACATATATACTGACTGATAAACAAAGAATAAATTAGTCAGATTTTCAGGGAAAAGTTGCCACCAAAGCGATTTCTGTTACAACATGGTACCTTTTGGGAAAAACTATCCCTCCTATATTTCAATTAATAGTGTAGAAAATTTAGCCTTTTTTATTCATACTTAAGATTAAAAAAACATGAAAAATATTACATTTAAAAAAATACTTTATATTGAAAGTCTAAAGTTTCTTTTCAATTTCGAAATTTTGATGATAAGTTTTTGTTACATTATTTAAAAAATATTCTAAACCTTTGAATTTATTCAAGCTGTAAAATATTATAGTTCAGGATTCAAAAATTATTAGCTCCATTAAATTTGAGTTACAATTATACAGGTATAGTTTTTATTTCGTGGATCCAAATTTTCAAGGAATGTAATATGTACACAAACGAGTACATGTGTCATAAGATAGCACCATAACCGGTGCCCTGTGCCCACGTGTAGACACACAAAGGCACACAAACACTTACACACCTCATGCGACTTCCTTGAGAAATTCTATAAATCTTGACAATTAATTAAGTTAAACAAATACGAGGAGCTCTACAATATTTATTGGTTACAATTCTCGCACGTTATTATACTTTTACGTATTAGAAATTAATTATTTTTAGGGTTCCGTACCTGTTGTGTGAAAAATTCTTTGGTGTTCATCTTTTAATAACTATGTGTGAGTAATATTGCACGGTAAGAAGTAAAAAATAACAATAACATGTACTATAGATAAAAAGTCGAGCAGTGCCTGGGGCTTCAGACCTACACTGATTGCACTAGATATCAATATTTAACGTGATAATATGAAAGACTCACTCTTCAAGCTACTCAACTATCAGGACTGAGCTTGTTCGTTATTCTGAGGATATTTTCAATATAAAATCTAATCAAATAAAACTTTATTGTATTTGGCTGTGGCCGTTTATTATATCGACACTCTCACAAACACAAGTTTAAAGAAAAATTCGTAAACCGCATTACAAAAATATATTATAGTAAGTACAATAGTTTTCAGACAGCAACATTAAATTTGTTTTTTTAATTCAGATACGCGAATCCGAATCGTACTTGACCAAATTAGTTCTTTTCTATTTAAATTATTTCAGAATTAAATTATTAACTTACTTTTAAGATATAAATATGAAATTGTCTAACAATCAGCAAAATGGCAGAGATTTGTACGAGAGAAAAGTAATTACCTCTAGATTAATTGCTTTTTGAACAAACTGACCTCAAAATAAATAAATAGTCAATCTAATAGTAAGGAAGTGTTTAATTTCCATTTAAATAGGATTGCGCTATATCTCTCGTTAATTTCACTTAAAACATTTAACGAGCTTTATACAATGTAGAGAAAGCTTCTAAGCTTCTTCTTACAAAGTAGTGTAAAGTACTTTAAGGGTATCTTAGTACCCACAATAAAAAAAATGATTTCTCATATAATTGTAACGAAAATTTGTCTGAAATTCGCTCACGTAAATATTTGTTCTGTCTTACAATCCTTAACGGATGTTCATCCTTACTATCCTTACTTAATATTATAAATGCGAGATCAACTATATCTGTCTGCTCTTTCACTCCAAAACTAATGAACCGATTTAAATGAAATTTAGTATACAGATAGTCTAAAGCCTGAGAAAGGACAAAGGCTGCTTTTGAATGCGAAAAAAGGGTTGTAACAGGTTGAAAGGGGGAGATTAAAAGTTGTATGAAAGTATCGACATTTTTAGAGTTAGAAGCTTGAAACTTATATTAAGGCTGTTGATTCGATATAAATAAATATGACACTCAAAGTTTGTAATCTTAATGTATTTAAGTCATATATTTGTCTCTTTCTAACATTGCTCTATTAAATTGTATTTTTGTTTTATGTATTCTTCTCAGCGCACAAAACTTTATTATCTTTTTAAAATACTCACGATTATTTAGAATTTATTGTAAAATTATAGACGTCCTCTCGTGGTGACAAAATCAGACTTTAATCTACTTTTGGGCTAGCAACACTACCGTCGTTTGTAACTTAGTATTTGAGAGTAATTGCTTTTACTATATTTCAAGTATACCCACGAGAAGACATCTACAACATCTGTTCCGATACTCATTAAAATGGTGAGATTACATGTATTAAAATACGTCTTTAAACTAGGTGCAGGGTCTTAATCCCCAGGCACTCCTTGACTTTCATCTAAAGAGTCTATTGTCTATTGAGTGTTAATATATAGTATAGCTTCCATACAGATAATATTTGTGTTTTGGATTTCTTTTGAATTGGTCACTTTAAAACGCTGATTGTGAGTCCATAACGTTAAAGAACATACGGAATATTGATTTTTAAAGCACATTGTGAAGGTTTTTGAATTGAATACCTAAAACCCAATTAGAATGTTTGACGCATCTAATTTTGTAATCGTACGTGCGCGTGCGCATTGGCGATAGTGCTTTCGTTTTTTTACTATTTATCGGCGAAAAACAAAGAGGTCGGTGACTTAAGGCTTTCAATGCACTACATTTTTAATCAAATATCTCTTAGTAACCGTTTTAAATTTAACTTTCTTCACCTAATCTTGATAATTTATGTTCCAGACAAACCAAAGTGGGATAAAGTAGACTAGAGATAGAGTAGATGACCGTAAAATGAACGAACGAAATACATTAACAGAACATACTAGAGCTTTTGAAGAAATAATTATTTTAATTTGAAGTTTCACAGCTCTAAAACTTCCATAGGAAATGCGTTTAAATAAACTTCCGTTGCGACGTGACTGCCATTACTTAAGTAGCTTTTCACAAAATTATAATGTCTAAGAGTTGTTGGGGATTAAAATAAGTAATGTAATATGGTCATAAAAAACTAGTATAAAAAAAGCAAATAAAATAAGTTTTCTTAGAAAAAACGTAAATCTTGAGAGCTTTGCACTCGTTGAAGTCTATAAATCTGAATGTCGCTTATGTGAGAAGTTTTATAAAAATATTTTCTAGTTAACAATAAAAGACAATATTTTATGTTTAATTACTAACTATGACGTAAGGAAAGTGGGATTTAATAATATAGTTAATAAACAAAAGGAAATTCGCGCTAGTGTATATTCCTAAAATTTTCTTTAATAAATATTGTCAACATCAAATCATCAAAATTGATCCATCCGTTCTCATGTGTAAATATATTTCTAATAAAATAATGTAAAAAATAAATGAAAAGAATGTATATAAAAAAATAGATTTGCTTACATTGTAGTAAACTGGTAAGGTCTGAGTATATCGTAGATCTTGCTGACACAATCTTTCATGTTACCAACAGACATTGTAGGTACATTATTTATTTATTATGATTAAGAAAATAGCTATAAAGGACCTAAAAATACTATAATAAAATCTGTATGTAGACCGTACAAGTCACTGCTGACAAATGTCTACTAGTTTTCAATAACGACCATGAATAAGATATACCACTTTGCCGGAACCAAGGGCAACAAGCAAACGACCAATAAAAGCACTTCTAATATAAAAAGTAAATAATTATTCCCCCGGAAAACAAACAAACCATTAACCTCCTCTTTACAATGCTAATAAAGTTACGATAATACCAACAGTCCATAAAAAACTTTTTGTCGATACAAAGAAGAAACGTCACGCGATTCGTAGTCACGTTATCTATCGATATAGTCAACGTACGCTGTCAAATCTACCAGGCGATCATAACTATACAAAAGTAAACTATTTCGGCTATATAAAAACTAAACTTGATGGAACGAGATTTTATTCGCTGTCTCACTCTCTTACGTCACTTGACAAGCAGTGGGTGAACGAACTCGGAGAGTTTACTGGGCTAAAAGTTGAATGTACCTCCGTTCGCGGACATTACGAACAAGATAGCAACTTTACCATACGTTTGTTTTATCCTTTACTTTATAAACACCTCTATATCATAAACCAATTATTTACGTTATTGTCTAAAGTATAAAGATTATTTTACAATTACTTAGTATGTTTGTTACGCTCTTTTAGAATGGATAATCAAGTTTCTCACGACTACACCTACATAGACGCGTTCGTAGCGAGACGTACATACACACACGGCGTGTCTATGTGTGTGTTTGGAGGTTGGTGTAGTCTTGAAAATAATTTCGCGGTCACATCGCGCCGGTGGGTTCACATAACTCGAACCACCTGCCTCTGCACGCCTGGTTATTTATATCGCAAATGTAATGTATACATATAAGGCTGTCTTGAAACTATGTGATAATAGCTATCTAGCATTCCTAATTGACGTTTAGAGGACGTTTATACTTCCTCTATATTTAATACAGGTCTAGATTTTAAGTTATCAATGAAAATGTAAAAGCCGTATACGATTACGTGCAAGTTTTTGCGCGATGAGCATACAAACATACGGATGGACAAACAAAATTTTTGGTGTAATAAAAACCCCTTACGTTTAGTGTTTTTATATAAATTCTATGCATAAATATTCGATTATTTACATTTTATTATATAAAGTATAGATAAGTAATGAATTTATTTTAGACCTCAAACTTAAATTACAAGATTACATTAAAATGTTTTTATAATAAATTTTTTATCTGTCCACTGTACCGCGTTGAACGCGGAAGTAGCAGCTGTGGCTGAAGCGAGTGTTGCCAACATAATAAATAAATAATTAGACTGATATATATTTGGTAAAAATGAATATTGAATCATTTAAAATATGAAGTTTTCTCATTATCTAATGTATAAAATTCTCATATCGTGTTGTTTGTTACCAAAGTAAAATGCTACAAAACTATTTTCCATTCCCTATTTAAAAAAAAATATAAATTATAAGTAAAATCTTAATATTTACATTGATACTATCAAAATTGTCGTTATCGACAGAAAAGAATAAAAAAATCGATTTATATTTCAATTTTCATTGTAAGAAATTGAGATACCGAATATAAACATTTGGTTTCATATTTGTATGCTAATATAATGGAAAGTTTCAATTAAAAAAAACTTTTTGAACGATAAGATTATTTTAATGGTGTAAATATTATTAAATTTCTTAGGTGAGTTGAATAAAGATAATTAGGGTTCCGTACCTTAAAAGGAGAAAAGAAACCCTTATAGGATCACTTCGTTGTCCGTCTGTCTGTCTGTCCGTCTGTTAAGATCCTTTTTCTCATTATCGAGTGAAGATATCAGGTTGAAATTTATACAAAATATTTTGATCTCTAGTTCCCCAAATATGTAAAAATATCAAACTGCTAAGTCAATTTAATGAAAAACCGCATCCGCTTTTATCTCATGTATTGTAATTTTGATTTTCGAGATAAATCAAAAAATTTTTGTTACATCATGAAAAAAATGATATTGGAAGGAAGTTCCTTATTGGACGATGCGGAGGGGTACCCTAACCGGGAAAAAACGTCCGTAACGTAAGATTATTATTTTGTTGACATTTTTTATTTCGTAATATCTTTTGAATGAAATGTCTGCTTTGAATAATTCAAAAAGTCATCATCATCACGACCCTTTAATGGCCCACTGCTGAGCCGGGTCTCCTCCTCAAAATGAGGAGGGTATTAGGCCATAGTCCACCACGCTGGCCCAGTGCGGGTTGACAGACTTCACACACCTTTGAGAACTTTTAGGGAACTCTCAGGAGTGCAGGTTTCCTCACGATGTTTTCCTTCACCGTTAAAGCAAGTGATATTTAATTGCTTAAAACAGAGTCAGAGGTGTGTGCCCAGGATCGAATCTCGGACCTCCCGAGTAAGACTTGAAGTCTCAACCACTGGGCCATCACTGGTTACAAAAAGTTACATTCAAAAAGTATTTAACAGATATTGAAACAGTCTTGATAATTTCGATAAGAATTAATACAAAGGTATGGATAACATGGGCTGATTTTGATAGGCATTTATATCAACTTGTAAAATGTAAAAAAGCAGTTATGACATGTATGCAGTGACATAACTACAACAGGACATATGGTCTCGCGATGTTTGAATATTGTAGAACATTTTTTTGTTCTATCATCAATAGTTTCCGCAGCGCATGCGATGAAAGACATTTTTGGATTGGTTTTAGTAAGAATTTCTATTTTATTTATGTATAGTCTTTGTATGATGGCTATACAGAGTCTTATGTATAGTCTACGTGATGACTGTTATTATTTTTATAAATCATTGTAAATAAAATAAAGTTGATAACTTTGTAAAGTATTTTTTTTTTATTTTTATCAATAAAAAAATCATAATAAAAAATGTATACCCGAATAATTATTTTCTTTATACCTTGAATAGAACTTAAAATTAATATTTTTTTTACAAATTTAGGTTATGACGCATTATTTGAAGAATACGTGAAGTTGTCAAGTTGAAAATAATATTGAACATGTAAGTCTATAGTATCTTAAAGTTGTGAAAAAATCAAACTTCTAAGTGTAAGCAATCAATATATATGATGGCCATAGCCATAATTATTAAGTGCAAACAAGTAGTTTTTCTATAGGGCATTCCACATATGCGGACATGAAAAAAAATCGATGTATGCGATTTTAGTAATATTCGAATATGTTATACAATAGATCTCCCCTCGATACAGATACAAAATCTTTTTACTGTTTAAACTCTAGTTAACGAGTTTAATTTTCTGATTTTGTAATTTAAAAAGTTTAAATATATTTATTCCAAGAAAGAAAGAAATAATTTGTAATGGAAAAATGTATTTAAAAGATTATTTGGTTAAATATAAATTCTTTTAAATAATGTATTAAATTTTTAATTTCTAAGAGTGTTCAATAAGGTTTAAAGTAACTCACCTCTTCCAGTTACTTAAATTTTTTAAGCCTTCTAGGTTAACGTTCATCAGGGTTTAATTCTGTACTTAAGTATATATGTATAACATATTCGAATACTAGTGAAATCGCAAACATCGACTTTTTTGTCGTATCGTGTGTAATGAATCTAAAGCTACATGGGCCTCGAACCTTAGCAACGGCTGTTGACGATATGACATGTTGTTAAATGACAACTTTAAAATTATTTTAGTGAAATTGTTTTTTATTGCATTATTTTTTAAAAATGTTTTATCATATTTTCTTATATTCTTTTTGTAAGTGTAAATATGTCAATTGAAACACGCATTACTAATTTCGGTAGTTAATGCCCTCAATACTACTTTGATAATATTTTAACCCGCACACGAAAATCAAAATTTGATAGTATTTGTCCCTTTATTGAAATTGTACGGAACCCCCAGAGCGTGAGTTCCACACTCGCATTTGGCCGAATTATTTTTTATGCAATCTAACTTTATCAATACTGCGGTATTCATTGTTATTACTATGATTTGACTAAAAAAATTAATATATCTTTAGAATTTGCAATATCTATATTGCAATGAATATGATTAAAGTTTAGATTATATCAATGTATTTTTTTTTATGTATTTTATACGTATGAGATACTTTTTACTCGTAAATAATATGTTAGTTTATCATAATATTCTAAAAAAATAGTATTTGACAATACCTGATCCAGCATCCTCTCTGAATAGAAGAGTTTTAAGATGTCGTTGAAATTAACTTCTATTTAATACATTTTAAAATTTTATAGACTATCCCCTGATTGTTGCAGATTTCTACCACAGAATACTCAACGGAAATAAAGGATTGTATTAATATATTTTTTAATCAGTTTCAGTATGACAAATAATTTCTTGCGACGAATGTAAACAGTGCAAACTTTGTGAGAAGTCTTAAAGAAGAAAGTTGTATGTCTATAACACATGCTAAGACACAATAAATGTAGCTACTACAAAAACATACCAGGTGAAGAAAAAGCTTATTATTATTCGTAAGGGAAGGGTTAAATACAATTCCCCTCTACCGCTGGGAGAGCATCGCGTAAGAGGAAGCAGCCCAGCACCCCTTGGTGGAAGGTTTGTTCCCCGATAGGCTTTTGACCACCAGCATGTGAATCCGACCGCCAAGAATCTTTGACGCGTTCCGGTTGCACCGCATGTGTGCCAGTCTACCCCTTCCCATTCCATTACTGAGGTTTCAGTGGATTCTGGGTTTTCACTCAGGGTCCACTGAAACTTTAATTTTCTTCTCTTCATAATTCATTCCTCGTCCTCACTCTATCTTCGAGGTTCGAGGCGGCAACGAGTTCGAGTGTCTTTCTTACCGGTTCAACCATTTGGTGGACCATAAAAAATATCTTGCTCGAGGTACGTCTGTGGAAATATAAATTATTGACTGAGGTAACCTTCGCTGATTCTGAAGAGAAGGGGCACCTGAAGAGGAAGGATATTTTCTTGCTAAGTTAAACAGTATACTCATACTTTATTAGAAAATTGTACTTGGGTAGAACTGAAGAAAGCCATTATTATTAAATGTTTAAAAAAGCATCTTAAATCTTTACATCAGATTTGTCGAACTGACTGAACATTTCAAAAGATTTTAGTCTGACCCGGCCACAGCTGATTACGCTTATAAAATTGATATTTCCTTATGATTTTGAATTCACAAATTGACATTTATGGCAAGCTTTCACCATAAATGTCATGTCATTGCCCGTGACCTCGCATATTCCTTCACCTTTGGACCTCACCTTCATGGAATGTTCTATGCTTCAAGGTTATGGTACAAGATTTTAGGCTTTGTGTATTCTGTTCGACAATTTCGTAACTTTCATATTTTTGCAACGTCTGAAACCGTAGCTATACAAGAGAATAAATAATTAGTAAAAATCGAAACCCTTTCATGAGACGAAAATGATCAAGAATAACGCAGAATTTCCATGTCATAAATTGTTATTTCTTAACTATTCCAGGGACTTATTTAATTAATTTAAAATAAATATATATATATATATTTATGAACATTTTATCTCTGCTCTTGTACTGTAATTTAACATCAATATCATTGATCATTAAACTATTCATTGTTTGTTATTCATGTTAGATCTAATTTTCAAATTATTGATCGCAATTTTTTTTTATTGGTTGATATTCGTTAATAAATAATATATTTAGTCTTAAAATATATATATATTATGGTGGACCATATATAAGACCGCATACTACTTTAATTTAAAAAAAGGAATTAATTTAAAACTTATAGAAGTGTTTGCATTCACAAGATCCCAGAAACGTAAAGTAGCTAATGTTATTTATGGTTTTAGCTACAGATTTCTAGAATATTAAGAAATCCTGCTGAAATAGATTTCTACGTAATTAATTATCAATAATCTGTTATAACTCCCAGACTATGTAATTTATTTAATGATCTGACTCTAAACTACTTTATTGTCCCATAAAACGATTTGATTCAAACTAAATAAGTAATAATGATTGTAAAGTTTTTATATCATTTTATTTGATGTCTAATATGTAGTATATACTTTATATAAGTTGTATGAATATAATTTCTGCTTGCTTGATAATTCGTCTAAGAGCTTCAGCGATTAGTATCATTACCCAAAACACTCTCCGCTGTCCGTCTGTCTGTCACCAGCCCTATCTCATAAACCGTGATAGATATATTGTTGAAATTTTCACAAATGAAGTATTTCTGATGCCCTTACAACAACAAATACAATAAACAGAATAAAATAAATATTTAAGAGGCGATCTATACATCCATATATTCTTACAAATTTTCGCGTTTATAATATTAGTAGGATACAAACATTCAGTTATTGTATAGCAAAGTGACCAAAATTTATATATACCATACCATATAACCAAAATAAAAAATGCCTTCTTATTCCAGTAATAATTCAAACGATCAATATGCCTTCGTTTGTGTGCTTGTTGAGCAATGCAAGGCTCTACTCGACGCGTGCTTAGCGCGATCATTCAATTCGTGGGGCACCCATTTGTCAAGCTTATTTACCTTGCCAATTCGACGCAAATAGACCAATATTGTTTTGATGCTAACATCGTAAGCTGCTAATTCAGCAAATTGAGAATCATAAGCTTCCACCTCAATCGCCTTTGATTCGTCATTGTCGACGAAGTGGTTCATTTTTTAGGGCGAAATTTCCTGAACGGCAGGCAAACTAATAGCGTTCAAAAATAATATGAACTTAGAATTCTTAGCGAAAAAAATTTCTAAGAAAAAAATGGACTTGAAATAGCCAGTACGGCAGAACGGCAATTTCATAGGTACGACCTATTATTATAAGTAAACATGTAATAAGTAGGTGGTTTACCTCAAATAAATATTCGCTTTCTTTCTTTCTTAGAAGTCCTGGAAGCTACAACTCTAGAGCAGACGTGAGTGAGTGAGGGTGACGTGGGATTGTATAAAAAAATATAGCTTTTATATAAAAATATATGTCGACGCGTTAGGCTTAGGTTAACCTAACCTTAGGTTTAAACAGAGAGAGTGGGGAGCGGAGGCGGGTGTTGGAATTCTTTTAAAAGGCCTTGCAAACCTACACCCTGGTCGCAAGTCTAAGGTACAGCTTAGGTTCTTGTCGTAATTGTAAGAGATCATAATGTTTAGTTATTTTTCGGTTCTGTAGCAGTGTATCCGTTGCGTTTATCAATATCACCCCTCTTAATATACAGAAAATAACCCCTCTTCTCATTCTCATTTCTCAGAGTTATAATATTATATTTATTTCGCTGTAAAAATATTTGTAGGCTTTATAAAATAAATGGCCGTCGTAAAATGTAAGTTTACAGTTGGTATAGAATATTTTTCTCCACTAGAATAGAGAGAAGAATCTTCAGTAAAAACTTAAGTCGGAAATATTAGATTTAATTTTTCAACCTTTTTATTAAGAAAGTAAAAATTCTATAAATCATTAATACTACTTATATTCTTAACATATATATTGAAAAGAAAGTTAATTTACAATACCTATTTAGAGTTCGAGTTAAACAATCAAGTTCATAAACAGTAATAATAATATTAAAATTCTTCGCTAATATCTCCTGGAGCTCGAACAGCATTTTTGCCTAATCAATATTTAAAATAACTGTCATAAGCAAATAAACTGCTGATTTTACGAGCCATTTCATTAAACTATGAATTTATTATTTATTTATAAATTACGTTTCAATCAAAACGGTCACTGACCGAGGGTGACCGCTGGCGGAGTTCAGCTGAGAAAGTTACTGTCATAAAAAACGAACAACTGCAAAAATTAGAGAAATGTATCTTAGAAAAAAATTGGTAAAAATGCTCAAAATTTTGTAATTATTCAGAAAGGAAGTAAACGATCAGATAACTTGTTTTTTAAGTGTTATAATGTAAGACTTTTTCTGGAAATATGTTTAAAGTTTTTTTTTTTATATTTTGACAGTAGAAATTTAATTTAATACCACTGATAAGAGCTGAGATAAGTAAGAGATCCCAAATTCCATGTAAAAGATATTTTAATAAAACTATTTAATACTATACTCCGCGATAGAATATTCCATTTTATCATAATAGCAGCTATTAAAGAGTTCCACTGTCAACCTTTTGGCTCCATCATCAGAACAGCTCCAGCGTCCAAGATATGAAGTGACTGTAATGTTATTCGTACGCGTATGTCTATACAACGTATGATTTCATTAAATTTCAAGATTTGGTCATATTTTGAGTTTATTTTAATTAGTCTACCCTATCTCCAAGCAGTTTCGCTGGGCTAAAACATTTTAAATGACACTGAATTAATTTTACTTTATACCTACTGCAATACATCTCTGAAAACCATATCCAAATAAAGACAGACGAAAAAATGATCTTTTTAGCTTTTATAAGTGTTATAACCTAATCCCCTACATTAAATTTTTCTTAAATATCTTTGATGTACAGACATACGATAATACATGTAGCTATATGAGGTACATAAATTTCTAGATTTTGCTTAAAGGAAGTCGCTTTATATTTCCCTTTTCACTTTCATAGGACTTTGACTGGGTGTCGAACTGTCGATTGTTGACTGTCGAGTGTCCCGATGAATCAACAATAAATCAGAATCAAACATTTTACTGTCGGAAACGTTGATTAAAGTTGCAATTAATTGGGCAAGAATTAGCACTCTTAATTGCTTTGGAGTCAGTGACCTGCTGTTGTCATGTGAAATCTCTATGCAGTCGGTGCCGTCGATCTTTGGTCACACTACTACGCTGTTATACTGCTTTCTTCTTTTGTTATATACTTTATACACGTATTACATTTTAAAACATATTTTTGATTTATTTTATTATTATTTTTTAATTAATTACAACATTACCAAAATCACTTATTTTTGAACAATTATCCTTAAAGGAAAAAGTAAATCCAATTGACACATGAAATTAACGTTTACTAAAGTATAAAACAATTAATATATATTACATCATTTCTAGTGATTTGTTTGACTTTTTTGACAAAAAATTGCAAAAGTTAAATAAGTATTGTTAATTAATAAAGAAAAGAAGAGTTGTAGTAGTCTATATGCAGACTAACATCATGACGGCTTGACTAGAATATCCTCCTGGGCTTATACTTTAGACTCAGGGCTTCAGCGTTACTCCTAGAATACTCGCTATGTAATCCATGATTATTCTGTCGTGATGGCGTATTTATTTTGCAATTCCCACTTCCTTGATTTGTGTTTATCAGTTGGCCAACTTTCAAATAACTCATATCAGTCGTACCAAAATCTAGATCAAGTCGCAGGATGCTACTCAAATTATAAGTGTTGCCAGCATCATAATTAACAGTACATAATCGTGTAATACTTTCTTTTACTGTAACATTGAACTTGACAATTCAAATTTTTCGACATTTCAATAAAACGCTAAAAATTTGAATATCAATGAATGTAAAGATTGTTCAGGAGATTTTAAATTCTCTCAATTTCCAACTGACTTCATTTTTGAAGTAAAACCATACGATCTTCTCTACTAAATAATGGTAGCGATCACATTCCTGAGGAATACAAGGCATGAGGCGACAATAATTTATCTAAACGAGAAGTTTCAAAATATATGGAGACTGGAAAAATAGTTAAATATTCAATGACAAGTTTATTTCAGTGGATAGCTAATATTTATATATATATATATATATATATATTTAAAAAATCTCAATAATCTTATTAAATATATCACCAAAAAAATTGGTATAAAGTAATTAGTATACAACTAAATTTTAAGTGAGAAACGATAACTGAAAATTCAACATCATACTAATATAACATCATACTAATATAATAAATGTATCAATGTTTGTTACTCAATCACGCAAAAACGGCTAAACGGATTTCAACAAAATTTGGTACACAGATTCTTTATATCCTCGATTAACACTTAGGCTACTTTTTATCCAGAAAAAAATCTGTTCCTGTGGGATTGTAATAAATTATGTTTACTGTCTTAAGCGCCTGAATATTTTACTTTAGCAACAATATGTTCAACATTAAATGTTTTTTGATAAATCTATGTACTGTACTTGATAAATTACACCCGTGCAACGCAGGGCGGGTCAACTAGTATTACAAATATACATTTGTTATAATATTTAGCGTGGGTAGTAATCAGAATAGAGATGGTAAAAGTTGGCAATGTCGTTGACCGTGCGCCGCGATTTTGACCTTACAGACTATAGTGAAAGTACGAGAGAAAGCCCGACACTCCCTTTTCTACATGTGGGTAATTTGAGGAAATCGATTCGAGAACTATCGAGAAACACGTGAATCACCTGATTGCATTTTACATCAGTTTTTCAAATCACTTACGTCAGATTTGAGATTTGAATACATTTTGCTTCTCGGGAAAGTTCGGCAGAATGTACATTTTAAGGTGTGTTCATAAAGTTAGTGAAGGTATTTTATTTAGTGCCTATTACTCACTTTTAAGTTTTATATTATATATTTAGTCTACATTAATCCATATAATTAAATAAAATTGGAGTGTCTGTTTGTAATATTAAAATAACCGCTTTTTACTAAGTGCATATGGATGTATACACGACATGGTACATATACCAACAACAACATTTTTGTTCCTGTTAATCTCTGCATTGGCTGGACCAATTTTGATGGGACTTTCACTGGTAGATAGCTGATGTAATAAGGAGTAACTTAGGATATTTAACATCTCGCTACGACCCATAGAAGCGGAGCAACACGCGTACGAAACCGCGCGGGTCAGCTAGTAGGTAATAATTTTTCGGTAGATATATCGATATAAAATTCTATTATCCACGAGTTGTTAGTAACCTCGTTTATAAATTAGTATTCGCGGGTAGTTCCATGTACACAATATATGTCTGTCTTTCTGATGTTTTCGTGTAGTGTACGTGGAAGTTAGTATTATAGTGTCGTGGTTAAGGCCTTCCTTCTTAAGGTCCACGTAAATTTACTTTATTACCTATTGTAGTTACCGAGATCGAGTGGTGGAGGTAAGAGTTAATATAATATTATGAAAGAGCTCTTTAAACCTACTCCTGGGTCTCAAGCCCCAGGCACTGCTCGGCTCTGTCTCAATTGCGTATTATTTTAATATCTTGCAGTATAGCTCCTACATTCTTAGTAGAGTAAAAGGTTAATTTTCTTCAGACCTAATTACAAAAATTTAAACTCAAACTCAAAATATTACAACAAAAAGTTTTTTTTACAAAAGTGCACTGACACTTAAAAATAGATGAGTTAGTCAATTTGTCTGAAACTCGGAAGCCACCAACTCGGAAGGCACATACATATCTTATAAATCATAAAAAATTAACATAAGAATCAAATGTTATTAAAATTTTAAACATTCTTATCATTCTACGAGTAGTAATCCTTAATATAATAGTAGTAACAAAGTGTTTGTTTATGAAATATATCTTGAAGTGTAATTTATTTTTAAATGTCTAAATCCGAAAACAAATATCGATACTCTCCGAAATTCCTATAATACCCTTATTTTAAATTAAATTTATGATTTATACATTCATATAAAACTGTTTACAAATCGCTTTCATTACAGATTGTAACAAAATAGTTATTGACTTGAATGAAAAATTGAATTATATTATACAAATAAACTACTATTAACCGTAAAAAATTTATTACTATATTATTATCTGCAGTTGCAAGAAAATCGACTTTTTTAAATAATTGGTATTCAAAAAGGGAAAATTAATATGATTCAATGTGCCTATCAAAACAAATTATTCATTTCTCAAAAAACCCATTACGTAAATACAATTAACTCATTAGTTGTTGTCCTTTTTAGGTGTTCTTATTGACTTTCACGTTTAAAAATTAATTAGACAAAAGAGTCATATTTACTAAATTTTACTTTATTAATTTGGATGACTGTGTATATTAAATTATACACAGGTTTTCCTTTTGTAAACAAAATAAGATATTTAAGTTTATCTCATTATAATATGTACTTATTAACCTCAAAATATTTTTATAATTGATTTTTTTGCAAAAGAACAACAAAAACACAACAAGAAAAATTAGTAGATAGTTTACTTTTTTACAAATTTAGCTCAACGTCACAAAGATTCCATCTCGCACTTAGCCGGTTTAGTATTTGTAGATTTATCTTTTCATTATATTAGACAAATATAGAAATAGTTACAAAATCAATTCTAATTATTTATTCTCTTAACGATGATCAATATTAAGATTTTGTATTTAAAGTCCTAATTATTGATAATATAGAGTACCAATAGCAAAGCAAGATTAAACATAGTATTTGAGCTGACAATGAGTTTAATTTATAAGATATTTGTTCTGTATATCATGCACATTATTACA
This sequence comes from Limenitis camilla, assembly GCA_905147385.1. Lineage (NCBI taxonomy): Eukaryota > Metazoa > Arthropoda > Insecta > Lepidoptera > Nymphalidae > Limenitis > Limenitis camilla. The sequence goes on from LR990248.1 coordinate 6,851,406, forward strand.
TAACAGCTGTCCTTTTCACACAGTTTTCTTGCCGTTGTTTGTTTAGTTTGACAATACTAATCAGTGACTTTCTTTAGGCTTCGTGCGAAACCAGGGTTGGTCGTTAGAAATATATGAATAAACTATCCCATCCTATTCCTTTTAGGAAATAAATTATATTTGGGAAATACTAAAATCAATGTTCGTGCTACAAATTAATAGTTGTAGACTTTTGTCTCCCCCATACAAACTTAACTATCTTTGCTCACGTCGATAAGCGTAAAATTTCAATCAAATGCAACTTTCATGATTTTTTTTTATTATAACATAATTTTAAAATAGCAAAGATACAGAAATTAAAAAGAAAATTAGTACTCATTATAAAATTAGTACTAAACGTTAACCCCAAATTCGTTTGCCCTACGATTTGTCATCAGAGTGCACTTATCCCTATCTCCCGGCTCCATCATCAGATTAGCCCAAGGGTAACATAATGTTACATTAATAATGTAATCATGTACTTCTTGAATAATTTCTTGCCAATTTATATACAAATATTGCCATTTAGAATAATAATAAAAAGCTCTAATATAGGTTAATGTCATAACACCGACCGAACACGAGCTACCCATTCACAATACCTTAACAAAAAAAAAACAAAAAGGTTCACACCGTGTAGTGTGTGTATGTGTGTGTGGGGCTGCCACAGCCATGACCTAATTCCCTACCTACTCCCTACGTCATAACTTTCTACCTCGAAGATTAATGAAAGTGACAGATAAAACCAAAAGTGGCATCCTGAAGGCCAACGACTCGACCTATAGCATCCAGGTTACGGAAACCAGGTCGGTGAAAGTAAGTGAAAGTTTCTATTGGGGCATGATCTGTTCTTGACATTCTCTTAGACATTTTTGTCAAGTTCCCTCCCATGCTACTTCGGAGTCTATCTGTCTAGATATAGAGGCTAGTATTCTGTGCCTCAGCGTCATAATTTAGGTCACAAATAAGTACAATAAATGTTTAATGATGATTTTTTTTAAATCAATTTGTTTCATGCTGAGACTATAATAACATTGTTCACTTAATAGCAACTTATGGGTTTTTATAGAATTTTGAAAGCATAATACAACAATATAGAAATACAAATTTCTATAATCATAGTGATTACTACAAAAAAACTCGTCAAAATCGCCTTACGTGATTAGAAACAACCCATATGCTTAAACAATGATAGAAAATATATAAAAAAAACTATAAAACTACATTAACGGATTAAAAAATAAGTTATAGTTTATTTATAAATTAAAGCATGATCAAAAATTAACAAAATGGCGGCCTAAGGATTTTTTTTCTAAATTTTCAGGCAAAAATCAACAGTTTATTGTTTATAAAAAATCGAAATTTAAAACAAAAAAATGGTCAGGCACAAGATTATCTATTTATAAAACTATTTTTATTTGTCCAATTGATTTTAAATAAATCTCCAAGGACTTATGATGGGATAGGTTGGAACTGGGTAAACACAAACAGCTATAACTTTTGAATTTATTAATATTTTTTGTTTTCAAATATTCGTTACTTCAAGTCAAAACACTGTAAAATAATGTCATATTATTATTTTTATAAAACAAAATGATTTAATGGCATTTTTTCATGTCTGACTATCCCTAAACCCTATAGCAACTTATGGGTTTCTATAGAATTTTGAAAACATGTTACAATTTTTATGATCATTACCATAAACAAAATTCTCAAAAACACCTTACGTTATTAGAAACACCCCTATCCTGTAATCCTATATCGTTTACATATGTATAATCTATGTTTAAACAATGATATAAAATATATAAAATGCATCCAATGCATCTCTAGCAGCGCGCATGTTCCAGAGAAACTTTTTGAATTTTTAATTGAAAATTGGGATAGCTTAACTATCTCGTAATTAACATAAGATACCGTTATGATCGTTATCCTTGAGATAGGATAACTCGTCCTTGGTATTTTGTATCACGTGTCATTCTTGTTATGAGCATTTTTTTAACTACTGGTCCGATTTGATAAATTCTTTCAGTGTTAGATAGCCCGATTTACCGATGAAGGCTATAGGCTAAAATATCATCACGATACGACCAATAGGAGCGGATGATCACGACCACGAAGTCGCAAGCGTCGGCTAGTCTCAAATAAAAGTATGCAATCATAGTTCAACGTAACGTGACTATACATCCTCGTTACAAAGACCTTCCCGGTCCCGTTAATCATCCACATTATCCCGAAAAAATGCTAATGGATGCAAAACTTCCTGTTTTCTGACACTATACACTTTTTTAAAAATATATTGCTCTTTATCTATATATATATAAAAAAAAGGAGAAGCTGACTGACTGACATATCAACGCAGGGCCTAAACTATAAGGGTTATTTACTTGAAATTTTGCACAGGGGTTCCTTTTATAACGTAGGGCAGCACTAAGAAAGGATTTTTGAAAATTAAACCCCCGAAGGGGATAAAACGGGGGTGCAAAACTAGTATACAACTTTGTCGTTTTTGAAGTTATTTGAATGAAATTAATTATGCAGGTTCTTCATTGAAAGTCATGAAACACGTGTAAAATATTTTTCGGATATCATCCCTCAAGGGTGTAAAAGGGGGGTGTAAAATTAGTATAACTATCTCATAAAGTTATTAAATATGTCTACAGACGATCTACTGTAGGCTAATATAACTACCTCAATATCGCAAACGAAGATGCGGGTATAAGCTAGTATTGTATATAAAAGCATTAGTCATCAGTTACCACACACAAGACGACCATCAACAGATTTCTACTTAAAACAAAACTATGATAGATCTCGAAAGTTCGAAATGAGTCCAAGTAAACAAACTAAAGTGTTACTAAAAGGAAAAATGCGTAGCGGAATATAAACATTGAGTCACAGTTGTTTTGTCTGTCTGTGGCCTGTGTACTGCAGTGAAAGTGCTTAGAAAGCAATGTTAGAGTAGAAAACGTCTAGTAGATTGTGAGTATTCAGTTCCATTGACCATTCACTGTTGTATGTACTATACGTATTACGAAAATCCTCGTTAACATATATATGATAAGTTTATATATTAATATTAAAAAATACTTTAAATAGACAGACGGTCAGATGCCCAACTTTTTACTCTATTTTTTTAAAAAGGATTAAATATTATTTGTTTTCATTTTTTTTTATGGTACATAGGGTGCAAACGAGCAGATGATCCACGTGGATAGGGAGAGTGAAGAAAACAACTCTGAGCAAGAGCCCAGAGTTCACTAGATCCGCAGTATTAATGGGATGAGAGAGGGAGGGGGTAAGTCTAGCCCACATGCGGCTCGACCGGAACGTCTCTATGACACTTGGCGGTTGGATTCGCATGCTGGTGGTCGCAAGCCAGTCGGGGAACAGATCCCCTACCACCAGGGGGTGCTGGGTTACTCGGCTCTTACGAGATGCTCTCCCAGCGGCAGTGAGGAATAGTATTCTAACCCGTCCCCTCACGGGTCATTCATTCATTATTTGTTTCAACATTTTCGTCAATTTTAAAAGGGACTAAAAGTAATTGAAATTTCACAAATACCCATAATTGAAAGAGGCGCAAAATTTACGCAGTTTTTCGTAATTAAAGCATAGGATAACAAAATTCACGAGCTGTGTCTGTTGAAAGGCAATTTGCAAAAAACTTATTCATTGTACTTATTGCCTAGGGTCTGCAACTTATTGCCTAGGGTCGGGAATAAGTACAATGAATAAGTTTTTTTTAGTTTTTATAGTATATTCAGTCAAATTTAATATTATTTCATATTATTTACTTTTCAACTAATAAAAACGTGTACAAAAAATTTATACATTTAGTTTTACTTTGTTAGTCTGTGAGACTCTAGTGACAGCCTAACCAGAAAATATGATTATTGATCTAGGGTTAAAGCTAGTTTTGATTACTTATACTTTGAGTGTCTTTTTATGCATTTACTAACGTTCACATTACCTCTTTAATTAACATGTCCAAGTTTCTAAAACCATTTCTTTTAAAAAAAAAAATTAGATTTATTACAAAAACTATCCCCATTTTTATTAGGGAGTCTTCCAAAGGTAATAAAAGGCATTTTACAGTTAAGATTCTGAAAGACAAGCGGGTATTATTTTACTTTAATGAATTTTCATAAACAATGTTTGGTTAGTATTTCCAGAAAAACAATTGGATTATTATTTAGCTTTGCTATAACAATAGTAGTATTAAATTTAATCAGGCGTTACTTTGCGGAAATTCAAGATTTAAAAATAGTCAAAAGGTTACTTTGCTATAATCTATGCAACTTTGCAAGTGACGCTTGTAGAGTCAACTACTTCTATTACGAAGTAAAATGTACGTCGATATGTATAGTAAAATTATAAAAAAATATTCTCAATATAAAATCATAAAACTTTTATTCAATTTTGATTATCTAACCCCAACAATAACTGTATACAAAAAAACTAAGCTTATGACATCAAACCAAATATACAAATTTAATACTTGTTTGCTATTCGCAAAATTCATTCACCAAGAAATGCCAAGTCCACAAAAGAAGAACCCAGAACAAGTTATGGAAAGAAAAATGTACTATTTGAAGGTGAACTATACAACCAACTACCGAATTATTATTAAGGAATCAACATCCTTCTTCAACGATTATTCCGAGTTCAAATATTTCAAACAAAATAAAATAAACACAAAGTACAAAACATAATCACACACACATCAACACACACTCATCAACCATTCATAACACTGCAAGATAAATAAATATATAAATATACATAAAAAAATGGGTGACAGTTATAGGTGTCTTACAAGCAATCCAACCTAGTCTTATTTAATTTAATTATACATTTTTAACTAATATTTTTTTCTTTAATGCATGTGTCTATTGTATACAATTTCTATATAAGTACCTGTATTTCTCTGTAAAATATTTCGCGGATTATAGCAAAGTAAAAAAAAATATTAAGCTTCTACAACCTACAGGTGACGCTAGGATTTAATGAGTTAAGAGCTTTTACGTTACATTAAAAACTTGATGAGAGTCATATGCTTGAGATTCTTCCAAAATATACTCCAATATCTATTAATTAATGTAAATTATAAAATAATAATAAAGTATTTTCAAATATAATATTTTATTGTACCACTTCTACAATACGGGTAACATATGAAAAGGCTTGCTAAGAATAATTCGATAAATAAAGTGACGTCATTCTAAATCCAACATGGCGGCATATCCAAGATGGCGGACTAGTCATTTTTAATGCACTTCTACAATATGGATATCAATGAAAGGGCTTGCTAAGAATAATTCGAATTATTTTTCGAATTATTGTTACTGTTATTGTGACTGAGTGACGTCAGTCACAATAACAGTTTTTGTTTATAAGTTGAATGAGATGAACAGATTGAAAAACGTGTCCAGCGATAACTAAAAAATCAAAAATAAATTTAAAAGTAAAAAAACCTTTTTAAAAAACAAGTTGTTATTTGAATACGCTTAATCGAAAAAAATATTTTTTTTTAATTAAAAGTGACATCTAAACATCAGTTATTGTACTATGTCAAGCATAAGGTTTATAAATAATAACTAGATGGCGTACTAGCGAATCTTACTGCCAAAGATGTTTACTGCTTTACCGACATACGTGTGTTGACATAAAAATAATGTTGCTAGCTAATAAATATTTCCCTATTTCTAGGCATATTAACGAAAACAATACAACTGTTTGTTAGTGTTGAATGAAAGGATGAGCGCCTCTAATTTCTAAATCTGTTTTCTTATTAATTTATGCACCTTAAAAACCCAATTAACAATAAAATATGATCTCTAACAATTACGAGAAAACCTAAGCAGTGTCTCGGGCACGGTGTAGTTGCCAAGGTGTAGGTTTAAGGAATTCCTTTATGTATTTACAACACTCGCCTCCACTGCTCAGGCTTGGGTTTAAACGGTAAAACCCAAGGCCAGACTCGCATAAACCTAACATAATACGTGGCAACTACATTGTAGGGCACGTGACCTTAATTGGACAGCACTCTCAGCACTAACACAACAACTTCACTCTTTGAGAGACCGTGCAAGACTAAGACTGCAGTCAGACTGTCGAAGGCATATAAAGAGTCAAGACTGTCAAAATGACGGAAGTGACTACTACCCTACTCTAGCACTATAGATGGCGATAACGATTAAATTATTCAACTATTCTCCTACATTTATATAGCTCCTACAATTGTTAATGAGTTTTGATAAAAAATTATATTACAAGTAGTTAACACAAAGTTATTGTAAATTACGCATGAGCGTGAAGGTTGCTCAGGAATTGATTCTAGAAATTCTCAATCAAGTAACAAAACAGCAATTTTAGATTAATCAAATAATGAGTTGATTTTAACATCCATTTTTTGGCTTTTAATTAATTTGGTCCAGTCCAGTTGAGATGCTTACGACATTATACTTATTTTATTATTTTCCCGCAGGAACTTAAGATTATTCAAGGATAAACAGTAGCCTATCTAATACTTCAGGTTGTTAAGTTTCTGTAAATAAAATTTCAATTAAATCCACTCGGCCGTTTTTGTAATCGAGTAACAAATTTCTAAATCTCCAAACATACAAAATTTCTCATTTATAATATTAGTAGGAAACTATTCGTTTCTAGGAGAAAAATGTTCAAGGTAATGATTTTGAAAAAAAAATGATTAATGATCCTGTGATTCATGACAATTTAATAGGTCAAGGGAAATTCTTTTTCTGGCAACACAATCCGCAGCTGCCATGATTTGGCGTTTGTCTGTCAAGAATAGCTAGATTTATACGAAGTTCTTAAAATGTGTATCGTAAATAGTATTCTGAGTAAATTATGCTTTTTGTTTCTACTGTTAGCTCCAGTTCTAGCGGAATGGAATACAAGGGACTATATACGACGGGAGCATTCTCTTACAAAACCTTACCAAGGTGAGTGACCTGCACCAGCACATTGGCTGAACAATCTTCCAATTTCAAATTATTAAGTTTTTTTTAAAATTATTACTTTGTATGTACTTTGTACTACACATTCAGCCAAAGTCGTGTGTAATAAAAATAACAGCATGGAGATTGTGCGGTGTATTTGACAAGCAATTGAAATGTATGAGCTCATGAGAATGATATATACTGAAGACTAATCGATCCGCCCCGGTTTCGCCCGGGTGCAAGCTACCACATATATTTTGGTTTAATATTACATTTTATTTTCAATATAGTATTACTATATATTGTTACATACTCTATTTCAACCCATTCAAGCCTATTTTCGCAATAAAACATAACCTATGGCATTTTTAAAGCTCTAGTCTATCTCTGTACAAAATTTTATCAAAATTGATTCTGTTGTTTAAATGGAAAAGCGTAAAAGACAGACAGTTACATTCTCATTATGATTATACAGATATATGCACACTATGCATTACATAGTATAGCAAGATAAATGGATTTACAATGAAATGAATTGGTTAATTTCAGGCAGTGGTATGTCGGTTCCATATTGGGACTTCCTAGGTAACACAATAGTAACTACAAATTACGTTCGTCTTACACCTGATTTACAATCAAAGTCCGGTGCTATTTGGAATACAGCGGTAAGTGTGTTATGCATTGATTTGCTTGTAATCTTATTAAGTAGAGCCTTGAATATCATGTCGTGTTAGTTTAATGCACATTACCTAATGTGTGAGTCATAAAATTTTATTATTTGTATTTCTAATGAATTAAGATACATTAGTTGCAAGTTTTTTGTTTGATTTGTACTTGTGGATGTCTAAAATAACCCTTGTCCCATTATAAGTGAGGAATAAAATAGTCTAATACTTAACATATTAATATAATTTCTAGAGGGTAGGGGTATTAAAAAAAACAACCTGAAAACTTGAACATTAACAATGTGCATTCTTGAATATGAAATGAATATAAAAGTACTATCATTTATGTGATTAAATACAAAATTCTATCATACACAAATTTAAATTTAATTTTACATGAAACATGCTACCAATTAAGTGTGAAAGCGCCGTCTTACGAATTTTCGATCAGGTCACGTGTCCTGACGCGAGTTTAACATTTTTTACCCATCCCAAAAGTGCACAATGTCGCTAAAGAAGTTTGCACTTCAATAACCTACAACTTATTCTTAGTATATAGAATATACATTAAAATCAGTGAAGCCATTTTGGAGGAGTTTGATAGCAAACACTGTGACATAAGATTTTTATATATAAGATGTAATGTCTAAAATCACAGCCAATAAGACATTGTATCGTAGATTTATTACATTATTATCATTAGTATCTCCAAACTAAAATAGAAAATGTCTATATAAAGAAAGTGTAACAAGGTCACCAAACAAGATGAAGGTTAAATATTTTGACCTAAATTGTGTTGTAAAAACATTTGTTCTGGAGATTATTCTGTCATAAAGTTAGTGTAGAAATAAATAATAATATTAAATATACATTGTAAAATGAAGTATTATGTTGTAGAATATAAAATAGTGAACAAAAACATTATTAAAGTTACTGATAACTCCTTATAATTTATTGTTAAAAAATGTAAATTAGTATTTTAAAGTTATTTAACATAATTTATACATTTTTCAAGGTCTTACAATATTTTTCAAAATTACCCAAATCATTCAAAATGTTTTTTTTTCATACCAATATTACTACAATATTCCACTCAATTTTTTTCATATTGTTAATTATGATGTTGGCAACACTTATAATCTATATATATATATATATCCTGTGATAAACACAAATCAAGAAAGTTGGGATTGAAAAATAAATATGTCGTCACGACTGAATTATTATTTATTACATAGCGAGTATTCCTAGCAGTAACTCTGAAGCTCTGATTCTAAAGTATAACCCCCAGGAGGATATTCTAGTCAAGCCGTCATACTGTTAGCCTGCATATAGACTACAACAGCTAACATGTATGAGCTAGTAATGAATTTAAAATCGCTTTACACTCCATTTACTTAATGGCATACTATAATGGTGTTGTTTCTGATAATACAAGAAAAGTAAGTAAGTCCTTGTATCTTTGAATTAAGGTTTATTTTCCTTCCACACATTACAAATACTATTTAATAGCTTTGTTTCCTTTATATTATAATTAGTTCAAATATAATTGTTACTATTAATAGAATTGTTAGTACCGGACAATGATGGTTAATAATAATAATCTAATACTAGTTGACAAGACTTAAGCGTCAGTAGCTCAGTGGTTCGGGCGTTGGATTCACGATCAACAAGTCGTGGGTTCAAATCCCGGACATTGGGCTACTGGCGTGGCCCACTCCTGACACAAGCTATTTATTAGCTTACTAGGAAGGGTCAAGGGAATACTAGTAGTGTGTGATACATACTGCTAGTAATCTTTAAAAAAAAAAAGACTAACATTGATTTGCTATCTAAAATAATTTCTTAATCTCAAACGTTCCAAATATACAAAAAAAAAGTGAAAATTACGCCAGGGTTGCACTTGGGACGGAAATCCCCCAAAACTTTGTTATTTTTATCTTCGAAATTCGCTGCAAAACCGTTGCTAGTCAGGAGCTCATGGCTATTTCCGGGGAATCCCCTGATTAGCCGACGACCTACATATATTATTTTATTATTGCCGGATATGCAATCATACGCTACAGCTACAGTTTTACGAATGAATTTATTATGAATATTCATACAAAATTATTATACAGTGATATGTGTATATTTAAAATCCTTGAAAAAATGATAATAATAATGTTTATTAGTTAACTTATCAAATATAACAGCACAAGGAAAAAGTTTGAACTTAATTATTTTGGGGTTTCGATTGCTATTTAAACATTAGTTATATTAATTGAATGAAAATTGCTTTAAATTAAAATTTAAAAAAAACCTTACAATTTAATAAGTATATCTATACTATTATATAAAGAGGAAAGATTTGATTGTTTGTATGTTTGTATATTTGTATGTTTGTTTGTTTGTTGTGAATAGGCTCGAAAAGTGAACCGATTTTGAAAATTCTTTCACCGATAGGAAGCTACATCCTTTCCGGGTAACATAGGCTATGTGGTGTTGCCATAAATACTCTAATTAAAAAGATATGGCCATTTAATTGGCATAAGGTGGTCATTTTGTAAATTGAAGAGCTTCTCAGAAACAACCGTTATTAAAAATTTTTTCACTGTTAGAAAAATACACTATTCGTGAGGGACAAAGGTGATTTAGTGTTGCCATGTACATTTTTTAATTAATAAAACATGGCCATTTTGTTGTTTTTAATCCAATTTTTAACATTCTTTCACTGTTAGAAGACTACACTATTCGTGAGGGACAAAGGTGATTTGTTAATTCTTTCATTGTTAGACTACACTATTCGTGAGGGACAAAGGTGATTTGTTAATTCTTTCATTGTTAGACTACACTATTCGTGAGGGACAAAGGTGATTTGTTAATTCTTTCATTGTTAGACTACACTATTCGTGAGGGACAAAGGTGATTTGTTAATTCTTTCATTGTTAGACTACACTATTCGTGAGGGACAAAGGTGATTTAGTGTTGCCATGTACATTTTTTAATTAATAAAACATGGCCATTTTGTTGTTTTTAATCCAATTTTTAACATTCTTTCACTGTTAGAAGACTACACTATTCGTGAGGGACAAAGGTGATTTGTTAATTCTTTCATTGTTAGACTACACTATTCGTGAGGGACAAAGGTGATTTGTTAATTCTTTCATTGTTAGACTACACTATTCGTGAGGGACAAAGGTGATTTGTTAATTCTTTCATTGTTAGACTACACTATTCGTGAGGGACAAAGGTGATTTGTTAATTCTTTCATTGTTAGACTACACTATTCGTGAGGGACAAAGGTGATTTAGTGTTGCCATGTACATTTTTTAATTAATAAAACATGGCCATTTTGTTGTTTTTAATCCAATTTTTAACATTCTTTCACTGTTAGAAGACTACACTATTCGTGAGGGACAAAGGTGATTTGTTAATTCTTTCATTGTTAGACTACACTATTCGTGAGGGACAAAGGTGATTTGTTAATTCTTTCATTGTTAGACTACACTATTCGTGAGGGACAAAGGTGATTTGTTAATTCTTTCATTGTTAGACTACACTATTCGTGAGGGACAAAGGTGATTTGTTAATTCTTTCATTGTTAGACTACACTATTCGTGAGGGACAAAGGTGATTTAGTGTTGCCATGTACATTTTTTAATTAATAAAACATGGCCATTTTGTTGTTTTTAATCCAATTTTTAACATTCTTTCACTGTTAGAAGACTACACTATTCGTGAGGGACAAAGGTGATTTGTTAATTCTTTCATTGTTAGACTACACTATTCGTGAGGGACAAAGGTGATTTGTTAATTCTTTCATTGTTAGACTACACTATTCGTGAGGGACAAAGGTGATTTGTTAATTCTTTCATTGTTAGACTACACTATTCGTGAGGGACAAAGGTGATTTGTTAATTCTTTCATTGTTAGACTACACTATTCGTGAGGGACAAAGGTGATTTAGTGTTGCCATGTACATTTTTTAATTAATAAAACATGGCCATTTTGTTGTTTTTAATCCAATTTTTAACATTCTTTCACTGTTAGAAGACTACACTATTCGTGAGGGACAAAGGTGATTTGTTAATTCTTTCATTGTTAGACTACACTATTCGTGAGGGACAAAGGTGATTTGTTAATTCTTTCATTGTTAGACTACACTATTCGTGAGGGACAAAGGTGATTTGTTAATTCTTTCATTGTTAGACTACACTATTCGTGAGGGACAAAGGTGATTTGTTAATTCTTTCATTGTTAGACTACACTATTCGTGAGGGACAAAGGTGATTTAGTGTTGCCATGTACATTTTTTAATTAATAAAACATGGCCATTTTGTTGTTTTTAATCCAATTTTTAACATTCTTTCACTGTTAGAAGACTACACTATTCGTGAGGGACAAAGGTGATTTGTTAATTCTTTCATTGTTAGACTACACTATTCGTGAGGGACAAAGGTGATTTGTTAATTCTTTCATTGTTAGACTACACTATTCGTGAGGGACAAAGGTGATTTGTTAATTCTTTCATTGTTAGACTACACTATTCGTGAGGGACAAAGGTGATTTAGTGTTGCCATGTACATTTTTTAATTAATAAAACATGGCCATTTTGTTGTTTTTAATCCGATTTTTAACATTCTTTCACTGTTAGAAGACTACACTATTCGTGAGGGACAAAGGTGATTTAGTGTTGCCATGTACATTTTTTAATTAATAAAACATGACCATTTTGTTGTTTCTATTCCGATTTTAAAAATTCTTTCACTGTTAGAAGACTACACCAATCGTGAGGGACAAAGGTGATTTAGTGTTGCCATATACATTTTTTAATTAATAAAACATGACCATTTTGTTGTTTCTATTCCGATTTTAAAAATTCTTTCACTGTTAGAAGACTACACCATTCGTGAGGGACAAAGGTGATTTAGTGTTGCTATATACATTTTTTAATTAATAGAACATGACCACTATGTTGCTACTGATCCAATTTTAAAAATTCTTTCACTGATAGAAGTCTATAGTATTTCCGTCTCTCTTTCTCTTATAATACTATCATTGTCTCTCATCCCTCTCTTTTTTCTCGCTTTAATTTTTATTTTTATCTGTTCAGCCTCTTTTCACTTTCTTTCTGTCGATAATTTCTCTCTTTCTCTCTCTCTTTCTCTCTCCTTTACCCATTCAATTTTAGTTCTGCTGTGTCCTCCCTCTTTTATCATCTGTCGCTTTTCTTTAATTTTGTTTCTATTATTTTTCTTTTTATAACTTTTTCTTACTCTCTCTAATTTTTCAAATAATTAAAAACTACACAAGTACAGAATGACAATTTAAGGACATCAATTATAATATTGCTTTAAATACCCGGAGCGAAGCGAGGGCAGCCCTCTAGTATTTAATATAGATCTAGAAATTCAGGTAGTAGAAAAATATTATTCGTATTCATACTGAGTACAGAATAGCCAGATAAGAAAATGACTTTTGTACTCATGATTTATATTCTCTATTATATAAAATTCTCGTGTCACAATGTTAGTTACCATACTCCTCTAAAACGGCTTGACCGATTTTTATGAAATGTTGTTTTTTTTTTTTTATTAAAAGATTACTAGCAGTATGGATCACATACTACTAGTATTCCCTTTACCCCTCCAACTAAGCTAAATTGTGCTAGGAGTGGGCCACGCCAGTAGTCCAATGTCCGGGATGCTTGAACCCACGACTTGTCGATCGTGAATCCAACGCACGAACCACTGAGCTACTGACGCTTCGATATGTATATTCAGTAGGCCTGAGAATCGGCTACTATCTATTTTTCATCCCCCTAAATGATAAGGGTGGCCCACCCCAAATTTATATGAAAAAACAACGTTTGCCGGGTCAGCTAAATAATATTTGTTTTACATTTGTTTTACAAAATTTTTGATACCGTAGAATTTTTTTTATTTCTTGACGTCAGTTTCTGGCTTGTCTACTGTTGATTCAGCGGTGTTATCAATATGTGAATGATATTTGACTTGCCGCCATCTTGTTTTCCGTTTATACAATTGATTTGGAACTTACAAAAGTAAAATATGATTATTTAATTAATTTAAATTTTGCAACTGACTTTTAAATGTTATTCTAAATCCAATATGGCGGACTAGTTAATTTTTATACACACCCCTGATATATAAAGAGTTTCTGAGAATAATACGAAATATGTAATGAGTTCACTCTACATCCAATATGGCAAATCGTCCAAGATGGCGGACTAGTAACATTTATCCACCTCCAGGTAACCAATTAAACTGATACTTGGTATATGGATGGGAACTGGAACTTGCTGATGGTAAATGGTAAAACAGTCAACAGTTTAGGCTAATATATTTTTTTTATATTACAGCCATGTTATACTCGAAATTGGGAGTTGCAAGTGCAATTCAAGGTGCATGGTCGAGGGAAGGATTTGTTTGGTGATGGTTTTGCTATTTGGTATGTGCGAGACAGAATGCAGTCTGGCCCTGTGTTCGGCAGCAAGAACTACTTCCAGGGGCTGGCTATCATCCTGGACACTTATAGCAATCACAATGGTGCTCATAATGTAAGTGCTACTTATAATTTTTTTTAATTTTCTATTTTAATAAATTACTAGTGGACCTAGTAGTAACTTCGGTGGACTTCATTTTTAAACATGTAACAATACAATTTTGAAAACTATATCCAATTTAATCTAAACTTTTCCTTTCAAAGGATTTAATATCCTCAATCTTTTTTTAACTGAGTCCTATAGAAGGTCTGTATCTATTACAAAAAATATTTTGTATATTTATATTCCAGCATCAACACCCATACATATCAGCGATGGTGAGCAACGGCTCTCTCCACTACGACCACGACCGCGACGGCACTCACACGCAGCTGGCTGGCTGCGAGGCCAAGTTCAGGAACTACAACCATGACACACACCTCTCTATCATATACAAGGATGATACATTAGTTGGTAAGAAAAAAAACAGTAACATTTGAAAATTGCTCATTCTCTGTACCAAATAAAATAAAAAACGTAACATTTTACTGTTTACATTTTAAATATGAATAGATAACATTTTCATGTAAATTGTTGCTAAGATGAGACCATATAGAGCAAAGCTTCTAGGTCTAAATGCCCTACTATGCACAAAATATGTGGTTAAATTTTTTGTGTTCATTGTGGATTAATAAACTAGCTTACATACCAAGTTTCATTCGTTGTCGTTCTGCAGTAAGAATATTGATGATCATCAGTGACGAAATCGGGGTTTTTTAGGTATGAATAAAAACTAAATTATAAGAGATATGCAATTCATTATTACAACCCATTAATGGCCCATTGCTGAGCCTGGTCTCCTCATAAAGAAGAGGGGGTTAGGTCATTATCCACCACGCTAGCCCAGAGCGGGTTGGCAGACTTCACACACATTTGAGAAATTTTAGGGAACTCTCAGGAGTGCAGGTTTCCTCACGATGTTTTCCTTCACCGTTAATGCAACTGATATTTAATTGCTTAATAACACACATAACTCAGAGTCAGAGGTGTGTGCCCAGGATCGAACCCGGCCTGGGCTATCACTGCTTGATATGCAATTGAAACTTTATAATGTTATATGAGTACTGACATCATATCCAAAAAATATACGTGTTTGTAGATCTGGTATAATCCAAACACAAGAAAATGAGGGTCCAATAAAATAACGAAGCGCATCAAGAAAAGGTAGTAATGCCCTTGCGCTTCGCTTGGCTCTTGGTCTTGGCACTACCGCGCCCTCAGATTTTTATTTTTATTTGTTTTTTTTAATACAATAAAGTTTTTTTATATTAATTCATACAAAATGTATTTAAAGCATGAAGCAGCACTATCTTTATAGTTTTCAAAGGAATGATGTCATCACTTGATAGGCGTTAACGAAATCTTGTTGACTAGTTAATTTTATTAGGTTAAAATTTTAGCTCATTATCTGAAAAGTATAATTTTTTTTTCGACGTTTGAAGTACTGGAACTGAAAATAGTTGGTGGATTAAAACTGTGAAAAATCTGTTTAGTTTTTATACCAATTCTGAGATTCAGATAAGCATTATTTATTAACTCATGCTAATTCAAAAAAATCCTTGTTAACCACTCCAATGAAAATAAATAATTATGATGATCTTTTTACAGTATCAACGGATCTAGAAGGTAAAAACGCCTGGAAAGAATGTTTGCGAGTGGAAAACGTTCTTCTACCAACCGGTTACTATTTTGGATTATCAGCCACTACGGGAGACTTGAGCGACAACCATGACATTATTGCCGTCAAGATGTACGAGTTGGATCTACTTGACACTGTAAGTAGTTATTAAATACGTAATAAAATGCAGGGATAGTTTTCTGATGAAGCAAAAAAGGCTACAGACATCAATGAAGACTTAATATTCAATTAAAAAATATATTTCATGAAGCACACACTCCTTGCTAAGCAACGACGCCATCTGCATTCCACATCCAAATATTAACCAATCAATCTCAAAATAAGCTAGTTACATCTTTAACAAGGTTATAAAAAGGCAATAAACATCTAAAAATGGAAATAGTTACAATCTTGAAATAAAGCCTATGTTACATCTTAAACAAAGTTATAAAAAGGCAATAAACATCTAAAAATAGAAATAGTTACAATCTTGAAATAAAGCCTATGTTACATCTTAAACAAGGTTATAAAAAGGCAATAAACATCTAAATATGGAAATAGTTACAATCTTGAAATAAAGCCTATGTTACATCTTAAACAAGGTTATAAAAAGGCAATAAACATCTAAAAATGGAAATAGTTACAATCTTGAAATAAAGCCTATGTTACATCTTTAACAAGGTTATAAAAAGGCAATAAACATCTAAAAATGGAAATAGTTACAATCTTGAAATAAAGCCTATGTTACATCTTTAACAAGGTTATAAAAAGGCAATAAACATCTAAAAATGGAAATAGTTACAATCTTGAAATAAAGCCTATGTTACATCTTTAACAAGGTTATAAAAAGGCAATAAACATCTAAAAATGGAAATAGTTACAATCTTGAAATAAAGCCTATGTTACATCTTAAACAAGGTTATAAAAAGGCAATAAACATCTAAAAATGGAAATAGTTACAATCTTGAAATAAAGCCTATGTTACATCTTAAACAAGGTTATAAAAAGGCAATAAACATCTAAAAATAGAAATAGTTATAATCTTGAAATAAAGCCTATGTTACATCTTAAACAAGGTTATAAAAAGGCAATAAACATCTAAAAATAGAAATAGTTATAATCTTGAAATAAAGCCTATGTTACATCTTAAACAAGGTTATAAAAAGGCAATAAACATCTAAAAATGGAAATAGTTACAATCTTGAAATAAAGCCTATGTTACATCTTAAACAAGGTTATAAAAAGGCAATAAACATCTAAAAATAGAAATAGTTACAATCTTGAAATAAAGCCTATGTTACATCTTTAACAAGGTTATAAAAAGGCAATAAACATCTAAAAATGGAAATAGTTACAATCTTGAAATAAAGCCTATGTTACATCTTAAACAAGGTTATAAAAAGGCAATAAACATCTAAAAATGGAAATAGTTACAATCTTGAAATAAAGCCTATGTTACATCGTAAACAAAGTTATAAAAAGGCAATAAACATCTAAAAATAGAAATAGTTACAATCTTGAAATAAAGCCTATGTTACATCTTAAACAAGGTTATAAAAAGGCAATAAACATCTAAATATGGAAATAGTTACAATCTTGAAATAAAGCCTATGTTACATCTTAAACAAGGTTATAAAAAGGCAATAAACATCTAAAAATGGAAATAGTTACAATCTTGAAATAAAGCCTATGTTACATCTTTAACAAGGTTATAAAAAGGCAATAAACATCTAAAAATGGAAATAGTTACAATCTTGAAATAAAGCCTATGTTACATCTTTAACAAGGTTATAAAAAGGCAATAAACATCTAAAAATGGAAATAGTTACAATCTTGAAATAAAGCCTATGTTACATCTTTAACAAGGTTATAAAAAGGCAATAAACATCTAAAAATGGAAATAGTTACAATCTTGAAATAAAGCCTATGTTACATCTTAAACAAGGTTATAAAAAGGCAATAAACATCTAAAAATGGAAATAGTTACAATCTTGAAATAAAGCCTATGTTACATCTTAAACAAGGTTATAAAAAGGCAATAAACATCTAAAAATAGAAATAGTTACAATCTTGAAATAAAGCCTATGTTACATCTTAAACAAGGTTATAAAAAGGCAATAAACATCTAAAAATAGAAATAGTTATAATCTTGAAATAAAGCCTATGTTACATCTTAAACAAGGTTATAAAAAGGCAATAAACATCTAAATATGGAAATAGTTACAATCTTGAAATAAAGCCTATGTTACATCTTAAACAAGGTTATAAAAAGGCAATAAACATCTAAAAATGGAAATAGTTACAATCTTGAAATAAAGCCTATGTTACATCTTAAACAAGGTTATAAAAAGGCAATAAACATCTAAAAATGGAAATAGTTACAATCTTGAAATAAAGCCTATGTTTCATCTTTAACAAGGTTATAAAAAGGCAATAAACATCTAAAAATAGAAATAGTTATAATCTTGAAATAAAGCCTATGTTACATCTTAAACAAGGTTATAAAAAGGCAATAAACATCTAAAAATAGAAATAGTTATAATCTTGAAATAAAGCCTATGTTACATCTTAAACAAGGTTATAAAAAGGCAATAAACATCTAAAAATAGAAATAGTTATAATCTTGAAATAAAGCCTATGTTACATCTTAAACAAGGTTATAAAAAGGCAATAAACATCTAAATATGGAAATAGTTACAATCTTGAAATAAAGCCTATGTTACATCTTAAACAAGGTTATAAAAAGGCAATAAACATCTAAATATGGAAATAGTTACAATCTTGAAATAAAGCCTATGTTACATCTTAAACAAGGTTATAAAAAGGCAATAAACATCTAAAAATGGAAATAGTTACAATCTTGAAATAAAGCCTATGTTACATCTTAAACAAGGTTATAAAAAGGCAATAAACATCTAAAAATGGAAATAGTTACAATCTTGAAATAAAGCCTATGTTACATCTTTAACAAGGTTATAAAAAGGCAATAAACATCTAAAAATGGAAATAGTTACAATCTTGAAATAAAGCCTATGTTACATCTTAAACAAGGTTATAAAAAGGCAATAAACATCTAAAAATGGAAATAGTTACAATCTTGAAATAAAGCCTATGTTACATCTTAAACAAGGTTATAAAAAGGCAATAAACATCTAAAAATAGAAATAGTTACAATCTTGAAATAAAGCCTATGTTACATCTTAAACAAGGTTATAAAAAGGCAATAAACATCTAAAAATAGAAATAGTTATAATCTTGAAATAAAGCCTATGTTACATCTTAAACAAGGTTATAAAAAGGCAATAAACATCTAAAAATAGAAATAGTTACAATCTTGAAATAAAGCCTATGTTACATCTTTAACAAGGTTATAAAAAGGCAATAAACATCTAAAAATGGAAATAGTTACAATCTTGAAATAAAGCCTATGTTACATCTTTAACAAGGTTATAAAAAGGCAATAAACATCTAAAAATGGAAATAGTTACAATCTTGAAATAAAGCCTATGTTACATCTTTAACAAGGTTATAAAAAGGCAATAAACATCTAAAAATGGAAATAGTTACAATCTTGAAATAAAGCCTATGTTACATCTTAAACAAGGTTATAAAAAGGCAATAAACATCTAAAAATGGAAATAGTTACAATCTTGAAATAAAGCCTATGTTACATCTTAAACAAGGTTATAAAAAGGCAATAAACATCTAAAAATAGAAATAGTTACAATCTTGAAATAAAGCCTATGTTACATCTTAAACAAGGTTATAAAAAGGCAATAAACATCTAAAAATAGAAATAGTTATAATCTTGAAATAAAGCCTATGTTACATCTTAAACAAGGTTATAAAAAGGCAATAAACATCTAAATATGGAAATAGTTACAATCTTGAAATAAAGCCTATGTTACATCTTAAACAAGGTTATAAAAAGGCAATAAACATCTAAAAATGGAAATAGTTACAATCTTGAAATAAAGCCTATGTTACATCTTAAACAAGGTTATAAAAAGGCAATAAACATCTAAAAATGGAAATAGTTACAATCTTGAAATAAAGCCTATGTTTCATCTTTAACAAGGTTATAAAAAGGCAATAAACATCTAAAAATAGAAATAGTTATAATCTTGAAATAAAGCCTATGTTACATCTTAAACAAGGTTATAAAAAGGCAATAAACATCTAAAAATAGAAATAGTTATAATCTTGAAATAAAGCCTATGTTACATCTTAAACAAGGTTATAAAAAGGCAATAAACATCTAAATATGGAAATAGTTACAATCTTGAAATAAAGCCTATGTTACATCTTAAACAAGGTTATAAAAAGGCAATAAACATCTAAATATGGAAATAGTTACAATCTTGAAATAAAGCCTATGTTACATCTTAAACAAGGTTATAAAAAGGCAATAAACATCTAAAAATGGAAATAGTTACAATCTTGAAATAAAGCCTATGTTACATCTTAAACAAGGTTATAAAAAGGCAATAAACATCTAAAAATGGAAATAGTTACAATCTTGAAATAAAGCCTATGTTACATCTTTAACAAGGTTATAAAAAGGCAATAAACATCTAAAAATGGAAATAGTTACAATCTTGAAATAAAGCCTATGTTACATCTTAAACAAGGTTATAAAAAGGCAATAAACATCTAAAAATGGAAATAGTTACAATCTTGAAATAAAGCCTATGTTACATCTTAAACAAGGTTATAAAAAGGCAATAAACATCTAAAAATAGAAATAGTTACAATCTTGAAATAAAGCCTATGTTACATCTTAAACAAGGTTATAAAAAGGCAATAAACATCTAAAAATAGAAATAGTTATAATCTTGAAATAAAGCCTATGTTACATCTTAAACAAGGTTATAAAAAGGCAATAAACATCTAAAAATAGAAATAGTTATAATCTTGAAATAAAGCCTATGTTACATCTTAAACAAGTCCTTCTGCGAATCGGTGATCTCGCTAAAGGAGGCCGCGGAGCGGGCCCGGGAGGCCGATGCCTCATCTGACCCGATCCGTAGAGGTCGACCGGGCGGGAGACGACGTAGATACGCACGCCTTCTGTCACCTGATGCCTCTGGGGAACCGAGAATGTCCACGTTACCCGGGACACCTCTCGGGAGGCGCACAGGTCCTTTTTAGTATGGGTCTACCGTCGAGACGTTTGCGGTAGAGTGCGTTCAGCGTCCCCGCAACGTTTCTTTATGACGGGGAGGGTAACCGCGGAGGTTTAGTGGGTATTGCGGTCGACCTGCTCGTCGGTGAGTCCCACATAACCCAGCCGGCCCCACCAGGGTCTAAAAGGGTATGTGTAAATGCATTCCTCCGCGAAAAAAAAAAAAAAAAAAAAAAAAAAAAAAAAAAGGTTATAAAAAGGCAATAAACATCTAAAAATGGAAATAGTTACAATCTTGAAATAAAGCCTATGTTACATCTTAAACAAGGTTATAAAAAGGCAATAAACATCTAAAAATAGAAATAGTTACAATCTTGAAATAAAGCCTATGTTACATCTTTAACAAGGTTATAAAAAGGCAATAAACATCTAAAAATGGAAATAGTTACAATCTTGAAATAAAGCCTATGTTACATCTTAAACAAGGTTATAAAAAGGCAATAAACATCTAAAAATGGAAATAGTTACAATCTTGAAATAAAGCCTATGTTACATCGTAAACAAAGTTATAAAAAGGCAATAAACATCTAAAAATAGAAATAGTTACAATCTTGAAATAAAGCCTATGTTACATCTTAAACAAGGTTATAAAAAGGCAATAAACATCTAAATATGGAAATAGTTACAATCTTGAAATAAAGCCTATGTTACATCTTAAACAAGGTTATAAAAAGGCAATAAACATCTAAAAATGGAAATAGTTACAATCTTGAAATAAAGCCTATGTTACATCTTAAACAAGGTTATAAAAAGGCAATAAACATCTAAAAATGGAAATAGTTACAATCTTGAAATAAAGCCTATGTTACATCTTTAACAAGGTTATAAAAAGGCAATAAACATCTAAAAATGGAAATAGTTACAATCTTGAAATAAAGCCTATGTTACATCTTTAACAAGGTTATAAAAAGGCAATAAACATCTAAAAATGGAAATAGTTACAATCTTGAAATAAAGCCTATGTTACATCTTAAACAAGGTTATAAAAAGGCAATAAACATCTAAAAATGGAAATAGTTACAATCTTGAAATAAAGCCTATGTTACATCTTAAACAAGGTTATAAAAAGGCAATAAACATCTAAAAATAGAAATAGTTACAATCTTGAAATAAAGCCTATGTTACATCTTAAACAAGGTTATAAAAAGGCAATAAACATCTAAAAATAGAAATAGTTATAATCTTGAAATAAAGCCTATGTTACATCTTAAACAAGGTTATAAAAAGGCAATAAACATCTAAATATGGAAATAGTTACAATCTTGAAATAAAGCCTATGTTACATCTTAAACAAGGTTATAAAAAGGCAATAAACATCTAAAAATGGAAATAGTTACAATCTTGAAATAAAGCCTATGTTTCATCTTTAATAAGGTTATAAAAGCTACTTTATATCCTGGAAAAATTCGTAGTTCTTGCAGAATAATAAAATATGTTCAAGGCGGATCGACTAGTATCTAATAATTTTATATTTTAAATAAGCTTATTAATTGCAGCAAGACAAAGATGAAGACAGATCCAACATCATCCCTTCCGCAGTATCCTTCGAAGCACCCAGAGAACGGATTGAAGACACCAAACCAGCCATGTCTGGAGTCAAGACGTTCCTCTGGATGATGTTCTGGGCTATCGTCATCATTGTTATTGTTGTTGTAGGCATCATGTGGTATCAGAAACGACAAGAAAACTCTAGGAAAAGACTTTATTAAATTTCATTTAGCGGTTTGTACCAACCACAACAATTTAATTTCTTTAACATTTATCATCATCATCATCATCATAGTAATCCGTCTCACTGCTGCTAAGCAATTCTCTTCCACAAAGTGAGGTTTTCCTCTATAGTCCACCACACTGGCCCAGTGTGAGTTGGTAGACTTAACACACCGAAAGAGAACTTTAGGGAACTCTGAGGAGTGCAGGTTTCCTTCACCGTTATTGACTGTTTTAATTTACTAAATTCTAAAGAAAGTAGGGATCAATGATTGTTTACAAAAAATATCTTAATATTAATTCTAAAAATCGGTTCTACGATTCCTTGGTGTCAGTCCTTATAATAATAAGTAAAAAAAAGCTGTTTCCAAAAAAAAATATTTTATATTACGGTGGTTTTGATTATGATTCACAATTCTAAAGATAGATTTATCATTTTTCTTATTATTTTTTTTCAATTGGTAGGGTAATACCTGAAAAGGAGTCCATCAAAGTCTTTCCTTTTCTCATGTTATCAATAGTCAAGGTAAAATCGATTTTTATAAGTTAAAAATTAATTATTCTATCCCAGACACAGACCTCTGACCCTCCACTATGTAGATTTCCATGACAACCAGAATTATGGAGGTCTACATTGTTACTTTGTGACCCTTTTATACTTCTATCATCAACAAGAAGCAATAAGTACTATTTTAAGTGCTGGTAAGGAGAACGAATTATAATATCATATATAATTTCTAAGGTTTATGGGATTTTATATTGATTAGTGAAGCTAGTTTTGTGAAAAAACAAATGAATACATGATGTGAAAGATTAAAAAAAATTATGGTATTTGTCGAACAAATCATATATCATAAAAAAGCAGTTTTTAACATAAATTTGTTGTAACAAATCAAAAATGTGAACGCGAAGTGTGTTCTGGTTATATTGTTTGAAACTTCTATTATTAAATAACTAGATATGCAGTCCCATACAAAATTACTTTAATAACTCCTTGGTCAAGTATAAGTATTTGCTGTACAGTGAGAGCATAGTTTGGGCATTAAATAGTATTCCCTCTCGCTCACTCTGCAACACAATATACCACACACTAATTAATTATTAATAGCAACCCAAACGTTACTTGTTATATTCTTAAAATAATTGTGTATCTGATTCTTACTAGTTTAAAAGGTTTGTAATAAAATTATTTACTTTTTAATCTAGAAAACATGTCATAAGGCTATTTTACTTGAGTCCTATATAATGAAGACTGTAACAATATGTCTAAGTAACATAATGTTTAATAAGTGTCTCCAAAATAAACAATTGTTTAATTATATAATTTTACATGTGTGGTTCTATTTTATTATAATTTAACATCACAATTTTTTATAGTGCTAGGATGGCTATGAAAACTGTAGTTTGAATTTTTATTATTACCTTTCAATAGTTAAAGTTAATTTAAAAAAATAATTCTTTGGACATTTAAAAGTTTTGAAGTTTTCAAAAGAATATTTTAGCCTCTTACAAAGTAATTAGCATACCTTTTCTGATTTATTTGTCAATAATGCTGACTTTTAACATTTTTTAATGAAAAAGGCAAAGGTATTATACCGTACAGCCTGGACATTTTAACAATTTCAAATATAATACAAATAATATTTCAATAATTTTGAAATTTTTTTTAATTTATCATATCAAAATTGTCTATGATTAACATGTGGTTGATCAGTGAACAGTGAAAGTTAAAATTATTCAATAAAAAAAACAATGATGTTTATTTTTTTTTTATATATATATATAGCTAGACATAAATTTAATTTTTCCTGAGTCTTAAAAAATATATAATTATGTATGAAAATGTATTCGATTCATAAATGTTTCTTAAATAGCGTTCAATTTAAAAAAAAGGTCTAAGAGTCTCTTAATTTAACTTTTTTCTCATCAAACATTTTTTTAATTTATTCAATGGAATGCGTCTTCCATTTAGAATTTATACTTTATTGAATTGACATAAAGTATAAATTGCTATAATTATCTGTAGACCCATAATAGCTTATAATAAAGCAATAAATTCAGTACAAGCTATAATGAAGTAGTTTTAATGAGGTGGAGTGAATATTATACATTTGTGTGTGGTTCAAATAAAATTTTGGTTTTTGCCTTTCTCATTTATTTGTGAGTAGGTAAACAATTATAGAACTACCAGTAAGCAACTCCAAAAATTTATTATCCTAATTATTATAATTGTGAGTGTTGTATGAGTGTGTTTTTAAATAAAGTGATTTATAATCTTTTATATTCGTTTTTCATTGACAATTATATACCATAGAAGTAGCGTAGACTTATCCAAAAAATCGCCCAAAATTAAAAAATTATTTGTTCTGAAATCTGATTGACGACCAAAAAAATTTGGGGGTTTTTATGCTGTAATATGATTAACTGATCAAATAATACAACTGTCACATTAATTATTTTTTATTGTTTTCTTTATCATCTACATTCGCATAAGGCAACAGTGTCTCTTTTTCAAAAAAAACTCTAATTGAGGAAAATTGCCCAACAGAATTGTTGGTGCAGGGCATGTTCCAAATTGCGGAAAATCTACCTATCTGGTTATAACCACCAGGATAACATAATTCAAAATATTTTATTTCAAATAGACTTTTTACAAAGTACTTTTGACACGTCAAAATTGGTCAGTCAATTTGTCTGAAACTACCACCAGTTCGGGAAGCAGATTCCTGATGAGAAGGACTGGCAAGAAACTCAACAGTTGATCTTTTCAAAACACCATTGTTTATATCAGTCCGTTTCACAAAGGTATAATTATTCAGCTGAGCATTATGGACTTTAACATGAACATGAATTCTAAGAACTTTATTAATCACTTAGAATTTTCTTACTTATATCAATTATTCTTGTAATGTTTAGACATTATTTAATCATCAAAAATCTATAGTGTAAAAAAAAGGTTTGTTGCATGTGATAAAATGGAAGGGCTGGAGTCTTGGAGGGGAGTATTACATGCTATAGTCAATATATGGCATTAAAATAATAAAAACAACGTGAAATTGTTTAGTTTGTGTTGTGTGTTACAATGTGTTCCTTTTATCACATAAAGGCAAAGATTATATTCGGGCATAAAGGTAAGGTTGTTTTTCAGATTTGCAACACTGGTAAAATGTCAGTATTCAACGGAATTAGGGATTTCGAAAAAGATCAATTATAAATCGATTTAAATCATAATCTAATGAATCGATATACATACATTTTGCTCACATTTAGATACATAAAATTTATAAAAGAAAACATTGATTTCACTAAATTTATTTGTTACGTAAATTTAAGATAAAACACATTTTTCTTTTTTGTTTAACTAGCACCGCGTAAAATAGAGTAGCTGCAGCTTTTTATATATATACAAAGAAACTATCACGAAACTATATCGATTTTCTAGCGTGAACTTTAGATTCTCTGACACATATAGGGGTGTCCACTTCAAAAAAACATGGATGTTTTTTTTGAAAATCGAGTGCTTTTTCTAACATTAACACAAAGCCTATAATCTAATGTAATAAATCTATATGACTAAGAAAATACAACTTACTTATACAAATCATCGCTGATTCGAATGTTGTTAATTTAAAAAAAAAAAAACACCATATAAGAGAATAATCTTTATTATAGTAATAATCTTTATTATATATATATATATAGGTACATTATTATTACAAAAAGCACAAATGAAATGAAAAACCCTATTTCCAGTGTTCTTATAATAGACTGCAAAAACAAAAGTTTATTTAGACTCTTTCCTTAGAGTCTATTTCGTTGTTGGTTTACGATTTGTGCTGCTTTGGAAAACAAACGTTCGAATGGGACTGAAGTTCCTACCATGATTAAATATTTATAAACTACAGTATAGAGTTTAGGGAAGCTGAATCTTGAAAAATAAACATATTTGAAAACAAATGTAAATGAGGACATAATTTATTTTGTAATGATTTAGATTTTAGAGATCAAACTGTTTTTATGAAATTAACTGGTTGTCATTGATTCGATATATCACATTGTAAACATCGAATCTTTTCGTTGCATGTCGAATATCCCTATTCACATACCAATTTAAAAATAAAAAATCGAATGTTCAATCCCTATGTGATTCTGCTAAACTTTAAAAAGTAAATAAATACCTAATAAAATATTTTTGAATTCTAGTTTCTGTAAAAGCTATTAAAATGGTTGGCCCTCTTTTAATATTAAAACTATTACATTTTAAAATGCACAAACAAAGACTAATTAATACAGAATCAGATTCTCATAGTTGCAGTGAAACGGCGATCAAAAAGGAAGATGATGTGCAATACATTTGTAGGGTTTGTTTGAGAGAAGGAGATATTCCTATTTACGGTAATGACGTACTGGAGGATGTTTCAGAAGCGTTAAGAACTATTGCTGATATTGATATAAGTCTCCTCGACAATTATCCTAAATTTCTTTGCCAAGCATGTTATGCACATCTTCAAGGTGCGATATTATTAAGAAAAAACGCTAAACAATCCAATACTATTCTAAAAAATCCTGTAAATCTATCTGATAACGCAGATGTAGTAACCTCAGACTTTATAGAAGAACAAACAATTGAGTATCATTGCAAAAAATGTTCTTTAAGCTTCCAATCATTTGATGAATACTCTGAGCACAGACTCTCACAGGAACATGAGAATATGCGACTCACATGCCACATTTGTAATAAATCATACGCACAACTTTATTTCAAACGCCATCTATCTCTACACGAGCAGGAAGCATCATACATGTGTGATGTTTGTGGCAAAAAATTCATCATACAAGGCCACTTAATGAGACACAGAGTTACTCATTTCTTAGATTTACCATTTAAATGTTCTCTATGCCCTTATAGAGGTAGATTTAAGGAGTCATTGAAAATGCATATGCGGAACCATACTGGAGAAAAACCTTACCACTGCTCTCAATGTCCCAGACAGTTTGTGAATAAAAGTAATTTAAATAAACACATGTTAACGCATCGAGGGGATCATGATTTTAAATGTGAGGCCTGCGGAAGAGGTTTTTATACAAAGAGAAATTTAGAATTACATTTTAAAGTTGATCACACTGGTATAAAGGAACATAATTGCGACCAGTGTGGCAAAGCATTTGGTTATCGGAAACAGATGATGAAACATCAGCTCAAAGTACATAAAAGGCAAAAGTTAAAGAGTGGCAGGACGCCGCTATATTTGCAATTAGAATGTAAGCAACAGGATGCCAAAGAATAAATTTTCTATTTTTTATACTATTTTAGGTTTTTCAACAAAGCAACAACATTGAGTAGTCAAATAAGTGTTCTTTAATATTAAATTATACTAAAATTTAACTATTTATTTTTTTTCCTTAAATTAATTTATTATATCATCTAACCTATGCTTTCAGTTTAATGATGATTTAAGTTAAATACTTAATACTGTAATTTAAGTTTCTTTTGCCATTAAATAGCTAATAAACAGTGTAGTCGAGTCAATGAAGCCATAAAACAGGCAATCTTCAAAAGTCCTCAGAAACAGCTATTTTTTTTAATTTTGTTTTTTTTTTATATATTTAAAATCAGAAATATTTTAGAAAATAAATATTTCAGGAATTATTTATATTGCTTAAACAATATGTAAATTATTTATATAAGGAAACAAGTTTTTAGTTTTCCAATGTTTCATTGAAGAACATTATTTTTTGACATGAAAAAATAACACTAAATTATCAATTACCTGAATTGTGTGATTTATTTATTATTTTTGAAAAGAACATTTAATTATTAACCGACTTAAAAAAGGAGGAGGTTCTCAATTCGATTGGTATTTTTTTATGTATGTACACTGATTACGCTGAGATCTATGATCCGATTTCCGTGATTCATCTTTTGTTTTATGCAATTATTCCAGTTTCCATTGGGTCCCATAAAAATTTAACATAGTTTGTCCCAGTAGTTCTTATTTTATAATATCCCGAAATGAATGATCAAAATTAAATGACCTTTTTGAAAATAATAAAAAAAATCACAAAATTACCTGTTAATAAAACATTGGAAAGCTAAAAACTTGTCTCTATATATAACTAGGTGACCGTTAAAATCGCACATAATGTAAAATCTTAAGAACAAGTGATATATAATTAATTTAATTAATGATTTTATTTAAGAATTCATTTTTTTAATTTGGTTGTTAGAATTAAAATGATTGAACTTAAAAACTGTATCTTTAACGTAATCATAAAATGAAGTGCGATAACTAGTTAATATTAATAAGATAGAATAAAATCTCTGATCATGTTCTAATAATCTATTTTTCCATTGAACATAAAAATATTTATGGCAATTTAGATAGACCCAATTCGTGTGTATTCCACAGAAATGACCTATTTCAGATACTCTCACGCTTCTGGGAAACACTCGTTACATTACATTTATTTATGTATTTAAATACATTTGACAATTTATTTATATACCAAGTATGACGACCCGCCAAATGACGCGATGAAAATCTTCATATTAAATGTATAATACATAAATCACCAGATATTATATTTTGGCTTATTTTTAAAGTACCATACAGAATCAAAAAATTATAAGATTTCATAGAGTGAATGTTGGCTCCTATTCGTTTTATTTATTTTAATTGAATATTAAGTAGGATTGATTAATGGACGAGAGTATTTATCTTCTTATATATATAAAACCAAGTGGGGTTTGTTCGAACACCTATAACTCGAGAACGGCTAGACCGTGTTTTGATTTGTTGTATTTGTATCCGTCTCGAATAGCAGAATAACTATTATAAACAAATAATTATTTCCCCACTCTGAAATATTTCTGATTTTAAATAATGTAAAAAAAAACAGTACTGTTTCTGAGTACTTTCGACCTTTTTACTGACGCGACTAGTGAGCTTAGAGCTAGATCGAAAAATGTCTGGTCAATATAAGAAAAATATGTGTGTATCCAGTAAAAAATAAAATGGTATATTTTATTTTTTGTTTTAATATCTTATGGTCGACATCATAAGCTCAGTTGAGATCAAATCAAATTTATTTATTGCGAATATAGGTTACATAGGTGATATATAAAAACAATTTGAATCGCTATATTCAGCCGTGAGGCGTGCAACATTTACAGAATTTATCTACATTTTCATGATTCTAATCACAAATTTAAAAAAAATATAATAATAATCACTAATACTTTAGACGAAAACATATTATTTTAGAAATTCTATAATGTCATAGTAAGCTTTGTCAATGTCAGTAAATGATCATGCAATTTTCTTTTAAAATCATTTATACCCTTTGAAGGCTTGATACTCTATTATAGAGATGGCCGTTACAAGACTCAATTGCGTCATACAACAATGCATATCATAATTATTTCACTATCATTCGTCTGAAACCTTAGTAGTGCCAAAGAACAAAGATGGTAGTGCTTCTGCCTTGTGTTGTGTATATATTATTTATGGTTGTTGGATGTAATCTGTGGCGAAGGTTTTTGTGATTGTTCATTTAAATGGGGTAAACTGTCAAGTAATAAAGGATTGTGAATAAACCAAGAACTTTCAAAGCCATATAATTAAAAAAAAAAAAAAAAATCCAAGAACTTTTAATGAAACACATTGGACTTGTACTTACAACCGAAGTGTAAAACGGGGTCCATTGACGCGATTGTGACTACTTACCAGTTACTATAGAGAAATATAACTATACCTAACTACTTATTTTATTTTTATTTACTCCTTATTGCACACCACACGATACAGGAAAAAAAAATAATAATCTTACAACTAAAATAGTGGCTAAAGTGGCGGTCTTATGGCTAAATAGCCATTTCTTCCAGACAACCTTTAGATTAGGAAAATGTTACTAGAGAAGGGTATAGGGTGGTGCAACCATAAACTACATACAAATATCTAAATTCTAATACATAAACATAACTGCATATAAATATATATATATATATTATAGATATTATAAATACTTATAATACACTAATAAATATCAATACAAATAAACAAATTAAATATACTTAAAGATCAGATACATACATAAATAACTTACACTGTAAACATAATGAAACTAATAGTACCTACTTGTGTTTGCGCCTGCGTGTACTTGTTAATGATGCTGACCCACGTGATGACCAGAATAAATCACCAAAAACTAATAATTTGTACTTCATATTTAGCATTATTTTAGTGAAAAGTAGAGGGAGAGGGAATTTAAAATCGTATCAATAGTGTTATAATTTGTGCCGTTAGGCCCCAAAGCCAAATAAACTTCGTTATATTAATATCCTTTTACGCCCTATTTTTTACAATCAAACAATATCACTACATGCCTATTCCATATTCAAATATTATTACTTAAAGTTAGCAACTTATAATATTTCAACAAATAGTTCTTGAAATATGAAAAAGTTAAATCTTTCGTCTGCATAAGAAGCCGATTTCTGATGAAATTTGAATTTGCTTAATGCTTATGCACAAAACATTCTGCCAGTTTCACGTATAATGAAAAAACAAGGAGACGGAGCGGTAAATCTACCATTAAGTTATTGAGATTAAGTGACTATGAAAAAACGTTGATGGATGCTACAATACAGGAAGATTTCCATTTAATTAATAACTCTTTATTTTATCTATATAATGACATCCCTAATAAA
This sequence comes from Limenitis camilla, assembly GCA_905147385.1. Taxonomy (NCBI): domain Eukaryota; kingdom Metazoa; phylum Arthropoda; class Insecta; order Lepidoptera; family Nymphalidae; genus Limenitis; species Limenitis camilla. The sequence continues at coordinate 6,882,824 of LR990248.1, forward strand.
GTAATTTAATTTTTTTATAGATTTAAAACTTTTTAGTCAAGAAACGCAAATATTCCAAATTGAAACATTAATGACAAGAAGTCAAGAAGCAGTTTTTGAGTTGACATTTCAACACTAGAATTGGACTAAAATAATTTATATTTATATGCCATATAATTAAAAAAAAATTAATTAAAAATAATTTATAATGGCAAACGAAGCTGAAGAAACTGTGCGTAAGTTAGCAACTCATAAAGGCGTAGTAGGAGTTATAGTTGTAAATGGAGAGGGGATTCCTATAAAAACTACTTTAGACAATCATGTATCAGTGCAGTACGCAGGCCTGATGAGCGCTTTAGTGGACAAAGCCAAAGCTGTTGTACGGGACCTAGACCCATCTAATGATTTGACCTTCCTCCGCATAAGAAGTAAAAAGAGTGAAGTGATGGTGGCGCCGGATAAAGATTTTATATTGATAGTAGTCCAAAGTCCTACGGACTAACGACGGCGAATGGCTTTTTGGCAAATTATATTTTTTTTATATTTAATGAAATTATGTGACTGTTTAAGGTATTATTCTTCATTTATAAATTGTTGAAATAAAATATTTACTATTCTGAAATGATTTTATTATAATCTAAATGAATTCATTAGATGTTCGCACAGAACACAATGAAACTCTTTAAAAAGATCACTCAGAAGATTCAATAATTATATAATTAAACTATAAAGGAATAAGTATTCACCACTCCGAGTTTTTTTTATATCCGTTACCATTACAAAAACCTCTGCCGGTGAATCCGACTCTATAGGGAAAATTTTCCCTGTTAAGGAATCCACCTCTATTGGCAAATCCGCCTCTATTTCCAAATCCACCTCTGTTGTTAAATCCGCCCCGGTCACCAAATCCAGATCCACCCTGATTGCCGGATCCCCCTTGGTTTCCAGATCCGCCCTGATTGCCGGACCCCCCTTGGTTTCCAGATCCGCCCTGATTGCCGGATCCCCCTTGGTTTCCAGATCCGCCCTGATTGCCGGACCCCCCTTGGTTTCCAGATCCGCCCTGAATGCCGGATTCCCCTTGGTTTCCAGATCCGCCCTGATTGCCGGATCCCCCTTGGTTTCCAGATCCCCCTTGGTTTCCAAATCCGCCCTGATTACCAAATCCGCTACGGTGTCCAAATCCGCCACGGTTTCTAAATCGGCCCTGATTACCAGATCCGCCACGGTTTCCAAATCCACCTCTTGGCCCACTAGTGCTCCAGCCTCTAGTAGATCCTCGTTTTGCACCGTCTGGTCGGAAAGAAAATGAGGCGGCTTCGCGTTGTATATTATAATCGCCCGCGTCCATAACACAAAGGGCTTTAACGCAATCGATGATCTGGAATAAAGGGAATCATTAAAAAGAATCTACACTTAATTTTTATCATACAAGAGGCAGATTTTAAAATTTTTGGAACCCTTTGCTACTGTCTGCTTGTAGGTTTATGCTAGGAATTTGTCTTTTCGAGGTTTAACTCTGTTAAGGGTCTAATCAAGAAATATTTTTCATTTGCTTTTGACTAATACTACTTGGGGGATTTACCAAATGAACCCAAAATATATGTTTTTTAATTCGTTTTCAATTTATATACGTGGACTTCAACTACAGCCATTTAACATGACTTATAACAGATTTTGATGGCCACGAAGTACCTTTTGTTCATCAGGAGAGAAAGCAAGAGCGTTGTCCGGCTCTGCAGCCGCTCGTTCCACAATCTTCTCTATGGCAGGACGTAGTGCGATCACTAGTGCTGCTGTGCGTGGAGGCATATCGAAGTTTAGCCAGTTGTCCAGGCGAACTACGTTGTCAATCTGGGAAACAAGTAACGCATAAAAATAGAGATTTCTTGTGTTGCTGCATTAGATAATCATCACCACATGAAAAACACACACGGCTACCGGCAACAGGAAAAGTAGAAGGCAAAAGACTTAGAGGACGGTGTCCTAATAGATGGACCTAATGAATCCTCATCCGTAACGTTTTTAGTTGAGAATGCAGATTTATAGAGCTTAGAAATCCTTAACCTACAGTGAAAAAATTTTTGTTCTACGACAAAAATTGACGAACCTATGACCAAATCATTAGCGGAGTTCACTGAATGGCCAGCGCGGTAGTCCGTGACGTCACTGTGACGGTTAGCCGTTGGCAGCGATATGGCGCGCAGATGATTTCATTGGTTAATTGTGTCTTTGAAACAAATTAAGTGTCTATTTCACCTTTCTAACTATGAATAAATATTGTAAAGTGCCGAAATGTACAAATACTTCTTTTCAAACGCCTTAAAAACTCTTTTTTAACCAAAACTACGCAAAAAATGGTATGCCGTTAGTTAATTTGCGGGAGCAAGCAAAGGTGTTTTTAAAACTAAAATACACAACTAAACTCAAGAGCTGCAGACTGGTAACTGACTCTTTATTAAAAATATACTGTTTACATTAACTTAGACTAATGATGAAACTTAAAACTAATGTTGTCCAGCTACGTTGGTTACGCCAATGTAACTCGTTATAAACATTTTTTCTGAATTTTGTGGATAAACAAACGTAGCTCTATTCGTCCGGTCCGATTTCTATACAATATTCCAATGTTATACGGGACGTACTTGGGTAAAAAGCATAAAGGATAATATTTTTAACCATGTAAGTGTAAGTGGTAGTGTATACTTCTTTGCAGCCGAATTGGGCCGGCACGACCGGGGTTGTACCCGAGAGCTCACATGATACCGGCGTAAAGTGACAGCTATGCTGTCGCGTTTCGTGCCGTTGGTGGTGGCCTATTAGGAGAATAGAGAAAAAGGAGGGCATCTGCATCCTCTTGTGCGGATGTTCATGGTCATCGGTATTAACAAAAGGCCTCAATTGCTCGTTTCCCCCCTATGTTATTAAAAAATCATTGATATAACAGCGGTGCATTTATGAATCTGCCTCTGCTATGCCATATTGTTAGAAGCAAATAAAAATATTTTTCAGCGCTAATGAACTTATGGTACGGGAGCTAGTGATAGATTTTCATGACCAAGTTCCAGTTGGAGCTAACTTTATTTATCCTTCAAGATACTAGGTAAACTATAATCCGACAAATTTTTGGGAGGAAATGAACGAAAAAAAAAAATTTTTTTCTACATGTTTGGGAGGCTGCCACTGCTAGCCCCACCCACGGAATCGCAGCTGACGGTCACAAGTAATCATAATATTAACCCCTTATACAGTAGATTTCACTCGAGAGGAAATGATTGGCCGAATTTGCATCTGGCTCCCATACCATTACAATGATTACTTAAATAATCAAATATCATCAAAGAATCCATTTTTGGAAGGTTATCTGATTGAGCTTGCACAAAACCAGCTTCTACTTTATTAGTTTACAGGCTACAACAACATTTTATTTAAATAAATTGCAAATAAAATGACCTACCGCGTTGGGCCGCTCGGTCGATTCGTGAACTATCGATGAGTATCGACTGACTGACTGACTGAGTGCTGAGTGCGATCGGACCGTCACTGTGATGACACACACACCCGCGTACACTGACTTTTAGCGGCAGAACGGCATAATGTTTATAAATTAATATCTCCGTAAGTAATGGTCCGATTTGGATAATTAAAAAAAAAATATCATTCTTATGTCATAGCGAATAACGTGGATACTAGTACTATTGAAACTTTACTGATACTCATTGCTAAGCATCCCAGTAAATGCCGCAAGTCCACCAAGCGGCCGATCGCTCGCAGTCAGAAGAAAATGTTTTTCAAAATCATTATAGCATTTCTCACCGTTTAAACTTTCTCTGGACTCCCACAAATAGTTTAAAAACCAAAATTAGCCAAATTGGTCTCTTGATCTCAGTCGGTCGTCCTTGAGTTTTAGCGAGACTAACGAAAAGTAATTATACTTTGCTCAAGTTGTCCCTTCATCACACAAACAGAAATGCTCCATTGATTCCTCGGAGTTCTTGAATAAATTATAACTAGTATTTAAAATACTAGTTATAATTTATTTATGTTGTATGTATTCTCCCGCATTTGACAGTTCATATATATACTGACTGTGGTGATAAAAATGATGAACCTTGTGTCTGGTGATAGATATATAAGTACATTGTATTTTATATTACTAAACTGACAGTACTCATTAAACAAAAATAATAAAAAGCTAACAACTGGGGCCAGCAGATTCCATTTTTGCGTGGTTTTCTCCCTACACTATACTTTTTTTAATATTTGTTATGAAAGGAAAAGAGAGTCGCAATATTCTAAAACAGTACATAATAGTTTTTTATGTATAAAATAATAATATGAATAAATCTCACCAATTCAACCTTACTAGTGCCGAACAGCAACAAGTGGAGCGGCGCCACCATGGTGGTCTGCTTGCAGCTGATGGCCCGCGTGCGCACCTTCTCCCCGAACACGAACAGCGGCGAGGGAAACTTCTGCTCGTGGTTGGAGCAGTTCACTGATGTTTTGTGGATAAGTGCGGGCTTGCCTTCCGTCGTTAGCACCTGGGATAGAAGGAAAAACTATAGCTATCTATTGGTGAATAATTCTTTAATAGTTCCTAAGATGACTACCTCTATTCAAAATGGCCAATCTGCTTTCGCTTTAAAGGTCATAATAACATTTTAGGATTTATGGTGCCTTATATCATTTAGGCATAGTAGTAGCTTTCCATCACTGAAACATTTTTTAAATCAGATTGATATATCTTTTTTACCTAGTCTTTGTTACTTAACATCTTTTCAGTTTTCCATTGGTGAAAGATTTATCAAAATAAGTTCAGCAGGTTTAACCCTATATGCAACAAACACTTTTATCTTGTTTAAAATATCTGTTTTGTTAATTCTTCGGTATGTTCCCTTGATAGTTTAGATTAAAATAGGGTTCTAGGATTAGTTTTTGTTTTGACAAAATAGATATTATACAATAGATATGAGTATGTGTTTTTTATGTATGAATGAATTTATCTAATAAATAACAAATTGTATGGAGAGGGAAGCCAGGGTACTTTATTAAAGACACATAATTTAATTAACTGGGCTATGTAAAAGTGCATTAATAAAAGTTTCCAATATAGTATTTTACATATTAAGCCCGATAACTGAGCGTGTAGAGTTACTAAACTTACTACTACTACTAACCTTCCTTTTCCCTTGATGTAAGCACACATTGGGATACAATCCCATACAAAGTAACGCGACCACTAAATCTAAAACTGGATCTTGAACATTGGGGTTCCAACGCTGAGGTACACAACATTCTTCTGGGAAACCTATTGTGGATGTTAATATATCTGCAATCAAATAAAATATTACAAATATTTTGTGTAAGAAATTGCTTTCAATTACATAACGCTTTTTATTATAGTAGTGACACAAAATTATATGAAAAATTAAGTGATATTACATTATGAATTCAAAGTGAGCTAAATAAAAGATTTTTATTAGGCTCTAAATTGAATATAGGTATGGAGGAAGACGGAATAGTCTAATGACAGCAGATAGATAGACAAAAAAACATATCATGTATGGACTATGGCACTTTTTCAAATAGATTTATTTTTCAATGAATAAAAGTCTTACTTATAAGTTGATATTTAGCTTCGCTTGTGACTCGCAGCGTTGTTTGTTGAACGCCTTTCCAATCGCACCATTCGGCTTCAGCCGTTTCTCCCTTTGCACGTTCTCGTTCCCACATCTTAAAAGGAATAAAAAAAAAAATAAATTTATTTCGTTTCAATAGTGTTCTTATGAGAATCAAACGACGGTTTGTTATACATATATCTTATAATTATATACATACACCCAAGTGTCTTAAACGGTTAAAAAATAAGTATTTCTTTATTAACTTAGTTACCTGGAACGCGTTCAGCATAGCAACATGATCACTGGCCCTCTCCCCTGCTAGGGCGCGCTGGTGCCCACTAAGTCGACGCCGTCCCTCAAGACTAAATATTTCTGGGAAGGTGGTCGAATTGGCCGCCATTGTGGTCAAAGCATCACCCACTCCGAGAACGAAACCGAGCACCATCATCTTACCAAGACGAGGTTCTAGAAACAAGTAAGCAGTCAGAATTGTTTATTTTAATTAAACTTTTTACAAAGTACTTTTGACACGTCAAAATAAATCAGTCAGTCAGTTTGTCAGGATACTGTCTCTCTCTCTGTCGAACACACCGTAGAATTATCATTAATTGAGCTTCAACGTTATGTTATACTATGCGTGTACCGCCCCCCTAATAGTGATTATAACTTATTTAAATCGACAATGGGCGATGTAATTGTTTGTGGAGACTTTAATGTAGATATTATAGTAGAAACGTCATTGAGTCGTCGGCTATTAAATTTGTTTAAATCGTATAATTTAATACATTTATTTACTGAGCCGACTCATGTGGGAGATACATATGCCACATGCATAGACAACGTGTTCTGTCAGTGTCAAGTGAATGAGAAATTGATTATTGACAATTTAAGTTCCGACCACTACGGTCAAAACTTTACTTTAATGGATACTATAATTTAAGAAAGGCAAAAAATAATTTGCCGCCCTAAGACTGTCAGCAGAATAAGTTGTCGTAAGTGATTTGGACACAAACTCAAAGACTCCAGATGAACTGTATAATAGAGTGTTTAATTTAATTTTATCTCAGTTTAATAATAGTTTTAAAGAAAAAATCTTTAAAAACTTTGTAACTTAAATTTAGTGATTGGGCAACTGTAGGCATATTTAGAAGTAGAGAGAAACTTTATGAACTATACGGGGAGAAGCCATTTAACCATGATGAAACTGGTGATCCTAAGTTTTTACAATATGTTAAAAAAAATTCAGACTTTTAGATTTGTTTGAATCCAGGCAAATACGATATATATTAGAAAGCTAATTATGAAATCTGACGATAAAATAACAGCTACATGGGACGCTATTACTAGTATTACTGAAAGATCGGTAAATATTAATGAACAAGTTAAGTTGAAAATTAACAATGTAATGATATATTCTGAAAAAGAAGTGGCAAACGCTTTTGAAAAATATTTCACAGGAATTCCGGTTAAAGTAACGTCTAGCCTTAAATCTTCTCCCATCCCATTGCATTGTTAAAAAGTAATCACTTGGGTTGTAACAATAGTTTCAATTTCAAGTATGTTTCACCAGTAGATATAATTAAAACATTTAAAAGTAATTTAAAAAATCTGGTGATTTATGGGACATATCTGTAAGATTACTTACTGAAATTATTTATAATATTGCTCCACGTCTAGCTCTTACTTTTAACAAGTGTGTGGATACAGGATCGTTTCCTAATTTTTAAAAAGGGTGACAAAACGATCCTGGTAACTACAGACCTATCTCTATATTACCATCACTAAGTAAAGTTTCGTATGGTTTTACTAAAGGTAACGAATTGTTAGACTTTATTCTTAAAATTATAAATAATAATGAAAATCGAGTGTCAAAAAATAAAATAGAAGAAGTTAGAAGATTAGGTAGGAAAAAAAGTTGGAAAAAGGCGAGTAATTTTAACGTTAAAAAATATGGGACAAAAAATCGAAATTTTGAAAAGTAAAAAAAATGCTGAATGGCTCTGAAATATACATAAAAGAGGATTATCCTAAGAAACGTAAACAGTTACATGAACAACTAAAGCAAGATCGCGCTGCAGGCAAAAAAGTTATACTTAGATATGATAAAATAATTATGCTACTTAATAACAATGCAGATGGCAAGTCACGCTCAAATAAAAACTTTTTTACCAATTTCACCTGAAGCCTCACAGCTACAGAGAAAATAAAGAAGATAATACAAAACAAATCCAAAAGAAAAATAAAACTTCCAGCATTACATCCTACATGACAAAACAAACAAACACTCAAGCATTAAGTTCCAATAAATTAACTGAACAGACAAAAAATGCGAAAATAGAGTCCCTCCGCCTCCCCCAAGCCGGCTTGTCACCGTGGGAGAATTAGACCACCACAAATTACCTCTCTTTACCAGAAATTACAAATAAAAAACTAAGAAAACATTAAGACACAGATACACAATACCTTATTGCGACTTTTTTGAACGTAAGGACACTATTACAAGATAGTAGACTCTTAGAACTTATTTTAGCCACAAAAGAATTGAAACATTGACATACAAAGCCAGTACAACGCTTTTAAAAATAATTTAAAAAAGTTTTTAGAATACATACCAAAATTAAACAAAATAAACGACTACGAAGACAATTTAAAAATTAAGCAACTTTTGAAAGAAAAAAAACAACTATATTCAGAAAAAAGAGAATTAGCAAGAAAAATACGAAGGCAGATAGATTATTTGAGAAAAACACATAGAAGAACTGGTGGTATAAAGAAAGCGTGCTGGAACTGGAGCGCACGAAAGACTGGACAGGAGTAGAACAGAAATAATATCAGACGCTACAGAATACTACAAAAATCTATACAATACTGAAAACATAAACATTGTAAAAATTAAAACTCAATTTTTAACACATTTTGAATCCACTCCACCATCTATATTAAAAAGTGAAATCGATCATGCCATAAAAACTCAAAAAAGTAATAAGACGCTAGGGGAGGATAATATCTCGAATGAGTTACTTAAATCATTTTCGGAATCCTTGCTACCTCCTCTACAACTTCTATTTAATAGTATACTTGGAGCTGGAGAGACACCGACACAGTGGTTAAAATCCACAATAATTTTGCTACACAAAAAGGTGACAAAAGCAATGTAGTAATCGCCCGATCAGTTTAATGTCTGATTTGTACAACATTTTCTCCAAGATTTTATTTAATAGGTTATCGAAAATATTAGAAGAGAAACAGCCATCCGAACAAGCAGGATTTAGAAAACGCTATTCTACAATAGATCATATCCACGTTATCGCTCAATTAATTGAAAAAGCAAACGAATCAATCTTATTAGATTGTGTATTTATGCTTCATAGATTACTCAAATGGAATTGGGCTAGACATGTTAGTAGGAAGAATGATAATCGATGGACCAGACGAATAACAGAATGGATACCTAGATATAATAACAGAGGAATGGGGCGCCCGAGGAAAAGATGGAAATACATTTTTGTAGAAAAGGGGGGAGCAAACTGGATGACTAAAGCTAGAGACAAGATTCTGGAATTCATGGAAAACTATAGGGGAGGCTACGCCGAAGAGGCGACTTCTACTTAAAAGGGCGTAAATTACTCAACGGAAGAATAACACTACATTGGGAATGGTTGGAGAAAAGGTGTCTTCGCATTTTTAAGATAATTCAAAAAATTTTTTAATATAGTTTATTTACATTTACCTAAAGTATGTAGGTACCATTTTGTTCGATAACTTTTTGCCATCTTGTAGGTAGGGACATGATACCATTGCTATAGAAATTTTGGTTGGCTTCCGGTCAAAAAACCGCGACAAGTAGTTTTGGCAGTCTTCTCGTGATGTTAACCTGCCACTGCCTAAAGAGTTTTGAAGAGACCGAAACAGATGGAAATCTGAAGGTGCAAAGTCAGGACTATACGGCGGATGCATTAATACCTCCCAGTCAAACTCTTAATTTTTGCTGAGTGGCTAAATATGTGTAAGGTCTAGTGTTATCATGATGAAACCCACACCCCTTCTGTTGATTAATTCCGGCCGCTTTCTCTCAACTTCTTGCTTTAATCTCATCAGTCGCAGTAGAGTTCAGAATCGATGGTCCTGCCTGGTGGTAACAGCTCATAATCCCTTCCAATCCCACCACACACACACAGCATCACCTTGTTGCGAGTTAACCCGGGTTTCGTCACAATCTGTGAAGCCTGACCGGCCCGTTCGACAAGAACGTGCATTTTCGCACGTTCTTGTCGTACGTGATCCACTTTTCATCACCAGTTATCAGCTACTTCAAAAATAGTTCAGTTTACGTCGTAATAAAGAATCACAAATGAGTACACGGTTCATTAGGTTTCTTTCAGTGAGCTCGTGAGGTAGGTCACCAACGGATGCAGGAGTCGCTCTCCTCAAGCATATTTGCAACGCATGAGAATTCAAATTCAAAATATTTTATTCAAATAGACTTTTTACAGAGTACTTTTGACACGTCAAAATTGGTCAGTCAGTCAGTTTGTCTGTAACTTTAAATATAAGAGAAGTGTCATCAGCAAAAAGTACAATGTCGCACAAATTCCTCACGTAGTATGGCAGATCATTAATATAAATCAAGAATAAAAGTGGACCCAATATTAAAGCTCGTGGAACGCCCATTTTTAAGACGGATCCAGAAGATTTTTTCACCATTTCAAGTCCTTTATCACTAATACTATAATTTTTTTTAAACCGTTTCATGTTCAACACAATTAAAGGCCTTGAACAATTCACAAAATACGCCAATTACATGTGACACACACAGTATAAATACTAAAAATAAAAACAAACTTGTAACGCCATACTATCGTCTCCACAAAGTAATGCGGCTTGTTGTTCGCATCTATAACATGATTCCACAGACTATATTAGATTTGCCACTTCAGCAATTTAAAACTTGAATGATTAGACAAAGCTTGGATTCAAAATGCTCAGTTCTTCTAATAGGAAACTGCTTTCCGAACTGGTGGTAGCTTCAGACAAACTGTCTGACTGACCAATTATGACTGACGTGTCAAAAGTGCTTTGTAAAAAGTCTATTTGAATAAAAATATTTTGAGTTTGAGTTTGTCTGAAGCTACCACTATCTCAAAAGAGCTGGCAAGAAACACAACAGATGATCTTTTCACAATGTATGTAATTGCTTACGTCATTTACATTCCAAGCTTTCTCAACGTTCACATAATCCCGTACAAAATAGTCTGCTTTATTGATATGAGTTTTCAATCGCTTAAGTGGCAAATATAATATAGATTGTGTCATATTCGATCGAGCACCTATTTACTTGAAGCAATTACTCTATGTTGAAACGAAAATATTAAAAAATTCTCTTCATGTCTCTTCTGAGTCAAAACATTTTCGGAAAATGATGATTTTACAATCTTTACGTTATACAAATTTGGTCATAATACCTTGGAGCCACAAATTAACACAACTCACTAATAACTAACTTAAATGGTTATGTAGGATTTACAGCCACTACATTATGAACTCGATACCCTATAATGAAGTTAGCAACCGACTTATAAGTATGTCTCGATGTAAATCATGAAGTCTATATTCTTTAATGTTATATCCTTCTTACCTATGGGTAGCTTAGCCAATATAGTTCCAAGGGGAGTAAGTGCATCATTGTTGTCCAAACAGCCCAATTCCCGAAGCAATGCTTCAGCTTCAATAACGGCGTCTAGTGGTGGCGGCTCGGGGGCCTTTGAGAGGAAGTGCCCTATGTTGCCAAGACGTAAGAGCTTGATGCTAAAATAAAGATTAAAATTGTAAGGTATTTAAGAACTTACTAGATATATTAACAAAATATTAAAAAATCTCTTTTTAGAAAAAAATTTTTTGGAATCTTCCAAATTTTATTTTATAACATACTAAAAAAAATAAAATTGTAAAAAAAATGTAAATTTGTTTATAACTGAAACTTAAATATTTATTTAACAATTTCATACAAAGATACCATCCAAATTTACGCCAATAGATCTATGTTTATTTTAAAAAAAAAAGAATTCGACCAAGTGCGAGTGTGGAACTCACTTTTAACAAAAAGAAATTAACCGACTTCTAACTGAAAAATGCAATAAAAAGTAAAAATTATTACACTCAAATAAATTAAAGCCCGTGAAGATATATTAATAAAATATAGAACCTTTTTTATTGGAGTCGCTTAAAATATTTTACAAGTTGTTATTTAGCTACATATCATGTCGTCAACAGTAGTTGCTAAGATATAGCTTTAGATTCATTTCATACGATGCGAGGACAAAAACGTCCATGTTTGCGATTTTACTAACATTCGAATATGTTATACATATACATGTCTTCGGTACAGATTTAAGCCCCGATTAACGTTAAAGTACAGACAAACAGACAACGAAGTGATCCTATAAGGGTTCCTTTTTTCCTTTTAAGGTACGGAACCCTAAAACACATATTATTTAATATATATTTTTTTAACGCTAGGTTACAAAAAGTATGTTTTAAAGTCAACATCAACATTTGCCTTATTGTTAAGTTATGATTGATATTGTTACCTAAGAGCAAGCTCATGCAGCGGCGTCCTGAACATCTCAGCAGTTTGATGTTCCTCCAGTCGTTCATACCTGGCTACCGAACATAGAGTGAAACAGACCCCGGGGCGTACTCTACCGGCTCTGCCCTTACGCTACAAAATTACTTTCGATTAAGTCGACTAAATAATGTGCAAACAATAAAATCGAATTAATTAAAATAAGAATAATTTTTAGTTTCGATGTTAGTCGCCCACTGCTATATTTTTTTAAAATACTTTACTTACTTGTTCCAAATTAGTCCGACTGGCCCACACCGTGGCGTATGACGTCATATTGTTATGTGACGTGAACAGTTTCATTTTTGCTTTACAAGAATCTATTACGTAGACCACATCGTTTATCGTTATTGATGTCTCCGCTATGTTTGTTGATAATATCACCTAAAAATAATAAAATACAGTAAGTTACATAAATAGTTTTTTTTATTATTCTTATAAGGTGCTACAACATTAATTGAGAAAAGAAATATTTGTGTTTTATCTTTATTTCTTCGTGGATTATATTTCAATTGAAAATTCACTGCCCAATAGAATACATTTTTTTTAATTTGATTTTCTATAATAAATAATATCTAACTTATTGATATTTCATTCCTTGACAAGTATTTTTTATAACATAATCATGCATGAAAAGGAATTTATTCTTAATCTAATATTTATATAATATTGAGCAGAACGGCCATCATGAAATAGGTATTGCATATTTTAGTAGGTATCTTTACATAGTATACAATGCCGTCTATTCTTATATTTCGTCGTCGTTATAGTCTATTCGTATACTTAACGGATTTTAATGCAGTTTTCAGCAATAGATAGATTCTAGAGGAAGGTTTATATGTAACTGCTGACTAAACCTTACGAGATAGATCAAATTATTGTACTACGGAATTGTATATCTTAAAAAAATCAATAAAAATCCGATAATGGTATCTACACTGTACCCATGCGAAGCCGGAACGGGTCGCTAGTATTTTACAAATGGTTCTATTGCAAAAGGCGTCACAAGAATAAATTAAATGGAAAGCATTTCTTATGATTGATCATGTCTTTAAAAAAATTATTAAGCTAAAATAGGCAATATGACCTGAATGCAAAGTGGCGTCATATCTTGCAGGACGCTTTTGATGTCAACATTTTCGTAAAATACAAAGATAATGAAACTACATACAAAACTTATTGTTTAACGTCATGACGTCAACTGTGAGATGGATTTTTTTTTAAAGTTTTTTGTTCAGGTAAAGAAATCTAAAATATTGTTGCGAATCAATATCACAACAATTCGCATGCCTAAACCAAGGTTTAATACAAACTTGCTAGAAAATGCCAAAATAGAATAAGACGGCAAGATGTCGTTAGCCAGAAGATTCGAGTCTTCGATGACTGACGTTTGGGAAAAGAACGGCATTAGGAAAATTTATGTGTTTGAGTGAGGTGGGTATAACTCTAGATCTTTCCAGGGGTAGTCAGAATAATCTTTTTTTATATTGCTAGTATCAAGTTGCGAGAAGTTTCTATATGAAAACCTATATAAATAGTTGTACGGATGATTGTAGGTTAGTCTATTACTCGAGAGTAAGGGATTTCGAAGAGATATCGAAGTGCGGAGAATGTGGTGCCTAGTCGTAGTAGTGAGATATTGTGAAGTGTATAGCGACAAATAACGGCGTAGTAATTCGGGAGTAGTGCGCGTAATGTGGAACTGTGCAGATCGAAAATAAAGACTGTAAAATAGTGCGAGATAGTAGTGTAGGGTTATTGTTTTGTGTTGTTACATTATTTGAACTTTGGACATTTGAAATAAATACTTTACCAACAAAGCATCTATCAATTTCTTTCAATCCAGAACTCAAGTTCGTAACAATATATTACCTTAGTAATCCCAGGGGGCGGAGTTACAAATACTTTCTTCTGATCGTCCCTCGGTATCTGACTGTGTAAAGGCAGTATCACATACTTGTCAGTGTTGCCAAAGATTCGGTTTTGAGATAAATGTTTCATTAATGCAAATATTAAGTTCCAACCAGGTAGGAATATTAGGACTGCTCCTTCGCTACCTAATTTGTCTATGTACATGAGAATAGCTTCAATTAGCTCGAAACTTAGCTGGAAATAAATAAAATTTAATTTATTAGCAATATGATATATATATTATATTATTGGAGATATAATCATCACAACCCATTAATAGCCCACTGCTGAGCCTACTCCTCCTCAGAGTGAGGTTGGGGATAGGCCATAGCCCACCATGCTGGCCCAGTGCAGGTTGGCAGACTACAGACACCTTTGAGACCTTTAGGGAACTTTCAGGAGAGCAGGTTTCCTCACGATGTTTTCTTTCACCGTTAAAGCAAGTGATATTTAATTGCTTGAAACACACATAACTCAGAAAAGTCAGAGGTGTGTGCCCTCGATCGATCGGACTCGGACCTCCTGAGTAGACATCAATGTCTTAACCACTGGGCTATCACTGCTTATTATTCGGAGATAAAAAGTGAAGACAAAATTAGCGATATTTATTTTAAAAAATTAAATGTTATAAAAGTTAATGAAAAAATACAAAAATTTGTAGATTTAAATTGGGAATGTTTTTATCAAAAACTACATTGAAATATAAGTGGATTTTTTGCTATTACAAGAAAAGAGTTTTGTAAAACAAGATATATTTATAAATATAAATATTAATAACTTACATCTTTCTCAGACAACTTGGTCATAGCTTCAATAGTTTTTGGTGAATAATTGCTTCCAAGTTGAGGATTCTTGTTAAAATCTTCATCTTCATCAACACCAACACCTGGAATATATCATAAGAGGTTAACAAATATTGAAATAGGTAATTATATCCTATTGATAAATATATGTATAGTTTTATATAAATATGAATATGATTAGAAAGTTCTTTGGAGATGTTAGATATGCGACATGGCGTAAGATACCTTCATCATCATCATCTTCATCATTATTAACCCTTTTCCCTGAAGATTTTCTTTTTCTTCCATCAACAGGAGGCATGAAATTAGTTAACTCAATGCAATCTTCCAGGAAATATTGTTTAACTGGATATGTGCGACCTGGCACCTAAAAAAACGTACAAATAATAACAAAAAACTTTACGGCATCAATTCTGGTTCTAAACATCAAAAAGAAAAAAAAATCGGGTTTGATATATAAATTTTGAAAATTGTAGTTCTTAAAAACAAATTGGCGGTAGTTCGCACAGTGAACCGTATTGAGTGTGTGTCCAACTGTACTAGCGGTTTTTGCATGTCACTGAATCATAAAATGGCGTCCAGACAATACTTATCAAAGTAATAGGATTTTTTTTATGGAAACGAACTTTCTAGAAAGTAAACACAGTAAAAAATAATTACCTCAATAACTGGGCAGTTTCCGAAGTAACTGACGAATAGTGTTGTATCTACAGTAGCTGACATAAGAATAATTCTTAAATCAGGGTATGTGTGCGCCATGTCTCTTAGTAAAATGAGGGCGAAGTCCGTGTCTGCATCACGCTCATGGACCTAAAATAAAAAACATTTAATTACAGAAAACATGAAATAGAACGCTAAATCCTACTAATAATGTACTGTGACGTCATCATTTGTAATGAACTCAAGCTTCACGTGAAAGTTTCATCAATGCTAATGGAAAAGTTTTCTATGTTTTTTTTTAAATATTAATTGTTAAAATTAAAGTCAAATAGAAAATTTTTTTTTAAAAATCATTAAAATATCTCTACAAATGAAAAAGTTATGGGACTTTAAAGTTGCGTATCAAACAATTATTTCGTTTCATGCGGCAGGCCAGCATGTGACGTCATGTCACTTAGTCGACACGCGCGTATACACTTTGCTGTTATTTGCGGCGCTCGTGTCGAATTTTGTTTATTATAATAATGACTGGGGCTTTAAAATATGCCTACAAATATTGTATTGTCTGTTATGTAAAAGCACGACAGTTAAAAAGAAAAAAAATCCATCACAGCGTATATATCAATTTTAGGTAAATTATACAATTTACCTAAAATTGATATCCTATTACGAAATCTTCTTCCATTATGTTAAAATAAAAACTAAACTACTTATAAATAATCAACAAACACCTGTACGTGTAATATCTACAAGCGGCGCAAGCGCTCTGGTGCGACTGTAAGTGAGATGACAATCATTCCAATCACAATCGTTCCACGCTAAAGTATATTTCTCAATCACTTATTGACGGATTTCAAAAATGTTTTCACGGGTATATTAGTTTCGATCTATATTTCAATTTTATTAAGTTAAATATAGCATTATCAACATAATTAAAACTTCTCCATTAAAAAGTAACCTTGATTTGGACTTTTTTTACTTAGGAGAACAAACACCACATCTTTTTACACAACATTATGTTCTTATTAACTATTACTTACTCATATTTTATACAAGAAATATGAAACTACTAAGATCAAAATATAAATTTAAAAAAAACATGACAAAATCCCATAATTAAGTGAATCCAATATTAAACATAAAATTCAGCTGTGTCTATAGGATAACTTCTGATTATTGTATAAAAAAGTAAGTAGTAAGAGTGTGGTTTTTATCTGAATTTTAATATCTATTTACCTCATCAACTAAAACGTGACTGACTCCTCTCAAGCCACCTTCAAGTTTCCGCAACAAAACGCCAACAGTACAAAACAATATGGATCCGTATGGACGAGGTTGCACAGATTCAAAACGTACTGAATACCTGAAAATAATTTATATTCAAACATACATAACTATGATGATGCAACATCTCATTCAAAGTTTGATAATGGTCATAAAAAAGTTTGCAGTTACAATTACGTGTCAGCTTACGAAAGGTGTTATACATTAGAGATCATGGCATCCTACT
The DNA here is from genome assembly GCA_905147385.1 of Limenitis camilla. Taxonomy (NCBI): domain Eukaryota; kingdom Metazoa; phylum Arthropoda; class Insecta; order Lepidoptera; family Nymphalidae; genus Limenitis; species Limenitis camilla. The sequence continues at coordinate 6,899,933 of LR990248.1, forward strand.
TTGTGTGGTTTATGGTTTCTAATTATAAATGAAGACATAGATAAGAAAAAACCAGTCATTTCTCATAAAAGATTCTCATTAAAGATTATTCATATTTTCAGAAAATAATTTCGAAAAAAATAGGCAATAAGTCACGTGACAGCGAACACCGATCAGAAAGTGTTACGTCACGCCACGCAAAAACGTCATTGTTGTTTTTACGTTTGCATACAACAGAGCAGGTTACTTCGCAGACCGTGACGTCATTCAAGACGCCATGAAACTATTCAGAGATTTTTGAGGGAAATCTAAATTGGTTTTTTTAAATACATAATACGTAACGTAAATATTGCGTTTTCTTTAAAATATAGAGTTTTTTGGGATAAAATAGATATTAAAGTATATGATTAATCTAGTTTTTAAATTTAGTCAAATAGCCTACCATTTAGAATAGAATATTTACTAAAGATATATACTGTTTTATGAATATGCGCACTCACCCGACACTGTTACCAAGCTCCTCACAGCGCTCGTTAGCGACGCGCTCCGCCACACTCACGGCGGATATGCGCCGCGGCTGTGTGACGCACACGTTGGCCCATGCACCCTGCCCGCTCGCCACGTAGTCGTCCAGGATGAACTGACACACCTACACAACATCGTTTATATAACTACTAAAAAACCGTCAGAATATTATATTCCCCATCGTAAAATATTTCTGCTGAGTTTCTTGCGCCCGTTTTTTTCAGGTTTAGGTCAAGTTGTTCCGGTAAAAAAATATTTGACTTTGAATGCTCAAGAATTGAGGTACTCTAAATTAAATACTAAAAGAATTAACTGCATTGAATATACCAGTGGGCCGTTAGCTAAAGTTCAACAAAATGAAGGTTTTTCTGTGTTGTATTTGTATTACATTTATACTTACCCGTAAGGGGACGGGTTAGAATACAATTCCTCTTTGCCGCTGGGAGAGCATCTCGTAAGAGGCAGTATCCTAGCACCCCCATTGGTGGTAGGGGATCTGTTCCCCGACTAGCCTAGACGACTAGACTAGACGACCACCAGCATGCGAATCCGACCGCCAAGTCTTTGACGCGTTCCGATCGCATCGCATGAGGGCCAGATTTACCCCCTCCCACTCCAATCCCATTAATGCTACGGTTTCAGTGAACTGTGGGCTCTAACTCAGGATCCACTCAAACCGCAGCATTCTTTTCTGGGCTCTTAACTCAACTTTCGAGGCGGCAACGCACCGGCAAAACAAGAGAAACTCTCTAGTTTTGCCGATGTCCATGGGCAACAGTGGCCACTTTCCATCAGGTGGTGTCTGCTTGTTTGTCCCTAATCTACCATTAAAAAAACAGAATTGTCACTTTATATGTATGTAATGTTTGTTACCTGAGTAGTTTTCCCACAACCAGTGTTTCCGCGAATGATAATAACGGGATTCTCATTGATGGCCTCCATTATTTGAGAACGCATCGCATGCACGGGTAGCTGCTCTCTTTCTTGTACACTTTCCTAAAATAAAATTAGCATTAATAATTTATATGTGGGCTTAATAAATAACATTATATCTCTATAATATTCGGGATTCTAAGCAAAACAATGTGTCAACGGGAAATACCCTATACGATTTGTGATTCCAATGACAAAAACGGGCATATCTTTTGTTTCCGTTAACTTAGAAGATTGATTTTAAGATTGATACATCCCTTCCCACACAGATAAAATAAAATTCTATAAAAAAAAATATAGAATAGAACATTAATTATTTGTAATTTTCAGGACATATTATTTAAAATAAAACTGGATAATCCACTGAGGAAGTTGGAAATAGCGTAAATTTTAATGGTACTCTTGTATGAAAATCTCAATAGTTTGATTTTTGCCAATTCTTTTTATACACACTATCTAGGTAATATAATAGTTATTTATGCAACTGTGTATAATAAGAGGTATTATCAAAAGTTGTACACAAGACGCTATCTACACCCATGATTAAATCCTCTATAAAAGATTCTGAAACACTTAGTTTACTGTTAACATCGTCCATTACTGAGTATATACAAAAAAACTAAGTATTGATGAGACAATCATTTATTGTAGTTGTAATAAATATTTTGAATAGTGTAATTAATAAAATTCACTTTAATTTATTCTTTAATGTTAGAAAGTAATCGCTCATTTTTTGTAAACGAAACAATAAAAATATCAAAGAAAAATGGCGGGTATTGAATTGGGTTGTTCTAGATAGTCAGACGCGCGTGATACCACGCATGAGCAGAATGTGACTATCTGTCGAGTAAACCCTTTGCGCAGAAGGAATTTAATTGTTATTATGAAATTCAGTACAACATTATAATAACCTTAGAGGACTTAAAGTATGGGAATAGATAATATAAATAAACATACATAATATTTTTCTATAATTAAAAATTAAATACCTGATAAAGAGTACTATTTTGACAAACATCACGATGACGCTTCTCCAAATCAGCGCTGATTTCATCTAAACTGATAGTGGCTAAGGGTCCCTCGTCTAAAAAAAAATTATAAATTTGATAATTATTTAGAAATTTTCTAAATTGTAATACAACCTTTCACAATTATAATAACAATATAGATTAGCCTAAATTCGACTGTTCTACCTTTTATCATCAGGTAGTTTCAGTCCCTACATCCATATGCCAAGTTTCAGCTGGATCATATAACAAGAAGTGGCTGAAACAATTAATCCGCCATCTTCCAAAGTCAGCCATAATGAATTGGGAATGAAGTAATTTTATTGTTCCCATTCGTCTCAGCAAACACCATTTGATACCCGTAAGATGGGCGTCTACAAAAAATGGTTCGCCATCTTGGGACATTCGCCATATTGGTTTTAGAATGAAATCACTTATGTAACCATGCCAATCTTGCCACTGAATTTGCAATGCTTGGTTATTATATATAGAATGCCCTCGCTTCACCAGGACAGATTTGATGCAATATGTAGAAGTTATTTGTCTTTTTCTTTCCTTCTTACCTATATTACACCCAGTCCAGGCATTCCAGTTAGACTGCGGTGGAGACCAGGAAACCACACCAGATTGAGTGGTTGGACGAGCTTGCCTCATAGCTGTCAATCTGTCAGCTTGCAGTAATATTACGCCTTGATCTTCTTGATTTTCACAGGGAGCATCCACATCTGGTGGTGTTATATCAAGCGCTAAAAAATATTAAATATGATATGTTTTATATCATTTTTGATCAGCTTTGAAAAATATATGACGCAATTGAGGCCTCTGGTATATAATTTTTTAAGTTTGTGTAATTGTGACTGTATAACAGTGAAGTCAACTCACTATTTGCTAATTTTAAGGTGATATTATATTTTTATTAAATTCAATGATATTTAAGAAATACACTGCAATTGTTTAATAATTCTTACATTGCAAAGCATCTTCAAGTTGGCTTTCAAGTTCCGGACTAATGGCCACTTTATATGGTTTCATAATACCTTCTGCTGATCTAAAATAGAAAGAAAACCTTATATCAAGATAATTTTACTACAAAATAATGGTTCTTGAGTATCTGACAAGTAGTTTGAATTAAAAATTCTATGCTATATATAACAAGCCAAGACTCCTAGGAGTGGAGCATCAAAGTAATGTTGCAAGAACGGGGAAAATTCATTCCTTTTGCTTCACTTCCGTTGCGTGCGCAACGTAAATCACGATAAAACAAAAAAAGGTGATTACACCCTTTTCTCTAACCTTTCACTCTCGTTTGTGACACAGACGATGTCGCGCGGGTTGGCTTGTATATATAAAAAATAATATTGGATACTTACCGATCCCTTTTCAATGTACCACTAAAGGCCTCGATCACACCGAGATGGTACAATTGCCTCACTAACGACAAAGCGCAAGACTTGCTGGCTGTCTGTTTATTGGAGGCTGTCTCCCGTCCCACCACAGTGCGTCCTAATTGACGAACGTATATCGACATTTCACAGCAGAAACTCCTATTATAGAAAATAATGTTACATTGTTATGAATGTTATGAATATATTATGAATGAAAATAGTTAAAATAGTAGGACATGGCAAACTGTAAAAGCCATTGGTCAATACAAGATCATATTGAGTCAAAATTAACATATTTCAGAGAAAGTTTACATATTCAATAATAAATGTTTTGGTTTTAATATTCAACATTAAAATAAAATTTAAAAGAAATAGAATCTACCGCCTCTGAATAATAAATCGAATTTTTTAAGCTTTACAATATTGCTATTCATCATCACGACCCGTCAATGGACCATTGCATGGCTCCTCCTCAGAATGAGGAGGGGAGGGGAGGGGACGGGTTAGAATACAATTTCCTTCTGCCGCTGGGAGAGCATCTCGTAAGAGCCGAGTAACCCAGCACCCCCTTGGTGGTAGGGGATCTGTTCCCCAACTGGCTTCCGACCACCAGCATGCGAATCCGACCGCCAAGTGTCATTGACGCGTTCAGGTCGAGCCGCATGTGGGCCAGACTTACCCCTCCCTTTCCCATCCCATTAATACTGTGGTTCTAGTGAACTCTGAGTTTTCGATCAGGGTCAACTAAAACCGTAGCATTCTTTTCTCCATTCCCCTTCCTTAGTCTATTTTCAAGGTGGCAACGCATCGGCAAAACAAGGGTCACTCTCGTCCCTCGGACCTCCCGAGTAAGACAATGAAGTCTCAACCACTGAGCCATCACAGCTATCTGGGCCATTACTGCTATATGATATTGCTATTAATATTATATCTAAATATTTTATTGTATAAAAAATATATCAAAATCTACTACTTACCCTGAAATATAGAATATTTCAATACTCTGGGAGTGAGGCCAGAAAGACGGTCTCAGAGAACTCTATACACCTGTATTCAAAAATGATCTAAGGTTATTTGATAATTTAAGATAATTTTGTTTTTTATCAATATTAAATTTCAAATTATTACTATATAAATAATATGAAATTTAATCCGAACCTTAAAACTTATTATTCATTCCCTTAGACCACTTTCAAAATATCAGGGTTATTCTCAAAAATGAATGTATTTTGGTAACTTTGAAGCAAACTTTGCTTTCTACTTGCAAATATTGCTTCTAAAAAATTAAAATCTGTAAATATATCTGTATATAGGTTTAAGATACTGTTCTATAATTTAAGGCCGAATTCACATATTAGCTGTCAGTATGTCTCTGGAAAATAATATTTTTAAATTTACTAATATTTAAGTGTAAATACAGCCATAAATATTCAATCCAGACAAGGTTACAGTACAACACTCCGGCCTCACTCCCATCATCATAGTACTTTTGCCAGTGATTTTTCAAAACTTATGAATAACCAGTGGCATATATAATGATAAAAATAAAATTAAACTAAACAAACTAAATAACTTATATAATATAAATTCTCGAAATAAATGTGACGAAGAAAATTTTTGTAACAGAAAGTAATAAATCATTGATATTTATTTTTAAATCTATACTAATATATAAAGCTGAAGAGTGCGTTTATGTGCTTGAACATGCTAATCTCAGGAACTACAGGTCAGGTTTAAAAAATTCTTTCAGTGTTATATAGCCTATTTATGGAGGAAGGCTATAGGCTATATATCATTACGCTAAGACCAATAGGAGTGGATGATCATGAACATGAAGTTGCAAGGGACTAGTACTACTAGTATTGCTTATATTGAAAAAAATAGTTAATAGATAGTTTATTATGCAGCTAACTAAAACACTAGTGAAAAAAGCAATTAAGTGTATTTATATAACATTATACTCCTATATATATGTATACATATATATATATGTCGGAACCATAAGTTAAGCTTGGTTTAGATTAGTTTTAGGTTAGCCTTGGTCTATGTCAATTTAACCTTAGGTTTAAACAGAGCCTGGGCAGTGGAGGCAAGTGTTGTAATTACTTAAAGGAGGCTCCTTAAACCTTCACCTTGGTCACAAGTCCAAGTCAATGTCAGAATAGTAAGAGATCATAATGTTTAGTTTCCTCCTGACCATATTGCGCCCATAGATTTCAAGATAGTCAAAGATTGTACATTCTAACTATCTTCTCTTCGTATTCTAGTAATTTCCGACAAATATATATATATATTTTTATTTGACACAGATGATGTCATGTTTCAATTCGAATAATGGATGACAAATTGTTTAATAAACTACAATAATACTAATAAATTCTAAATTTTTTTATATCTATAACAAACAGTAAAAGTAACTCACCTTGTATGGTCTGGTCCTACAGCTTTATATGTATAATCTGCATTGATTTTATTAATCTGCATAAATTGATGAAGCTTCGACTTAGCATTTTCCATATTCCAATTACCATGAAGACCCGCATTGACATCTAAGTCCTCAGCTTCTTCAACATTCTTTTGTTGTTGAAGACGATCTATGTATGTAAAGTTATCTCTTTCTCCCCCATAAGCTTGGTATGCTTGACCCATGGTTTCTGGTCCCATGCCCTCCTGGAAAGAAAATATAAATAATTGTTGACAAGGTTTACAACAATATGACTTTGCTAGTATTATTTTTTGGCGAGTCTAATGTTTAGATATGGACAATGGATTAAAATAATAATTGATTTTAATAAAAAAGATTATTACCTGAAAGACAGGCTTATTTTGTAATGGAGCACCACCATCATTTCCTGCACTTGGTGCTTCTTCAATTTTGACTTTAACTTCTTCTGGTACGTCATTAGCTGAAATCTCATTAGTTCTTACAAGAAAATTAACAAAATCTCTCGAAGCATTCTTTTGAGCTTCTTTTTTCGTGACGGAGTTACCAGCTCCGACATAAGAATAGCCATTCACACGAACCTCACACAGAAATCTTTGTCGATGTTTTGGACCTGAAAAAAATTAGTAAAATAAATATGATGTACATCTGTTCAGTAACATCATCTTAAATAATAAATAAGTCATCATAGTTTATCTTTGTCTCATATATAGGTTAAGTAAGATTATAACTTTTTAAATTATTTCATTTTACTCTTTCCTTTAGAGCTTATAATAATTAATAATATTTTTCTTACCAGTAGCACGGATATCAAAACTTGGTATAAGCGATTTTTTTGCCGCCCAAGAAAAAAGAAACGATTTTATATCCATTGTAAAATCTTATTACTAATTTCTATGATATGGATCAGTAGGAAATTTCGCAGTGGAAATTTACTATGTCAACAGCTGTACGAAATCATATTAAATCCACCATAAATCAATAACTATCAAATAGTTACAAATAAGCAAGTAAACACAAACACAATGCTGTACAAAGCACAGAACACCAAAGATAATGTATAACAGAACGCTGCAAAATGCAAAGATGATAATGTAAGGAATATAAGAACACTGCTTAATGCTTAAAATTTATATTTCATTTATCAATAATCAATATCAAGCCGGCGCTTATTAACCACTTATTAACTTGGTTCAGGGTTGCCATAAATGTTAAGGCAAAAGTAGCGAGCCTCTGCAGGAAAAGCATAGGCTAATCCAAAAAACCGCTTAGTTAAACAATTAATAAAATTTCTAAAATAATTGTTAAAAAAATTATAATATATGCTCTCGTAATATTCCTTTTTTAAAATTAATTTAGATGGTGCAGTCATTTAACTCTATTTATTGGCATATAATTAACTGTTAAAATAAATATGAATAAAATTAGAATTATCCTACATTAACTTTAAATGAATAGAAAAGTAGTATACGGGAAAACATTGATTCAATGGGGAAAACTTCCATGTATTGAATATTCCATGCTGTGATGCCATGTAAAAAAATTCAAACTGACAATTTATTTCATCTTTAATTCTTTACCATTAAATTATTTGTTTTTCTAGGTTATAAATATTGGTTTGGTATATATAAGAATTAAGATTTATAATTAATAAATAAAATAGGTATTACAAGAACTCAACGAAATTATCATTACCTACATACAAGATGAATGTTATAAGGGTTAGTTTTTAATTTAAGTACAACTAAATATCTTATTTATTCTTTAAAAAAACTAACCATTAATTTATTTATCAGAATTTATGGCGTGCGTCGCCAATAGTACGAAGTGTTATCAATAACCACACATTAATTAGGCCACTGGCTACAGCAACCATTACTCCAATAAAGCCAATTGAAGATGTTCCAGCAACAACAGTGGAATTGGACAAATTGTATAAACGAGTGGAACTTGAAATGCGAGGCATTGATCCTGCCGTATTACTGAGTTATTCCTGGTTCTGCATTGCTGCAGCTTCTCACCTAGGAATTGAAGTTACTAAAAGGTATTATAACTTAAATCCATTTATAAATACAGTATAAACTTTCAGTCGGAAATATTTACAATTGAAAAAAAGTTAAAAAGTAATGATACTACCTCTACAAGTCAGTATTTATGTACAAAAATGCCTCAAAGTAAAAACTTAATATGAGGGTTATTAATGCTGTTATTTTGAAACATAATTTATTTAATTTAAACATCTAAAAGTAATGATTTTTTAGGTTTTTACGATTGGTTTGGGTTAAATCAGGTTTATGCTCTTTTATTTGATTTCCTGACATTTTGAACACAGAAAAGACGATATAAAGTAGTTTCTAATCTAAAAATAATGTAAAAATATGGATTGTTCATATCTAAATGCTTGAGAAGGTTATCTTTAAATTTCTATTCTATTTGTTTCACAGCTGGGCACTAAGAAAAGCAGAGAAAGAAAGGCACACACTACTAAGATGTGTCCACATCTATAAGAAACATAGAGTCCAGTATGAAATAAGAACTTATTTCAGATTTATTCACTTACAAAAACTTACCGGCTCTACATGCGACACATATTTGGAATATATAGAGAGAAATTTACCAGAAGGATGTGCACTTAAAGTTACAAAAGTTGAATGTCAAGTGTTGCCAGATCATTTAATACCACCAAAGGAAGAATAGTAAACTTTTTTGACTTATAATGAAAACATTATCACTACATAGTATAAAACAAAGTTGCTCCCCGTCTGTCTGTCACTATGTATGCTTTTAAATCTACAAAACGGATTTTGATGCGGTTTTTTTAATAGATAAAGTGATTCAAGAGGAAGGTTTATATGTATAATACATGCATATTATAGTAAAGAAAGTAACAGAGCGGGTTGCTAGTTTAGAATGTGTTATTTGAACAAGAGGTGTTTTTCAAAAAAAAAATTGCATGAAATACTTGCTTGATATTTAAATAAAATTACTTGTGGAGACAAGGAGTATTTTAATACTTTTTAGAAATACCAGGACATGACAGAACTCTTTAAGTTGTATAAAGATTGTGTTCATTATAAGTCTAAAAAAATAGATTAGGTTAAACTTAGTAGTAATAGAATAAATTATCAGTTGTAAAGATAGTTTTATTTCCTTAATTGAACATCAGGAATAACATAATTATATAATAGGACGATGTTGTTTTTATGGCCATTGTCTTATTCCTACATTTATAAAATAAAATTCAGTACATTTAAAGTCGCTTAAAATTACATATCCTATTTAACATTGAGTGAACATCAAATTATAAAAGCATCAAAAATATTCAGAAACTGCTACATCAAAGTCTTAATGAAGTACTCTCCTCAGAATTGTTAAAAGAATTGTAGTACATTTGTAAAACAGTTTGGCAACTAGTATTTATTTGGCAAGGAGGTACTTTTAAACCTATTCTATTGAAACTGTTTGTTTTTACAAACAGTGAAAATGAATAAAATGGCAAATGTTAGTTCTAATGCGTGGAACATTAACATCACAGCACACCAAATATATTCTAGCCGTAGTATATAAGTTTGGTATATGAGGAAGTAGCAAACTCCCACTGCACAGGGAATAGTTAGGATCACTGAGAAGAAGACAGGAACTTCTGTAAATGAAAAAAAAATTAAATTTACAAAATCTTGGTAATTTTGGTGACTTAAGATTTAAAATGTAAGAAAATATTTCTATTTTTTTTAATAATAATTGTACACTGCAAAATAAAAAAAATATTTCGGCTAATGACGCCGTACTGTTTTTCCTATACTTTTGTGCTCCTAAGGTATTTTATTGACCAACTTACGTTTGCTGGACAAATTTCCTCGTCGTCCCAGAAAAATCCGTATAACTTCAACAAGACATAAAGCACAAAATATTCCAGCTTCAGTCAATAGAGCATTTTCTGGATACGATACATTTATCGCTTTCAATATCCCCATTGCAATTTCGCATACAAAAAACATTCCTAAATAAAATGAATTTAGGTAAAGCAATATTTCGTAGGCCAAGCTTGAGTTAACATTCGTCATTTTAGACATCGATGTTTGATTTGTATCTTTTGTTTTGGTTTCAATAATTTTGCAATTCGTATTTCGTAACTAGGGAGTAGGAAAAGGAACAGTGGGGTTGTCAAAAGCAGGGCTGCCAGTAAAGCCTTACTTTTTGTACCTTTTTTCCATGTAATTTTTTTTTAATATAATCGGAAAAGCAATAATTATTTAATTCTTGCGTAGATATCTTGAAATTCGAATTTTTCGTCCAAATATGTGTTGCGGTAGGCTGGCATCCCTGTAAGGATGTCAAAAGACTGGAAATAAATATAGGGGATGGAAAGGGATCACCGATCAATGGCGCTAAACATAATAATCAAGCGACAGTCTCAATGCTTTCGAAAAGTATTGATTTTATGATAATATTAAGAATTCTAGTTTTAATTCTATTTAAAACTAGATAATAATATTAAAAAAATATATGTTAATTTAAATCTTTTAGTTGATTTTCATGAGGTTACGTAATATGAAATAGTAATACGATGAACCGGCAATTTGTAAAGGAAAGCTGTGGAACTTGTGGTTTTGAATATGAGCTTTACGCTATGTTACAGCAAGCAAATCTCGCATTTGCTTTATTTACTTTAATTATAATGCATTGAAACTCAATGATGATATATATTTTATTAAACCTTAATAACTTTTTATTAAAAAGATTTATCTACAAGTTACATAAGTATACTTACGCAAGCTTTATGCAAATATTATATAGTTTTAGAGTACTTAACTATCTATTTCCATTCCATAGTATACTTACTAATTTTAGTTATATAATAAATGTGAAAATTTGGATATACCTAACACAACAGCGGCTGTACTGATTGCAATGAAATTTGCTGCACATAATATACTTTATAATCTTTTTTTTTTTTTTTTTTTTATTTTTCTTTATTGTACACAAATAAAACACAAAAAAAATACACTGAAAATAAAACTAAACTAAGACGAGTACAATGGCGGACTTATTCCAATTAGGAATCTCTTCCAGTCAACCTTGAATTGATTGAAAGGAATAACAAAATTAATTAATTAGGGTAGGATCAGTGAATACTACACAAAAACGTTTGTGTACATTTGAAATACAAAACAAAAAGAAATATATAACATTAAACATAGTAAAACCATATTATATATATGTTATACATTAATATTTTACATATATTAATACATTCACACACATACCTACATATATACATACATACATATATACATACATACCCACATACATACACATATACATACATATATACATGCATACATACACATTTCGACATTTTAATATGTTGGTTGTAGTGATGTCACCAATATTACTTTAATATAGCAGATCGATAAAATTTCTTTAACTTATACTTAAATGAAGCCAATGAGGGAGATTTACGTATGTCAACTGGCAACTCATTCCAGAGGGTCACTGATAAAAAGGTGAAAGACCTAGCGTATGTTCGTGAGGAACATACGGGTGCAGCAAGGGTAAGATTACCAGAAGATCTTAGCCGTCCATCACTGTCTTCAGCCATATATCTAAATCTTTCACGAAGGTAGTGCGGGGCGAGAGGATTAAAAAGAACGTTATATAAAAGGGTTAAAATATGCAAGTTTCGCTTTAATCTAACAGGAAGCCATTGCAATTTATTACGAAATTCCGTAATATGTTCAAATTTACGCAGCCCGTAAACATATCGAATAGCTACATTCTGAAAGCGCTCCATTTTGTTTACCAAATCTTCCGATGCGTCCAGAAAAACAACAATCTTTATAACTGAAGCTTCTTTATATCTCGAAAAAAAATTTTAGTTCCTACAGGATGATACTAAAACAATAAATTTTGAGTGTCTGAATATTTCTATATAGCAATATATTGAAAAATAAATTGAATACCTAGTTAACTTAGGTTATGTATACGCAAATATATAAATTTAATACGTAACGCGTTGCATATGCAGTCGTAATATATACAACTAGCAATAGTAAACTTACTGTCCAGGAAGTTGTCGCGGAAGTAAATGGGTTTTATACAGAGGGTGAAGTTAATTATATTAGCATTTGAATTATTTTTTTAAGATGTAATATAATGTAATATAATATAAAATGCCTTGATAGATATGAAAAAAAATCATACATACTACTAACCATAACGCCGCAAGTAGCAAAAGTAGTGTAGTTTATTTTGCTGGTGATAGATAATCTTATTAAGTATCACGTGACTACGTATATTCTTTAGCTAGATGTTAGGCATTTAGTCGAGCAATGTAGGCAAATTTAGCAATTAGAGAAAAAGGCTTGTAACGTTGCTCGACTTTATTTTCAAATGAATGTTTATACAATAACATTATCACTTCTTTAAAAAATAATATTTTCCAAGTTAAACTGCAGTCTAATTTAAGAACGTTAAAGGTAATTCAAGCGGTGGAGCCAGTTGGTCCGTCTGTGTGTAAAGTGTATGTAGCCACAACTACACACACACATGCACACTATTCACCAATAAGTAAAATTAGAGTGTCTGTTTGTTTGCCTTTTACTAAGTGCATAGGGGTGTATACACGACACGGTACATATACCAAAAAAACATCTTTTTTTTTTTTAGAATTTTTGTCCGTCTGTCTGTTTGTTCCGGCTAATCTCTGAAATGGCTAGACTGTTTTTGACGGGACTTTCACTGGCAGATAGCTGAAGTAACAAGGAGTAATTTAGGCTTTTTAACATCTCGTTACGACCCATAGGAGGGGAGCAACACGCGAACGAAGTCGCGCGGGTCGGCTAGTTTATATATACGTCCATATTGATTTGTCGATAAACACTATTTTGGTAAGAAATTGATGTATAAGAAGATTATTAAGTGATATGATGAATATTATACATAATCCCTCCAAGTAATCTAAAATGCTTGTGTTAGGAGGGGGTCACGTCAGTAGTCCAGTGACAGGGATTTGAACCCACGACCTATTGATCGTGGATCCAACGCCTGAACACTTAGTGACGCTTCAAAAAATCTGTACTTACCTATAGTTTTTATTTTTTTTAGTTCTCTGTATATTTACAACATTAATTAAACAAGTAAAACAAAACCAAAAGATAAAATAGGTGATCAGTTTTTTCTAGTAAATGTTCTATTTATAATTAAGTTTAGAAACTTTTCTAATTTTTAACCTAATTTAGGTAATTCCATCCACTTTAAAACATAAATAAGCTCTAGTAGTTCTGAAGTTATCTAGTGCTTTTAGTAACTAACAGAAACACATTATTATTTATATAGATTAGACATGTTTTATATTTATAGTTAGGAAAATGAAAGTGAACACTCCTATCCAGAGAGAGTTGAGGAACACGATGCATTACTGCACGCGACCATTGCACTTTTCTAGCTCCCAGGAATTAGACGTGTTTTCCTATATAATTTAAAAAAATATGCAATAATAGATAATATTTTTTATTCATAAAAAAATTTTCAAAATGAGGACGAAACCAAATTTAACGTTTTCGAAATTAGATGAGGAGACTGGGGGCAAGTTGGACAGGATGTTCGAAAAAGAGGATTGTATGGTCGAAATTAATCCCGGACGTGTAATTTTGCCAGTCGATTACATGAATATTGGACAGGATATTTTGGATATGGAGGTTCTGGAAAACGATGTGTGGATGTGCTCTTATCCGAGAACCGGTAAGTTACATTTATTATTGTTGCATTATTCTAGTTCGCATTTTTAAAACCAAATGGTTTATTTTACCATTAAGATTAATAAATACTATATTTTTCTTTATTTATAAAGACATTATGAAGATTATTGGTTTGTCAGTTATTTTATGTATTTATTTGTAGAATATTTTTTATGGAAGAATTTATATTTAATGTTTTAAAAGTTATGGTCATGTAAATTATATAAATTAAAGCCGAGCAAAAGAGGTTATCTAGTTTAAAAGTAGGTAATTTTCAGTGTTCTATATCCACATATTAATATAACTTTATTAATCATTACAATCTTACAGTGCGTTTGTTATTTTGAGGTATATTTTATTGATTTGGAAAAAAAAATCATATTAAATTATATTTTTTTAATACAAAATTACAATTTTCGTCAAAAACAATAAATACTAAACTTTTTATATGCAAACTCTATAACAACACGAAAAATAAAATGTTAAAAACTTGTTGTATTTTTTAAACTCTATTATAGGATCAACATGGGCTCAAGAAATGGTTTGGCTCATTGGTCACGACCTAGAATATGAAGGTGCAAAATCATTACAGCAGGTATGTCAATATGAATAAAACTTTTTTCTTCCATATTTTTATTTTGTTTTAAACTTTGTTATAAACATGAATACTGAAAATTATTCGAAACGACATGAAATCATATAAAAAACCTGAACACGGTAGAAACCGTTTTATAAAGTATTATTCAAACTTTTATAAACGGAGGTTTTTCCTTATTGTACATTATCATATATCCATTATTTGATTCTCTTTATTGTACACAATACATACATTCTACAATTTTTTAACAAAAAGAAAAAATAAAACTAGAAATAGAATAGACATCAATAAAAAAAAAACAAGTAGGTACTTAGGGGCCATTCATTAATTACGTAAGACGATTTAGGGGGGAGGGGGGTCGACCATGTCTTATTTTTTCTTACAAGGGGGTGGGAGGGAGTTTCGACAGTTCTTACGTAAGATTACAAATGCTCAAAGTTAAAATTAAACTTTGAAAAAGCGCGGGCAACATTCATTTTTTTCTTTAGATTCTTACGTAATAAATATTAAAGAGGGGGAAGGGGGTCAGCCTATTTTTATTTTTTCTTATAGTAGGGGGGGAGGGGGTCAAAAACTAGCGAAAATAGTCTTACGTAATAAATGAATGGCTCCTTAGTAATAATACATGCGTGATGAATTCATGTACAAAGGCGGATTAATTCCACTCGGGAATCTCTCACACATAAATTTATTTATACAATAATGTGGATATGGATATATTAGAGTAAAACATCTTTAATTTGTACTTAAATGATCCTATTAAAGGTGATTTGCGAATGTCAGTAGGCAGACTATTCCAAAGCTTAACCGCCAAAGAGGTAAACGACCTAGCATATGCTAGGCTAGTCCATTATAGTACGGTTGAGTGAATACATGCAGCTGATACTGCGAATGCAGTTAAAGCAGTTTCTTTTCATGCGTAACTAGTTACATATTTATATAATGAAAGAAGTAATAAAGGAAGAATTGATACTTGAAGTTTTTTTCTATTAATCGTAAATTAATATTTAGTTACATTACACGAAATTATTACGTTTATACGAAAAATGTTTGAAAACTATATTTCTTTCAAAATAGATTCGCTGTCCCCTAGTGGAGCTTTCATGCATCATGGTAGATGGACACGCAGAGTGGCACGACGAGTCAGTGAGAGGCACCTCGGTTGATCTAGTGAAGTACCGTCTGCCTCATCCGCGTTATATCCGCAGTCATTTACCATGGGATTTGCTACCCGTTGATATATTGAAAGAAGATGGGTCTGTTAAACCTAAGGTAATAGGTCTACTTGAAAGTTATTTCTTAAAGAGATGCATATTATCAAAATAATATACTAACATATTTCGCAGGTAATTTATACTTCCCGAAACCCTAAGGATATGGTGGTGTCTTACTATCACTATTGTACACTAGTGCATGGACTCAAGGGTACTTTCGAAGAATTTTGCGACCTCTTTATTCGGGATAGAGCACCGTTTGGGCCCGTATGGAATCATATACTTGGTAAGGCAAGATAATCTATTATAAACTATGTCGTTGCACATTTTACTGTCTTTTCAAATACGAATATAATTTTCAGGCTTTTGGAAAAGGCGAAATGACCCGAACATCCTCTTTATAAAGTTTGAGGAAATGAAGCGCGACTTGCCCGGTGTTGTCCGCAAAACCGCTAATTTCCTTGAAAAGACTCTATCCGATGAAGATGTTTATAAATTATGTGATCATCTATCATTCCAAAATATGAAAACTAATAGAGCGGTTAATTTAGAAGCTGTTCTAGAAAAATCTTTCGGTAAAAACTACTTGGATCAAACTTCGCTCAGATTTATAAGGAAAGGAGAAATTGGTGATTGGAAAAATTACATGTCGGAGGATTTGTCTCGACGATTTGATTGTTGGGCTGAGGAGAATTTGAAGGGCAGCGAATTGAGCTTTGAATAATTATTTTGGTAATAAAAAAACCAATTATAACTTAAAAAATGGATTGTCTACTTAACTTGACTGGTACTACAAAAGTCTATATTTCTTTAATTGTTTGTTTTTGATACATGCTAAATAATAATTAAGGGATTTATATAAGGTAAATAATATATTACTTAAGGGTCAATTTGTATATTCATTCATAGTATTTAACATAAATCGATAGTTGGTAAAGGTTTAGGATTAATTAATGTATTATAATTCAGTTTTGAAACTTTTATGTAAATAAAATTGTATGTTCATTAGGGTGGGCCGAAAAAACTTTAATTTTATTTCCTTAGTTACCATGAAAATATCGTCTTGAGATGATGATGTTTTGGAATCATTATTTTGTGATAAATTTTAAGAAATAGTCAATGTTATCCTTTATGATTTAAGGTTGGACTTTAAACTCGAATAACTTCTAAACGAGTCAACTTAGCGAAAAATCATCTCAGCCCATTTTTGTAGACCGTTAAATTTTCTACAAGAATATGTTTTGATTTTCACGAGACATTCATTTTTTCAAATGCATTAAAAATCCAAACAAAAATAAAATCATATGTTATTTAAATAGGTAATAAAAAAAGTATCTCATCGAATCACTTCTTAACATTAATATTAAGGGTTCAAAATTTACCAGAATTTTTTTTTCGTCATTTCAGATGATATTTTCATGGCAACTAAGGAAAAAAAATTAAAAGTTTTGTTTTGGTCCACCATGTTCATAATATGTAAATTGAAATAGTAGATAAATAAAATTCAACAAAATAATTTCAACGTCTTTTATTTTCACAATAGTGAGAACGACAGAGTGAAACCAACTTCAACATATAAGCTGATTTGTATAAGATTAAAATATAAATCTAATGAGAGTTTTAATACTTTGGCTTGAACAATACATTGAATAAAACTCATGAAACATTTGATACTATCACAAAATGGACTGCGCGAGGATGTTACCACTTCTAAATAATATTTATCTCTAAAGCTTAAGTCAAAACCTCGAAAATCACAATAAATACCTGAAAATACCCCTAAATATGTACCCCCTTTATAGATCTTTTCCCTCTCAATTTAGGGTAAAGCTCCTGAGTTGGCATCAGTGCTGCACCACAAGTTGTTTTACTATCTAAACCTTAATATATTGCCAGTATTATATTTATTAATTAATTTATCGTTTTCTAGATGAAATATTATTAAAATTTTAACTTTTCTATTAAATTACATGTTATTAAATAATATATTTTAGGAAGCAGCATAGTTTTTTATCTACACCACTTCAAACCACAGATAACGTAGATATAAATTACTTAAATTATATAAAAGGCGAAGGTCAAAGACTGTATAGATTAGTCTTAAATATAACATTGTATATACTTTGATAGCTTTTTTTAAATTATTGATATTACTACGAATGAGGCAAAGTCAAAGAATTTATATCATAACTGGAACGCTCACCTAAAAATATTGTAGGTATATTCCAAATATGGTTTCCAACACATAAAGAGTAGAAATTGTACCGAGCACAACCGGATTAAAGGGGACTTTGTCTCTTTCTTACGGTGTTTTTCTTAGGGTGTTTGTGGCAACGTGCAATACAAATAATTTTAAGCAGTTAAATAGACAGAATTTGATGTTATTAGTAACACAATATTTAATTTTTCTCTATTCCTTGAAGCATGGTCATACTAGTAGAAATGCAATCCCCTATAGTGGCTGTGTCTTCGGAACGTTTTTTGAGTGCACGTGCGCATTTCAGTTTGTATGAAAAGTCCTTGGTTACAGTCCATTTTATAATAGCTGACATTTGATAAATAACAGATAGAAAATAAATAAAGTTAAGTACACATGTAATCTCAAAACGACTAGAATTCTTAATTGACTCACAACATTTATTTATGCGGTATCGTAACTAATGTGAATTACATTTACATTTAATATCAATTAATTTTATACCATAAATACATTTTATAATTTTTTCAAATTTATTCATTAAGAAAAAAGCAAAGACCATAGACCACACTACACCAATCGCGTTATTTTTATTTTTTAACAAATTATATAAAGTTCGATATATGGCCTCTTTGTTTTACTTATTAGTTTTTTTTATATTTTGCAAAATTATAATATATTTATGGTATAAAATATATTACTTGCTTATTTCCTAAAAGGTATACTTCATATTCCTTACAATATTAAATTATTAAGTACATCTTTGAACTAAAATATTAATTTTTATACCAAATAATTCTTCATTCTATGGCACAGTTTAATAAATAATATTGATTTACTTAGTACCATAATAATTTTATGACCTATATGTTACGGATGCACGGCAGTGCATCGGGTTAAGTTCAGAAACATTATTAATTAAGCACTGTCATAAGTAAAAAGATAGTAATTGCCTTTTTGATTTACTTCGGAAAAACTAAAACTTGAAATGAATTTTCAGATATTAGCAGACAATTACAATAACTGAAAATACTTTTGTAAGGCTTGATTGTATTTTTATTTACAAATTTCCCTTTGGGCACGAAAAGGGCAGTTACGGCCTTTTGTCTTTTAGTATCTCCGGATTTAAAATGAATTCACATTTATTTTATAGACAGAAATATAGAGTTATTTTGCTGATACAAAAAGTTACTCTTGCTCTTTCTTCTAATATGCTCTTTCATCGTATGAGGGCAGAGTTAGTATGTTGATATTTTCTTGACCCGTTTTATAATCGCTATTTTGAAGGAGTCATAATATCAGAAATAATTTAATATTTGCATCTCTGATTTTTTATGTACAAGTAGTATTTGGTAATGTACTAGAACGTTGTTAAACAACGCTTAGAATATAATTTACAGTAAAAATTTACTTTAGTCTATTGTCAAGTTGTAAAGCTCATCTTAAATCAACAGTATGAAGGAAACATGATTTAAATTATAATATCATGATAAGAGTAGATTTATATAAATTTTGAAACATCTTAAAAAATTACGTGTCATTTACACGGTAAAAATATTCTATATAATTTAAGTAATAAAACCGATAAGATATGTAAAAATACTGATTGTAGTGTTAAAAAAATTTAACAATCTTTGTAAGGACTAGTCGTTAATAAATCACATTTAGTATTAAATAATAATATATCTATACATTTTTTATTTATCTGCAGTATAAACTCAAAATGTATCCCATTACTACAGTATTCAACTGATTTAATTTTATAAACCCGTTTAGCTAAAACTTAAGTTTTGCCTATAAACTTTTAAAACTACGGAATATCATAAAACAGAAATAATATATATTTCTGTTTAATGATGTTTTATGTTGCAAACAAATAAATATTATGTATATGTTAATTCCTTCTTAAAAGTAGTGCATACATCAATTTATATACAATATAAAAATATTTCGTCTATGTCTACTATTATTCTAAAACATCGAGATGTACAACAGACAAACCTTTTAGGCTAAACATTACTAATCTTAGGCATAAAACGTGACAAATAATGTCATTTTTCCACAAATTTTTAAAGTGTTTACAATAATTAAGTTAGCTTAAAAAGAATATGTTAAATTAATTAAATTACAAGATTAGATATATTTTTCAATACCAATTAGGGTCTAAACCTTATTTTGTGAATTCGAAAAAAAACGAGATTTTTTACTATATTTAATTTTATGCCTTACTAATAATCAGTATTCAAGTATGGTGCCGAATTGATTGGACAACTATAAATATACATCCTAATCCTAATAATAATTATAAAAATAGACAGTATTTCTAAAGTTCTTGAGACCTAAAATTCTCCTTACCAATTAAAAAAGAAATATTTTAGGATTCTCTCTTATTAAAACAGTGATAAAAAGATCTAAATTATCTTTAAACAATAAAGTTATACGATATACTACAAATTAATGAGTTATATCAAATGACAGCTGGAGTTACCCGATTTATGCCTTACGTGAGGATTTCCAAAAGCTCCACAGCACTGATGATGGTTAACATTTTTCGTATGATGGTGACCATGTGGTTGAATATTACTGGTCACTTGTGCCTTATCCTTTATAGAATCTTTTGTTTGCTTCATGGAACAGGTTTTAAGATGTCCTGGTGCTATTTTTCCTCTAAATCGTCCAACTTTAATTTGTTTGGGAGGCTCGGCGGTTTCTCGCAAGCTGCATATATGCATTTCATTTGCATCTTTGTATTCTGTGTCAGTTTCTGAAAAACAAAACTTTTTTAAAATCGCAACTATAACATTGTAAACGTGAAAGTAACTCTATTTGTCTGCCTATCTATCGGTTATCTCTCTCGCTTAAAACATTGAACCGATTTTGATGAAATTTGGTACGGAGATAGATTAGAGCTTGGGTAGGGAGGTTTCAAAATAAAGGGCTTGAAAGGTTAAAATGGGCGATGAAAGTTAGCGGTTAGGTTAAAAGTGCATGTCAAACTTTGTGATTGTTTAAGTCTTTGGGAGTTAGCCATATTTAAATATAGCATAATATGTTGAATACTAAAATACAAAGTTAACCGAAATACACGCGGTAAATTGCACTCGAGCGAAGCTTGGGTGGGTCGACTATTAATTTTAAATTTGTTATTTATTTCATTATTTATGCAAGTTATAAAATGCACAATCATTAAATATCTTTTGTAACGGTGATATCAAGTATTAGTAGATGTAGGTTTGGGTGTATCATTAATAGATGATATATCATAACTACTTTTGAAAAACAATACAATGTTAATTATTTAAGTTTAACTTATGATTATTTTAGATTTAGATAAATTTCTGAATTTCATTTTATTCTCGTAAAATAAGTTATTAAGAATATTTAATGTTAGGAAATAATACAAAATTTTATGGAAGATGATTTCCTTTTAATGATTCTAAATTAATCCAATATTATCAAAATAAAAAAAAAGAATAAAAAGAATACACACAATAAAAAATAAATAAAAAAATTAAACAAAATAATGTAAACACATAAACACACACATCACAATATTAGGTACCGATTTCATCGATGCTGTGACGCGGTACAGGAGACGCTGGTAGACGCACTTCAGGCGCGCAAGGCGGCGCCGAATGAGCCGGCGATGTTCTTATTAGGCACTGATAATAACGATGTACAATGTTTTAAATTTATTTAACGAGATTGCTCTAATTTTTGCTTAAAATTTAAGTTACAACTATCGAATGTTCTATATGTTCTATCAATCTCTGTATACCTAATAGTAACTCCAATATTACTATTCATGTATGTTCGAATTTTTTAATACATATATGTTTAACAAAAGAAGAAGGAATTTTTTTTCTTACAATTAATGTTTGGCAAAATTTTATTCAATTAATAGAAAATGTTTTATATCTTACCACAGTTTGAGAGAAGAACTCAATGTTTTTGTCTTTAGGCGCTGGTGCAGTACCGGCTCTGCAAGGTGACGCCGAACTGTAACTTGAGATTTACAACAATATTTATAATATTTTACTGATAAAGTATATACTAATAAAACTTCAACGTAAATATTTTTTCCTTATATAAAATTAAAATTTTTACTTCTTACTTCCATCACTTAAAAATGAACAATAGAACTTGGCTGATTTTTTTTGCTTTTATTAACTGAAGAAATCATATTCATAATTTTATTATTTTTGAAGCGGAATTTAATAACCTTGTTTTGCTATTTTAATTTATAGTATTAAGAAAGATTAAATTATAATTACTAGAAAGAAGAATTTAAGCTGTCAAGTGTTCTTTGTGGATCCAACGATTCAGCATCGGTCCACGGTCCTCCCACACTTGCTGATGTAGATCGCGATTCTGGTAAATAATGAAGATCTATTAAATTTTACAACTATGTTAATACATTTTCAAATTAAAAGGACAACCTTTTCCGACTAAAAAGTTTTTATTTCTATTTGCTAGCTTGTATTTCACTTGTGTCGTTAATGTATGTATGTTCGGTTCAAACAGCTAGCTAAGTTAAGTACCGTCATTCTAAATCCAATATGGCGGACGAGCATTTAGCTGAGAAGAATACAAAAATTTTAATTATATAAAAAGCTTGTATTTAATCACAATTAAAATTTCTTAATTATTATTATAATACAACTATTTTAAACCTACCTTTTTCCCTATCATTTCTATTCGGTGAATTTGCAATACTTCGTCGTGCAATTTCCTCAAAGGTGACAGGAGAATACATTCGTCTCTCTTCCACTGGTGATGACACGTTTTGGGCTTTCATCGTCGGTGAAGGCACGGTTATTTGATTTTGAACTGTACTGTTTGGAGAATTAGGTACAGAGTTGACTGCATTTGGAAGATGATCATTTATTTCTTTATTAGAATTCAATTCTTTAATATCGTTGTTTAGATTTTGTGCAGAATGTTCGGCGATACTGTCTCTGGCGTCAGCGGCTCTTTCCCACTCTAATTCGATTGGCTTTATTTGTTTTGAAATCATTTTAGTTATATGCGCTCGTGATTCGCGATCTTCGAGCCAGTAGGTTTTCATTGCACCTGTAGCGAAACGCAAATAATATTCATTCTTTGTCTATGGAAAGTATTATCACAATTTTATTAAAAACATCAATATTAATCACAGAACTTATGTAAATAAACCTAGATTAAATAACGTCAACAATTTAATTTAATAAAAAATATTTAATATTTGTTTTATTTATTGAATTGACTCAGGCGTTACTTTGCGGAAATTCATAATTTAAAAGGAATCAAAAGGTTACCTTGCTATAATCCGCGGAAATCTGAACAAACAGATTCGTAAGGCACAACCCAGAAGAGCACCCTGCCCACATAAAAGTGAGACGCGCGAACCCAAACCAAGACACACCACACAAGTAGATCGCGATCGACAATCGACGTACGTTTCGCTCCGTAACCGAAACATCGTCAGGAGTTGTTGACTCTACAAGCGTCACATCGCGATTGTTGGTTCGGGTTCGCGCCGCGCGCGTCTCACTTTTATGTGAGCAGGGTGCTCTTCTGAGTTGCGCCATTAAGTCTGGATGTTCAGATTTCCGCAGATTATAGCAAGATAACCATTTGATTAGTTTTTTGTATTATTTTTAAAAGATTTTACAGAAACAGGAATGTTACATAGGATGCTGTTAAGATTCTGCAGGTATATTAATATGATATAAATACTTAATCATTAAATAAAATATAGACTACATAATAAAAATTAACATAAAAAGAACTAAATTTTTACCTCTTGAATTTCTTGAATTACCTTTGCCTTTGACCTGGATCTCTCCCCTCTCACTGACAATATATTCCGGCGACAACAACTCCTGTGTTGTCTGTGATATATGAATTCTCATGGCTTCTGAGGTGGATTCCATCCTTGATGCAGTGTTAACCGAGTCTCCAAAAAGACAATAGCGAGGCATCTTCAGACCAACTATACCAGCGACTACTGCTCCGGAATGGACGCCTACACGTATTGATAAATGGGACCCTGGAAATCAAACTTAGGTGAACGATTTTCGGTATTATTATAATAAACCCTTTCAGGTACACTAAAAAAGTTTGACGAAATCCACGGACATAGAAAAGTACATAGGAAACATTTTATTTAAATTGCTAGATTATTTACCTGTACTAGGATCCTTAAGATCAGTAATAGCTTCCACCATATCAAGTGCCATGTCACAAACTTTTTCAGCATGATTATCTTCCTTTTCTGGTGCACCAGAGACAACCATGTAAGCGTCTCCAATCGTTTCAACCTGATGAAATAGTTGCATTATTTTTTTGTGTCTATTATAATTCATTTTTTGTGTCTACGTCTAAATAAGTACAATATTAAAAACAAAAGATGTTCGACATTAATATAAAAAATATAAAGATTAAATGTTCCATTGTCAAAATTTAAAAAATAGAACACCAATCGAATCGAAAGATTTCAAAAATGTTGGAAACAAATGTTTACCTTATAAACTCTGTTTCTCTCAGTAAGGGTATCAAATATGGAGTACATCGCGTTCAACATAGACACGACCTCCATCGGTGTAATGCGTGAACAAATCTCAGTGAAGGTGACCACGTCGGAGAATAATATTGATACACTATCGAACATCTGGAATACAAACGTGCATATAATTTAAGAAGTTAGTTAGAACTAAGGAACATAGGGGGAATTCTGGGTAGAGCTTCATTAGAATGTATGAAGAAAACTTTTGGCCTTTGTTTTTGTACAATAAAAATTATCCTCAAATTTGTTACTACTTAATAATTAATACTAATAATCGATAACGTTCAGTTTTCTCATTTTTTTACGTATGCTGAACAGTTTATCTTAATACCAAATATCAAGTATTTAGGTCACAACACGCTTTTGCGTGTCTTGATTAATAAGATCATCTAGGATACACGCACTCGCATTTATTACAAGTACACATGAGCATATGAGAATTTTATTGAATTAAACTTTACTAAAATGAGTAGATAGTCTCATGGAGTCATGAAACTAGGGTTGCCATCTCTAAAATTTTCCAACCAGGACAAGACGCGCAAAAACCCCGGAATTTTAGAGCCCGGACATGTGAACAGGTTTTTTTTAAACGTAGTCTGTGTAATAAAAAAACAGTTGAAATGTCATAAATCACCTTTTATTTATTTTCAGACCTTAAAATTAAATTTAGTAATTTTTTATAATCATTTTAAATGCATGTAACAAAACCGAATATTATTACAGTTTGTTACAAATAATTTTAATAATCAGTTAGAAATTTTTAATCTTAAAGTAAAACACAAATTAATAATATACTCTGTTATGAAAACAAAACCTTATTAAAATATTAAACCTAACAAATTTCAATTAATTTTTTTTAAACCCGGAATACAAATGAAGCCCCGCCCGGACGCTCCTCGATGGAGATCCCTCTAATCTAGGACAAATACGGGGAAACCCGGACGGATGGCAACTTTACATGAAACTATCCTGTAATGGTATGGCATCTTTGCCAAAAGTTAATAGATAAGTTAATACAGCAAAAGATCAATGATTCAGAGAAATAAGTTTTTTCGTTAAAATATTGTGTTCCTGGAACTTCTTGAACATATCCAAACTACACTAAATTCTGTATAGGATTTAATAGAAGGGTCAAATACGCCAGCTTATGTATAAAAATTAGGTTTATCTTGTGGTTACATTATTTCACCATATAATTTCTCAACGCCGCAAACTGCTTTCTAAATGATAAGCTTTATTCACATATATGTATAGGCTTAGAAATGTTTCTAGAAATTTCAAGGATATTTTTAAAATACATGGAAAATTATGCTCGCTTCAAAAAGGTATGGTTTAAAACTTTAATTACCTAAATTAATTTGCATTTAAATAAATAGGCCGATATTTACCGACCTGGGATACTAGTAAACCGAACCCTTCATGATTCAATGTAAAAATTAGTGGTTATAGTAGAAAACTAGACTATACCTACTGACCTTTATCCCATCATCTACATTTAGATTGTTTGTGGTTAACTATATTAAAGTTTGTACTGTCTTTTTTTTCGTATTCGTGTTTATTACTACATACATCTAATATGTAACTATTGGAATCGTTCATGTTTATTAACTATGATATTACAAACAAATTAAATAGTCTAGTCAATAAGTGCTTTTTAGGTCGAAACTTTACTCAAATAGTTTTCGAGATATTTGCAAAAAACCAAACCCCATTTTTATTTTTCACTTGTTGTTTATAACTTTTGCAATGTTTTCGAGCGGCCCTTCAATTTTCTCAAAAAGTTTCTACATGCCATTCCGAATCGAATGACACCTAAATCATAATTTTTGGAGAATTAGAAAAACTAGGTACAAACTAATACTTCAATTTTTAAGTATATCTTACTAGCTGTGCCCGCGATTTCGTCCGCGTGGAATAGCCGTACTTCCATATAACCTTTCATACCCCCCTTTCAACCCCTTACAACGCTTTTTTTTTTCATAAAAAATTAGCTTGTGTCCTTTTTAGGCTCTAAACTATCTGTATACCAAATTTCATTTAAATCGGTTCAGTAATTTTGGCGTTAAAGCGCGACAGACAGACAGACAGAGTTACTTTCGCATTTATAATATTAGTTAGGATTAGGATGAGGAAACCAGTAAAGTTCAAAAGCTTTTATTACGAAGGACAAAAAGGCTTTAAAATGTCATCAAACTATGGTGTCGAGTGCAAAATGATATTAAAAAACCTCATCAAGAACGAAATGAAATCTGATACAATTTTTTTTACTGGATTGCGAATCATTTATCATCGGAACCTTATTTAAACTTTCAAACTAATTTGGTGCATGTTAATGTTATGGATTTTTCATTAAGAGTAGAAGAAAAAAACCCTAATGTTCTAACTTACCTCACAAGTATCAATCGGATTTTCTCCGTTCCTGAGTCGGTCAGCAACTTGTTTGGGTATCATCTGGTACAATAGTTCATCCGTTCTTTTCATCTCTTCATCTAATTTTCTCATGGATTCTTCTAACTTCTTACTTTTCTGTTGCTCTTGGTCCAATGCTAGTTTAAGTTCTACTGATTGTTGAGTACCAGCGAGCATGAGATCTCTAAAATAGAGTAAAATAATATCAATTAGGTAGATAACCTGTTATGTAATTTTTTGTGTACAAAAAAATGTGAAGATGAATTTTTTTTAATTATAAAATGGGCTTACTCTTGACCTCAGTCTAGCTCTAGAGCAGAGACGAGGTCGAAGAATGAGCGAGCTGGCCCAGAAGAAGCCTGTTCACTCTTGCTTCAAAAACCATTCGGGTTATACGTACTCGGAAATACAGACGCCGGCATGGTATTCCATTCCTTGGCCGTGCGCATTAAAAAAGATGACTTGAAGCGCTTTGTATGAAATAGTGAACTGAAGCTTATGAATATAAAATTCATATTGAATTAATTAGATGATTTTTATCTTAGAAAAAGATAAATATTAAGGTGCAGTGCAAAATCAACACTTTTGTATTACGACCATCGTTCTCGTTTATTCAAGCGATTTTGATAAAATTTTGTAAATGTTTTTATTACTCCAACTAGAATGATAGGATAGCTTAAATCCTATTACAACAGAACTTCCGAAAAAAATCCTTTTTCCCTCAGGGAAATGAGGACAGGGCAGCTAGTAGATAATAAAATTAGTGACTCTGTAAGTCCGTACTGAACTTTATAACCTCTAAACTAGAAACGCCATAAAGGAAACTGCACAAAGTAGCGAAACTCGTAAAATACGTCAAACATTTCTCAGATTTAAGACGGTATAAAATATTAAAGGTTAAGCTAGATTATATTAAGCGATGTCTCCACTCTTTATTAATAACTACAAGACATAAAACTAACTTATTTTGTAGGCAGCTTATGAGGACCTTCATTAAAGCTTAAACTTAAACAAGAAATAATACTTTTCTTGTCATTATTTGCAAGAAAATATCTATTAGATAACCCTTTAAGGTATACATTTTCTGAAATAAATATTTCATGAAATACTTTCCTTTTAATAAGTATATATTTACGTTATAAATTAGTAATTGGACTTTTTTCTATATATTTTTATTTAAAAAATTGTAATCATCATTTACCTACTTGTCTTGCTATTATTTGTGTAACGAAAGGAGATAAAGTTGGATAAAAATCTGTCACTGTTTAATAAAAGGCGAAATTCCTAAAAATATTTTTTTTATAATTAAGATCGCTTAAGAACACGTCTACTTGGTATCTAATATCTAGTTTATCCAAGTACTTAAACTAAATACTTACCTACTAAAATCATGCATAGATAGATCGTTTATATAGAGACCAGTGGAAACCAATGCAGCAAGATCTGGCATCACCGGAGTACCAAGGTACATCATCATCTTCCAGTTAGCCATGTAAATCATTTGACCTGTACACAAATAAAGCGGTTATAATTATTCGAATTTTATATTAGAAAAAATATTCTACAAAATTTCAGATACCAGATCCAGAAGAACCGAAGCATGTTTTAACAATTAAAAAAAATTGATGTCGAATCACCATTTTCGGAAGACAAAAAATATAACAGGAGGAAAATCAGGCAAAATGATAAAAAATAAATGTTATCAAAATATTTTTTTTTTTTGAGAATATTCATAGGTTCTATGAAAAATTACGAAACTTACCTCGTCACTTAAATTTGTTTTATACCGAATTTAGTTATAGAGGGTCGCTGAGGTTAAGAAACTTTTTAAAGGATTCAGTATCTTGGGTCTCCAGCGACCCGCTGTAGCCGTATCGGGTTATTAATTTTTAATGATAATTTTTGTTATTTATATGGCATTATTTATACAAAATTTTTCAAATATTATTTAGCCAGTCATATTTAACTATAGATATATTTATTTTTAATTACTGCAGCTACCTTTTTCCATTTATATAAATAAAATATTTTAAAATATAAATAAACTAAACATAAAAATACGGTGTCTTTTACTATTGAATTACTAATAAAATTAAATAAAGTGCTATATAGTTACTAAATTGAATTTTTGTTCGTTTTTTTGTGCCTTTATCAAAGAATTTTTCAAAGGTACGAAGGAACTCATAAAATATTCTAGCTTAGTGCATATCAACCGTGTATGCTATGCCATTGTTCGTGAATCTGAGCTAAAAGCGATACGAGTTTCCACAGAATACCTTTGAGATGTAAATTTATAAAATCAGGTAACTGTCTTCCGTCGTATGCAAAACGTTTCTTCCGAGGGATGCCTGAAAAATTCAATACACGGAATGTTTGCCTTACCTACACAATTGCTATATTATTGGTCGGATCTTTCTCTGTCAGATCTTCAACAAAAGATCCAAAATTCTCAGTCCTATACGCTGTGACTTGCGAACAGAAAACGTCAAAGATATTTGGATGGTAGAAGTCTAAAGCCAGATTTTAGTAAGATTCCTTTACCATCAAATGTATACTCTTTGGGTAAGGAAAAGCGATTTTACGTCGCAAGCCAGTCTGTATATAAATTCCTTACCTTAAATTATGTACTCCAAAACGTTGCCATATAAATTAAAAAAAATTGGGGTGGGCTTCCCTTATCACTTAGGGGTATAAAAACTGGATGTTGACTTATTCGCAGACTATGCACACACATATGCACACAAAATTTCTTAAAAATCGGTCGAGCCGTTTCGGAGGAGTATGGTAACTAACATTGTGACACGAGAATTTTATATATAAGAAGATTATAAAGAGGAAAGATTTGTATTTTTGTATGTAATGAATAAACTTAAATACTAATGGATCGATTTCAAAAATTAATTGCCGTTGGAAAGCTACATTATCCCTGAGTAACATAGGCTATATTTATTACTAGAAAAAAATTAGAGATCATCAAAAATTCTTACTAAAACCAACCCAAGGTGTAAAAAAATTAGCCATAAAACGTCTTTCATCGCATGCGCTGCGGAAAGTATTGATGATAGAACAAAAAAATGTTCTACAATATTATAGACCGTATCAATATCTACAAAAAACTTCGCGAGACACATTTAATAAACATTTACTATCCTAAAATAGAAAAATCTTTGTATATTATTATTAGATGGAATTCTGATAAAAGATCGTAGTTAAAAAAGCCGCATGCCCTTGTCAATTTGAAGAGGGTCAGCATTTCGAGGGAAAATGAAAGTGTTTTAAGTAAATAGATACCGATGACATTAATTTTATCTACTCCCACGATAAGTTCACAAGTTATTTTTAAAATCTAAAAAGTAAATAGCTGACGCTTTAGTAATCTATGTTAGTATTGAAATTTGAAGAAAGTTTAAAAAAATACAGTTTGATATCAAAGTAAATAATTAGTCAAAAACTTTTTGAAAGTAATGACTATAAGTTGTGAGTAAATATGGAAGTTTCATTACTTCAGTTTTTGTTTACATAAATTGACATAACTACATATAAGTATTATACCTATTCTTAACTGTCTGTCTATCTCTTTAATTGATAAGTACTTGCATTCTTACTTCATAATTTTTGTTGGATTTATTCTTATATATAAAACTCTCGTGTCATAATGTTAGTTACCATACTCCTACGAAACGGCTCGACCGATTTTGATGAAATTTTGTGTGCATATCGGGTAGGTCTGAGAATAAGTCAACAACCATTTTTTATACCCCTAAGTAATAAGGGAAGCCCACCCCATTTTTTTTTAAATTTATATGGCAACGTTTTGGAGTACATAATTTAAGGTAAGGAATTTATACACAGACTGGCTTGCGACCACTAAGTTCCTAAGATTCTTAAGATTGTTTCTTAATATTTCTGGACGATGGTGACCTCTTTAGTAATCTTAATATTTACCTTTTAATCTCAAATTCTTTTCAGTAGTGCAATCAGATTCATCAGATAGCCGGACCAGTTTATTTTGTTTGTCTGGAGCCTTCTCGTGAACCACAGCTTTTTTAGTGACCAACTCGAAGATGTTGTTTGTTCGATTTAGGATCTATAAGTAAAATGAATAAATGAATAAATAAATATTAAACATTACATACAGCATCATCATCGTCGTTGTATCGTTCCAAAATAGAAAGTAATAGACACATTTATAATTTATTTTATATCAGAAACGCCATTTTTATAACAAAGATTTTTTTTAATATTTTACTACATTGTTAGATCTAATAATTTTAACAAGATTTTTTTGATATATGTAAGGAGATACATCATCACAGTCGTGTATTTGACAACAGCATAAAATTACACATTCTGCACGTTGCTGTTTAAGATGTTAAAAACTTTTGCCGCTGGGAGAGTATCTCGTAAGAGCCAAGTAACCCAGCGCCCCTATGGTAGTAGGGGATCTGTACCCGACTGACTTGCGACCATCAGCATGCGAATCCGACCAAGTGCCGCATGTGGGCCAGATCTACCCCTCCCTCTCCCATCCCATTACTGCTGAGGTTTCATTTAACACCGGGGTCCATTGAAACCGCAGCATTCTTCTCTTCTCTCCCCATGCTCAATCTATCTTCGAGGCGGCAACGCATCGATAAAACAAGAGATACCCTCTAGTTTTGTCGATCAACGACGGTGGCCACTTTCCATCAGGTGGACCGTCTGCTCGTTTGCCCCTAATCTATCATAAAAAAATATTATTATCTATATAAATAAAAATGTATTGCCTTTATGTGTGTATGCGCATAATATCGGAACGATTGCAACAAATCACATAATTCTTTTATGTTGTGGCTAACTGACACTGACGGTTTGTATAAAAGAAAAAGTGAGTGAGAAGAAGTCGACCAAGATATTTAAACTAAGCTTTCACGCCGTGCCGTATAAAATAATTATGCAAATTGTACAAGCGACAGCTTAAAATCAGTAAAGTCAGAAAATCATTTAAAACTTTTTTAAATCATTTAAAACTTTTTTAAATGATTTTCTGACTTTACTGATTTTAAGCTGTCGCTTGTACAATTTGCATAATTATTTTATAATAATAATTGAAAGATGGTTGAAGTCTCAAAATAATAACTTAGTTAGGCGAGTTAGAATTTTGGACGTCGCTTCCTATAAGTTTGGGAAATGCTTAACTTTGTTATTTTGAAGTTAAATCACGGTATAATTGATTATTAATCTTAATAACCAAAGAATAAAACGGTCATTTTCGTGCGACTTTGTATAAGTTCGTAATGAAGCGATGTATGTTGAAAATGAATCGAAAATAAGAGCAATCATGCACGGAATTTTTATTTTTATATATCTAAAAGAAACATGCTGAAATATAATGATTTTACTGAAACGTTATTTTATATTATTATAAAGAATCCTTAAATATTTTATTTAATTTTAATTTTTGCTGACCCTAAAAACCACGGATATCGATGCTGAAAACGAACAAAATTAAGTGTCATAATAAAAATTCTTTTATATCTTTAATATTCAACCGACCATTAAATGATTTTACAAAAATCAAAAAAAAACTTTGTATGTTTATACGAGCTTCACGCCATATTAAATATTTTGTTGATTTATGACAACTATTTTGATGCATGGTCTAACTTAAAATATACGCTTTGTTTCATTTAAATCGATCAGGCAAAAAATACAGTTATTTAAACATGTTTTAGCCCAACATAGTTAATAAAGTGTATGTTAAACTTACAGTTTCAAATTTAAACGCGATCAGTGGTCGTACCAAGTCGAACCCATCGATGATCTTCTTTCCAACTAAGTCTGGCAGGATCACCATGAGGGAATTGCCGATGCTGCGCACAACCATATCTAAACTGTAATTTAAATGTTAGTTAGTACCAATAATTATTTTAATACAACTATAATAGTATCGCGCCGAGTGCAACATTTTTGTAACCGCCCTAGAATCTTCCTGGCACTTTGAATATTAATTGTGGAAATAAAAACAGTTAAATCTACAATAATCACTAATTAAAACACAGTTTGCAAGTCAGTTTTAGCGGTTGAAAATTTGTCTTTAGTGAGTTTCTTTTTCAATGTAAGAATATCATTTCTCCTACCGAGTACAAAATGACGCTTTTCCGAGAGAAAAGCTTGAAAAGGCACGAATAATATTTTTTTTCTGCGAGGCGTGACGTATGGTGTAACATACTATGGCAATAGTTTAATTTTCTCAATGAATAATTCTGTCTCAAAATTCAATTATTCCTGATAAATCTATATTTATAAATTTACACTAGTTTCTTTTAATATAGAAGTTTGCAGTGCCTGGCAGTCAATCGGATGAGACGAGATCACATAAAGCAAAGAGCTAAGTAGATTACTGACTTTCGCCCAGCTAAAGAAGAGAGAGAGAGGTTAGCTAAAAGATTTTACAAGATCGCCTAAGTTACAAGAACATAAAAGTTTAAACTTTAAGCGGATTGATTTTTCCTATTCTATTTTAGTTGTGTTGTGTACCCAAGTAGTACGCGTATTTTAGCTTCCAAAAATGGACGATTTAATTGAAATTGTACAGCATAATGACCGATTAAGCGTGCAAGCGCCGTCTTACGAATTTTCGATCAGTTTAACATTTGTTACCCGTCCCAAAAGTGCAAAATACCGCTAAAGAAGTTTTCACTTCAAAAACATAAACAATATAAAGATTTTGCTATTAGAATGGTTGTGGGACGAAATAGGAGAAAAATTAAAACAACCGCGTTTGTATTTTCTCTGCTTAATTAATTTTATTGATTTCTTGTAATAGATTAAATTTGCCATGGAACTTGTCTTTCAGAACTTAAAAAATAACTATTTAACAGTTCGATATCTATTAAGCTATCATCATTTCATTTGTAAAATGTTCTCATCTTTCATGTGTCTTTGGTTAGAAGTTTATGAAGGCAGCAAGCAAGCACAAATAATGTCAGTGGCAGTAAATGTCCTTCGAGTGTTTCACATAGTGTTTCAACAACTGAAATCTAGCTTGTAATGCATTTTCTAGTTCGGTGATAACGTGACAAATGATACGATGATGAACGCTCCATATGCCTCGTTAGGTCTGTTTTTATATGCCACCATTACGATTACGACCATAAGCTCCTATATGTAATAAAAGCTAACAAGTTACAAGCGTGAGCAGTACAATAATCTGACGCTCCTATACAATTCGAAAAATTCCGTATGTTTTCGAATCCTTTCTCAATTTCTTTCCACATTTGTTGTGTATATATACAATAATAATAATATAAAGGGGCTAATTAAATTTGTAGTTAAACCCATCCAAGAGTTGCCAGTTGTTGAAATTTGTGAATTTAAAAACCCAAAAATATTAATTTCTGTTTTAATGGAAAATGCAAAGATAACTGGGAGAAATAGAAATAGGGAGCGTTTATCAATGCCATAAAACGCCGTAAAAAGAAAAAAGTGGGCAAACCGCTGTAAGTAATACCTACGCCGTGAAAATACGACGAATAAATGAGTTTTTTACAGCCATTTATAAACACCAGTTTACTAATGACAAATATTATCGCCTCCAGTCTCCAAAGGCATCAGAACCTCAAATCAGAAAACTCAATGGTATGTTAGAAACAAAACAAACTTAACGGATCTTTATGATATATCGAAGTCTTAACACCATTTAAGTGTCCAAACGCATCATTCCAAGCATCAGGATATGGATGAAGCAGACTTTTTTTTTGAGTGTAAGCAAAACTCTTAAAAGTCTTCCTAAACTGGTTCTCAAAAAAAGCATGTTGAAAAATTAAATACCGATTAAATTTTTCAACGTCACTCTCATGCTCCTTAATGAGACAATTAATAAAACTCACCTTTCTTCTATTCATAGGATGAATATAAAATCTTCTTCACTTTCTTTCTTTTTATTTAAAAAGTTGCCTACATTAAAAATTGAATACCTTCTTCATTATCTAAATTTCGAATCGGATAGCTCATGATAGGTAGAATTATGGTTTGTACACGGCACGTCAGTCAAATATAAATTTACAAAAATAATATCGAACTTTTCATTTTTTTTTTATTTTTTATATCAATATAATCGAAGTACAAAATATCGATATATTTTCAATCTTATTGCTGTCTCAGGCGAGAACGGACGTATTGCTTGCTTACATAGCGTATCGCCAATGCAAGAACTATTATTCTGTGACGACAAGTAGGTACGCAAAACCAAAAATCTAAAATCTTTACATAGTACGGACTTTCATGCGGTTTTCATCAATAGATAGAGTAATTCAAGTTAGGGTTTATTGTATAATACAAGCATATTATAATAGAGAAATCGTGTAAAACCGGGGCGGGTCCCTAGTATTTGTATAAATTAAACTATCGTCCAAAGATTTTGTCAATTCAAACAAGAACGGGAACGGAGAATGAAATGTATAAGAAATTATTAGTTCTTCGGAAGTTTCGACATTAACCACAAATCTTAATTTCTTGTCTTCCAAATAAGATAATATTGTCCCGTTACCCATCGACGGCTAGAAGCGAAATTTATTTTATGGTTGTTTTGTAAGTTCTATTTGAACATTACTTTACTTTAAAATATACTTACTCCAGTTTTCTCTTTAATGGTGGAAAACTCAGAAAACTTATTAATTTTATGAGAATAGAAGAATAATACGCACTTTTAAATAAAGGTAAAATTAAAAAAAGTTATACTTTTCATTAAAAAAATCAAATACAATTCGTATTCATTTAAGTATAAATTTTATGTGTATGTACGTCTACATTATTTTTCTATAATCTAAACAGTCCATACAAATAAATAAAATTAGAGTGTCTAAATAAAATTAGACTGTCTATTAAAATAACCGCTTTTTACTAAGTGCATAATGGATGTATACACGCACACGGTACATATACCAAAAACCACATTTTTTACAATTTTGTCTATCTGTTTGTGCCGGGTAATCTCTGAAATGGCTGGACAGATTTTGACGGACTTTCACTGGCAGATAGTTGATGTAACAAGGAGTAACTTAGGCGGACGAAATCGCGCGGGTCGGCTAGTTAGGTATATAGTGCAATATATTAAGGTTGGAATGGTAACCCTACTTATATAAAGGTAAGTCATATAGATACTGGCCATTAGAACTTAAAATAACAAGTGTGTAAGTGTCTTTGTCTTACCCAAAAACCATGCAAAATGGAAATATTTCAAAGAGCACGGAGGCACTGATAGGCAGATGCTTTTCCTCCCTTGTCATAGCTAGCGAGGCCAGGGTGAAGGCGCGGTTGTCGAAGGTCAGCTGGAAGGTGACGTGCACGGTGTCGAAGAGCGATTCCTCTCGCAGTAACTCTATCCGCATCTCTTTGTGGTAGAAATGTCGGGCTACCTGAACATAAATGATATTCATTAAGAATTTTTCAATTTATTTTTGTCTAAAAATGGCATTAATAATTGACTTTATTTATTTATTTTACTTAATTATAATATTTACTTTAATGAACAAATTTAGTTTAAAGGTGAAGTTATTGCTTTAAGGCATTTTCTTCCAGTTTACCTACAACAATGTTGACATAGTTAGGATGACGTGCGCAAATACGTTCTGAGAAAATAATTATGAAACAA
Source organism: Limenitis camilla (assembly GCA_905147385.1). Classification (NCBI taxonomy): domain Eukaryota; kingdom Metazoa; phylum Arthropoda; class Insecta; order Lepidoptera; family Nymphalidae; genus Limenitis; species Limenitis camilla. Next base: position 6,936,543 of record LR990248.1, read on the forward strand.
ACATAATATTAAAATAATGATATCCCTTTATATTATAAAATTTATTAAAAGATTTTATCTCAGCTAAGCGAGAAACAGGAAGCTGATTAAATGATTCGTCAATGCACATTGAACCCACATATTATAGGAATTTTAAACAGTACTTTCTTTTTGTGATCTTTTTATAGGGTCATTCAATTTTTGAATATTTTAAATCTCTTATTAAAGTTAAAAGAAAATGAAATAAAAGACCTTAGTCTTTAATTTAACCTTAATAATAGTAATATGGGTATAAAAATTTATACTACGATACAGTGCCATCTTGTGGTGTAAGGCAGAACTTGGTCAAACTAGAGGCGCCATCTAGTTTCTAATATTATTATGACTATTATATCTCAGAATACGATATAAAATTTCGATATAGTTTTTATCGGGGGCGTAGCTCAGATGGTAGAGCGCTCGCTTAGCATGCGAGAGGTACCGGGATCGATACCCGGCGCCTCCAATTGGAATCACTTTTTACTTTTTTTTTTGCATTTTATTTATTCGTATAGAATAAAATAAGTCTTATAAACTACTTTGCTATTCGAATGACAAATTAGTAGAATTCCTAAACTCTACCAACAAAGTTACTGTACGTCAAACAACATGGACTAAATCTAAACCTAATTTCCTCCAACTACACGAAACAATTAATCAATGACAGTACAACTTTGTTATAAATGGCCCGTTTCTAAATATAGTTTACATCATTTAAAATTGAAGACTGTACTAAATTTAGAAACTTATTTCCATTTATTACGTGATCTTTGCCCTAATATAATATAATTCAAATAATAGCTGAAGAAGGAATTATCAATTAAAACTAAATATTATCACTAGCACTAACCTCTCTAATTTGTCCCATAACATAATAAACGAAGCCTATTCTTTTTGAGCGGTAGTGTAATGTCAATCCTTGTCGTGATTCATTTTCACATATAAAACTAGGAGCTCTCATTTTGGGGTAACTGAATTTTAAGTATTCGTGTAAATTATCCAGTCCATTGAGGAAATCTCGCATGTGACGGCCTAAAACTGATAAAACTCTGTCGTAGCCATACTGTGAGACGAAGCCGACAAAGTAGACGCCCATTTGATCCATGAATTCGCGTTCTGATATGCCGAGTACCTGGAAATAAAATAAATATAAGCGCCTACATATAAATAATAGCAATGTTGCTTAAAGCGATTAGCTGGTAATTGCCAGACTAATTTGTAAGGATAATAATTTAATAATAACTATTAAAACTGATTCATAACTGTATATTTTGTTTTATTTAAGGTTTGTTGTACACAAGAAAATAAAATATATTTCTTTGACATTGTAGATGGGTGTTAAGAAAGGGGTTAAGAATTATTTTTTAGGAAATCTTCTAGGTCGGTGAAAAACAGGATGGATGTTTGCCTTTACAATATGTATATAAATCTATTAAAGAAGTTTATCAGTTGTCACGGTGTTAATACTATGACGTAAGCAAAGTCGTGTGAAATGTGGAAGTTGAATAATATAAAAAAAATATATTAAAACTCAATATCTGGTTTTAACAGATTAACAATTTCAACAATAACCTTATCGGGGATGTAACTCAGTGGTAGAGTGTCTGCTTCGCATGCTGAAAGTCCTGGGTTCAAATCCCAGCATCTCCAAATACTATTTTGTTTTTTAATTCCTTTTTTATTTTAATAAATCACAAATTTATGTATTTTTTAAATTTTATTTTATTTTTAAATTTCCATTTTTTAATTTTTTTATAAAATAAAATTTGTCCAAATATTATTGCCTGAAATCTATTTATTTTTAATTTAACAAAACAAACAAACAAAAATGTCTGACCTTTATATAAATCAAACTTTGTACAACCACTATTAAGTTCTTTTTTTAATTACTTTGGTGTTTTTACATGACAGACATAGTAAGAACAAATATATATATTGATACTAGCTGCCCCAGCAAACGTTGTTTTGCTACATAAATTTTAAAAAATTGTGGTGAGCAACCCTTAACACTTAGGGTTATAAAAAATAGATGTTGATCTATTCTCAGATCTACTTGATATGCACACAAAATTTCATAAAAATCGGTCGAGCCGTTTCGGAGGTGTTTGGTAATTAACATTGTGACACGATAATTTTATATAAAGATTCATAATTTTTAACCCTTTTTAAGCAGCTGCACAATTTTTTATATTTTTTTTCTTTGAATTGGTAACACAAAGTACACCGATAGATGGCGGTGTCAGAAGACGTATAATACATTAACAAAATAAAAGTGCATAGTTTTTACTAGTTAATTATCACAAAAATTAAAAAAAAAACTACATATATAAATTAACTGAAACGAAAAAAATAAAAAGTAATTATGGCCCATGAGGGGATCGAACCCGCGACCTTCGCGTTATTAGCACGACGCTCTAACCAACTGAGCTAATGGGCCGTTGTTTCAGTTGGTGAAATATTATTATATATAGATTCTATTCAGCGTCTATTAACACTACTCATCTGCCCTCGCTCCGCTGATCAAAACGATTTTTTTTATATTTAAAAAAATCTAAAAAAAATATGAAGATTTATTTGGAAAACATTCAACTATAATTTAGCGTTACAGAGACGTTATAGATTAGATGTGTCCATACTTATAACTTACTGAATATAAAATATTTAAGAAAACTTAGTGTAACTCATATATCATCAATAGAGGCCATAACAATACCTAATTATTAAAATTAGCCTGTGGCCAGTTGGGCAGCGGCAGTGGTATTGACGATTTGTTTGATATTCTACAATTTATTATTTTTCCTTATTTATAATTCAGTTTAAGTTATTTTTATTATTATATTATACTTAAAAATTATTGTTGTTTAATAACATTAAAATTTTGTTTGTCGATCTGACTTTGTATGTCTTTGTTTGTTTAAATTGGATGCCAGGAAAAAGTTATTGATATTTTAAATTATTTTATACTTTTATTAGTTAATAAATTTTGAATATGTGTGTAAGGTGTGAATACTTGTATAAAGCATAATAAGTATTATTCAATCGATTAGTATTAGCAAGCGATCTCCATTTTTATGGTCCATAAAGTAACTTAATTGACGTATTTATAATTTTATTGGTTAGAAGTTCTCAGGAATTACATCTCCAAATTCCGAGTCCTGGCTTCCGAATTGAGAAATTTTACATGATATTGATCAGTGGATATTTTGATTTATGATATTTAAATTCCCTCTGAGAATCACTACATATTATGTGACAGCAAGCAAATTCTTACAATCGTCACGACCCTTCAATGGCCCACTGCTGAGCCGGGTCTCCTCCTCAGAATTAGGAGGGTATTAGGCCATAGCCCACCACGCTGGCCCAGTGCGGGTTGGCAGACTTCACACACCTTTGAGAACTTTTAGGGAACTCTCAGGAGTGCAGGTTTCCTCACGATGTTTTCCTTCACCGTTAAAGCAAGTGATATTTAATTGCTTAAAACACACATAACTCAGAGTCATTTTTAATAAATACAAAATAATAACACTGGTTAACAAAATTTTAACTTTTTTTTGTCACATGAAAACTTATATCAAATTTTGAATGTACTTGGGTCACCAAACAATAATATGTGAATGAAAAAAAATTGACACGTCAGGTTTCCTTGTGACATCAAAACATATATTTTCGTAAAAAGTAGAAAGATCAGCTACATTTAGAGTAATGATTGCTCTGTATAGAATAAATACTTAGGATTTTCGTGAATATTTGGCTTCTGGAAGGTCTCTTTTAAGTCTCCAACAATAGTCTGCCAGCATTCCTGGACTCCATTCCCCTTGATAGCACTTCTCCATTAAGGAAATGTCCTGATGGAACCTCTCGCCTTGTTCATCACTCACAGCACCCTAGTTTGCCGGAAAGATATCCAGATGAGAGTCCAGCTACATATGCTAGACTTTTTAAGGACATATTACACTCCAAACCTTTATATGACATAATAAGTTAATTAAGTCTTTGTAATTTTCCGATTTAGGGTTTCTAGAAAATTTTGGATAACGTTCACAAAACATTTCCAGGCGAGTTTTTCCTGACAGTTCAGTTTTTATTCAAAGCTCTTATTCTTTATCAGTCGCCGTATTTTGGACCTACAAATATTCCCTCTTTAATGTTTGCTTTGCTGAGTTTGGGGAATTTCTCTTTCAGATATACATGTTCACTACCATTTTTAGGCATTTTACAAAATTTTTTATCAGGTCAAGCTTTATGTGCAACGGTGACAAAAAATGCCATCAGGGTTCAATAAAGGATCAATTTTAACATTTTTACGGCCTGGAAAGATCATGGGCCACACTTTCTTTTGTTTGAGTCAAACAAAAATAACAAATACTTACAATATGATCTTCTGGTTCGGTCCAAATCATTGGTATAGCAAGTGGCATATGTCTGGGTTCTCGTTAAGCCCGATCTAGTAGCAGTCTCACACATGTTACAGAACATTTATGGGGAACCCAGATTTATCTTGATTCCTCACAGGAAATCAAAAATAGTCTACATTAATGATGAGAAATTTGGACGCTGAGATGTAAAAGTTAATTCTCCACACACATAACAAAAACTGTCGGGGTTGTTAGAACACTTTCGTGGCATGTTTACGATGTAACAAACGTACATAAGATATAAGTTAGTTGAATGCAATAGTTATACAGTCACCTAAATGAAGTTATTCAAATAAAGGCACGTATATGAGGTCATAAATGAATATATAGCTGTCACAAAAAAACTGGTTTTTGAAACAAAATTATTATATATTATTATTGAGGGTACACAAACATAAAAAAAATCATCACACAGTTCGTGTGACAAAAACAGTGTTTACCAGTGTAATTATAATAATTTAATTGCGATTACAAAAGTCGTTTTTATCGACAGACTCGGACTCATAAATCAGGTTTTAGTGTATGGGCGCCCCCCTTAAATATTTATTTTATTCTCTATTTAGTATTTGTTTATAGGGGCAACGGAAATAGATCATTTGTGTAAATTTCAACTGTCTGGATAGGGTCCCGTTTATTTTAGATATTTAAAAATACAATTAGTTGTTGGCAACACTAAAATTATAAATATCTATATAGCTTTTATTTGCATGAACTTTTGTACACTTACACTTTGTCTTAGCATAGTTTGCCACATATAATTATGATAACCGTATTCTTAAGGGCTTAATAACAGATAAAAATATGATTTCGTGTAGCTAAGCCTTTTTGGCTATTAATAAAATAATATCTACAGTGTTCAGTACTGAGAGGGTTTACTCGTAGTTTGGTCGCCGTCGCTGAAATCTGTAAGATTATTGGATTCCTAGTTTATTCTGTTATTTATTTCAGGAACGTGGGCGATTCGGTTGAACCAAGGGATATGCAGTAATTTAATATTACACACGAACTACTGAATCTGTCTTAAGTAATAAAACATCTACGAGTATTTTGTATTAAAATGTGGTAGTTCAAAAACTACTGAACACATTTTAAAAACCCTTTGACATTGACCGATAGTTGAATGGCTTAAAATTATATGACTATAGAAAGGAATCTTATCTATAAAATTCTCGTGTCACAATGTTAGTTACCATACTCCTCCGAAACGGCTCAACCGATTTTTATGAAATTTTGTGTGCATATCGGGTAGGTCTGAGAATCGGTCAACATCTATTTTTTATACCTCTGAGTGATAAGGGTGGGCCACCCCAAATTTTTTAAATTTATGTGGCAAAACAATGTTGGCCTGGTCAGCTAGTAACTATATAGATTTTAAATTTTCGAAGTGAAAACTTCTTTAGCGGCGTTGTGCTGTTGTGCAGGAAAATTCATAGGCGTAAGATTTTAATTTCAGATTTTTTATTGGCCGCACAAGTTCATAGGCAGTTTGACGAGTAATTTCATGGAATTAATATTGACTATCATAGTTTAATAGTCTTTAATTAAATGATTTGTTGCTACGTTGAGTAGTGTGGGCGTGAAATTCGCGGGAATTTGACGAGTAATTTCGTGTATTTAATATTGACTACCATAGTCTATGTATCTAATTAAATGATTTGTCGCGACGTGAAACAGTGTAGGCGTGAGACTCGCGGCAGCTTGACTAGTAGATTTTTAAAATTTTGATCTTTGGGAATATTCAAAAATGTTATTGCTCAAGTTATCACTTCTGCCGGCACTCCCTCAGTGCAACCCGTGTTTTCCCAGTTCGAAAGTGACTTTATTTCCAAGTGACAGACTATGTAGGTATATGAAAGATATTGGATCTTAACAAACACATCAAACACGTCGTCGCCCATCTGGTGGAAACACAGCCTAAGGTATAGTTAAATCATAATAATGATCATGGCTAAGCAATGAAAATAATATAGATAAAAGGGTTAGTGTATCGGTTTAGTCGGACAATAACGACGAAATTATTAGGAACTTTTATCGGATTCAGAAACAGTTTACATAATATTTATTTTGTTTATATTCCATAGTTTCGGTTTACGGAGCTTAGTAAATATTCTGATATAAATATATGTCGGAGGTGTGAATTAGACTTAGGTTAACCTAAGGTTAGGTTAGCCGTGTGTTAGGTTAGGTTAATGTTAATTTAATTTTAGGATTAAACAGTAAAACTAAGCAGTGGAGGTGAGTGTCTCGATCGAATAAAGGAATTCCTTAAGCCTACACCTTGGTCACAAGTCCAAGGCACTGCTTGGGTTCTTGTCAGAATAGTTCTAGTCAGAATATTAAGAGATCGTAACGTTTAGTTGTATTCTGACCGTATTGCGCCCGTATAGCTTTAGAGATAGGCCGTCCCTTCCTATTACTCTTTTTCTTTAGTTTCCGACATATACTATATATATTTGTCGAATCAAAATAAGGGAATCACCGTCTAAGCCTAAGGTTAGGCTAACATTCTTCTTCCCCCCGGACCTCGATATTGAAGAGACGTGTACAAGAAAGTGTCACATTAATTTATTTATTTTTTATTTCCTAAAAATATTAAATTATAATATTAAATTCAATCGTGAATATTAGGAGTGCATAAGTGAAGAAGAGGTCTCGATCTACTGTCGCATTAACACATCTGCTGCAAATGCTACGTGAGTAAAAGAGACATTATCAATTATTAGTAAGCTACGCTACCGCTTCATTGACTACGCTTGCTCAAGTGAAAGGGACTGCACGCTACACCAACACTCCAAGCCTGATACACCTGTACGCGTGAGAAAGAGACCAATCTCGTAGCAAGCTACGCTATTCCGCTACGCCGGCTACGTCATGTAGTGCATCGATACTGGATACCAAGGTCTTGAATTTTATGATCGCCTGGTACTTTGATCGCGGCTACGTAAGTCTAAGACGGCGCTCGCGTCGCATGCTGCAGCGGTATTTACTACGAAGAATTTCTTCGTATTTATGATCGCCTGGTACTGCGCTCTTATAACACCGATGGCAGAAAACCTTAATTACGCATGAATAAATCACAATTGTTAAATAAACTTCTTGTATTGTGGAACTCTTAAAGATTTAAATTATACAAAATGCCTCTCAATCGTACACCGCCTCCTACCACTCCACCTGCTGAGCCCTCGCTGAATACTTTGGTGCAAAATATCGCGCACGCTGAAGTAGAGATAAATTCGCTTCGACATCACGGGTCGCTGCCGGATATCCCTTCGCTAACGGCGAATACTAAAGAATCTAAAAAAAGGAAACTTGAGTGCGAGACTACAGGCACTTTTAATCAAATAGAAAATATGTTTAGTTCGTTCTCTAAAAACCAGGAAAAATATTTTCAAGAATTTCAGTCTTCTATAAATTTTCTTAAAGAACAGAATATCGAATTGAATAAGAGTATGGAGGTTATGTCGAAAAAATACGATGATTTCATTCAGAGGATCTCATGCTTGGAAATGGAAAGAAAGGAAGACAAAAGAACTATCCAATTCTTGGAAGAGAAATTAGAAAACCTAGAGAGAAAGTCAGGACTAGCTAGCGTGGAAATTCGAAATGTACCAAAATCAAATAATGAGTCAAAAGAAAACCTATGTGGTCTTGTAATGCAACTGGGAAAAGCTTTGGATGTAAATATAAATGAGTTCTGTATTAAGGATATTTACAGAATCAAAAATAAGGAATCGACAAATCCAGTCATAGTTCAATTTACCACTGTTCTAAAAAAGGAAAAGCTACTAAATAACGTAAAAAGATTTAATAAAAATAAAAAAAATAATGAAAAACTAAACACCTCGCACTTACAACTAAAAGAGCCACCTAAACCGATTTATGTGTCCGAAACGTTAACGTTCAAAGCTCAAAAGCTTTTCTATCTAGCAAGAAACTTTCAAAAAAATTATAAATACGCCTTTTGTTGGACCACACATGGAATTATTTATTTACGTAAGACCGAGAGCTCACCGCAGATCAGGATTAATTCGGAAGCCGACATTGAAAAATTAAGGAAGACCGAATGACTAGTACGGGTAATTCTTAATATAATTCTCTCAAAATCACAGATGCATGTCTTAATACTTTCTGTGCTATTGTTTAATTGCTTTATTATGTTGTTATTTGTAGAAATTTATTCCTTAAATCTAACAAGTAATTTTAAAAAAATATTTCCATATTTACACACATATCTATACACGATTCATACACACCACTCACAATGTTAGTTACCATACTCCTCCGAAACGGCTCAACCGATTTTTATGAAATTTTGTGTGCATATCGGGTAGGTCTGAGAATCGGTCAACATCTATTTTTTATACCTCTGAGTGATAAGGGTGGGCCACCCCAAATTTTTTAAATTTATGTGGCAAAACAATGTTGGCCTGGTCAGCTAGTAACTATATAGATTTTAAATTTTCGAAGTGAAAACTTCTTTAGCGGCGTTGTGCTGTTGTGCAGGAAAATTCATAGGCGTAAGATTTTAATTTCAGATTTTTTATTGGCCGCACAAGTTCATAGGCAGTTTGACGAGTAATTTCATGGAATTAATATTGACTATCATAGTTTAATAGTCTTTAATTAAATGATTTGTTGCTACGTTGAGTAGTGTGGGCGTGAAATTCGCGGGAATTTGACGAGTAATTTCGTGTATTTAATATTGACTACCATAGTCTATGTATCTAATTAAATGATTTGTCGCGACGTGAAACAGTGTAGGCGTGAGACTCGCGGCAGCTTGACTAGTAGATTTTTAAAATTTTGATCTTTGGGAATATTCAAAAATGTTATTGCTCAAGTTATCACTTCTGCCGGCACTCCCTCAGTGCAACCCGTGTTTTCCCAGTTCGAAAGTGACTTTATTTCCAAGTGACAGACTATGTAGGAATATGAAAGATATTGGATCTTAACAAACACATCAAACACGTCGTCGCCCATCTGGTGGAAACACAGCCTAAGGTATAGTTAAATCATAATAATGATCATGGCTAAGCAATGAAAATAATATAGATAAAAGGGTTAGTGTATCGGTTTAGTCGGACAATAACGACGAAATTATTAGGAACTTTTATCGGATTCAGAAACAGTTTACATAATATTTATTTTGTTTATATTCCATAGTTTCGGTTTACGGAGCTTAGTAAATATTCTGATATAAATATATGTCGGAGGTGTGAATTAGACTTAGGTTAACCTAAGGTTAGGTTAGCCGTGTGTTAGGTTAGGTTAATGTTAATTTAATTTTAGGATTAAACAGTAAAACTAAGCAGTGGAGGTGAGTGTCTCGATCGAATAAAGGAATTCCTTAAGCCTACACCTTGGTCACAAGTCCAAGGCACTGCTTGGGTTCTTGTCAGAATAGTTCTAGTCAGAATATTAAGAGATCGTAACGTTTAGTTGTATTCTGACCGTATTGCGCCCGTATAGCTTTAGAGATAGGCCGTCCCTTCCTATTACTCTTTTTCTTTAGTTTCCGACATATACTATATATATTTGTCGAATCAAAATAAGGGAATCACCGTCTAAGCCTAAGGTTAGGCTAACATTCTTCTTCCCCCCGGACCTCGATATTGAAGAGACGTGTACAAGAAAGTGTCACATTAATTTATTTATTTTTTATTTCCTAAAAATATTAAATTATAATATTAAATTCAATCGTGAATATTAGGAGTGCATAAGTGAAGAAGAGGTCTCGATCTACTGTCGCATTAACACATCTGCTGCAAATGCTACGTGAGTAAAAGAGACATTATCAATTATTAGTAAGCTACGCTACCGCTTCATTGACTACGCTTGCTCAAGTGAAAGGGACTGCACGCTACACCAACACTCCAAGCCTGATACACCTGTACGCGTGAGAAAGAGACCAATCTCGTAGCAAGCTACGCTATTCCGCTACGCCGGCTACGTCATGTAGTGCATCGATACTGGATACCAAGGTCTTGAATTTTATGATCGCCTGGTACTTTGATCGCGGCTACGTAAGTCTAAGACGGCGCTCGCGTCGCATGCTGCAGCGGTATTTACTACGAAGAATTTCTTCGTATTTATGATCGCCTGGTACTGCGCTCTTATAACACCGATGGCAGAAAACCTTAATTACGCATGAATAAATCACAATTGTTAAATAAACTTCTTGTATTGTGGAACTCTTAAAGATTTAAATTATACAAAATGCCTCTCAATCGTACACCGCCTCCTACCACTCCACCTGCTGAGCCCTCGCTGAATACTTTGGTGCAAAATATCGCGCACGCTGAAGTAGAGATAAATTCGCTTCGACATCACGGGTCGCTGCCGGATATCCCTTCGCTAACGGCGAATACTAAAGAATCTAAAAAAAGGAAACTTGAGTGCGAGACTACAGGCACTTTTAATCAAATAGAAAATATGTTTAGTTCGTTCTCTAAAAACCAGGAAAAATATTTTCAAGAATTTCAGTCTTCTATAAATTTTCTTAAAGAACAGAATATCGAATTGAATAAGAGTATGGAGGTTATGTCGAAAAAATACGATGATTTCATTCAGAGGATCTCATGCTTGGAAATGGAAAGAAAGGAAGACAAAAGAACTATCCAATTCTTGGAAGAGAAATTAGAAAACCTAGAGAGAAAGTCAGGACTAGCTAGCGTGGAAATTCGAAATGTACCAAAATCAAATAATGAGTCAAAAGAAAACCTATGTGGTCTTGTAATGCAACTGGGAAAAGCTTTGGATGTAAATATAAATGAGTTCTGTATTAAGGATATTTACAGAATCAAAAATAAGGAATCGACAAATCCAGTCATAGTTCAATTTACCACTGTTCTAAAAAAGGAAAAGCTACTAAATAACGTAAAAAGATTTAATAAAAATAAAAAAAATAATGAAAAACTAAACACCTCGCACTTACAACTAAAAGAGCCACCTAAACCGATTTATGTGTCCGAAACGTTAACGTTCAAAGCTCAAAAGCTTTTCTATCTAGCAAGAAACTTTCAAAAAAATTATAAGTACGCCTTTTGTTGGACCACACATGGAATTATTTATTTACGTAAGACCGAGAGCTCACCGCAGATCAGGATTAATTCGGAAGCCGACATTGAAAAATTAAGGAAGACCGAATGACTAGTACGGGTAATTCTTAATATAATTCTCTCAAAATCACAGATGCATGTCTTAATACTTTCTGTGCTATTGTTTAATTGCTTTATTATGTTGTTATTTGTAGAAATTTATTCCTTAAATCTAACAAGTAATTTTAAAAAAATATTTCCATATTTACACACATATCTATACACGATTCATACACACCACTCACACAATTTCCCACCAAGACCTTTTCAAAAACCCACCATCCCACTTAACTTTATCACAACAATCTATCTGAATTACATTATTGAATTTAAAATATATTATCTTAATTATTTACATTATACAATGAGCATATTTAATAATAGTAGATTTACGAGTAAAAACATATATTTGAGACAGATATTTATTTTAATTAAATCTTAGTACAACTATGAATGTATCAGAAGACATTGATAAAATTTCTGTAGCAACTTCATTAACATGTGACATAGTAGATTGTAACCAACATATAAAACCTACGTCGTCTTTATTTTTAAAATTAATTACACAGAATATACGTAGTGTTAACTGTAATATGCCTGGTTTTGAAATCCTACTTAGTCAATTGCAAGTTGACTTTGATATTATAGTTCTAACAGAATGCTGGCTCCAAAAATCATTTCAAATTCCTACATTAAGTGGTTATCATAGCTACTCAACATCAAATAATAAAATTCAGAATGATGGAGTTGTGTTATACATAAAAAATGAGATGTTTGCTACAGTAAGCGAGCCACATATAAATGAAGCAAATTGCTTAGTTGCAAATCTTGGTAGTGAAACAGCTGTTATAGCATTGTACAGGTCCCCATCATACCGAGACATTGACCCTTTTTTACAAACGTTGGAGAACATTTTGTTAAGCGTAAAAAAAATTAAAAACGTCATTGTGGTAGGGGATATGAATATAGCCATTAATGAAGTAAAGAGAGACTGCAATGGGGATAAATATTTAACAGTTCTTGCATCTCATGGTCTTTTACCGGCTCACGAACACATAACTCGAACAGAAAGGGGAACATGTCTTGATCATATTTTTCTTAAAACCCGGAACTCAGCTGTTACAATAGTCCCTACATCATCACTTACAGATCATCATCCTGTCTTATTGAGTATGTACTTAAAATTGCATCGAAGTAATGCAGCAACTATCACGTCAAAACTCAATATGAAAAAGTTTGAACAAGACCTACTAAAAATCAATTTTGACAAAATTTATTCTTCTGATAATCCAAATTTTTCGATGAACTACTTAATAAAATCATTAAGTTCAGCTATTAAAACTAATACTGAGATAAAAACCTTTTCAAGAAGAAAAAAGATTATTAAACCTTGGATTACGCCTGGCTTACTACGGTGCATACAAAATAGGGATAAGTTACATAAAAAATATAGGCTATCACCCGAAAATGAAATTATTAAAATAACTTATAATCGTTACAGAAATTTTTGCAACAAAATCCTTAAAAATGTTAAAATTGCTTACAATAAAAGTCAAATAATAAGTGCTCAAAATGATAAAAAGAAATTATGGAATATTATAAAAAATATAGCTCATTGTAATACTGTACAAGATTATCCTAAAGAATTACTAACTTGTGACAGTACCCCTCAATTATCTTTGAATAAAATCAATAATTATTTCATTAATGTAGGTAAATTACTAGCTGAAAATCTTCAAAATTTTAATAATACCATTTTGAATATAAATAAGGATACAAATAAAGCAATAATCGATAAATCACAAGCTAGATGTTTTGTACTTTTAAATACCGACGAAAGGGAAGTGGAACGTCTTATTCTTGGCCTAAAAAATAATTGTGCGGTGGGTTCTGATAAAATATCAAACAAAATCTTAAAATTACATGTAAACGTTCTGGTTATTCCACTTACACACATTTTCAATACTTGCTTGGAAAAAGGTATATTTCCGATAGATTTAAAAAAGTCTGAGGTAAGACCAATACATAAAGGTGGAGATAGAGATGTAATTAGTAATTACAGGCCTATCTCTATCTTACCAGCCCTATCGAAAATTATGGAAAAAATGCTAAATGCGAGATTGATCAATTACCTTGAAAATAGTTCATTAATATCGCAAAATCAGTATGGCTTTCGTCGTGGTAAATCCACCGAAGATGCGGTAAATGAGTTTAACAATTTCATTAGTTCTAATTTAGACCGCGGTAAAAAATGTTTGGTAATTTTCATCGATTTAGCCAAGGCTTTCGATACTATTTCAGTCAATCTACTTTTAAGCAAGCTCGAAAAACTGGGTATAAGAGGAAATCAATTACAACTTTTTGAAAGCTACCTAAGTGAACGTTATCAATGTGTAAGGCTAGGAACTCATGTAAGCACTGACCTGTTGACTGAATATGGCGTACCTCAAGGGAGCATCCTAGGTCCGACCTTATTTCTGACATATATTAACGAACTCACAGAGCTAAAGTTGCCAAATGGCAAAATACTGTCATACGCAGACGATACCGCCTTACTTTTTGCAGCTGACTCGTGGGATGAAGTTTTCTCAGCTGCACAAACTGGTTTTAATTTGGTTAAAGATTGGCTTCAACAGAATATACTGACCATCAACATAGAGAAAACAAAATATATAACTTTTTCAATCCGTAAACAAAAAGGTTTTGGATCAAAATACTGCTTGAAGTCACATGAATGTAAGAATATTGTAGACAGTTTAGTTGCATGTCCATGTAAAAAAATTGAAAAGGTACATACGATAAAATATTTAGGAGTCACTATAGATGAAAACCTTAGTTATAAACAACACATAAAATCATTATCAAGTAGAGTACGAAAATTAATATACTTGTTTAAGAATCTTAGACATATAGCCGAGCCAAAACTTCTCAAAGAGATTTATTATGCCTTATGTCAATCATTACTTAGTTACTGCATCTCGGCATGGGGTGGGGTTCCAAAAAATACGTTAAAGACATTAGAAGTAGCTCAACGTGCCATACTAAAGGTCAGTATGTGCAAACCTATGTTATTCTCTACTACTAAACTTTACGACCTATGTAAAGTCCTTACAGTTAGACAGCTATTTGTTTTGAGTATCGTGTTGAAGCAGCATCGAAAGTCAGATTTTGTACCCGAAAGATTACTTCAACGAAGAAAAGATAATGTGTGCAGGTGGGAACTACAATTTAGCACTATATTTATAAGAAGATTTTATTCTTTTATAGGTCCTTATCTTTACAATAAATTAAATAAAATACTAAATTTGTATCCGTTAAACAGTACATCATGCAAAAGGGTAGTACAAGATTTTCTACTTGAACTTTCATATGGTGAGACTGAGGCGCTTTTAAAGGTGGACAGCTAAAACACACACGCGCACGCACACACACACACACACACACACACATACAAAATGTCTTTGATTGTATTGGAAATAAAATATTTATAGATATAGATTTTTAGTATATTATAAATAATATATTTAAAATATCTTATAATCTAATCAAATCAATTTAAAGTAAGAAGCACGGTAACAATGTTAAAAATAGTAATATAGGTGGGAGTGGCGCTGATGCCGAAATACACTTAAATCTAGTTTGGTATGCAGATGATCATATAAGATTGTAATGTACATGTTATTGTGTCTCAATAAAGAATTTGAATTTGAATTTGAACATAAACCTAACCTATCACAAGCCTAACCTAACCTAACGTTGTGGCAATTAGTTGTACACTATCTAGAGACTACTTCACTCCTTGAGAGACCGCGCAAGAGTAAGACTACAGTCAGACTGTCGAAGGCATATAAAGAGTCGAGACTGTCAAAATGACGGAAGTGACTACTACCCTACTCCAGCGCCACAGATGGCGATGACGATTTGATTATTCGAAAAGCGTTAGCTTTTCTCCGATATATTTACCTCCCTAGCTACGAAGTTCTATAACTACTAGTTCCTATCTCTGGAATTAATGGAAACTAAACTTTTTCCAAATTAGAGGAATCTGTAGTAAGACAGTAAATTCATCAATTTAAAATTGTATTTGATTTTAAAAATTCTTTTACAGGAAAAAAGTAATTCACTAATTATATTTTATTTGTATTAATCGGATTTTGACAATTCTAAAAAAAAAACTATAAATAAGTACTTAGGGGCCGTTCATTTATTACGTAAGACTAATTTCGCTAGTTTTTCACTCCCTCCCCCCGTTTAATATTTATTACGTAAGAATTTATATAGGAAAAAATGAATGTTGCCCGCGCTTTTTCAAAGTATAACTTTAACTTTGAGCATTTTTTAATCTTACGTAAGAACTATCGAGACTCCCTTACATCCCCTTGTAAGAAAAAATAAGACCCCTCCCCCCTAAATCGTCTTACGTAATTAATGAATGGCCCCTTAACAAATTTGGCACTAAATATTGTTTGATAAAATAGTAGTAAGTATATATTTAGTTTATGTTCCAAATGTACTATTTTAGGAAATTTATTAAGTTAAGGATAAACTAGAAAGATATTGAAAGTGTAATTACAGTATCCTAAATTGGATTCCTAGCTAGTTAGGATTCCTAAAAATAGGATAGTGTAATCAACGTTTGCTACAGTTTCTAGTTAAGGGTGTTATATTAGACCTAGATTGTAGATGATTTTTTTTTATTTTAATTGATTTAAATATTGATTACACTTTGGATTATTCAAAATATACACTTAAACTTAAATATGTATCTCGTTATCATTTTAAAATATTTGTCCGGTTATTTAACGTTTAAAATTTAATTATATTTGAGGATATCCTTTTTACTATTTATTTAAAATGCTTTCATAAAATTTTGAGTCAAAATATAATTTTGCGAAAATAGTGTCAATTAATAGCTTATCAAACTAAATCTGAAAGTTCTACTAATTTTGACTGCGAAGTTATGTTTCTTCTGAAAAGCGAGGTTATGCATCTTACTTCATCATCATCATTTCAGCCATAGAACGTCCACTGCTGGATATAGGCCTTCCCCAGAGATGGCCAGTACGACCTCATCCACCTGCGACCTACATCCAGCGGCTCCCTGCCGCTCTGACCAGGTCGTCTGTCCATCTTGTGGGAGGCCTTTCAACGCTTCCTTCCAGAACCTTTCTGCCCCAACGGCCATCGGTTCTACGGGCTATGTGTCCAGCCCACTGCCACTTCAACTTACTAATCCGCTGGGCTATGTCGTTGACTCTGGTTCTTCTACGGATCTTCTCATTTCTGATTCGATCATGTAGAGAAACACCCAACATAGAACTCTCCATATCACGTCGAGTGACGCAGAGCCGGCGCACAAGGCTTCGAGTGAGAGACCACGTCTCGGATCCGTACGTCATTACTGGTGACACACACTGTTCGAAAACTTTCGTCTTCAGGCACTGAGGTATTTCTGACGAAAAGAAATCTCTTAGCTTCCCGAACGCTGCCCATCCAGTTGGATTCGGCGCTTGACCCCCCTTCCTGAAGTTGGACCTACCTAATTGGATTGCTTGTCCCAGGTCAACAACTTCAAGAATAGAGTTCCCAACGAGTAGAGGGCAACTCGACAAGATTTTCGTCTTGTCCATGTTCATACCAAGACTGAGCATATGGTTAAGATCTTCCAGGGATTCAGCCATGACTACGTTGTCGTCAGTGAATCGCGTCTTACTTATACTAAACAGATTTTAGAAAGTTAATATAATCTTTACTGCAGATATTTAAGCATATGGTTGTTGATACTTAATGGAAGTTGAGGAGTAATCCCGTTTTTGTGTACGTTAGCTTTTAAAAATATATTTTTTGAACGTCTTGGCCTTAAATCTTGATAGTCTGTGCCGGCAACACTTCATTCAAAAACTTGTTTGTTCCATTGTTAATAAGTAGCGGCTGACAACTTGATAAGTACCAGCACATCAATTGTTCACAGACTTTATTGCCGCTCAAATCTCTCGAAGTTAGCTTTCTTGTTGTTTCCTTTTGATATCATGTCCAGCAAAGCTTCGCCAATAAATTTAATTTATAAATTTTCCTATAGAAAACTATGATATTTCTAGAATTCATAAATAAGTAAACTTACTGTTCGACTAGGTAATTTTTGACGTGTTAAAACTACTTTTGTAAAAAAATCTTATTGAAATAAAATCACTACATAACATAAAAACTCCTATGATACGGATAATAAATTAATAATAGATAAGCTATAGCTGAAAAGAATATGAAAATAAAACATTCTATATACTATGTACTTTTATATTTAATCATTACTAGTCCTTACTATTATTATAAATGCGAAAGTAACTGCTGAACTGATTTAAATGAAATTTGGTATACAGATAGACTAGAGCTTGAAAAAGGATATAGGCTATATTTTAATGCGAATGTAAGGGGTTGAAAGGGATGAAAAGTTGTTTGGAAATATCGTCATTTTTAGAGCTAGAAGCTTGAAACTTATTTTTCAGGTTGATTCGATGTAAATAAATATGACATTCAAAATTTGTAAAAGTTTTACCCTCAAGGGTGTAAAATAACAAAAAAGGAATAGGGGATGAAACAGGGACGATGTTGCGTACACGGCTAGTGTCGAAAAAATTTAAATGACGTCGACTTCCAAGTAATTTGTATGTAAGCCTATTTTGAAAAGGATGTCTGTTGAATTTCTTGTCGGTTCTTTTCAGCAAATATCTGCCTTCACAACAGATAGATAGAGTGACCTATTTTGAGGAGTCAAAAGTATTTTTTAAAGCAAATTAACCTACGTACTCTGATTTTGAGAAATGTGTAAAAAACTTTACAAACCTCTTGAGCCTTCTCAGCTAGTAGCTTGATCAATTTCTCAGGGTAGACTTGGTGCACTGAGAACGATGGCTGCTCCACCTTCGCCTGTCTCCTGATGTCTTCCCATCGCTCTTCTCCGTACGTCTGTCGGATGTACTCCGCCATGTTCTCTAGCAGTAGTCCGTACATTGTGACTGGAACAAAGCATTTTAATTTAAGACCACTCGATTCGCTTTAGCTTTGGTGGGCTATAATGAATTAAATTCAAATTTATTCAGTTATTATTGAACTATAACATTATTCTAAATTAAAGAAACGGAATGGTGCTTTTTTCGGGGATAAATAATATTGTCATATTGAAAAAGTCTTACTTCCCTAATGCATTCAGACGCGATTATAGATTACAAAGTGACGTACGATTTTTTTATACAACTATAACTAATAATTATCAACTTTATTTACTACTGTTAGGTTTTATTAAAGTATTAATACTATAAAATATCGATATTAAATATAATTAGAATAATTTGATCGAGTAAACGATATAAAATTATTTAAATGGAGGTTTTATATATTAATTTGGCAACACGACCCCACCTGTCATTATAGTGGGAATAGATGTATTATAAAAAAGGATGACTTTTGCGTCATGACTCTCAGAACTCGTGTGACTTCAGTGTTGTGTATTTCACGTTAGTTTGCTGAATATTTAAATAATTAGTGTAATTGCTATATTGCTAAAGCAGTGTTAAATATTGGCGTCAGTTCGAGCGGTGAACGAGAGCGTTTACTGGTAGTAAAAGGGCCCTTTTCTCCTGCACCTGGGTCGCCAGCCTAGGCACTGCTCGGTTTCCGTCTGGATCATGAATATTAGTCTTTTGAGTGTAATTGTGCAGTAAGGCTGCCCGTGTAGCTTTTATTACGATAAGAACAATGTAACTCGCAAAATTGAACAATTTATTCGTGTGTACTGAAAAAATGCGGAAGGGAAAAGGAATGTGCGGCCCCATTTATATTATTAAATCTGAATAAAAATTTGTTTGTCGTCGCTTTCTATTTCGGATTATTATTTCCTCAAAGTTTAACCCGTGAGGGGACGGGTTAGAATACTATTACCCTCTGCCGCTGGGAGAGCATTTTGTAAGAACCGAGTTACCCAGCCCACCCTTGATGGTAGGGGATCTGGTCCCCGATTGGCTTGCGACCACCAGCATGCGAAACCAACCAACCGACCGCCAAGTGTTATAGACGCGTTCCGGTGCAGCCGCATGTGGGCTAGACTTACCCCCTCCCTCTCCCAACCCATTAATGCTGCGGATCAGGTAGACTGTGGACTCTTGCTCAGGGTACGCTGAGACCGCAGCATCTTTATCCTCACTCCCCCTACCCACTGTATCTTTGGGGATGCAACGCACGGACAAAACAAGAGGGTATCTCTAGTTTTGCCGATGTCCATGGGCGATGGTGGCCATTTACCATCAGGGGGACCAGATGCTCGTTTGAACTTTATCTACCATAAAAGAAAACACAACTTTCTTACGTTGTGTTTTCTATAGACTATAAATAAGATACCATACAATAATTGATAATGGGAAGTAGCAAAGATTATCTGTATCTAAATATCATTGTTACGTACTTATTAAATTTTTATATAATCAATGATTTCTTATTTCTGCATAAAAAACCGACCTTAAAATCAATCTAAATGAAAAACCAGAAACGATTCTCCATTTTTTAGGTTTTTACTTTCTAAAGAAGTTTTATATTAATTTTGATGCTATCAATTAAATTAGTTATATGCGAGGAAATTTCAGAATATAATTATTATTAAAATAGTTATATTCTGAAATTTCCTCGCATTTTTGGGGAAATGCACTAAGTAAACTATTAGGTATAAAAAGTTGACCCGGCAAATGTTGTTTTGCCATATAAAGATATAAAGTAATTTCTGAAGAAAGCCTTATCATTTAGCGGTATAAAAAATAGCCTACGACCTATTCTCCGATCTATCATATATATATAAAACTAGTATAGCGCGTGGCTGCGCGGCCCGCTCAAGCGGACCGCGTGAAGTAGTGAATGACAATTTGTGTGATTCCGGATGGCGGTTATGTAGAAAATGGTAAAGAGGTGTAGAAAGTAGTAGAAAAAAGTAGTGAGTTGTAAACGGCGCGGCGGAAGAAAATGGTAGTCAGTGATAGGCAGTGTTATACAGCGGTCTAATATTTTACGTTCATTAACTTCTACTGTGCACTGTCTGTAACTTACTTTTCTACTATCTATAGCTCTGTCAACTTTCCACTGTTTACTGCCTAAATGTTCTAAAGCGAATATCAGATTGATATGCTATCGAGCACAGTACAGTGGAATGTAAAAAAGGCACCTTCTTTAATATCTACCAGAGCCATAAGATGTAAAAAAAAACATCCAGGACCCGAAAATCACTTCAGCGCACAGAAGAATTTAATGAATGTAAAATAATAGACTACTGCCAATCACTGACTACCATTTTTCTACTACTTTCTACCATTATCTACCAGCTCCCTGCCAATTGGATGAGATTTCTAGTATTTTTATTAGAGTAGCGCCCACCTATTTTAATTACCTGGCCGTCCTCCATTACCCATCTCTGAAACCCTCGATGAATCATTTGACAGAATGAAAGTTCTTCTATAAACCGTATCAAAGTCTTGCATAGTTCTCAACTTGTAGTCTCTTCAATATTTTCCATATACTTAATATGGAAAAATAAGTTCCACCATAATGATTTTTTTTCTGTTTATCAAGTAGACCTGTATACACTGATCATCTTTTCCCAAAAAATCACTCTTCCATCTTGTATACTTTCTGAGATGGATACCGACGAAATTTGCATGGCCGTCATCTTAAACCATTTTGGTTTTTTTCCGTTCCCTGTCAATTGGATGAGGTTTCGAATGATTTTTGTTCGAGAACCCCCCACCTACCTTAAATACCGTGCTCCTTCCCCGTCTTCGAAGTCCTTAATCAACACTTGTCAGAATAAAAGTTCTTCTATGAACCGTATCAAAGTCTCTTGCATAGTTTCCAATTTGTAGTCTCTTGAATATTTCCCATACATTTAGTATGGATAAATAAATTCCGCCATCTTGAATTTTTTTTCTAATCATCATATAGATCTTGAGACTCTGATCATCTTTTTCCAAGAAACCACTCTTCCATCTTGTATACTTTCTGAGATAGACGCCGACGAAAGTTGTATGGCCGCCATCTTAAATCCGCCATTTTGGATTTTTTTTCAGCTCATTGCCTATTGGATAAGGTTTCAAATGAAATTTGTTCGAGCACCTCCCACCTATCTTAAATATCCTGGCTGTACTCTTCCCCCGTCTCCGAATTCCTCAATCATCAGCTATCTCCATATTTTTCCTCTGAATAAATTTTCGTCCTCTATACGAAACCATGTGTGAAAAAAATTTTTTTCATACAAAATTTTACAGGTAGAAAATGGTAGACAGGGGTAGAAAGAAGTAGAAAAAGGTAGTGAGTTGTAGACGGCGCGGCAGTAAAAAAATTGTAGTCAGTGATAGGCAGTGTTAGACAGTGGTCTACTATAAATTGATCAAGACAATACCATTTAGAGCGTTTGACTCGTTTTTATGTGATTTTAAGGTTAATAAATATGTATTTAATAGGTTTAAAGAAAGTCCTATTAAAACTTTAAGATAAGACCTCAGATTAAAACTTTGTAATATATGTATTAACTTGTAGAGCAAGTAATGGAAGCCATAATTCAAACGTATAGAAAGAAGATAATTTAAGAGCGAAATACGCATCTTATTTGTAAATTAAACTCAAAGATGTCGAAAGCGAAACTCTCTGGGATGTGAGTGTCAAGTATGTTGGTAATTTCCTTATGCATATATTTATCCTTACAATATTTATCCTTACGAACAAACGTTAATATGTAACTTATATAATTAAAATAAAGACTTCTTTGTTTGCTTCTAATGTGGCTAAATGAAATATGGACACATTCAACTGGAAAATTAACTTTCTGTTTGTTTTTCGTTACTTGTCTACAATGTTATGAATAAAACTTAAATGGTATTGTAAAAGTTATTAAACAGGTGCTTTACGAGCCACTTTTACCATCGTCAAATAACAGGATTTTCGAGCATTACTTCTTCATCTAAGAATCAAATAATGACAAGCTTATTTTTGTATCAATAACATGATTAAATTAAGTTGGTGTGTTTCGTTAATGCATTGAGTTTTAATGGGTCTCTAGACCACGTAGCACCCGTGTGTTTTCACTACGCCCTTGTCATTAAAAAACAGTCTCGCCTTTTTTTTGACCTTAGAAGGCGCAATTATTATATTAAGTGATAGGGGATCTGTTCTCCGACTGGCGACCACCAGTATGCGAATCCGACCGCCAAGTGTCATAGACGCGTTCCGGTCGAGGCGCATGTGAGCCAGACCTGCCCTCTCCCTCTCCTATCCCATTCATGCTGCGGATCTAGTGGTCTGTGGACTCTTGCTCAGTGTTCGCTGAAACCGCAGCATTTTTCTTCACTTCCCCTCCCCACTATATCTTCGAGGATGCAACGCATCGGCAAAACAAGAGGATATCTAATGTTTTGCCGATGTCAAAAAAAAAATTGATCGAATATTTACATTGTAAATACAGAGTCGAACATTTTTGAGAAATCGATGTCTATTTCGATTCGATTAACCGATTTTCGACAAGATTATCGCCATCCCTACTCTGCCGGTTCGCTGCGGCTTCCCAAAGACAGCGGTGCCTGTGTGCAATGCACACCCAGCACTATAAGTAAAGCCACCCCTGGAGTTTTACATCGTACAGTTACGCAAAGTTAATTTCTTATTAAAATCCTTTGAATAATTGAATAATAAAAAATAAAGTTCAAATTATAATACAATTAATTTGTAATACAATTAATTTGTAATTAATTGTATTATAAATATATAAACATTATTTAAAAAAATATTTTTTAGCTTTAATTAGTATTGCAAACGTGGTGTAAATTTGTTATTGACTTGGATGATTTAAAAAGTAATTACTATAAACAAACACTACAAATAAATGGATGTCAACTTAATTTGGTTGGATACAATGAGCGAAAGGGTTTGTATATTTGAACTATACTGATTACTGATGTGATTTGCTTGTAAGTGGTCGAAATACAAATTTATTTTCTACTTCTCTTTTTAATACAATGCTATCGAAGTTGAGTGAGTGAATTCATTAAAATATTATGGATTAAAGATATTTGTGTCAAAATATTTAATAATATTATTTAGACCAATTGTCTCTTGGATTTGGTGATCCTTTTTTGTGGAATTGGGACAACTATTACCAATTCATTGCTTGGAAGATACATAAAAGAACTCCTCAAAATGAAATTGGGACGAATTATTATTAATATGTAAACCTTATATAAATATGTACATTAAACGGAAACTTAGTAGCCAGTATTAAACACTTACATCAAACCTTGGTAATGGTATCCTAGCATCATGATACACACCATTGTAGACTTCTCCATTTAAGAACTAGCTCAAGTCTATGGGATCAGAGGTTATTGTCTATAGGTACGTGGGTATACTAGAAATAAAATAAAAGGAACTATCGAATACTAAGTCATTAACGGTGTTGCTAATTATGTATAGTGATTGAGGGATAAGTCAGTTTTTGTTAAAATTATTATTTTTAACTAAAATAACTAACTTAAAGTTAACTTTATGAATACTGATCGATGTTGTATCGAACCCTTTATGAATAATCTGGTATACCAAAATAGCGCCAGTAAAATTGATGATACCGGTCAAATTGCATGACCATTAAACGTAATCGATAATGGGTCAGATTCGACAGTAAATCTTGCAACGTGACACTAACTGATTCTCGATCTGGGGATACCCGATAAAGCTGGGACAGCAAGGTTGGACATCATTAAGATGCCTTCGATTAGATTGTGTCTAAACTTACAGCCTTCAGCTATAAATAAAAGCGTCACTGGCTAAATAATTGCGAGTAACTCATGTATATATAGAAGACCTTGAAAATATAAGTGACCCTCAAATTCAAGATAGATTCTTTAAAAGGGAAAACCTTTTTTGTATAAGAAACGAAAACTTTGCTTGTTGGAGACCCAAAATAAAGTAATATTTAAAAAAAGGAAAACTTGAGGAAAACAGTCTTTTATTATCAGATATGAATTCAAATATAAAAGCAGATGTCAAATTTCTAAATAAAAAAGTACGTTTTCGATCTGACCCAATCAATTCAGGTCAAAAATTTTATCATGAGATCGCAATTAGTCATATTTTTAAACATAAAAGGATAGCAGTCTTTAATTTTTAATGATAAATAAGGCGAAAACGAGCAGACGGTTCATCTGATGGTAAGAATGGATATCGACAATACTAAAGATACCCTCTTGTTTTGCCGATACGTTGCAAGGGAGGGGGATAGACCCAACATTGATGGGATGGGATCTGGTCATCCCTACCAGTGACAAGTTAAGTTTTTTGATGAGACCTAAATTAAAGTCATTTTTATAAGAAAGGATCAGGATTGTGAATCAAAATACACATTAAAAAAGAAATTTTGAAACAAAATGAATTTAATCAGTATATAAATTACTAGAGGCCTGCCCTCGCTTCGTTCCGGGTATTTAAAACAATATTATAATTGATGTCCTTAATTTGTTATTCTGTAATTGTGTAGTTTTTCATTATTTCAAAAATGAGAGAGAGTAAGAAAAAGTTATAAAAAGAAAAATAATAGAAACAAAAATAAAAGAAAAGCGACAGATGCTAAAAGAGGGAGGACAGACCAAAAATAAAATTGAATAGGTAAAGGAGAGAGAAAGAGATAATTGAAAGAAAGAAAGTAAAATGAGACTGATCATACTGAA
Source organism: Limenitis camilla (assembly GCA_905147385.1). Taxonomy (NCBI): domain Eukaryota; kingdom Metazoa; phylum Arthropoda; class Insecta; order Lepidoptera; family Nymphalidae; genus Limenitis; species Limenitis camilla. The sequence goes on from LR990248.1 coordinate 6,961,818, forward strand.
CAAATAAAAATAAGAATTAAAGAGAGAGCATGAGAGACAATGATAGTATTATAAGAGGAAGAGAGATGGAAATACTATAGAATTCTCTCAATAAAAGAATTTTTAAAATCGGATCAGTAGCAACAAAATGACAATATTCTATTAATTAAAAAATGTATATGGCAACACTAAATCACCTTTGTCCCTCACGTATAGTGTAGTTTTCTCTCAGTGAAAGAGTTTTAAAAATCGGATTAGTAACAACAAAATGACCATATTCTATTAATTAAAAAAATGTACATGGCAACACTAAATCATTTTTGTCACTCACAAATAGTGTAGTTTTCTTCAGTGAAAGAATTTTTTAAATCGGACTTGTAGTTCCTGAGAAACCCTTCAGTTTACAAAATGGCCACCTTATGGCACTTAAATGGCCATATCTTTTTAATTAGAATATTTATGGCAACACCACATAGCCTATGTTACCTGGAAAGGATGTACCTTCCTATCGGTGAAAGAATTTTCAAAATCGGTTCAGTACTTTTAGAGCCTATTCGCAACAAACAAACAAACATAAAACAATCAAATCTTTCCTCTTTATATAATAGTATAGATATAGATGAAGGACCACATAAATTCGCGAAGCGTTTTTGTTTTTGGCTTCTATTGGTGTTATAAAGGCCTTACATTAAGTTTTTTTAAATATCTTCTATTATTTGCATAGATTTGATTTCACATCGAGTAGCATCATACGTACTTGAAGAACAAAGAAGACAGGAGTCATCTTAAAATGTCACCAAAATACAAATTATAAGATATTGGTCTCTAAAACTTTACAATAAAGGTGAAAATAACACGCCTATATTTTATTAAGGAGAATTCAATGTCCCATACTTTACGAGGTAGGTATATTTAGGGTTGACCACTGTTTTTAGAAAAATATTGAATAAAAAATTAGTAGGGTATTATTTTTATTCTTTAATTTTCAAATGTTTTTGTTATACTCCACTAAAGGAGTGTCAATCATTTTTCACTCTATTTTACTTTAAAAAGTAGAGGCGATTTTGTTTGAATGGAGAAAAAACAAACAATAAAAAAAATATTTATTAACAAATATCTGTTATTTTGAAAAGATTTTAACTTAATTTTTGATTATTTTCCAAATAATCTACCAAACAATTTATAAATAAAATATTTAAACGATATAAAAAAAAACGATTTTAATATAGTATTTTCCTTAGTATATTACTTTTCTATAATTCGGGTCATTTTTTTTAACTTAATTATGCCTCTGAATGTGCTAAGTGCACAAAACATTATGCCGAAGCCGCATATAATTAAAAAAAATAAAATTACTTCTTTTAAACTTTTAAGTTTTATTGACCTCACATAGCATAGAGCTTCCAGGTTATCAACCATAAAACCAGGTTATCAATAGCCAATCTTAGTAGAATATATTAGAAGTTTTCCTAAAGTGAATTCCCATTCGGAGTAACATTTTCCATGTACATTTTACAAATCAAACAGATGATATTTCCCAAACAGGCTTTCGCATGTATTCTAAAAGGGAATAGTGTCTGCGGCTGTATTATTGTATTATTACGAACAAAGTATTTCCTGGTAGTTTATTTCTATATATAATAATGCTCGAAAATATTAGATTGCATTTCTTTATAAAAGTTTGTCTATATTGCTTATTATTTGGAATTTCTCATGTGAATGAAATAATCAAATACTACAAAGGATAACTATCTTTTATTTCCTTTCTAAACCCTACTTCATGAATTATTTATTTATTATTGAAAATCTGAAAATACAAAGGTCGTTGTTTGAGTTTTTTTTAATATCGCCACCAAAATTTTGAGATACTGGTTGGCTGAATACTCAAATGAAAGTAAAAAAAGTTTTAGTAGTTCCTATTGACTAAACTTAAAAATACCCTACCGTCTTGACTGGACATATCTATCAAGAAAAAACGTTGACGTAATGAACATGAAAGTGAAAAGAACCTGAAATTGTGTTAAACGAAATTTCCATACAATACTTGTTGATGACTTTAGGTGACAAGAAAGTTTGTTTTTCGAAATTAAAATCGACTACGTTATTTTTTTTAATTTTTTATTCAAGGTTTTAAAAAAAATTTTGGTACCTTGTATTTGACCTAAAATGCATATATCAAGGCATACGTGAGCAGACAATTATTGGTTTAAAAATGAATCAATAAACATTCGCTACACGTAATATACTCACTTTAAAAGCCGATATGACGTCTGGTGAAGTGGTGACAATCGTTCAAAACAAATCGTAATTGATGAATGAATTATTATGTGTTTTATTTATTGTTTCTTGAATGAAAACTTCCATTACATACTTGCAAATAGTACCTAAGTCTCCAAGTATCGATACTTTCACGGTTTTGATTTAGAAGAATCGATATTAAACTGTACAAGTCGATATTTTGTATTGTTAAAAATAAAATATGAAAACAGCAGTCATAAAATCAATAAAAAAAAACAAATGATAGTTAAAATATATTTCGGAGATTTTAATAATGAAAAGGAAGAGGAAGGGGGAATATTAAAGCACACTACAAAGGGTGATGATATTGAAAGGAATATTGGGTAAACGCAACGTAGATACTGCTACTGAACCGATAAATAATCAAATATGATCTCTTACAATCACGAGAGAAACCTAAGCAGGCTTAAAGACCTCTTTTACCAGAATTCCAACACTCACCTCCACTGCTCAGGCTCTCTGTTTAAATCCAAGGTTAAACTCACATACACCAAACCTAACACATGACGTGTCAACTACATTGTAAGGTACACACGTGACCTTAATCGACCAGCACTTCCAGCACTAACACAACACTTAACACTTTCACTGACACTATCTAGAGACCACTTCACTCCTTGAGAGACAGCGCAAGAGTAAGACTACAGTCAGACTGTCGAAGACATATAAAGGGTCGAGACTGTCAAAATGACGCAAGTGACTACTACCCTGATAGCGATGACGATTTGATTATTCGATAATCGTTTACTATTTTAATAATCGTGTACTTAAAAAAGCTTGATTCTATTCGATACTTCATATCGACGGAAAGGTATCGTGAAATATCGTTTCATTTCTATTCAGTGTAAGGAATGTCAACAAGGCTGTACGGTGTAATACCTTTGCCTTTTCCATTATGGAATAAAAACAGAGGAAAAAAAAAAAGTAAGCAATGTCAATGTGTTACCATGGTTACAAGATTGTTATAATTGTCAATATAATAATATTCTCAAGTTAGCAATGAGCTGATAGTCTTCAAACGGCTGACCAGATGTTACAATACATAGCTAAGAACCATCTCAGTTAAATTATCTTACAAACAAATAAAACTTCATCAGTATCGGTCTATTATCTTGAGCGCTACGATGCCACAGACAGACATACAGGCTTTAAACTTATAACAACCCGTCGTCGTAGCGTCGGTTTTTTCAGGATATTAAACAAGTATTGATATTATAAAAATTAATAGGATTTTGTTTAATGTAATCTTCTTTTTATTACTCCGTTCACAAACAACGCAACCCAATTTATTAATATCCCTTAATTTATATCTCCAAAAGAATCTCATAAACAAAGCGGGTAGCGACCATATTTATATTACCAAAGTTAGGGAATGTGATTTTGTTCTTTTCCCTTTTTTCTCCAATACCTACACAGTACAAAGTTTATCATGTGTGTCTGTGTGGGTAGGTAAACTCGTAGCTTATAATATTAAATTTTGTGTATAAATGCTATTCTTCTAGCAACACTGATATACTTAAGGCTTTGATGTCTAGTTGTTTTTATTAGTTAACTTATATTTGACTTAATTATTAATAGCACTTTGATTACTAAAGATCTTCGACAGTTGTCTTTGTAAATCTGCTCCTGGATGTCCCAAGTCTTGTATACGAAAACTTAATTTGCTGTTACAAATAGAGACCACTCGAAAACAGCAAATTAGGGTGGCGCTATAGTAGCAAGTAGAAGAATTTTAAATAGAGCGCCACAAATTATTAGAGTAGGATACTAATTTAAAAAAAACTAAAATTGTAAGAAGCAAATTCTCAATAATTTAGGCAATCGCCTATTAGTATGCTATGGCCTTGCTTACTTCTACACTCCATATTCATGTAATTTATTTTTATCTTCTGTCATTGCTGTTGGCCCTACTTATTTGGTCGGAGTACTAGAAGAATAAAAAATATTTATCTGAAGTATAATTGTATTTGGGTTATCTATTCGTACATATCTGGCGACTTTAACAGCATCTGGAAAAGAAACTAAAAGAATTAGTTCCGCTGGAGAGTTAAGACACAGCTTTGATAATATAATTAGACAGGTAGAAGACTTCATAACTATTTACATATATGCCAGATTATGCATGCAAAGGGCAACCTTATCACTGGGTAGTGATATCTTCCAGGTAACCCCTCTATAAGAGAAGTAAAGTAAGATAAGGCGATAAGTCAACAAAACGTCATACAATATTTGATAAAATATAGTTAGTGATCGTAAGCTTATAATTAGTTTTATATTAAAAACATAGAAAAGTGAATGTTTAATTATTTTTGTATTATCGTGTAGTTTATTATATTTTATTTCAAGAATATTAAACTCTATCATAATAGATTAGAGATAGCCTGTCAGGTGATTTACACATTAAACATTGATCATTTAAGCCAAACCTAATTTTGAAATGTTTATTCAGGATTTGGTAATTTAGTCAAGCTGTGGATGGTGAGAGTCGTAGTAATATCAAAGACCTATTGATGGGCCAAAAGTCCTAGGCGTATTATCTTCTTACAATATAAGTATTTTGGGTTCCAGATCCGTCCGCAAATGTCCGGATTGTCTCCGTTGTAACGTAATATAGGAAATTGTTTATACTATTATTGTAACAAAAATATAAAAGTATATTTGTTGATTTGACGGGTTGTCCTTTAACGCTTCATTGGAGTAACAGGATATTATTTTTAGAAAAGAGATACGTTTATGGATTTTTTATCCTGGAAAGAGCGTACCAAACCAGCCAAGTGCGAGTGGGACTGGCGCACGAAGGATTCCGTACCAATATTTGCCAAATTACGTTTGTTATATGGGAGCCCCCCTTAAATATTTATTTTATTCTGTTGTTATAGGGGCAGCAGAAATACATCACTTGTGAAAATTTCAACTGTCTATCTGTCAAGGTTCATGAGATACAGCCTGGTGACGGACAGCAGAGTCTTAATAGGTTGCCGTTTTTACCCTTTGGATGGGAACCCTAAAAAGAAAAAATATTATTTATAACAATTTTTATAATAGGCTTTCGTGACTTTTAAACAAATAGTCAGGAAACGCCCTAAACCTCAATCATAACTATTGCCTTCTTTGTTGGAACTCAGTAAACCTAGCAAAAATTATATTATATGTATTATGAAATTACTCGTCAAATCCCCCGGAACTACCGACAGTGGATTCCATATTATTTCGGATGTCTGGATAAAAGGTACTGTCATTTAAAAAACTACGCATTGGTCCAAGGCCCTGCTTAGGTTCCTGTCGTATTTGTAAGAGATCATAATGTTTATTTATTTATCGGTTCAGTAGCAGTATCTACGTTGCGTTTACCCAATAGTCCATTCAATATTACCGCCCCCCCCCCCCCTTGTAGTGTTTTTCAATATACCTCCTTCCTCCTTCTCTTTTTATGTTAGTGTCTGAAAATAGGTCTCAGTGAACAGATAGTAGGTATCATTAGCCAAGTATATTAAGGTAGAGTTAATAAAAGCTTGATCTGGCTCGCTATCTCAGCACCTCATAAATCTCCCGTAGAGTTATTGGAAAAACGTGGGGACCTCGTTAACTAAGAGTTAGTTTTATCTACTCTTTGCATTTTAAATGGATACTTTGTAAAGTATTAAAACACTATTAAACGATGAAAGAGTATTTACATGATAATAAAAGTACTTTTTTACTTTAAACACATTTAACTACTTTTTTAATCCTAAAAAGCAAGTCCTATTGAAAAGGAGCGGAATAAACCCTTTTAGTACATTGAGAGTTCTGTACAATTGGTTTTGAGGGGCAAACTTTGCCATTCGATATCAATATTACGATATTATGATTTTTCTCGTTACGTATGATTCTAGTTCAACGGAATAGATTCCCTTGTGAGTATCAAAATATGCATAAACGATAGAATCTTTTTTTATTACTTTCACTTAGATATTTGGCTATAGAACTTAGGATTTGATTTTAATTTCTGGTAAAAAAGGTTCTAAGCAGTGATAGTGGTTAAGGCATAAGTTCAATCCTCGGTACACACCGACGAATTTTTGAGTTATGTTTTATTTACGTATATACAGTTGCCTTAACGGTGAAGGAAAACGTCGTGCGGAAACCGGCACTCTTGAGAATTCCCTAAGGTTCTCAAAGGTGTGTAAAGTCTGCCAACCCGTATTTGGCCAACGTGGTGATGATGATGATCTCTTACAATTACGAAAGGAACCTAAGCAGTACCTTGGACTTCTGACCAAGGTTTAGGTTTTTAAATTACTTATATTCAGACATCCGAAACGAATATGGTAGTTTCGGGGAAATTTGACGAGTAATTTCATAGTGTACATATAGTGTAATTTGTGTTAGGTCTGGTGAGTTCCATTAGAGAAGGCAATAGTTATGATTGAGGTTTAGGATGTTTTCTGACTATTTGTTTAAAAGTCACGAAAGCATATAAAAATTTGTTATTAATAATATTTTTTTCTTTTTAGGGTTCCAACCCAAAAGGGTAAAAACGTGACCCTGTTAAAACTGCGCTGTCCGTCCGGCTGTCTGTCCCTCACCAGGCTGTATCTCATGAACCGTGATAGCACAGTTGAATGTTTCACAAGTGATGTATTTCTGTGCCCCTATAACAACAAATACTAAAAACGTATTTGTTGTTATATGGGAAACAAGTTGTGATGATGATAATGATGAAAAAAGGTCCTTACAGACAGATGGACAATGAAGAAATCTAATACTAATTTGGTTATAATGTTGGCAACATTAATCTGAGTAACATTTGATTTTAGAAGTTGGTACAAACTGAATATCATTCATTTGTGCCAACGTGAAGATAAAAGCTAACAACATAAATAAACAGCCATAACAGAAATCATAATTAAATCGCATGTATTTTAGCAGTAATACTATTGATCTCAGTCTGAAGTATAACAAGCCGTCTCATTATTTAACAATATATAAAGTTAATTATGATGTTGGCAACACTTATAATTTCAGTAACATCCTGTTATTTGATTTTGATGTTGGTACGACTGATATGAGCAACATCATTCAAGTAACAGACTTGAATGTTAGCCAACTGATAATCACAAATCAAGGAAGTGGGAATTGCAAAATAAATACGCCGTCACGTCACAATAATGATGGATTACATCGCGAGTATTTTAGGAGTAACGTTGAAGCTCTGAGTCTAAAGTATAAGGAGGATATTATAGTCAAGCCGTCATACTATTAGTCTGCGTATAGACTATTAATTAACAATAATTATTTAGATGGTAATTAGATTTTATACAATTTAAATATTGAAATCTGATTTAATTTACTTTTGATTTTAATAGAAAAATCTGAGACAACGAAGAGTATTAAGAATGTTTAATTATTATTGGTTCTGTCATTAAAAGTTAAACGAGAAAAGGGAGTTAATATAATAGCGCGAGTTATCTCAAAGTAATCTAATAGCGAAGTTGCGTGGGAAATCTCTAGATAATGAACGGTTTATTGGCCAAATCTCTCATAACTTACTATTAAGGGTGAATAAAACATTTCTTTATATTAGGATTGTTGTATTGCAGAGATATAGATAAATCATATACAGTTTTTAATTTATGAGCAAGCTTAAGAAATGCAAATATGCCAAAGATTTTCTTTAATTTTTTTTATTTTTAACTGAAATATAAAGATTTGCTATGGTATTAAATAGAAATAATATACTTTATTTCCATTTTAGATAAGATTAAGGTCGATCAAAACGACTTTTAGCCATTTTCATGACATTCTTATTTTTACGACAGTGGTCAAGTAAAGTTTGATGAGAATTTTTGCGTGAATTTATTATGGTGATTATTTAATGTTTAACTAGTTGAGGTAAATAGTTAAGGAGTAATAACCACAATTAAAAGACTTACGAAACCACATAATATAGAAAAGCTAAGGAAGGTTCATCTTCTAAAATTTGTCTTTTATAATATTTTTTATTCTTGTCGTAGCTGCTTTAAATATCAAAACATGTTTAAATTTTCATATAATTAAATACCAAATTTTACAAAAACGAAATCTTTATAGAAATATGAAAGAACCTCTTAGCAACTAAATTATTAAACAATGGTATCTAAAATTAGCTCTATTGTTACATTGTAACGAATATGCCGCGCCAAATCTTTACAAATATGGCGCTCATAAAAATTAATATATGATTGTAATTTGTACGGTGTACATCTAGTTGGATTGTTTTGGAGATATGAGTTACAAATAGTCATCACTAATCGCTAACAGTTTTCGAATTAGTTATTTAGGAATTTATATTCTATGTTTAAGTCTGTAAGTTTTAACGTTTGAATTTCTTGATATGCGAGTATGTAAACGCAACGTAGATACTTCTACTGAACCGATAAATAATCAAATATGATCTCTAACAATTACGAGAGAATTCCAACACTCGCCTCCACTGCTCAGGCTCTCTGTTTAAATGGTTATACTCACATAAAGACAACCTAACACAAGACGCGTGTAATTGTAAGGTAGGTACTCACGCGACCCCAACCGGGCAGCACCGACACAAACACTGCACTGCACCTAACACTATCCAGAGACTACTTCACTCCGAGAGACCGCGCAAGTCTAAGACTATATTTAGACTGTCGAGAGCATATAAAGAGTCGAGACTGTCAAAACAACGGAAGTGACTACTAGCCTACTCCAGCGCCATAGATGGCAATGACGATTCTATTATTCGATAGTATTCTACTATTCTCCGACATATATATTAATCGGACAGAATAAATTATTGAAAAGTCTCCAAATTCCTTGAAAATTTTCGTACGTTATCAAAGAAAAGTTTTGAAACTCGTCTTATACACGACTCTTAGAAAATATTATGTACAGATTTATTTTAATACTTGGATATATATGTATATACGGACTTAAGTAGATATGGTGGGAATAAAATGCATGGCTATAGTTTTAAAAGGCTCTAACTTATAACCAATTTTTATTAAAATGTAAATATATTATTTATAAGTATTGAAGTTAACTTTCAAAACTTACTAAATGTGTTGTAATAGTAGAAAGGATTTGAAAGACTACACACCTTCATTGGCAATTGTATATTCTGCGTCCGTTGCAAAAAACAATGGTCCCAAAAATCTGAAAAACATATTTTCTATCAAACAAAAGCATCACGCGCTGTACCCTTTTTGGTAGAACCGTGTTGCAGAATAATAAACAGTGTTCGAGGTCAATTCTAAAAATACCCCAGGGACAGCGGATAACGGGTCTATATTTAATTTAGTATTCGATATTGATATTATGGTATTAGGCAATTGGATGAATTGTAATGGGGACGGGTTTGCCAAGATTTCATGTCAAAATTATATATTATTAATCGTAATGTTGCAAATCTTAATAAATAAGAATGTTCTTGATCTTAACAAATGTTCGCTTTTATGTAAACACTCGTTCGTTTGTGTTGAAACATTGATAATAAGTTGTTGAATAAGAAAAATGATATTGATAAAAATTTCATTTATAAGTATCGCATAAACGATAAAAATAAATTCGAAATCTATTTTGGGTTGCCAGCCTTACTTGAATATATAAAAATATCACGCCGAACTATTAAAACAATGCCACCGATATTGATGAAATTTTATATATAGTTCAATGGCCTTAATATTTTTTATTGGAAATCAAATGTAGGTATGTTGTAATTATTTGTAAATGGCTTGAGACCCAGGAGCAGGTTTAAAGAGCTCTTCCATAATGTATGAAATATCACCTCCACCACTCGACCTCTCTAATGACAATAGATAATAAAGTTAACTTACGTGGACCTCGAGAAGGGTAACCTTAATCACGACGCAATAACACTAACTTCTATGTTCACTGCACGAAAACACCAGAGAAACTGAGACTAATCTATCGCACTAAAGGTTATATATTGTCTTCACGTCGGTATACTTGACATAATATAAAGTGATTTACCCGCTACTACTACTTTATAAGCAGTGTTGCTAACAATTCCTTAAGTTTCTGACAGATGGCGGTAATACAGTGGTGGTGGTGGGTTTCTTAGTGTTAATGTATAACTTTTAATGACTAATAGTTTTTTGTTGTGAGTATATTTAGTGTTAATTTTAGTACAAGTTGTACTTTGAAGTTTGATCCTGGGCTCACATCTCTGACTTTCTGAGTTATGTGTTTTAAGCAATTAAATATCTTATGCTTGTTTTAATGGTGAAGGAAAACCATCGTGAGGAAACCTGCTCTCCTGAGAGTTCTCAAAGGTGTGTGAAGTCTGCCATCCCGCACTGGGCCAACGTGGTGGACTATAACATAATACCCTCGTCATTTCTGAGGAGAAGACCCGGCTCAGCAGTGGGCCATTTACGGGTCGAGATGATGATGTACATTAAAAACAGAAAAATGTATTCCAAATCCATAACACAGTTGCAACGCGGTTGATACTTACTTATTGTTGTATTTTCATTATTGAAGATGTAGATGCGATTATCTAATAGCAACTAGTAAATAAAAAAGGTTAAAAATATCATCAATTATGTTATCCTAGACTAGCAACACTAGCGGTTCTTTAACTTTGAAACATTAAAGTAAACTTACCTAATCATTATGGGGTGTTATAAAATAATAGAATTTCTATAGTTTTTATATTACCTAATAATGGTAATATAATAAACGCGAAAATATATAAGTATTTTTACTATTTCTTCAGAAAGCGCAAGTAATACGTTTTGGGATTATTTCAATGACTTATTTTCAATTATAATTTTAAAACATTTATTAAGATTGTTTTACTCATCCCGAATTTAATATAAAGGGTAATTATTAAGTTCCGTTGGGACATTGTTATGAAATTCATTAAATTTGTCAGATTCCGTCAAAGCGTAGCGTTAAATCTGGCGGACATTTTAGATTATTTTCGAAGTAAATACTGTATAATATCAAGTTATATGTCTTATTTGAAACATGTTGTATTTAACATCTGAATTTTGATAATAATAAGATCAATTTTATCACAAAGTTATTTAGATAAATTATCTTACTTTACCATATTTTCCACTTTAAAATATGGTATACCAGTGAAAATGTAACCATTCCTTAAAACACGAATCCTGTTTTGATAGCAAGATAATCTCTACTCGAAAAACAGACCAACCATAGGGTAATAAACTAAAATTATCTGTACTCTGTCCATCATAGCTTGATCGATGGCAGCTTGTCACTTTGACATAACTAGACCTGAAGATAAGGTATATAAGATAAGATATTCCAATAAAGTTACTGAATATTTCAAACAAATCAAACAAAAGAAGAAAGAAAGTTGTAACACGTTTCTATTCTTGTTAAAATGGTTCACAGCCCAAATCATCATCAAAATCTGATTCGGACTCGCTGGAGCTGTCTTGTAGATTAATAATCAGTTCCCAATTTCTTCCATAATTTTTCTTGTTTTATCAACTCGATTAAATTAGTCGAACCATTAGTTGTCACTATCTGCCAATAAAGTATGATTATTGTCACTATACATTTCACTGTCGCAAAATACGGTATTTCATAGGCGTGTTTTGTGATGACAGCTGTAATCGATCAAGCTATATTGGACAGAGTGTAATGTAATAGTACTAATAACATCTTAAGCATTAGAAACATATTTCTCCCCAATTATAAACAATTTATTTTGCCTATATTTATCATGATAGAAATATGATTTGATTCTTTTGACCACTGTAACGACGAAATCAATTTTTATTTTTTTAATCCACGCTATCATTATATAAAGAGGAAAGATTTAATTGTTTTTTATGTTTGTTTGATGAAGTATGATCCGATTTTGACAATTCTCTCGTTGATCGAAAGCTACTCTACTATCCATACGGCTCTTTATATAGGTTTTCATATAGAAACTTCTTGCAACTTGATTCTAGCAATTTAAAAAAAGATTATTCTGACAATCTCTTGAATGATCTAGAGTTATACCCATCTCACTCGAACAAAAAAAATTCCCTAATGCCGTCCTTTTCCCACATGTCAATCATCGAAGGCTCGCGAAATTTCCAGCGAACGACATCTTGCTGCCAAGTAACTTCGAAATAAAGCTTGGTCTAGGTATGCGAATTGTTTTGATCTTAATTCGTAACATATAAAGGCTATTAAATAGTCTTATCATAAAAATTAAGAAAATATATTTTGTTAATTAGCAACACTGTTGATATCTTGTCATAGGCGAGTAGTTTTTATACGATTTTAAAACAGTCGAACAGCGACAGTTTATCGCGTAATTTCATAGAGTTTATATTGATTACCATAGTGAAACGTACACAAATGTAAAAAGGTGTTGTATAGTGTAATCCGGATCACGTGAATCGTTAATTCAGATTTTTGATACTATAAAACGGGTTTTTAAACCAGCACCTTGGTAATAAAGCTCAGATACTGTAAATAGTCCGCGGACTTTCATTGTCTTTAACATTTTTATTGAAGCCTTAAGAGTATACTGTGAAAATTTCTCTTCAAATCTTGTCAATCTTTTGTGATGTGAAAATGTAAATAAGATCCCATGAATGGACCCTTTTATATATTGATACGGGTTGCTATAGCAGTAATACGTGCACGGAATATATTAGCGATGCAGCGTACTGAAACGTGAAAGATTAGGAAATATTGGTTTATTGAAAAATTGATAATACCATGTTTGGATTTTCTGTACAATATATAAATAATACTACAATCAATCAATTGTGATAGATTTGATATAACTATGCAAAAACTCTCACCTTCACCGCTAGACCTCGCCAACGAATATTAGAATAAAAAGTACATGCTTGGATGACGATTGACGAAAGGGACATTGAACGAGAGCGTAGGGCCATGTCGGTTCGTGGAAACATGTTGGCATGCAGATTTGCAAGATCTACGATTCCTGTAAAGCTAGTACTGTTTCGAGCATACTGCCAATCCTTTTACACGTGTAGTCTGTGGACTATAGTGCTCTGCGTGTTCAATATAACAATGTACTGAGTGCGTACTGAGAGCTAAGCAAACCTCGACACTGCAGTGCGTCGGCAATGTTTGCGGATGCGCATGTAGATGACTTCTATATGATCATACGCAAACGTGTCGCCTCAATGATGTACAGACTCACGAGAAGCTCCAACAATCCTCAGTACATTTGACACAAAATATGACAGCTCCCTCTGGAGGGTCTGGAACGATGCACATTTCCTTTTATAGACAAAATAGATTAAGATACTAACATAGTTTTAAGAAATATTATATTAACCCTACTATATATAATTTTCTCTATCTTATATATTTATTTTTAGTCATTAAAAATGGATTCCATCACATATAGGTGTAAGTGGGAACGAAAAGGCTGATCGTTTAGCAAAAATAGCATGCTCTGAAGGGAGCGAAGTGTTCATACAACCGTACTTTTCGGAAGTTTTAATCTATATACTATTATATAAAGAGGAAAGATTTGATTGTTTGTATGTTTGTTTGTTTGTTCGAGGCTCGAGAAGTACTTAACCGATTTTGACCGATAATTCCGACCGAAATTCTTTCACCGATAGGAAGCTACATCCTTTCCGGATAACATAGGCTATGTGGTGTTGCCATAAATACTCTAATTAAAAAGATATGGCCAATTAAGTGCCATAAGGTGGTCATTTTTTAAATTGAAGAGCTTCTCAGGAACTACAAATCCAATTTAAAAAATGTTTTCACTACACTATTCGCGAGTGACAAAAGTGATTTAGTGTTGCCATATACATTATTTAATTAATAGAATATGGCCATTTTGTTGTTTCTAATCCGATTTTAAAAATTCTTTCGCTGATAGAAGTCTATAGTATTTCCGTCTCTCTTTCTCTTATAATACTATCATTGTCTCTCATCCTCTCTCTTTTTTCACACTTTAATTTTTATTTTTATCTGTTCAGAATGATTAGCCTCTTTTCACTTTCTTTCTTTCGATAATTTCTCTCTTTCTCTCTCTCCTTTACCCATTCAATTTTAGTTCTGCTCTGTCCTCTCTCTTTTATCATCTGTCGTTTTTCTTTAATTTTGTGTCTATTTTTTTCTTTTTATAACTTTTTCTTACTCTCTCTAATTTTTCAAATAATTAAAAACTATACAATTACAGAGTGACATTTTAAGGACATCAATCATAATATTGCTTTAAATACCCGGAGCGAAGCGAGGGCAGCCCTCTAGTTCATTATAAGCATAAAGTATACGGAATGTGGAACGAATACTTTGATCAAAGAAGTAAAGAAAAGGCATCTGGTATAAAACTTTAAAAAATCAGCCTCCTCGGATGCCCTGGTTCGAAAAAGTTAGATTTGATAGGGTTATGATTAAGGTAGCTAGTAGGTTGCGTTCCGGACACATTCCATTAAATAAATTTGCATATCTTATGAAAAAGTCGCCATCTCCAAACTGTCCATCATGTGGGGTAGTGCAAGATGTACAACATTTGTTGATAGATTGTGTTCGTAACGAAAAAGAGAGAAAATCACAGACATAGGTGTGTTTTCAGTGTATTCTCCAGATTCTGGGGAAGCCAAGATGGTGTATCAATTTATAATGAATAGTTTAGAGTAGGTAGAGATTAGGTTAGGGTACAATAGGGCTGGCATATTCTCAAGAATAAAAGCCCTTAAAAATGTAGAAAAGAAAATTGTATGGACTTTCGTCTGAAATAAAAATATTTATTATTGTTACTCACGTGCTCCTCGATGACGGAGGCTTAGCACCATACCACCAAACAACACTACACTATTTTTTTCTTAATCTCAATACTTTAATACGTACTGCGCTAGACCACTTGACAAACTGGTTTAATCCTATCGGAACGAAAGTTATATATTTTCTACCCAAAATAAGGTAAAATGAACTACCCGCGAATACTAATTTATAAACGGTGTTGCCAACAGAAGGTAAATTAATAAAGAATACAGAGAAAAAAAATTAATTCAATCAAAAAAATAATCTTTAAGAAATTTGTAAGGGGCTAAATTGGAAAAGGAAAAAAGTTACTATTAAAAAACTGAACTCAACAAACTTAAAAACAATATAGATTTCTTTCAAGGAATAAAAGAATGGAACTGGAAAAAAGGAGGAAACTTTTATGAAAGAACTCGCTTGCTAAATTAATAAAGAAATTTCTAACGAATTAACTTAGACATTATCCGTATCTACAACAACATATATTTTATAATCATCATTCTGAAACTTTTGATCAAGTGTCCTTGCAACTAAAGAACTCCAACTTTTTCGTTTTCCTCCGCCGTACATAATTTATCTACAAAATTCGCACGCGTATGGAGTAATTTGTTTAAAAGATCCTAAAGCTTCACCAGGAAGAGTCTGAATCACGTAAAAGCAATAATTTATTTACTTTTTACGCTGTGTATGTTAAAAGGTTTTTTACAGCTCAAATACTCGTGTGGTGTTTTGTAAGGCTTTGAGGTTACAAGTGAGGTTTTATGGAATACAAGTATACAATATATATAATAATACTTTGATTTTGAATAAGATTTATCTTTTTACATGCATCTTTGCTACCGCAAATTTTTTCTTTCTCTAGAATCTGAAGCCCTCACAGACCTTTTAAATTGAATGAGAATTGTTAATATAATCTTTGATTATGTTTCATAGATTTTTTTTGTACTAGATGAATTTGTTCATAATTTTTTTCCTTGTACTATCCTATATAGACTAATTTAAAGACAACGTTTAAAAAAATCTAAATTATTTTGGTCCTTATATTGCTATAGAATTTATTTGAATCGATAACAAATTAAAAAATATACAAAACATAGTAATTTCAACTATAATTCTAAAAAATCGTTTTTTACTAAGGCTTATTAAATAAGATAAAAAACTCTTATTTTATATTTAATAAAACAGTTTAAAGCCATTAAACCCATTAACAGTATAATATAATAACTTCATAATATCTCATTAATGATAACAGGAAAATATTAAAACGCGGTCACGAGCCAAATAGCAAGTAATTAAGGTTAATAGTTGGTTAACTAAATTAAGCTTAAAATGACATTAAGGTATTGTTTACTTTTGTATTTTTGGAATATCTATTATTAACATATAATAATAATGATATGTGGTTTAAAAAACTAATAAAAACACGAAAGGATGACTGAGCTCTATTTTTATTTTCGGCATTACATATTGAATACGTAGATGATTGTCCCAGCATCCAATTATAGTTATTCTCCTATCAAAGTCACGTTGCAGTGTTTTTTGTATCGAAATGCAAACTTGAAAAGATAAAGATAATCAACTAAGTTTAAAAAAATTGATATTCATTTATTTACTTAATAAACCCTTTAATATATGTTTAATAGCTTGGTGAGTTTAAAACGTATGTAAATGCCTGAAACGGTGTTTAAAGCCAATTAATGCTACCCACTCCCAGCCAATTAATGCTACACACCAATCAAAGTCAAGTTGCGAAAGTACTTATTTATATAATTCATAAATAATAATTATCACCCGTTAGGGTACAGGTAAGAATACTATTCCTCTCTACCGCTGGGAGAGCATCTCGTAAGAGCCGAGTAACCCAGCACCCCCTTGGTGGTAGACTCAACTCAAACTCAAGGTTCTCTTCGTCATCGTCGAGTATCTGTTCCCCGACTGGCTTGCGACCACCAGCATGCGAATCCGACCGCCAAGTGTCTCTGACGCGTTCCGGCCGAGCCGCATGTGAGCCAGATCTACCCCTCCCTCTCTCAACCCATTACTGCTGCGGTTCGAATGAACATCGGGTTCTTGCTCGGAGTCCATTGAAACTGCAGCGTTCTTCTATTTGCTCCTCCTCACTCTATATTCGAGGAGGCAACGCATCGACTAAACAAGAGATACCCTCTAGTTTTGTCGATATCCATGAGCGACGGTGGCCACTTGCCATCAGGTGGACCGTCTGCTCGTTTGTTCCTTATCTATCATAAAAAAAAATATATAACATACGGTGAAATTATTCAAAGAAACATCAACCAACCTTTGGTTTGATGTTTTTACTTTGATATCTTGTTTTGATAATAAATAAGTATTATAATACCGAGATAACCACTACCAAAATATCTACTAAACTTCGTAATGTTTAGACCTACAAATATGATTTTAGAGTATTTTATACATGAAATATTTTCATAATATCATCAAAGCAATAGGAAGCAACTCGTAGGACGTTTTTAGTGAGCAAATAAAATAAAATATTTGTATTGTCTAAATAATTAATCAATCTTTGGTTTATCGTATTCTCGAAATGAGTTTCTTATGATCCCTTGCTTAGATCTACAAAGTCTTCGCTGTCGTTCCTATTATTGAAAAGTCGGGAGAAAACAAAGGAAGCTATGAAAAATAAGTCTCTGTCTGCAACAGATAAACTTGAAACAATATTTTGAATGTTGGTTTTCGTTTCAATATTAACTGATGACTACACAAAATAGATTAAAATGAGATTTAATTGTAATTTATTTAAAATACGATAAACACCCCACCAATGGACAGTTACATACTCAAATGTATACATTAATAAACATAGTTTTTAGTTCAGATCGTTCAATCCATGATTGAACTATCAGCACATTTTTTATGGTAGATAAGGTGCAAACAAGCAGATGGTCCACATGATGGTAAGTGGCTACCATCGCCCATGAATATCGGCAAAACAAGAGAAACCCTCTTGTTCTGTCGATGCGTTGCATCCTCGAAGATACAGCAGGTAGGGGAGTGAAGAGCTGAGAAGCTAAGGTTTCAGCGGACCCTGAAAGAAGAGCCCAGAGTACACTAAATCCACAGCATTAATTGGATGGGAGTGGGAGGGGGTAAGTGTGGCCCACATGCGAGGCGACCGGAACGCGTCATAGTCATTTGGCGGTCGGATTCGCATGCTGGTGGTCACAAGCCAGTCGGGGAACAAATCCTTTACCACCAAGGGGGTGCTGGGGGTGCTGTTGGTACTTGGCTCTTACGAGACGCTCTTGCAGGGGCAGAGGGGAATAGTATTCTAACCCGTCCCCCCACGAGTAAAACAAACTTTAACTATAATTATGAATGTTATATATATGTTTATTCATAAAGTTATTTCAATGCATGTATGGATAGTTCAATCCATGAGGAATTCTGGCGCGTTTGCTATGTATAAATATGCGATGCGAAGCGTCAGTAATTCATTGGTTGAGGCGTTGGATTCACGATCGATAGGTCGAGAGTCCAAATCCCAGTCATTGGACTACTGAGGTAGTCCTAACACAAGCATTTTAGCTTAGTTGGAGGGGTTAAGGAATATTAGTAGTATGTGATCATACTGCTAGTATTCGTAGTTTCGTTTTATCCACCACTTAGATATAGATTTATTAACAAACTATCGAACGTGTGCATGGAAATAAAAAAGCTTCAAGATCTAATCTGGCTGATAAACTATAGGAAATGAAAGAAATTGACCTATTTTTATATTGAGGCTTAGAAGTGGCGCGACTGCAAACTGTTTTCTCAGCTAAAATGTTTTCTGCTGATTCTACAAAACATGACTTCCTCCTAATGTTATTGGAGTGACTGCGGCATTATCTATTCAAATACATGTAAAATAGATATTCATGTTTTAAAAAATCTTTAAAGTCTGATTGTCGGGAGCTCTTGCTCTACCAGAAAGCATGGTGAATGTGATCTGTGTTAGCTTAATAAGTGGTAATTAGAAAACATAATATTGTTGAGTGAATGAGTGATAGCAAAGACTGGGTCGCAAGTCCTAGACGCTGTCTGGCCTCTCATGTTATAATCACATCATACATATTGTACAGTAGTAGGTAAAAGTTTTACATAAGCTAATGCAAAAATGGCAAAACTTCGAGTACTCGACTACTAAAATAGTTTCGCCTAATTTCACTTTTGTGTCACAATGAAGTGGATACTTACTTACTTGATATTTATACAAATTATGTATTATGACACACTTGGGCTCCATTCAGACTAGTTATGTTATTATTGTGTTTACGCCACTTCTGTACATAAAGACATTATAATAAGTGTATTAGTATCAACAAATATACTATTTAGAGATCTGTATATTTGTTGATTTAAATTGAAACGGATTTTTTTATTTTCTATAGTATTGATACTCTCAGCTCAGTAGCGAAAATAAATAAAGGTAATGTGTTTCCTGAAACGTTTTAGTGTATATTGTTCAAATCTGATAAGATATATATATATATTGTTACGAGGTTGAGTTCTGGATTGGAAGAAATTAATAGATACTTCGTTGGTAAAGATTTAAAATGTTCACAATAGTCCAACTAAATCTTCACAAAAATAATCCTACACTACGTTCTCACACTATTTACGTCTCCGGTATTTATTTTATTTAAGAACAGATTATTCCAACAACCTCTTGAATGATTTAGAGTTATACCCATCTCACTCGAACAAAAAATTTTGCCTAATGTTGTAATTTTCCCAAATGTCGGTCATCGAAGATTCGCGAAACTTCTGGCGAACGACATCTTGCCGTCTCTCTCGGTTCATCTTGCCGTCCTATTCTATTTTGATATTTTCCAGCAAGTTCGAACTAAATCTTGGTCTACGCATGCGAATTGTTTTGATGTTGATTCACAACAATATATTGACAAGAGACTAGTCTACTTTTTTCGGGTAAAAGAAAAGCATAAGTCACGTCGATACTTCGCTTCGTTACAGCGTAAAATAAAAACCAACAAACACACTTATTCGTATCGATGTATGTGGCTAGTTGGTCTTAAAATTTCATGTATATCTTTCTACATAAAAGTTACAATTATATGACAGACATTCTAACAGAAACTATATATTACTATTTATTACAAAATTTCAAAAGTAAGAATTGTATCTTTGTTAGAAGAAATCTAACATTTTATAAAAATTAACTATCAAAGTAAGAAATGGTAATCATTTATGAGTAGAGAGATATAAGATATTTTATATCTCAAATAAAAAATACAATAATATGTATTCACTTATAGAGAAATACAGTCTAATATTGAAACGATATACGATAGACACATGCATGAAGAAAAATCAAAGCTTAATAAAAAACTAATTGGTAAAATTCAAAAACTAAGTTGTATAGTAATCTTTTCCCTGGTAATTATTATGAATTTTACCAGTAATAACATGTTTAATAAACACCATCAACGATTAATCTATGTCATATAATTTCATTGTCTTGCGAAGTGGAATTACCAACCCATCGCCTTATTGATTTACGGCTATAATTGAATGAGTAACCAATTTTGGTTATATTGTCAAAAGTAAGACACCGAAAAATTATAAAAGCTCTAAGTTTATTATGGTACCTAACTTTAAGCTGTCGATGGATTGTTAAAAGCAACCTAACATATTTATAATATTAGTAAGATTTAACCAATTACTTTTATCACCCGTGAGGGGACAGGTTAGAATACTATTCCCCTGTGCCGCTGGGAGAGCATTTTGTAAGAGCCGAGTAATCCGGCACCCCCTTGGTGTTAGGGAATCTGTTTCCCTACTAACTTGCGATCACCAGCATGTGAATCACATGCTACCCACATGCGACTCGACCGGAACGCGTCAATGACACTTGGCGGTCGGATCTGCTCGTTTGCTCCTTATCTACCATAAATTGTTAGCAACAATGTTTATAAAGTAGTAGTAGCGGGTAGATCATTTTATATTATTTCAAGTATACCGACGTGAAGACAATATATAACCTTTAGTGCGATAGATTGGTCTCAGTCTCTCTGGTGTTTTCGTGCAGTGAACATGGAAGATATTGTTATAGTGTCGTGATTAAGGTTACCCTTCTCGAGGTCCGTGTAAGTTTACTTTATTATCTATTATCGTTAGCGAGGTCGAATGGTGGAGCTGAGAGTTAATATATTATGAAAGAGCTCTTTAAACCTGCTCCTGGGTCTCAAGCCCCAGGCACCGCTCGCCTCAGTCTAAATTGCATGTGTATGCGTATTGCTGTACAGTAATGGGTATCATATTTCTCTCCATGTTTATAGCAAAATCTCAGTTTTAATTCTTGAAAAAGTTTTCCCAAATACCAAATCGTCGTTGGACGTGGAAACCTGCGTAACAGCACTTTGTGAATACTTTTTCGTGATTTTACAGTATATATTTTTTCAATTCAGTTCTTAATTAAAATCTGCGTAATTATAATTCCTGGAAAATCGTGAAGACGTAGGTAGGTTTTAACAAAGTGCTTTTACGCGGTTTTGCACTGTCGAATGCCAACGAGGAAATCTTAACTCAATAATTTTTGTATAATTTGATAAGTCGCCAAATAATGTTAACTGAACTATAATTCTCTGATAGACGTAATAACTTGTCCTTTATCCCATTTCGATTTCTTATTAGCTCGGTAGTTTTGTTTTAGATCTATTGTACGTTTATCTTGATAACCGTAACAAAACTTACGATTTTTACAAGTAACGTTGACATATAAGTTAACCAGTTTTCTTTTTGCGGTTTTACCAAGATCATTGTTTTAGAGTTACGGCCAAAACATTTTACTTTACTCTTTCTATCTTGGTTTGTAATGTGTGTAGTTTGTAGAACTCTAGTTTATTTATTATACTCTGCAACTGAACTACAGAAAACTATACTTAAGCTTGCACTACTAGTCCTGTGGAAAACATTAATAACAAGTATAGTTATTTTATTTCAATTAATGGTTACAAAATCTTAAAATAAATGTTAATTTGTGAAGTTTTAATATTTTTCAACTCAAGCCTGCTGCGACCTGAATTTCTCGACAACTTGTAAGTTTCGTCCCGATAGTCGAACGAAAGTGTTAAAGCTTTATTTCATAGAGTGAATATTGATATATTATAGAGAAGAGTAACCCTCTTTTGGATGTTATAAGTATTTTTCAGTTAAATAGATATCTACAAAGCAATAACAGTAAATAAATGAGGATATTAATCCTTATTGGAATACCAATGGAAATTTTGGTATCATTTATCATATCCCTTTTGTTGGCAATACAAATTGACATACCGTATAATCGAAAGCCGAAATAAAACAATGCTGATGATGCGCTAATGTGATATTAATGACCTCCTTTGTAGGATTTTACGTTACGGATAAGCACCGCAAACTTTATTTAATTACCGCTATTTATATAAGTTAGGTTGTACAGCAGATTCTGTAAGACGATAATTAGTTTTAAAAGGTCAAGGATCGCATAACTTTTTAACGACAATTTATTAGGTTACATTCATTACCAAATTTTGAGTTGTCATTCATTGGCTAAATCTATCCATAGTTTACTTATTAATATTATAAATAAATAAGTAAAATTGTTGTTATTATTGGTTTGATTTTGTTTTATGCTGTAACTGTAGTAATATAAGCAAATTTTTCCTAAAAATCCTGAAAAAAACACATAAAATGTAATAATAAAATAATTCATCGTCAGACTTTATCATGCCACTATCGACATTCAAATAATACAATTTTATGACTTATACACTTGTTAGTAACACTGTTTTTAAATTAGGATTTCCGTGTAGTTCCTTTTATATTAAGGGTTAAAGTATGAAGTTGCCGATTTGCACTGAAAAATTGAAATTTGTTTTTTTTTAATTTAACATATTTATTTAATCAAAATAATTACCACTATTTACCATTATTTTGATTAATACATTGCTGCCATCTAATAGGAAGGCCATTTATGCTTTTGCGATAGAACTCTGGTGATCTAGATTCGACAAACTGTGTAAAAACATTTTCTCATATCTCAGGAGGCACCTGAGAAGATAACTTTTTATTACGAAGAAAATTGTAGTATGGCGAATATGGAGGGTGACGAATGTTTTCTAATTGCAGTTCCTGTAGAATTAAAATGGTTTCTCGTGCTGTATGAGGTCTCGCGTTATCATGGAGCAATAATGGTGAAGATCGATTCATGAGTCGGATCTGCTTCACTGCTAGTTTTGCTATCATTGTTCGGAGTTCGGCACAGTAGACATCTGCCGTTATTGCATGACCAGATCGGAGAAAGCTATAGTGAATAACACCATATCGAGACCCCAAACAGTTATCATTACATTTTTATTGGTTAGCTTTGCTGTAGTGTCATGTTTGTTGGTTAATTCTTTATTAAATAAATACACCATTCAGTTAAGAATCAGACTATATTCAGTTTTACATGCTCATAGCTACAGATACATAGATTATAGATATAAAACAGTGTTTCCACTCCTGACATCCCTCTTTCTTTAATATTTAACGTATTGCTGTAAATATTGAGGTTTTCTCAAAGCTCTTCCTGTAACTATATCGAGCTAACTCTATAAAATATATACATAGAATACATAAAATATAAATAAATAACGCAAGAGGAAGACAGCAAGTCAATAACGGTTAATAAATCATTTATAAAATATTTAATTAGGCATGTGATCATCCAGTTAGGACCCTTAATACGTTGTGTAAATAATAACCATCAAAGTTCTTTTAGAGTATCAGAGGCATGTGTTCAATAGGTCATCGAAGAAGATAAATTAAACTAAATAAAGATCGATTTGCATTTTAAATTAATGTAATGACGATGTTGTGATGACGCATAGATGAATAATAATTTTATAAATAATGACATCAGAAGGATGTTAGTGATAAAGAAGATAGCTGAAGGAGTCTCTCCCTTTCTCTTATAATATTAAAATATAAAAGAGAAAAGGGGTCGGCAGCCCCACACCCGCCACCAACAATGGGTTCCAACCAAATCGTGAACCCTCCAGGATAGAAGGTGGGAGCTATTTATAGTGCGCCTACACTTTTGATGCTACATTAGCAAGGACCGAAGTCCGGGTAATACAGTCAAGACTGCAGTGTTGAAAGCCGAAGCCTTAGTAAATCAGCCGAAGCTGTAATAATAAAAAGGCGTGAGCCTTGTGATGGAAGTAAATCCATTAAAACAGCAAAGCTGCAAGGTGTCCGAAGACAAAGGGACAAGCCCTGGTTATAAATAAAGTGATAAATAAATCACTGGTTCAAACATCAGTTCGTAAGAACTCACAGCACTTAGGCGGCTGATTGCAAGGAATGCACATATTAATATTCACATAAATGTGTTATCGTTGCCACCGGAGTGGATATCGTTGCAGCCGTAGCTGATAATCGTTGCAGCCGGAGCTGATAAAATGTTGCCACCGAAGTGGATATTGTTGCAGCCGGAGCTGATAAGTAAAAACCACCGTAGTGGATAAGTCGTTGCAGCCGTAGCTGATAATCGTTGCAGCCGGAGCTGATAATCGTTGCAGCCGGAGCTGATATAAATATGTGTTATGGTCCACCTTAGTGGAATGTGAAATATGATATATGTACAACTCGCTTACAAAAAGCAACACTCCCATCGAGCATATGAGTCAAACAAAGAGACGTAATACGCCAGAACATTATTTTACGTGGCAGGCCACGGAAGTAAAGAGACAAAGTAGGCCACATTGTCCTATATGCTAGTGAACATCCCATAAGGATAATTCACCGGACGCCCTAGCACTATGACATGCTACAATGTCTATTTAAAAGCACTAAGCTAATGGGCAGTCCTGACAAGGACTATTGATGCCACTCACAATGTCCATAAATAAAGTCCACGGACAATGCTCGTGGTTGTACCCAGCATCGCTAGAACGTACCACTTCAGCTTACAGCCTCCGCACCGCTCAGCAGCTGGATACGATGTTGTGATAGACACAACGATATCAACTGAGACGCCAGGACGTTGAAGTATCAAATCACAGTGAGAGTCACAAACAACATCGTCTGAGCCACGAGAGACCTCGGAGTATCAAATCATAGAGTGATAGACACAGCGATATCAAACTGGACATCAGGACGTTGAAGTAACAAATCACAGCAATAGACACAAACAACATCGTCTGAGTCATCAGAGACCTCGGAGTATCAAATCACAGAGTGATAGACACAGCGATATCAACTAGGACATCAGGACGTTGAAGTATCAAATCATAGAGTGATAGACACAAACAACATCGTCTGAGTCACCAGAGACCTCGGAGTATCAAATCACGAAATATTCAAGACAACTTGTCATGGTGGTAGTCTGCTAGTAGCTGATGTAGCCACAAAGCCTACAAACCAGTCCACGGCGCATCGTCAGGAATAAAGCATATCCGGCACCGTACACAAGAATTCTCAAAGTAGAACTTAATCACACTAAGAGTCATCTCGCGTCCGTACCACCAAGATACGCAAGGCTCCAGCAACAGACAGATGGACTTCTCAAAGACAATCAAATTCATCTAAGAGTCACCTTCCGTCCGTATGCCAAAGCTCGTTCGAAATATGGCGGTCCTGCAAGACTACTCTCGCAGAACACTTTTGTAAGGAGGCTGATCTAAACACATGCATCACCATAACATCGTAACTACATAAGATATTATTATTAAAACATATTTATATTCATTATTTGAGAGGTTCATTATTATTACATGCATCGCCCCTATACATGTTTTATATTGTTATAATTCTTTAGATGGTCACCCACAAACCATCTATGACAAATACTTTTTATGACCTCTTATTATATCGGTATCATATGTAGTACATGAATGTGAGATGCTGTGCCGACGATCTCACGCTGCCCCCCTATATATGCTGGGCGATCGGTCAGACTATCGGCAGCTCCCATACATTCCGATACTTCCCCATACTAGCTAATACACGAACCGTTTGCATTATTTTTAATATATTTATTATTGAAAATTATGATCGATTATTATTTCTAATGTATTAAATGACGTTTTAATTATAAAATAAATTACTTTTTTATGTTTATTTGTACATATTATGTTATAATATTTATTAATTACTATTTTATTACCTCTTTATATTATTTATTATTATCTTAAATGTTGAATTTACTTTATGTAAAGTTTATAACCGTCACATTCCATAATTTGAAACATTACTTGAACTTATTTTATGTTCAGTGTTTAGGTCTAAATTAAATGTAACTTTTTTATTATTGTTGTTATTATTAGAAGAACTTTCATACATATTATAAGAATTATTATTACTATTACAATTCTGAGAGGGTTTATTCTCATCAATACAATAAAACTTATCATTACAATATGGCATAACTTTTTAATGTTATGATCCCTTAAACACATGATATTTATTTCTTATAACTATCTCCCCATTTTTCAACAATATTTTATAACATCTATCTTTCTCTTTACTTAATATTTTACGCTCAATCTTTTTGTTACTATTTTTATCGTGAATGTATACGTTTTGACCATTATAAAAGTTATTTATTCTTTTATTATATTTTTTTATCATGAAAATATTTATATTTCTTTTGTTTATTTTCCACATATTTTTTAACTTTATTATAATTATTTATAACATTTTCATTTTTTACAGGTAAGAATGAAGAAACTTGTCTCCCAAACATTAACTCATTTGGAGATTTTAGTTTACAATCAATAGGAGTATTGCGATATTCTAATAAAGCTAAATGTATATCCTTTTTCTCATAAATACACTTTTTAAACATTTTTTTAATTGTTTGTATGTGTCTTTCAACCATACCATTTGATCACCAATAGTTAACAAGTAAATTTTATTGGTAAGAAAAACATATCTGCCCCAATAACCGACCACGGCTTATCACCTACATTTCTTAATTTTAGCGTTTCAAAAGAATGATTATTACTATATTTAAGACATTAGTCACAATTGGATATCATATCCTCCAACTCTTTAATCATAAAAGGCCAGAATAATAATCCTCTGATTCTGTTCTTACATTTCTCTATACCTTGGTGATTATAATGAATTTTGTTAAGCATATTTTTTCTTAATGATTTAGGTATCAAAACAGCTGTGTTTTTAAAAATTAAACCTTCAGACACACAAAGTTCATCTTTTATAGAATAATAATAACGTAAATTAAATGGAATATATTTAACATTCGGCCATGAATTTTTGATATATGTAATTAATAGCAATAAATCTTCATCTTTAGCAGTATGACTTTTTAATTCTTCTAACCTCTCTTTACTAATATTAATACTTTCTTTAACCATACAAACATGTAGTTCTATGTTTGTATGGTTAAAGAAAGTATTAAAGCATCAGCTATTAAAAATTCTTTACCCGGTCTGTACTTTATTTCCAAATCATAACCCTGTAATCTTAAACGTAATCTCTGTAGTCTTAAAGGAGTCTCATTCATTGATTTTAAAAAAATACTTTCTAGCGGTTTATGATCCGTTTCTACTAACACATGTCTACCATATATATATATTGATAAAATTTCTCACAAGCATAAACAATTGCTAACAATTCCTTTTCTATTTGAGCCCATGACCTCTGACAATCTGTAAGAGCTTTGGATGCGTATGCTACTGGAGCATTATCCTGAAGTAAAACTGCACCTAACCCTGTACTGCTACTATCAACCGACAATGTTATAGGTTTCTCTATATCAAAGTATTTTAAAACTGGTTTAGATATTAGGCATTCTTTTAATTTAATAAAATCATTATTCTGCTTGTCACCCCATATAAAAACTGAATCTTTTTTTAATAATTCCCTTAAAGAAAATGTTACATCAGATAAATTTGGAATAAATTTTGAAACATAAGTAACAATACCTAATATTGTTTGTAATTGTTTTTTATCTTTAGGCTTATCCATCTCTATAATTGCTCTAACTTTCTCGGGATCTGGTTTAATTCCATCTGCACTAATAATTTTTCTTTATTAAACTTAACACCTGACAACCTAGCCATCTGTAAAACCTGATCTAACCTTTCATTATGCTCTTGTAAAGTTTCACCCCAAATTATTAATTCATCAATATACAGTTCTACGCCTTTAATATCTTTAAATAAATCAGAAAAACATTTGCTAAAAACTTCTGGCGCTGAATTTAAACCAAAAAGTAATCTTTTATAACAAAGTTGCCAGCATTAAAAGTTGTTAATAATTGACAGTCTTCTGAAAGTTTTATCATATAATAACCTTTAGATGCATCTAGTACACTAAAATATTTGGCTCTGGGCATACGTTCCACTAATTCTTCAAATGTTTTAATCCTGTAACGTTCCCTTACTATACATTTATTTAAATTTTGTGGATCTAAACATATCCTTATTCTATCCCCTGGTTTTTTAGTGACCATCATAGAATTTACCCATTCTGTTGGTTCAGTAACTTTCCTAATAACATTTAAACTTTCCAACTTATCTAATTCTTGTTTTTCTAGGTCTCTCAGCAATAGATACACAATTATCAGTTAATTTAATTTTATACTCATAATTAAGTTCTCCTAACCCAGAAAACAAATCACTATAGCTCTCAATTACATTAGGATTTTTAATATTAATCTGATTAACTTTATTTAGTATACCTAACTTTATAGCTGTATTATAACTAATTATACCACAGTTACAACAATTAACAATATAGAAAGTTGTTTTGCACTCTTTATTCCTATAGGTTACTATCTCATGACACACACCAATTACTTTAATACGAGAGCCATCACAATTATTTAACCTAATTTCATGACATTTAGTTATTTTTAAATTTAATCTTTTACATAACTCTTCATGGAGAATATCTACTTGTGACCCTGTATCAATTTTAAATTGTACATACATGCCTCTAACTTTAAGTTTCATTTGCCAGTCTCTATTTATTGAACCAATAATATTAACCGAATTTATTTGGAATGAGTCTTGACTTTGATTATTCTCTAATAACACTGTAGCACATTTATTTAAACACATAGCACCAAAATGACCATATTTACCACATTTTTTTATTAAACGGCCGGACATCTTCTATATGAATGCTTTTTCCCACATTTCCTACAAGCAAAGGGCTTATCATTTGTACTTGGTCCTGGTCTATCCATAGACTGAACTCTTCTTGGTTGAAATGCTTGTCTGTACTGACTTCTTTGTCTAGCCGATGACCTACCTTTATTGTTATTTTTGTCTTTATTTATCATAACCACTTCTTTATTCTCGCTGTTTAATATTTGAAACTGGGCTTTAGCTATCTCAGCTATTCTACATGTAGATATACATTTTTCTAAATTCAGGTCTGTAATTCTCAATAAATTTTCTTTTAAGTTATTATCATGAATGCCTAAAATAATTTGATCACGAATAAGTCTATCCCGCAGCTTTTCAAAGTTACAATCCTGACTGAGCTTTTTAATAGCTGTTACGACGTGTATTAACGACTCTGAAGCCTTTTGTTTTCTTGAGAAAAACAAATGTCTGTTATATGTCTCATTAGTTGGCGGACTGCAATGTAATTCTATCTTTTTAAGAATTTCCTCATACTTTAGATTTTCTTTATCCTCAAAATTATTATATATAGCCAATCCGTCGCCTCCGATGCTATGCAATAATAAAGCATATTTTTGTTTATCCGCAAGTTTTTCATCCGCACCACTCGCCGTATAATATAATTGGAATTTCTGTTTCCAATCTTTAAACGATTGTTTCAGGTCACCCGAGGTGATATTTAAAAGAGCTGGAGGTTTTAATAATTCCATTTCCACAATACTATTCTTTGTGACTATAATGGCCCAAAAATGGCGTCACACAACTGGCGTTGGGGTATGCTTTCTATGTAGGTACCTTTTTTTAATAATATATTTTACTAAAACAACTTATTTCTACTATTTTCATATGTCCTCAGAGCCATGTCATGTTTGTTGGTTAATTCTTTATTAAATAAATACACCATTCACTTAAGAATCAGACTATATTCAGTTTTACATGCTCATAGCTACAGATACATAGATTATAGATATAAAACAGTGTTGCCACTCCTGACACTTTAGGACACTAATGCGGCGTTTGACCTGTGGTCAGCCATTTTTCGCTTACGGTTATCGCAAAAAATCCACTTTTCATCACATGTCACAATTCGATCCAATATTCCTTCATTTCTGTATCTGAATCGACAAGGCAACACAAGTTTTAACACGTGTTTCTTTTAGATTTTTTAATTTATTAATTTGACGCAAATGAGTCAATATTGTTGGAAAGTGAACGTTAAACCATGCTGCTAATTCCTGGGTAGTTTGGCTCGGATCGGCTTCCTCCATCTCTTTCTTCCTCGTCTTCCACGTGTTTCCACCACGAAGGCGTTTAAACCAAAATCGCACGGTGCGTTCATTAGCAAGTCCCCTCTCCAAACGCAACATTGATATTGCGAGCTGTTTCTGCCGAGTTAGTTCCGCGTCGGAACTCGTATTCAAAAATCACTCGAATTTTCGAAGTATCTTCTTTCTTATTTCTTGTCTAAGTTGAATAAAAAAAACAACTAAAAGTCGATAATCGAATGTTGCACATATTTTTTCAAGGAAGAACTACATAGGTACCATGTGATAAAAGTTTTACCCGAAAATCTCCAACCATGAAGGTTCCATGGCAATTCGAAGTACCTATTACAATAAAACGGAAATTTCATACTTTAACCCCTATTATTATTTCAAGTATGCCCACGTGTAGACAATATATAACCTATAGTGCGATAGATTAAACTCAGTCTCTCTCGCGATTTGTAGCAGTGTACCTACATGGAAGTTAGTACTATACTATCGTGGTCAATATCTCCCTTCTTAAGGTCCACGTTAGTTTACTTCGTTATCTATTGTAATTGGCGAGGTTTTCATTTTATTAAAATCTTGGAAAGTTGTTCTTTTACTAGCTAAGGTTTCTGTCTAAAAATGAATACTTTTTTATGTTCTTTCTCTAGCATAAATCTACTGATCTCTCAACGTAAATAGGTTAATTCGTTAAGTAAAAAAGAGGAGCATAATTATTCTTAGATTCAGTGAAACTTGTTTCTATTATCAAGGTATATGAAGTTAATTTGTATTAAAAATGTAGCACGTTGCCGAATTCTTAAGGAATAATTTCACATCACTATAGAATATACTAAATCCCAGTAATTTAGATACTCCTGATATCATAAGCTACGCTTTAATTCTGTTTGATCGTACACCCACTTGCTCTCATAATATAACCTTTTAACTTATCCTTTATGATGTTTAACTGAAACTTGTTTTATTCCACTTAATTCATAAAAGGTTAAAATTTTTCCTGGTAAAGAAAATTACCGACCGAAAATCTCGTTTATAATATAGTCTGTCTGTCGCGCTTTCACGCCAATACTACTGAACCGATTTAAAGGAAATTGGTATATAGATAGTCTAGAACCTGAGAAAGGATATAGGCTACTTTTTAATGCGAAAAAGTATTGTGAGGAGTTGAAGGGGTGGTTGGGGGGATCGCGGGCACAGCTAGTTATATATAAATGGCATAGTATAGTAGTTTTAGAGGATTGTGGACCATGTTTGAGATAACAATAAAAACCACATTAGTATATCCGGCTTCCATTACGAAAATGTAGGATATCGATAAACAAGTCAGTAATGATGGTGATATACAGTAGAAGTAGAATAGTATGTTGTGTTATCGACTTATATATCAGCTTGTAACTGGACCTGACTTTTTATGGTTGCAATTGATCAAACTATTTATCTTCAAGTGATTCATTGCTATGTTATGCTACTTTTATTCCTAATATTGAAACCAATCGGAATAACTGACATTAAATATATCAGAAATATTGAATAGAATATGATAGAATGAACAGAAACGACTGAAAGTCGTTCAATTATTCTTTTATGTTTGAAAGGTTTGTTTTAAGTTTGAACATTCAAAAATACTAATAATAATCTACTTTGTAATGACATCCCACACGATTTTTCCTTTCTCTAAAATAAACAATTGTTATTGAAGTTATAAGTGCATTTGTATGGATTATAAATATGAAGTTCCAGAATCGGTCTCGTTAAGGCGCCTTGTTAGCGTCACATAAATTGAAAGGGACGCCTTCTTAATACACTTTGTCTCATAACTCTGACATTGACAATGAACTATGTATCAAAGTTTATTATATTACATACGTACAGAACGTGTGTAACAAAGCCCATTTTTACTTCTAATGTTGGCCTTATCATAATCATTTCCGCTTAAAAGGTTTTGATCTCTAGTGTTTAGTATTTTTTACTAATAGGAAAAAAGTTTTTTTGTTATGTAATTACTAACTAGTAACTACTAATTTACTTTTTTTAGGACTTTTCGTCTACTATAAGAACTTCTTCTTAAATTTTTTTTATTCCTTTGCGAATATTAAATGTAAATAAACGACCATATTTATTTTGTTTTCATAGATTCCAAAAACTAAATACTCAGGATCTGTTATTTATTTCAACTCGGGTTTTCTGCATATACCTAAGAAAAAGGGATAATAAGAGGAAAAGGGGACTACAAGAGTTCCTTTTTAAGACACGGAATCCTAAAGACACGACAAATAAAATTGACTTTAGAATTAATTTACAAATACCTACCTAATAAAGTGGAATAAAGAGTTTTGCTTGTTTCATCAGTTAGTAGATTTAATAATAGCTCAGGAATGTATAGTTCCATTGGGAATGCACAATCTTTTTTTATCACAATAAAGTCGAATTTCCAGTATATGATAAATCATGAATAAATCAGTGCACGAACGAGTCGGGATCACGGGAGTAATTTTCGCAACATCCGTCATATTTATTTGCGTCACTTCAAAGACGTTGCCATAGTAAATAACAAATATTGACACCATTGATATAAGCGATGATTGCCGTTCATTAATTATTACGAATTTACTCGATGCATAGACGTCGTCATGAATTCAATCTATTTTATTTTTAACTAGTCGACCCGTCCCGGCTTAGCCCGGGTGCAATTTAACACTTGTATTTAGCCGTAACCGCTGTGTCTGCATTTTTAAACTGTAATATCTTCGAAAATATTCATTTAAATTACATGCTGTTAAAGGGATTGAACTATATAAAATGCACAATGTATTTAAGGTGCCTAATTGGATAAGGATTAATGCTATATTGTTTAATATTACTTCGTAATTAAGCCATTATTTCTCGTAAAAAGTAAAGGATAAAAAATGGTTATTGTGGGTTATCCCTACGAGATAGACATATATCATCGCGGACTTTTTTGTAAACATTTTTAATGTGTACATTATTGTAGTACATTATTTTGATCTATCTCGTAGGATTCAGCCAGCATTTGCAATGAAAGCGCAAAAAATGTGTTCATTTACGACATCACATTAGAAACCTCTAAAACTAAGGGTTTCTCTACTATATTACGTATGTATTATACATATAAACCTTCCTTTTGAATCACTCTATCTATTAAAAATAACCGCATCAAAATCCGTTGCTTAGTTTTAAAGATCTAAGCATACATAGGGAGCGACTGATAGACAGACAACGGGAAGCGACTGTTTTCTTCCCGCGTAGTGATTAGAGATTCCACACGGATTCTCAACTGCTTACTTCGCGCCGGTCGACTTTTAGGTATATATTGTCGAGCAAGTGGGTAGTATTAAAATAAATTTACTATAGGAGTTCCTACTGTTATCTGTTAATCAAAGCGTCTCTCTAAAGTTGTGCTAACAGTACTACAAACTTTTAGTTTGAATGATTTGAATCGACTCTCGAAACGATGTAGAATATGACGCTTTAGAAACAGTGTATAACACTTAAACACGTTTAAACCAACTTTAAGAATTTAAAATAGTTTTCTCAAAGGTTTCTATAGTTTGTCTTCTAATTTAAATAACGTACATGTAAAGATTCGCTCTTGAATTTTGATATTTCATATGTTTATCTACGGTCATTTTTATTGTTCACTAGCTGAAACGACAGACGTTGTCCTGTCTTATCTATACAAATAAATTAAATTGGAGTGTCTGTTTGTAATATTCAAATAACCGCTTTTTACTAAGTGCATATGGATGTATACACGGTATATACACACACACAACGTTTTTTACAATTTCTGTCTGTCTGTCTGTTCCGGTTAATCTTTGAAATAGCTGGACCGATTTGGACGGGACTTTCACTGGCAGATAGTTGATGTAACAAGGAGTAACTTAGGCTACTTAACATCTCGCTACGACCCATAGGAGCGAAGCAACACGCGAACGAAGTCGCGCGGGTCGTCTAGTCTATGAATATAATTCAAATGACTGACAGTTGTCAAACACCATAAACATTACATTTACACAAAAGTTTATTTATTCGTTAAGTTTTCTTAAATTTTCTGATTTCCCGCGCCACTTTTTTAATTTAATTTTTATATAACTAGCTGACCTGACAGACGTTATTCTGTCTTAACTATGAATATTGGTCAGATGACTGACAGTTAAGTTACATTAGAAAAGTTTATATGGTCTTTACCAAATTTTCCGCATAACTTTCTTAATTTTTTCTTATATAAGAACCTTCTCCTGATATTAACAAACACAACAAAAAAATAATTAGCGAAAACCAAGGGAAATAGGGATTCAGTTTTATATATAATCATAATATAACTATAACTAGACATTTTTGTTTTCATTTTTCTACTTTTGATCTTGTTTTAAAATATCATATCTCACATCTTTATCTAACGTTTAACAAAAATAATAACAGTATTACAGAAAAGTTATACTTCACTAACTTAATATTTACTACAACTATCTCGCGAAACAAACGTATTAAAAGGAATGTATAAAAAGGATGATGATTCCTTTTAAATGGAATATGGTGAATTATTCTAGATTGGATAAAAAGAGAATAGTAATTTATATTATAATCGTTCTTACTCCAGCAAAAACTCATCTTAATTGAAAATCCAATCTCTCAAGTCTTGAAATTAAAATACGAAAATCATTTTCTTCAGACATTTTGATATTTGTATAATTTTATTTACTTGAAACCTTTACGTACAAAAGCCGAGCAGTGCCTGGGAGTTGCGAACCAGATGCAGGATTAAAACGCCTTTCTACTACCAGTAAACATTCTCCTTCACCGCTCGACCTCCTGACTTATATTTAACATTATTTCTATTTATTTAAATATACTTACAGCAAACTATCTTTAAATATGAAGTCACACGAGTTCCGAGAGCAACTCAACTTTATGGCATAAAATTCATCTTTTTTATAATACAAAATACCTCCCTCATCTATACCCACCATAATGACAGGTGGGGTCGTAGTCTACTACCTAAAACAACAATACTACATCAAAATCAGTTAACTTTGTGTTAATCATTTGTCATATAAATATTACGTGATCCATATCCTGACCTAACATTACTTATAAGTATGTTATCGTATTAATTAGATATTACTGTTACAAGCTTGAGTTCTAGATTGGAAGAAATTGATATCCAACCCAATAAATATATGTCAGTAACGAATAATTGATTATTGAATTATCAAATCGTTATGCCATCTGTGGCGCTAGTAGAAAATTAATAATCTCAACCGTCGCATCATTTCAATATTATCAAACGAATAAACGATAATCGAATAATCGGATCGTCATCGGTATCTATGGCGCTAGAGTAGAATAATAATTACTTCCGTCTGCCGTCACACCCGTGGAGGTGCATTCTAGCTAGTCTCGTCCCTATGTATTCTCGTATTAAGACAGTGGAACTCAGTCTTACTAGTGGTCTCAAGAAGTGAACATTATCTAAGTAGTGCTAGTGATAGTGGCAAGTGTAGTGTAGTGCGGAAGTGCTCTCCGGCTAAGGTCACGTAATTCCTTACAATGTAATTGCCACGTGGTTAAGTAAACACAATGTTAGGTTTGTGTTAGTCTAACCTTAGCTTGAGGCAGTGGAGGTGAGTGTCGTGATCACTTAAAGGAATTCCTTGAGCCTACACCTTGGTCACAAGTCCAAGGCACTGCTTGGGTTCTTGTCAGAATAGTGCGAGATCGTACCGATTAATTATATCCTGACCGTATTGCGCCCGTATAGCTTTTGAGATAGGCCATCCATCCATTTCTTTTTTATTTTAGTTTCCGACATATATATTGATTGGATTGGATACAAGCGGTATTGTCCATGTCTGCAAATATTACATTAAATTCGTTGATAGACCCTTGAAACTTCGTGCCCGTGATCATCCTCTCCGATAAATGGGCTACCGAACACTAATTTCAAATTGAACCAGTAGTTCGACAAACAAACAACCTCTTCAGCTTTATATATTAGTAAGTACCTATAGATTTGACATTTTTGTTATTATTTTTATGTATATCTCAAATTGTCATGTTAAGTAGTCAATATAATGCAAAACTGTATAGCTTTAAAAAGAACTCAAGACAGAGGGAAAGGAAATTTCATAAAATATTTCGGATCTAGAAAATTGATTTTTTGATACTAATCTCGATTGTGTAATAATTTATAGTCCTGTTTAGAAACCTCTAGTAAAAGATAGTATAAAAAGTAGATCGATAGCAATTAAGAACGGAATTTTCTATTAGAGATAAAAATGCAATTAACTATAAAAACTAATGTGAATTGGGACCTCACGTCGCTGAGTTATTTATTTATGTTCTTGCTCTATAACAAATAATTGAAATAGTGCAATTAGTACAGCTAGTGTTTTGAATTCCTTTTTGTTTTACGTACTAATCCTAACAGTGAGCGATATTATTGATAATTTTATTGACGAGTAGGTCAACAATGTACAATCAGTCTCGATCTATTTGAGACAGTCTCTCTAGTGATTTTAAAAACTAAACAAGTTTTAAATGTATTCCAAAGGTGGGTATCGACATAAAGCAGTGAATAGCGTCTGTTCTTGTCAAGAACCTCCTTAAACCCACACCTTGGTTACAATCCAAGGCACTGACCATCTTCCTGTTGTATCAATTTATGTGTATTGTTGTACAGTAATAGGTATCATCCTATTTAAATTTTTTTGCATGATTAAGCTAAATAAGCTAATGTGTTTGTTTGTTAGTTAAACCGCGAATTTTTCAAAAACTGTTGGTTTTAAAAGTAAATTTTATTGAATAACTAAATCGCAAAGGTTTTAAGTGGTATTAATTTCTCGAATTTTTGTAATACAGTTTTCTTATGAAAATTTGCATACATACACTTATGTTCTCTAAAGCTTATTTTGTAATAGAAAAAAAGCTATAACTTAATAACTTTACATAAGCTTCCTACTAATCTATTACTTTCTTATTTAATATTTAAAAATACTAGTTTATATCTCTTTTATTACTTCATCTTTTTGTTTTAACCTTGAGAGACTATGGCTTCCGTTAGCTAATATTAAAACTTTTACAATTTCTTACCAACAACAAAACTCTATATTTATTATTACGGAATTTGTATTATAAAATCTGTTGGCAAAGGTATTGTCACGTAATATTTTAATTTTTACTTACATCTATTATAAGTAGATACATCAGGTAAAAATAAATGGTTTTCGATCAAATTCTTCAACTAAGCATTTTATTTTAATTAATTATTAATGAAAATTCAAACCCAAAAATGCTATCAATATGACTGTTACTAACCAGAGTCATTACGCAATTACTAATACAGTTTCAGCAAAAAATATGGATTTATTGCAATTTCTCACTGTCTAGTAACACTGAAATTAAAAGTTTAATATTACTTTATATCTTGTAAATAAAACGAGCTTCTTTCAATAGTTTCTTTTCCAGCTCGTTTCAATTTTTAAGTGCAGTTACTATTTACGATTTGTTTATATCTTCTAAATTGTCCGTGACCGTGCTCTGCATTTTCTCGTTGAAACGTTATTTGGAGTATATATAGCATTTATATGTCCGGGATTTTAATGAATGCGAAGGAAGGAGGAGAGGGGAATATTGGAAAACACTCAGGAAAACAACAGGGG
The DNA here is from genome assembly GCA_905147385.1 of Limenitis camilla. Classification (NCBI taxonomy): domain Eukaryota; kingdom Metazoa; phylum Arthropoda; class Insecta; order Lepidoptera; family Nymphalidae; genus Limenitis; species Limenitis camilla. The sequence goes on from LR990248.1 coordinate 6,999,960, forward strand.
GGATGGTATTGAATGGAATATTGGGCAAACGCAACGTAGATACTTCTATTGAACCTATAAATTAACAAATATGATCTCTAACAATTACGAGAGAAACTTAAGCAGTGCCTTGGACTTGTGACCAAGGTGAAGGCTTAAGGAATTCCTTTAAGTGATTACGACACTCGCCTCCACTGCTGAAGCTCTCTGTTTAAGCCTAAGGTTAACCTCACATAAACATAACCTAACAAAGACGTGACAACTAAATTGTAAGGTACTCACGTGACCTTGATTGGACAGAAGTCCTAGCACTAACACTGCATTGCAGAACACTAAGACTATTCAGAGACTACTTCACTTCATGAGAGACCGCGTACGACTAAGACTTCAGTTAGACAGTCGATGGCATATAAAGGGTCGAGGGTCGAGACTGTTAATCAACGGAAGTGACTACTACCCCACTCCAACGCCATAGATACCGATGACGATTCAACTATTCTCCGACATAAATATACGTAAAAAACATGTTATTCTTATTTAAAGTTGGTGTCATTTATATATTCTTATTTAAAGTAAAAAATAAAAAATTTTATATTCTTATTTAAAGTAAAAAGAGGTCTTTAAATGGTCAAAAGAAATATGTATTATACCTACGTCATATGTACAATTCTACACTGCAGTTTATATAACCATAACTTTGTTCCAACAGGATGTCCTAAAGTAGTATATCTGGGTCAACGATATTAATCTATACTATTATATAAAGAGGAAAGATTTGATTGTTTGTTTGTTTGTTGCGAATAGGCTCGAAAAGTACTCAACCGATTTTGAAAATTCTTTCACCGATAGGAAGCTACATCCTTTCCGGGTAACATAAGCTATGTGGTGTTACCATAAATACTCTAATTAAAAAGATATGGCCATTTAAGTGATATAAGGTGGTCATTTTGTAAATTGAAGATCTTCTCAGGAACTACAAATCCGATTTAAAAAATTTCTTCACTGATAGAAAACAACAGTATTCGCGAGCGACAAAAGTGATTTAGTGTTGCCATATACATTATTTAAATAATAGAATATGGCCATTTTGTTGTTTCTAATCCGATTTTAAAAATTCTTTCACTGAGAGAAAACTACACCATTCGTGAGGGACAAAGATGATTTAGTGTTGCCATATGCATTTTTTAATTATAGAATATGGCCAGTTTGTTGCTACTGATCCGATTTTTAAAATTCTTTCACTGAGAGAAGTCTATAGTATTTCCGTCTCTCTTTCTCTTATATCATAATACTATAATTGTCTCTCATCCTCTCTCTTTTTTATCACTTTAATTTTTATTTTTATCTGTACAGAATGATTAGCCTCTTTTCACTTTCTTTCTTTCGATAATTTCTCTCTCTCTCTTCTTTATCCATTCAATTTTAGTTCTGTTCTATCCTCCCTCTTTTATCATCAGTCGCTTTTCTTTAATTTTGTTTCTATTATTTTTCTTTTTCTTACTCTATATAATTTTTCAAATAATGAAAAACTACACAATTACAGAGTGACAATTGAAGGACATCAATTATAATATTGCTTTAAATAGTCGAAGCGAAGCGAGGGCAGCTCTCTAGTATATAGATAAAGATGCTTAAACCAACAACGTTTGAAATGGTTTTACGCAGAATTTGATATTTTTTCCCCTTCACAAGTTTGGTCGCCGACACATTTACATAGTATTATTGAAGATAAACAGAAAAAGGAGGCAAAAAGCTGATCGCAGTGGCCTGAAATTAATGTAACCGGATATGTACTAAAAATATATATTTGGTCAAATATGATTAAGTTGTTAGAGTGATGACTTTTCAGGCTTGTTACTATAGTAGCCATCTGTCTGTACGTCTGAGCAAAAGTAGTGGGGAATCCACAACGTCTACTATTTTGATAAATAGCAGGCGCACGGGAGCAGATCCGTCGCGTAAATACCAATCACATATGGCGCGCTTCCCGCTATAAAGGTCCCAATAGTGACTTCAAAGTTAGAAATATACTTAGATTCGCCTTCTACATAATATATCATAACGTATAGATTATCTCGTAAGTATAAAACGATTTTGCGTAATATCCTAGAAAAATCTAGATAGACGGAAAAATCTAAACGTTTATTGAACTCGAAATTCGTTCGCAATCCGATAACGTAGAAAATTGACAATAACTCAGGACTTATATTGCTACGATAGTATATTGCAAAAGTATACCAAAAATAGAAATTCTTTCGTTACTTTTACGTGTTGCTCTTTTCTGATTAATTTTTAGAAAATCTGACCTTTAAAAATCTAGTATTTGGACAACATTCCATTCGAATGAAATTATTAGGGTCTCAATTTGACCTCATTTTATTAATAAATGAAATAAATATAATATTGGAGACTATATAGATCACATTATGTTGTTTCCTTTGATGACAAATAATGTGCTGATAAATGGCCTTTTATTACATACCTATATCGTTTTTTTATGACAGACAAGCTAGGGAGTATCTCTTGTTTTGTCGAAGCTTTGCCGCCTCAATTTTGAGTGAGGAGGGGGAGCGGAGGTAAGAATCTTGCGGTTTCAGTGGCAAGAACCCTGTGTTCACTGGAACCGCAGCATTAATGGGATGTGAAAGGGAGAGACTCTTAGGTATATCTCCTAAACTATTTCTCAGACACTTAAGATAACTTTTTTTTGAGAATTAAACTAATCAATTTATTCAAACAAATATTTCTATATATTCAATATTTATGGGGTGGTTTTAAAGGGAAATGTTGTTCGGTTTTTATAACTTATAAGCAACCTCATAAGATCTTACATCAATAATAAACGGACGACAAAATCAATAAAAAAAATTAAATTAAAACATACATCCACACAACCAAAATCTGCATTTTTGTTGTTTCATCATAAGTGCAGATTATCCCTAATATCAAGAAAAAATCCAAATACAAAAATAAAGAGCTTCAAACCCTTTGTTTGGCAATTTACCCCGAAAGACAACTTGATACAAAAATAAGAAACATAGTTACTATTATCTGCTCATCTAAGGGTAAAAAGGCTTTCATATTTCGTTGACAAGACCTAATATATTACTCGCGTCAATCTTATTGTGTTAGGTCCTCTCACTACGAGTATGTTAGGGAAAATATCATATATTTCAACTAAATTCATATAGACGTGCTAGAGCAATTTATTCTATTTGTAAAGTTATAATATTACATTTCTTTTTTTAATAAATGTTTATTTATTCAAAAACTAGCCGACCATCGCGACTTCTTCCACGTGTAATTTAGTACTCTACATGTCACTCTCTTGCCCAACCTCCCACCTCACCCTCACGCTTGCTCCTACAGCTTAACTTTTTCCGATATTTTTAATAAACGTAGTAGTATTGAAACTAATTTAAATATTGAATTGAATCAGGCGTTACTTTGCGGAAATTCATGGTTTAAACGGAATAAAAATGTTACCTTGCTATAAACCGCGGCAATCTGAACTACCAAACTCGTATGGTACAACCTGGAAGAGCACCCTGTCCACACAAAAGTTAGACGCGCGAACCCGAACTAAGACACACCACACAAGTAGGTAGCTTGACGATCTAACAACCACACTCGCACGGCACAATCCGGAAGAGCACACCGTTGACAGAAAAGTGTAACGCGCGAACCCGAACCAGTACACACCACACAAGCAGATCGCGATCGACAATCGACGTACGTTTCGCTCCGTACCCGAAGCATCTTCAGGACGTGCTGACTCTACAAGCGTCACTTGCTAAGTGACAATTTTGTTCAAAAAACAGCCTTTTATACCTTAACTCAATACTCGATATTCGAGACGCAATACTCGATGTTTATGTTTTTATGTTGCCAGGGATGACATGATATAGAAATAAAAAATATTCCTACTTCTTGCGTAACTAATCATGATAAGCAAATTTTTAAATCTTTACAAAAGACGATTAAAGACAATGATCTCATAGTATCTAAAGCTGACAAGGGTAACGCAGTCGTCATTCTTACACGTAACGATTATTTAGATAAAGTTAATGATGTTATATCAGGAAACGAATTTCTCCATTTGCCTTCTGACCCAACTTGTAAATTTTCTAAAGAAATTAGACAATCTGTAGAAAACTTCGAATTTATATTTCCTAAAAATTCAAATAAACAAAAAGTCTTAGTAATGAATCCTCATGCGCCAAAGTTATACGGTTTACCAAAAAATACATAAGGACCACATCCCCATACGTCCTGTTGTCTCATACATAGGTGCTCCAGCATATTTGTTAGCAAAGTTTTTAAATAACGAAATTGTGTCAAAAATCTCGTTTAAGCCACAATACTCACTTAAAAATAGTATTCATTTAGTTGATTGCATAAAACATATTAACTTGCCAAATCGTTGTAAGTTATTATCGCTCGATGTTGATAGTTTATTCACAAATGTCCCAGTCGATGAAACATTAGATATTATGACAGGGCTTCTTGAAAAGAGGAGATTGCATCCTCTTGAAATTTCCGAAATAGTAGAATTAACACAAATTTGTATGACACAAAACTACTTTAAATTCAACGATAAAATTTATCTTCAAAGAGAAGGTCTTGCAATGGGTTCTCCTCTCAGTCCCTTAATGGCAGAATTATTTATGAATGATTTTGAAAACAAAAACATTGCCAATAATAATAATATTCTTTACTATTATCGATATGTTGATGATATAATTATTTGCTGGACTGGAACAGATAGGCAACTAGGACATTTCATATCAAACTTAAACACAATTCACCCCAAAATAAAATTTAAAGCTGAGTTTGAAGAACAAAATTCACTAAAATTTCTTGATCTTTCGATTACTCGCGTCAACAACAAACACCAGTTTGAAATCTATCGTAAGCCTACTTACACAGACATAACAATACCTTCTATATCATGTCATCCCTGGCAACATAAGCTTGCAGCATTTCATAGTTACATCCAAAGATTAATGACTATTCCGCTTAATAAAGCAAACTATCAAAAGGAACTGAAAATAATATATCGAATAGCTTCTGCTAACGGTTACACTTTGGACACCATTAACAATATTATTAAAAAGAAACAGTCAGCACAAATTAATAAACAATTATATGCAGTCCCTCCCGAAAATCAAAATAAATACAAATCTAGTATAACTTATTTTGGACCGTCTTCTGAACGAATAGCGAAAATTCTTAAATCGCATAATGTAAATGTTGGTTTCAAGACCAATAATTCACTTAGACGTATTTGTAACGGTAAAGATAAACTGAGTAACAACCTAAAATCAGGAGTATATGAGCTTCAATGTTCTGACTGCAATGCCAAATATGTAGGTCAAACGGGTCGTAGTTTTGATATTCGGTATAAAGAACACTTAGCTGCTTTTAGGAACAATAAACCTGAGAAATCCCATTTTGCTAAACATCTCTTAGATAGCGGCCACAATATGGGCCATTCTCACAAAATACTACATATTTGCGATAAAGGTTTTAAACTTAATTTGTTAGAGCAATTAGAAATAATTAAAAATACCAATCAAACATTTGAGCTGCTGAACGAACAAATAAACGTGTCTAAATCCACTCTACTCGATATCTTTAGTTGTAAGAACAAAACACGAGTACCGAGTTAAGTATCGAGTATCGAGTATTGCGTCTCGAATATCGAGTATTGAGTTAAGGTATAAAAGACTGTTTTTTGAACAAAATTGTCACTTAGCAAGTGACGCTTGTAGAGTCAACACGTCCTGAAGATGCTTCGGTTACGGAGCGAAACGTACGTCGATTGTCGATCGCGATCTGCTTGTGTGGTGTGTACTGGCTCGGGTTCGCGCGTTACACTTTTCTGTCAACGGTGTGCTCTTCCGGATTGTGCCGTGCGAGTGTGGTTGTTAGATCGTCAAGCTACCTACTTGTGTGGTGTGTCTTAGTTCGGGTTCGCGCGTCTAACTTTTGTGTGGACAGGGTGCTCTTCTAGGTTGTACCATACGAGTTTGGTAGTTCAGATTGCCGCGGTTTATAGCAAGGTAACATTTTTATTCCTTTGAAACTAATTTATACAAAACCTTCATCATAAAGTATGTATTGGTGAAGAATGTACAATTTTTTTATTCCACAGACGTGAATAAGAAAATATTTATTGATTAGGTACACGCATATTGGTAAGCTATACTGCATAGTAGAACAATCATATTTCAAAAGTGAAGCTTTCAAACGATAACTAAGATGCTGACGGCAACTAAAATTAATATAATAATATTATATATATAAGGTTTCCCACATTTACCCATTACAAAATTAGTAACTTGTTATCGGTTAGAAAACTTTATTTACTGAATGCCGTACTGAGAATTCACCGACCATTAAAGTATGATGATGCAGAGTTGAATAAAGGAAGAAAAAATATTATCGCTCCTATAAACAAAACTAGAACACATACACACACTCACAACCACATACATCACACCACACAACACTATGCACCACACACACAATATATTATAAAAATAAATTCAAGCATGTTCCAACGTTTTTCCCCAAGTAAAAATAGTTTAAGCTATATTTTTGTAAGATTTCCATACATGTATCGACAGTGGAGGAGCGAGACCCCCCAACGCATGAAATGTAATGATAACATTGGAAATGAAAAAATAATAATAATACGTTTTTATAGATACCACGCGACTCGCTCGACTCTACATTATAAGCTCTGTCTTGACAATTTAAAGGCAGTTCTGATGAATAATTTCATAAAGTGAATGTCTATTGTAGTGCAAGTTTAACATATGCTGGTTTTCATTTATGTAAGATCATGTATGTCGTTAAGTTTATATCTATTTTTTAATTAAAACTTTTTCTTATAATTAAAAAATATTATAAAACAAAGTTTCACACCACATCTGTCTGTCTGTTCGCGATGAGCTAAAAAACACATAACGGATTTTTATGTGGTTTTAACCAATACATAGAGTATTCTATGGTGAAGCTTTAGGTGTATAATTTTTTATGGTTTTATGTAAATATGGCTGTAGTTGCACCGCCTGGAAGCTTTCATCTCGAACACTCAAATCCCTTTTTGGGATATAAAAAACCAGGAATGGTGGTATAAATGTAGTACATAATATGCTGTACTACCCGAGCGAAGCTTTGACAGGTTGCTAGTAAAAATATACAAACATTTCAAACAATAAACGATAAAAATAATAAAGAGGTAAAGTATCTAAGTGAAATGAGCGTAAAAGTATCTCGATACTTGAATACACTTCAATCCACTTTAGTTCTTACATTGCTTTTTATTGAAAACATTCTTTGAATCATGGCAACGACCTATCGGGATACGACAGGAATATAATATTCAAATATACATTTTTGTCTTTACACTAAAACATTTTTTTTTCTGATAAATCAGAAATAGATCGACTAATAATTTCATTAAGTGAATATTGTCTATCATGTAAAGCAGTGTAACTAGTGTTTAGTCTCCCTTGTTGAGGATTACTTGGGGTCGTTAATTTTATGATATTGTTAGGTGACGGACAGTTAATAAAATATCAAAACACAATAACAAACATAAATAGTTTTAATTAATAAAGCATACCATAATGTACAGGATTACTTAAATGATGAGAATGCTTGGAATCTAAGTGACGTTGACTCTCAAGCTAAATCATATTTTGTATAACAGATTATGTAAACATGGCTTTTAGAAAAGAGCGACTGTTGAGTTTCTGGACGGCTCTTCTTAACAGAAAACTGCTTACCGAGCTGGTGGTAGCTTCAGACAAACTAACTGACCGACCAATTTTTGACGTATGAAAAGTACTTTTACACAAAAGTTTAATTGAAATAAAATATTTTGAGTTTGAGTTTGAATAGTCCAATAATTTATTAATAATAGCCGGTAGTAGTAGGTACTGAATTGGAGCGGTGGAGGTGGACGCTTGTAGAAAACGTCTTTAAACCTGCTAATGGTTTTCAAGTACAAAGCACTGCTCGGCTTTCATTTAGATTGCATGTTAGTATTGTCGTTTGAGTGTTACTACACAGTATAACTCCCATATTCTTGACATAACTGAAATGTTAATATTTGTAATTTATTAATAAATATAAGGTAAACATAACAAATCATAATACCATCTAACACTTAGTTAAAATAATCAGCTTAGTTTCTGTACTATGGCTTAATCCCAAGAGACAGTGAGAATATAATCGGCTTCTCTGTATAATTACTTGATCTAAGATAAGCTATAAGACTACGCTGGGCGCTAATATTAAGTTTGATGTATCGCACAAACTTAGTTAATAGTAGGTATTTAGATCAGGAAATCAACGAAAAATAAGATCGCAGATAGCAACACTAATAAAAGCATTCGATTGACCGCCTAGACTATTTATAAACTCAGTTCCAGTTTAGTGGCAGTTTGATGAGTTGATAACTAACTGCCTTAAATAAAGGTTGAGCAATGGAGGCGAGAGTTTGTGTACAGTCAGAGTTCTTAAAACCTAAAGGAAAAAACTGCCTCCAGCTACCGATATTTTCCTCTGACCTCTCTCTGTTTTCAAAATCAGATCACTGGTTAGGAGTTTAAGACAAAGATGCCACAATCGCGATAAGTATCAAGATAAATACAAAATCAAAATATAAATAAACCCAAAGTGGTCCCTGTACCCCAATTTGTATATCGTAGCGAATAATTTACCGAAACTTGGCAAATAAAGAACAAAAAAGAAATAAAAACATGGCTGCCTAGGAAAGTAGTCGTTAAATGAATACCTTTGCTCCGATGGCGCGAAAATACTCGCACCCGCACAGATTAAAAAGCTTACAAAGAAGGTTTTTCTGTCCTTTTTATATTATACTTATTTCTCTTTGTACGGTTCAGTTTTTGATGTTCAGCTTCAATTTACTATTTATTTTGTATATTCTGACATGATATGATGAAATATATTTTTACACGACAACTTTGTTTTTTTATTAACAAGAAATTTTTATTTCAATACAAATATGTTTAGCAATATAACTTTATACAGTTATATGTAACAGATACTAATATGAGCCTAAATAAACAATAGATAAATATAAATTCGATAGATAAATATTATAGACAACACAAGTAATAAATAAATATAATATCTGTAAATCGCTGAAGTAAAAATGGCGGTCGATTAACGTCGTTTACACTCGTCGTCGTCAATTCATCATGACATCTGTCAACTTAACTCGGATCAAACAAGTGCTGCCATTCACAACTTACAAGAAAATTATAATTAATTTTTACTAGAAATTACACATATTATAAATATATATCACATACTCATGAATAAATGTTATAACTCTTTACTTATAAACAGGATATTGCAGAGTCGAGCTCACTACCTATAAAGGGCAGTATCCTTTAAATTGGAATAAGTAACATAAAGAACATCCGCTGTTTTATTTAGGGGCGTTGGTATAGAAATATCTGTGGCATGTATGTACTATTGATTATTAGTAGTAAATCAATCTGGATTTTATTTTCGATACATTCAATTTTTATACTAAAATACAGAAGAATTTGTCTAAAAATATAGTAATTTGGTAAAAGAAATGTAAATAAAGCAAAACAGATTTTCGACATAAAAACAGGATTTATTTGAAATAACGACACTTTATAAATTGAAGTTATATTTTTTATTGTTGAAAGCGTGCGTGAGTCTTTTAATTCACTATTTATTACTGTTAATTTTGTACATATTATATATTAAGTTTATTATGAAGTAGAAAGATAATATTGTATACAGTTATAACGTCGTAAACACATGTTGCCTACGCGAGCGGGGGCGCCATTTATTATTTTTGTTTGTCGCCATCGATAACTGTTTGTTGAGCTCACATTTTATGGGCCGGGATTTTATTGGTCTTTTATTTTGAATCAAAACAAAACAAACTTTAGAAATTAGTACAATAAATCTGTATCTATATATAAAATATTTGTTTGCCTGACCGATGTTAATGGTTTTAGATACTATTTCAAAATTATATAAGCACAATAAGATGTAAAATGTAACAAGAAACTTATTTATACACGAAGCTACGCAGTGCCTGAAATTAGTGATTAAAGGGCTCGTTAAGATTGTAATAACACTCCTCTACTCCGTTACCTCATATAATATTAAACTAAGTAACAAGTAAAGAATTACATCTGGGAAATTCACGAGAAAGTGATAATTGTCTTAGAAAAAAACCAACAGAAATTACTAGTCAATCAAGTTAAAATTCTTTCCTCATATCCTAAGGTGGGTCCTGGACTGGATAGCGATACGTATAAGTGCATGAAGTCTCTGAGTTTTTTGTCCCAGATGCAGCTTTACAACTCTATTTAAATCAATTCTAACACTCACTATTTACTGCTTGAGTCACATCATTTAACAATGAAATCAAAGTAGTCAATAAACTCTTAAATAGATGTTAATATTAATACTATTACAGTTCTGTGTATGTACTGTAGAATATTATGTCTAGTCCCAAAACGGAGATCATTCCAATCGTTAACATTTACGAGTGTCTTTGGTTACAGCAAAAGGTGTAATAAACTTAAAGTTTTCATATCAAATTCGTTAATCTAATTATTTCTGTACAAACAATATACGACACAAAACAAAAATTCCTTGAGAGTAATTCCTTTTGTGAAACCTTTAGATCTAGATAACTGTTGTTTTGCTCTGAATGTCCACAAGGAAAGAGATTGGTCTGATAAAGGACATTCGCTAGACTAATTAAGATACGAGTCTCTTCGTTCATTACATAATTCTATTTGTAAATGCATTTTCACCTAATTAGAGTAGACAAATATCAAGAATGATTATATTTTTGAAGTTCTGTATCTCAAAATTGAAAAGGAACCATTATAGGATCACTTTATTTTCCAATGTCTGTCTTTTTCTTAAGAAAGCACGCAAGCAAAGCGTGAAGGGACGGGTTAAAATACTATTCCTCTCTGCCGCAGGGAGAGCATCTCGTAAGAGCCGAATAGCCTAGCACCCCTTGGTGGTAGGGGATCTGTTTCCCGACTGGCTTGCGACCACCAGCATGCGAATCCGACCGCCAAGTGTTATAGACGCGTTCCGGTCGAGCCGCATGTGGGCCTTAACCCCTTGGACTTAGCCCCTCCCTCTCCCATCCCATTAATGCTGCGGATATACGGCTGAGCTGAAACCACAGCATTTTTTCTTCACTCCCCCTCCCCATTCTATCTTCGAGGATGCAACGCAACGACAAAACAAGAGTATATCTGGTTTTGCCAATGTCCATGGGCGATGGTGGCCACTTACCATCAGGTGAACCATCTGCTCGTTTGCATATTACCTACCATAAAAAAAATTAATATGAAATACAGAGCTTTAAACTTACTTGAAGCGGTGGAAACAAACTTGTAACTCCAAGCAATCAAAAGATACGTTAATGTATATTTTGATATTCGTAAGGGTTTTAAACTTATTGCATACTTCTCGTTGACCTAGAATCATAAAATTTTGTGAGAAAAATTCAAAAAACCTTAAATTTGCTTAAAAATTTACAGTTGTTGAATAATCGTATATGTGGACAACAATTTTCCACAGGATAAACATCCTTTCTTTAATCCAAATTGTGTGTAAGACTTGCTTCATGAGTTGGACTAATACACTATCAGTATTGGAGAGTCCTCTCGGTGAATGAATCCTCTCAAAAAAACTTTCAAGTCGTGACAATACTAATAAATGAATTATATTTCGCACCGATATCAAATAAATGTTTTCTAACCAGAGTAAGGAAATTAGTTGGTGGCCTTTATTCTGAGAAGAAAAGGTTTTTCGTATGGTTTCCTATGATTTCGTACTGTTTTATATGGTTTCATATGTGTTCTTATATTTATTCCGAGAAAAAAAGTCATTTTACTACTACTAGCGGTATTATTTCTACTACGTATATGAAATTTAAACTTTTTAGATATTTTTTTTTGTCATTTTTTGGAATAAATTACTATCGTATTTATTAATATATAATATTAATAAATGGAGTATTCAAAGTAGCTTTAAATAAAAGATTATAATTAAGTTATGACCACCATACAGATATTGTATAATTAAATTGATAAGGGATTCAATTATTAAATGCTAAATCAGGGTTGCATAATAAAGGACGATAATTGATATTAAAAGCTCATTTAGATTCTGTTGAATAAGTATCTAATATTCATAAAGGTATAAAATAGCCAATAAATTAAATTGAAATGTAAATTTAGGTTAAATGTTTTAAACTAAAATCCCGAAATGGAATTTATTAATTTAATAGATACCTTAGAAATGGAATAGTGGTATTGTCAGTGAAATTGAAGTAAATTGTTTAGTGATTATAGTACAGCAATTCATATTACATATATTGTAATAATACTAAGTTCTTTAGCCAGGCATGAAGTTTGTGAACCGGACACCGGACTAAGTAAGGAAGCCAAAGCACCATCAAAGACTTAGAATCTGTTTACTGTGTGAATTCACTTGACAAACTGCCTCAGGTATATCAAAAACAGAGTTTGTGTAATTATCTTATGTAAGCTTTATTAAATTAGCTAAAGGTAGGTTTTAAATATTAACTTGGCAACACAGGCGTACGACCCCACCTGTTTTCATTAGAGGGTAAAGATGAGGGGGGGTTATATTGTATAATAAAAAGGACTTATACGCAAAAAGGTTTAATTGTATTTAGAGATAAGTCAGGAGGTCGAGCGGTGAAGGAGAGTGTTGATGCATTGTAGACAGACCTTTTAATCCTGCACCTGGGTCGCAAGCCCCCAGCTGTTCGACTTCCGTCTAGATTATATATTATTGAAGTCTGTATTGTGAGTGTGTTTTATATAAAATTATTAACAGTGTTACTAACTGTATTTATTACGCATTAAGAGATTTTGTGTTATATGATCCAAATTAAAAAAATAAAATAAAAATCAAATGCAAATAATATTGGAAATGAGAAATAATTTAAAGGAAATTCTCAGTAGCATACGGTTTACGATCAAGAAACTCTTTTACGCGTCATGAATAAGAATTGGTTTGATCTCATTTGAATTCACTTTTCCTGTTACTTTCTTCAATATTACTTGTTAAAAGTCACAAATTTGCTGAAGATTTAGATGTTAATAAATGTTATTATACTTTTATGTTATTTTATTGACTTTTTTAATAAGGTAAAAAAAACATATGTTTATGATTTTTCAAAAACAAACTTAATAAACATATTTTATGTCATTCAAGAAGTTATATAAATATATTTTTGTTATTCTTAATCTCATATAATAAGTGTTCATTGTTCTTATTTATGAGAAATAAAAGCTCTTTAACAACAAGGTATAATTTTTTTAAAAGGGTCATAGACTTTAGAACAATCAACGTTTAGATATTTTTAGACGCAGTTAATGCTATTCTTTTAACCAACTATATCGTAATAATTCTTTATGGTAATCTTTTAAAATGATGCATTAAAAACTACATTTTTGGACATCTCAGACTTACTGAACTACGATCGAAGGCGGTCTGTAGACTACTTTAGGTAAATATTTAAGTATTTAAATAACCTTAAATATAATATCTTAATACATTCAGTACAAAATATGAAGTAAATAAGAGGCAATACTAGACAGCGTAGCACCGTAGTCAGCGTAGCTATTTTTTTCGTAGCGTCGTAGCATCGTAGCTCGTAGCGTCTAGTCTACAATAATGTTCTTATGGCAGACAGATAACGAAATAAAATGAACTTTGCTAATGGTTTTACTACTTTCTCAATTTACTTATAATGGTATATATTTAATCCCATTAGCACCTTTGCGTTATCACTAGAATCAACTATCTGTTATCAGAGGATTCTGAGTTATTTTAGTTATGTTGCCCACCGCCTACCCGATAACTTGAATAAACTAATAGTTGTGGGTAAGGTGGAGGGAAGAAGACAAGGCGACCGGTCACCTAGCCACTGGTCAGATCAGGAAAATTTAATAACAGGCCTCTCCCTTAGTACAGCAATTAGAAAAGCTGAGGACCGGACTATATGGAAGGAAATAGTAAAAAACGAGCCAGTTTAATAAAATTATTTAAGCATTATCTTGACAAAATAACCCCTACCCGATGACATGAGGCAGTCATTTAAATAATTTGCAACAGCATAAATTGTCTAAATGCTAGTCTTTTCTTATTAGGGATCACGTGAGTAGTTTTATTAGACTTCCTGTCTAAAATCAATTTACAGAAAGCGACAAAATTTCACTTCTTTATTACCAAAATTGTACGACTAATAATATATCTGTTACATAAGTCTCAAAATTTATATTAATTTGTAAGTTATACTACAGTTCTGTCAACTTAAATCATATATGTCAGAACAGAGAGAGGATTTGGATGAATTAATGAACCGAACCTTTGTCAGAAGAGAGAGACGATATTGATGAAATGAGTGATCGAATCTAATGATTCCGTAGTTTTTGAACAGCATTCCAGGCAGTGCCTTGGACTTGTGACCAAGGTGTAGGCTTACGGGATACCTTTATGTAATTACGACACACCTCCACTGCCCGGTTTCACCGTCTGTCTTAGGTTAGGTTAACATAAGGCCGTAGGCTTTTCTCTCGTGCCCGAAGAAGAAGGATTAGAGACGAAGAAGAAGAGGATATGCTCTACGAACGTTATCGATCTGCGCGCCAGGCCCTTCAAGTAGGTATAAGTGAAGCAAAAGAAGCATCGTGGGTTGAATGGCTTGATTCTCTTAATAGGGATCCGTGGGGCAGACCCTATAAAGCTGTAAGAGCGAAGCTTAGGCCGTGGAATCCTCCGGTTACTACAAGCCTGCAGCCACAGTTCTTGCGGGAGGTGGTGGAAGTGTTGTTTCCCCGAAGGGATGTGTGGCAGCCGCCGCAAATGGTTTTCACCGCTGATCGGAGTGAGATAGCTGAGGTTCCGCCAGTGACTGAGGTGGAGATGCGGATGGCAACGCGGAAGCTTCGCGGAAAAAAGACAGCCCCGGGCTTAGACGGTGTGCCAGGATTTGCATTGACAGTAGCACTTGGCGAGATGGGAGAGTGGGCGAGACAGCTATTCACCTTGTGCCTCACCCGTAGCGTGTTTCCTAGGCAATGGAAGACGGGAAAGCTCGTGTTGCTTAAGAAGGAAGGCAGGCCAGAGGTTGTACCCTCGGCGTATCGCCCAATTGTGTTGCTGGATGAGGTGAGCAAGCTCTTTGAGCGGGTGCTCGCTGCTCGCCTCGTGCAGTCCATGTCACCAGGACTGCACAGCTCACAGTTTGGATTTCGCCAGGGTCGATCAACCATCGAGGCGATTGAGCGGGTGAAAAAGCTCGCAGAGAAGGCGGTTTCGCGGGGCGGGGTGTTGCTGGCGGTTTCGCTGGACATCTCTAATGCGTTTAACACTCTGCCATGGGAAACAATTATGGCGGGGCTGCAGCATCACAATGTGCCGCTATATATCCGAGACATGATTGCGGACTATTTCACAGGCCGGGAAATTACCTATCTGACGAGGGACGGCGATTGGGCGAGATGGGAAATGTCGTGCGGTGTTCCACAGGGGTCTGTCCTTGGGCCCCTCCTGTGGAACATTGGCTACGACTGGGTGCTTCGAGGAGCCAATGTCCGGGGTGTCAGCGTGACGTGTTACGCTGACGACACCCTGGTGACGGCCCGTGGCACTGACTACCGCGAGGCGGCGCTATTAGCCACAGTTGGCGTGGCACAAGTGGTGCGTCGAATCAGGGCACTCGGTTTAGAGGTGGCGCTGCATAAGTCGGAAGCCATGACATTTCATGGCCCTCGTAAAGGACCTCCTCGAGACAGCAGTATAATTGTGGATGGAACGGCCATTCCTGTCGGGTCGTGTATGAGGTATCTTGGTCTTGTCCTCGACAGTAAGTGGTCATTCCACGAGCATTTCCGACGCTTGGCCCCTAGATTAATAGCTGCAGCCGGAAACTTGGGGAGAGTCCTTCCCAATCTTGGTGGGCCAGGCGGCGCGTGCCGGCGTTTATACACGAGTGTAATACGCTCCATGGCACTGTACGGTGCGCCCATATGGGCGGGGACTCTCGGTCGCCAAACTGCAGTACTGCTGCGTCGCCCACAGCGGACCATGGCGCAGAGAGTGGCTCGGGCATACCGGACGGTGTCTTTTGAGGGGGCATGCGTGTTGGCTGGTGTGCCGCCTTGGGACCTTGAAGCCGAGGCTCTTGCAGCGGTGTACCGGCGACGCTCTCTTGCGCGGAGGGAAGAAGGAGAAGATCCGCCACAGCGAGTGATCGCAGCATGGCGAGCAGATGCAAGCGCAGAAGTGCTCCAGGTGTGGACGGAGAGATGTGGTAACCCGGGAGCTAGCCGGGAATTAGTGACTGCAATCCGGCCCATACTCAAGGAATGGGTCGGTCGTAAGTTCGGCCCCCTCACGTACCGTCTGACACAGTTGCTGACTGGGCACGGATGCTTCGGACGGTATTTGTGTCGGGTGGTGCGCAGAGAACCAACAACCACATGTCACCACTGTGGGGATGGCGTGGAGGACTCAGCTCAGCATACGCGCCAAGTCTGTTCCGCCTGGGAGGAACCCCGCGCCGTCCTAGCTGCGATCATCGGGCCTGACCTCTCGCTGCCGGCGTTAGTCCAGGCCATGGTCGGCGGCGAGCAGGCTTGGAAAGCCGTCGCAGTTTTCGCAGAGACTGTGATGACTGTTAAAGAAGTGGCGGAGAGGGTGAGGGAATGCGATTTTAACTCCTCCCCTATGCGCCGAGGAAGAGGCGGTCGACGGCGTCGAGCCTATGTGGCTTCACTACCGCCATAAGGACGCTGTCGACGAATGGACCTATGGGGGCAGACAGGGGAATCTGTTGCCCATTTAGAGGCCCAGTGCTGGTGCGCGGCCCACGTGTTCTTGGGACGCCACTATGCGGAGAGATAGGGGGGACTTGTCACCTCGGTCCCCCAGAAGAGGGTCTGGTTCTGGATGGCTGCTGACGGGGCCGTGGAGCGCTTTTCATATCCCATGGCCTCGTCATTATTGCAGAGGAGAGGAACACCCCGGATGGTTTAGCGGGTCGGGCTACCTCCTTCAGAGGTAGTATTTTGGACTGTTCTCTTCAGGAGCAGTTGCTCCAACCCCGCATAACCTTCCCAAGACCCCGCTTGGGAAGGTATCTGTACGCAGATTCCTCCGGGTTAACAAAAAAAAAAAAAAAGGCTAACCTAACATAAACCCAACCTAAGGCTAACCTAATCTAAGGTTGTGTTAACACATCTAAATACAATGTAGGGGCTCATAATAAATAAGACGTAAGAACTCACATGATCCTTAATCCAAGATGTCCAATATCCGTGATGCGACACAATATTTGTTACACTTCAACTCCAGGTGATGTTCACTCAAAGAGATTTGTCGAGAGACTCAAGTTTATTGCGTCAGTCGGGGAATATAAAGGGACTAGACAATGGTAGCAATAACCCTCCATTAGAGGGGAGAAGTAAATCAACAAAACGCAAATATAGACTGTTAAAAATCGTTGAATATTAAAATGACGCGACGGAAGTGTTGATTAATTTTCTTTATTATTATCCGAAGTAAATCAACAAATAGGAAATTTGGCGCTGGCGTCCCGATTAATCGATAATCTTTTACTCGTTTGAGACTGTTAAAAATCTTTGAATACAAAAATCGCGACGGAAGTGATAATTAATTTTCTTTATCATTATTCTACCCTAATTATAGGCCGACACGGCCTTAACTATTATCCTACCCCAACTATACCCCGACATATATATTATTGAGATAAACAAACATACAGTTTATAACATTAATGAATACTGAAACATAAATAATAAAATATGATGAATTTGCGAGTAGAAAACATGGTTAGGGGTTGAGCGTAATTCCTTGTTACTTATTCTGTTTATTACTATATTAGCGACTTTAAGCTTGTTTGAATTTATGAATATTTACTAAGATAGGTGTTTACTAGCTGTATTATTTCCGAAATTAGGCCTTGAATCCTTCATTCCTACTTAATATTTGATATTTATTTTAATCAGATATTCACCGTTAGAGTAATAGAAGAAAATAGTATTGAGACTTTAGAGATTAACTGCTTGTCTTTTTTTGGTAGTTGTAATTTTATAATTATTTATTTTTATCAGAGTTTTAGAGAAATGATTTTTAATTTGTAACTTAATAATATCTTAATAGCATAACTTTAAGTGGGTAATATTCATTGTAATAATTTGAAAGCAAAATTAAACTTGACGTGGTAGTAGTCGGACGCATTAGATTAGACTTAATATTAATTACTTGACCTTAAAATTTGTTATTATATTTTACAAATATGTTAACAGTAGACCTAAGTAGTGGACTGTGAGTGCTGTGATTATTTTAAAAGAATCACTGATTAGCTTCTTGTCGTAAAGACCTGTGTAATGTATTTTTGCTTTAATACTTGATTTTTTAAACAAATCTATTTGGATACTGTCAATAATCATGGCGCCAACAATTAGTATTTTCATCAATAGAATTTGATTTATTATGCAGCTATTTATGAGTGATTAATGAAAATCCCTAAAACATAATTTCCAAAAAACTTAACTATCTAGTTTTAATAATTAAAAAGTAGGAAACAAAATCAATATATTATGGCTTAGGTACTTGATTTTTTTTACAAATTTTCCATTTCAATTAGCTGACCTGGAATAGCAAAGAGTGCCGACATTATGAACCCTACTTTACCTTCCTGAAAATGTAGAATCTTGAAGATTTACGTAAAAGATTATTATAAAGTTCTCATCCTTTGTTGCCTTTATTTTCTAATTCTTCTAAGAAAAAACTATACATTATAATGAACGTGATTTTTACTGGAATAAAAAGCGCTCTTTTCTTCTTCCACATCCGTATAATCTATATATGAAAGCAATTTCACATTTTTGATGTTAAAGATAAGCAATATAGCAAGAAAATTTTCTCTGTATTAAGTTTGAGTTAAAAAGGTCAATTATCTAGTTCATAAAAAGTTTAAACATTACTATTTCTCTCGCTTAAAGTTATAAAACTCAATTTTGTTGACTTTAAATACTATTTAAAACATTTGTAATTTAGACATTTTAAACAATTTTATCTTGGAGAGAGTTTGTATTAAGGTATTGAAATTAAAAACCTTGCTAGATTAATGATATGGAAAGAAAGTTTTAACTAACATAAAATATAATTAAATCTTGGAATTTTTAATCTACTTTTGAGTGTCGTATAGAAATGATAGTTACAATATATAGAAGAGATATAATATTAAGGATATAATTTGGTGTTGACCTGATATGATGATAAATCTAGAAGTTAGATATTGATTGCACGATATCGAAATTCTTGTAATAAAGACGTAGTTTTAGTTTCTTTTAATGTAGTTTATTTAGTAGTACACTTTTGTCCGGCAGGCACTACCTTTAATACGATTACATTAGTAGTCTCAATCCGTAACATCAAAGATAATACGAATAATCCTTTGGATTTAATCTCGTTGAGAAGGGAATTGAATTTATCTAAGAGATGCCTTTCACGTACAACCTGGGTTAGAAAATGACGATTCTTTAATCTTAAAAGCTACATGTAAAAGCTGGATACTTATAGTTTTACTTATGTGAAAGTATTTATCCTATCCTACTAATATTATAAAAGCGAAAGTTTGTAAGAATGTACGGATGTTTGTTGCTCTTTCACGCAAAAACTACTGAATGGATTTTGACGAAACTTTACAATATTATAACTTACACATCAGAATAACATATAGGCTATAAAATAATAATGATACAGTGTGAATTATCCAAAATACAGCGGGTTTAATCGCAGGGTGGAGCTAGTATTTTAAATTTTAAAACTTATAAATTTTATGCCTAATAAAAGTAACTTAAACTTTCCAAAGTACAAAACTAAGTAGCTTTCCGCTGTCCTTAGATATAAACTACGCAACAGATATTTCACCAACAGACAGAATTATTCAAGAGAAAGATTTATATGTATAATACATGCATATTATAATAGAGAAACTGTGCGAAGCCGTCACAAGTCGCTAGCTTAATTCAATTATTATTTATTAATGTTGTCCAAAACAATGACTGACTGATTCAAAAATATTTGAATACGTTAACGGTACACAAACATTCCATTAGTCACATTCTATCCAGCGGAGCAGGTACTCGTTACATTACTTAATTTTTTAGGATTTTTTTATAGCAGTTAAGGGGCAGTTAAGGGGCCGAGCAGACGGCCCACCTGATGGTAAATGGCCACCGTCGCCCATATACAATCGGCATCGGCAATACAAGAGAGTAACTCTTGCCTTGCCGATGCGTTGCCACCTCGAGGATAGAGTGAGGAAGGGGAATAAATAAAAGAATGCTACGGTTTCAGTGGACCCTGAACGAGAACCCAGAGTTCACTAGAACCGCAGCATTAATGAGATGGGAGGGGGAGGGGTAAGTCTGGCCCACATGCGACTCGGTCGGATTTGAATGCTAGTGGCCGCAAGCCAGTCGGGGAGCAGACCCCTACCACCAAGGAGATGCTGGGTTACTCGCCTATTATGAGATGCTCTCCCAGCGGCAGAGGGCAATTGTATTCTAACCCGTCCCCTCACGGATAACGGGGTTTATATTAGAAGGGAAAATGTCTTTTCCTTATAGAAACGAAATATGATATTTTTTTCTAAGAAAAACTTTAATTTCATACGTAAAAAAATATTTTATTCAAGTTTTCTTATTCTTATGAGTGAAAGAAATTTCTAAATTATTATTTTTTTGTATATGAGTGAGTTAACTTTATGAAAGTTCGACAATTGTGCAACTTTGTGAATCTAAAACATAAACCAAAACAATATTTAGAAAATCAAAATTAGGGATTAAATTTCATGTATATTCGTATACAGGTGATGCTTGAGTTACCTGTGTTGACATATTGATGGATTCCGAGTAGAGCCGTTGTATTCGAGCCAGCTATCGCCTAATGGTATATCATCAATCATATCAAAATAAAACAAAAATACATAACAGGTATATTTTTTAATGGTACACAGTATTTCCTTTATACTATAGGTATGTAATGAATTTCTATTAGACCAATGAATTTTGAATTAAATTGAATTAATATTCACGTATGTACGATAATATCACATTCGTTTCGGAAATGGACGTAATTTAAACCCAACTGTTTCAATATCGGGTTAAGAGTTGGTAGAGCTTATAAATTGCATTTATCTCATGTTTAACTATGGGTAACATTAGTTTTTAGAAAAATATCCCACCTTAAAAAATAAGGATGACAATATACAGTAAAGATAGAAATAGAAGTTCCCTTGTTAAATATTATTTAAAAAACACAATAATATGCGAAATCTACTTATGTATTATGGTAGCAATGTTAACAGTGTTGCCACTTTCTGGCAAGAGAAGTCACAAGACGAGAAAGAACCTATGATAGGTTTACTCCGAAAAATTGTTATAATACATTTTAGTACTCTCATACTTCTCGTTCCACCTGTACGGGTAATATGTTGGAGGCATAAATCCGACAAACCCCAGTCGGAGGTCCGACCATAAAATATCTATCTCTATAGCTCCATAGCACCAATATAAGAATTATTCAGACGGCAGACAGTTTAATTAAGTAATATCTATTTTAAATTATAATTAATTATTATATTATTGTTTTATCAGTCGCTTGCGACCTTGCGACCCAGGTGCAGGATTAGAAGGCCTTTCTACTACCAGTAAACACTCTCCTTCACCGCTAAACCTTATGACTCTAATATTTAACACTTCTTCATCAAAATAGCAATTACACTAATTAATTAAATATTCAGCAAACTATCTTTAAATACTCAATACTGAAGTCACACAAGTTTCGAGAGCAACTACAAAATACCATCATACCATACCATCATATTCGCACTATAATGACAGATGGGGTCGTAGGCCTATGTTGCCAAGTTAATATTTAAAACTTTCCTTTAAATAATTTAATAACGCTTACTTGATCAAATTATTCTAATTATACTTAATATCGATATTTTATAGTATTAATATTTTAATAAGACCTAACAAGGCCTAATGGAATATGAGCTTCAATCTGTATTGATCCCATTTCGTGTTGTGGCTTGTGGCAAAGTTGAGGCTTTATGACAAAGAGTAGTTAGTATTTCCATATTAAATTTATGCTAGTAGTCGAATTTTGCTTACTCTGCGTTGTAACTAGAAAAAAACCAACAATAGCTAAAGTATCTTTTATAACTAAAGAAACCAATATCGTCTTCTTATGACTTAAGTTTTTTTCTTTTATATATACACAAAATTATTTCTAATACATTTCTACACAATTTCATATAAAGAATTATTCACTTCTGTTCGGACACGATCAGCCTTTCTTTCAGCTTATCTCCTTTCCTCCTGAGAGCACTTGACTGATGTATCCAGAAAGCCTACTTGATTTCAAATATGAGATTTGGTTCCTTCAGTATTTGCTCTATTAAACTTGACATTGATTTGAATTAATTGCATTTAACTCCCAAGTGTTAGAGCGTTTGTCTATTTTAATGTTTTTATTTTTTGCTCTTTAGACAAAAAATATAGAAAGAATGTATCTTACTACTAATATTATTATTTTATTTTTTTACAGGAGTATTTGTACTTTTTTAGGGATATAAAGTTTCTCATAATACTTTCAGGTCCATAAACTATTTCTGTGCAAAAAATTACTTCCACCCGAAGAACGAAAAAACATTATTCATTAATATGGATTTCGATAGAATGGATATTAAAAATAAATTTATTTTAAAGGTAAATATTTAAATGAAGACTATAAATACGAATTCTATGGTAGATGTCATATATTTAAATCCACGATTACACAATCCTGTGCAAACTTTGATATAAAAAATTATAATATCTTTCGCACCAAATTTTTTTTATTAAATTACCAGCAATTTTAAGTCTCCTTTGACAATACTCCCATTTATTTTATGATACATATGTATATTATGATATTACATGTATGTCGGGGACGACTAAACGATTATCGAATAATCGAATCGTTATCGTCATCTATGGCGCTAGTGGAAAATTAATTATCACTTCCATCGCGTCATTTTAATATTCAACGAATATTGATAGCCTCAAACGAGTAAACGATTATTAGCGCTAGAGTAGAATAAAAATCACTTCCGCCCGCCCCACCCATGGTTGGGAATTCTAGGTAGTTATGTCCCTTTATATTTTCGTACTAAGACAGTGAAGCTCAGTACTACTCGTGGTCTCAAAAAGTGGATATTATCTAAGTAATGCTAGTGAAAGTGTCAAGTGGAGTGTTGTGTTAGTGCTGGGAGTGCTGTCCGATTATTTGGTCACGTAATTCCTTACAATGTAATTGCCACGTGGTTAAGTAAACACAACGTTAGGTTAGGTTAGCCTTAGGTTAGGTTTATGTTAGTCTAATCTTAGGTATAGACAGTCAAACTAACACTCAGAATTCTGTCAAAAAACGTCTTTAAGCCTACACCTTGGTCATAAGTCTAAGGCACTGCCTGGGTTCCTGTCAGAATAGTACGAGATCGATTATAAATATTTTTTATGTTGTATAATAAATCAATGTCATATTTATAACCCATGAGTATTATAAACGTTTTACGGTTTACAGCGAAGTTATTAACGAGAGAGAGCGAGTTTAAGCCTTTTATCCTAGCTGCGCAGTTGTAGGCTTACATTTACACGAACTGAATAGAGTTACACGGTGTTTTGGGAGATTAGGGATACATTTTATATTATTGTTAAAATTATATGATAATTTTGATTATTACAAATTTATTCAGATAAATAAACTAAAGCTGGAATATTTACTTGCATTAACTTTACTATAACAAAGATTACTCTAAGTATTATAATAATTGATATAAGAGTAGTTTTTATCTTAATTTTTTTGTATCCAATCATATAATATCAGCAGAAAAAAAGGATGTTTCAAATCAATGTGTATAAAAACTGAACGTAACCATAAGGTCAACCTGACATGGCGGTCGCTTCATTATCAACGCGCTTCCCGCTAGAGATGTGACTTGGAGGAGGCAAATTTAAAAAATCGATTAACTAAAATAAATAAATAACTAAAAATAATCGATTTTTTTTCTAACAATTCGAAGAGTTGCATTTTTTCGTAGATAATAATAAAATTACCAAGTTAATAATACCTAAAAAACCAACGTCGGTTTTAAAACTGAAAAAGAAATTAAAGTTATGTTAAGTAAATATTAAGTTTGGACATTAACACAGATGTCTAGTATCATGTATCATTTTACTAGAAAAAAAAAATAAACAATAATCACAAGAAATAAAACGATCTTTTCCTTTGGTTGGCAAATATCGATTTAAATGTAGTTTTGCTACATTGGATTAATCTAATAACGCATAACTTATCTTTTTTACTTAAAAAGTTGTAATATTATTTATTTTAGTATTTAGATAATCGACTATTAAAAATTTATTATAAGACTAAAATAATCGATTAATTTAAAAATCGATTATTTTTTCACATCCTACTTCCCGCCTAAATTGAATTTGACAGATCTTAACGTATGTGCTATGTTTCATCATCATCATCATCATGTCAACTACATAAAACTTTTTTTTTCTCTTTATTTAAAAGGTTTGTTCCCCAGATAACGAACAAGTCGCCCTTGTTAGTAATACACAATATATAATAAGACATCCTTAATTATTAACTAAAGTAGACCATATTACCTATTAATACCTCTTACCTCTGAATATAACTTCAAA
Organism: Limenitis camilla; assembly: GCA_905147385.1. NCBI lineage: Eukaryota > Metazoa > Arthropoda > Insecta > Lepidoptera > Nymphalidae > Limenitis > Limenitis camilla. Next base: position 7,024,832 of record LR990248.1, read on the forward strand.
TAATAAAAACTTTTTTTACACTTGGAGTGAACATTATCAAGAATTATTAAAATCTGAGCATTAACCAAAAACGTCAATTGCGTTCAGCCACGATATGTTTTATATACCAAAAGATCTTTATTTACATATTATCTGACCGAAGTCACTAAGGCAACAATTAATTTATCTCAAAGAAAAACGTTTTTTTGGCTATGCAACAACTTTTTTGTATCTACCTAAATATACACTTTAAAATAAATAATAGCATTAGCCAAAAAACTTTTCGTCCCGAAGAGAATATAAATTTTGGTGTCCCTATTCCCCGAGGCCTTAATATCTCGTAGACCTTATATTATTGCCGATGGAACAAACCGCACCTATGTAGAAACTGGGGATATACTCGTATACTATAAACATATAAATGATCCTAAATTTGTAAACGGAATAGAAACAGTCTGCTAACTTAATAAGATTTGAAAGGTAGGAAAACAATACAGCTTTTGTTCTAACACTATAACGATCCTATTCGCGATAGTGATAGAATTTGGAAATAGTAAGTTGTTTGTTAGAAGCACATTTAAATAGCTGAAATATCGTCAGTTTTTAGAGTCCCTTGAAATATTTATGTTGCCTGTTTCATGTTAATATATGATTCTAGCTTTCTATTTATCATTATAACCATCCCCAAAAATACTTATATAGATTTTATTTGTACATTGTTTTATTTTTTTATTAAATAAGAAGTAAACTTTGCAAATATTCATCAGTTCCTAGTTTCTCTTTAGGGTTCCGTACCCAAAGGGTACCCTATTACTGTCTGTCCGTCTGTCCATCACCAGGCTGTATGTCATGAACCGTGATAACTAAACAGCTGAAATTTTCACAAACGATGTATATCTGTTGCCCTTATAATAATAAATACTAAAAACAGAATAAAATATATATTTAAGGGGGGCTCCCATACAAAAAATGTAATTTTTGCCAAATATTGGAACGGAACGCGGGAATCCGATTTTTGAAGATTACTTACTTCGGAGAATTATTATATTATGTGATATTATCATATGAATAAAATCAAATGGATTTTATGGGTTATTATTATACTAGTCGATCCACGATGCAATTAACCACAAGCACATAGGTTTAACTAAAATCATTTGCTAAATAAAAAAGTTCAGATGCTTACGACATTAAAGTTTTATTATTTATCCCGTAGGAACTTAATTTTTTTTAAAGTAGTTTTTGTCTTAAACCAGGTTATAAAGTATCTGTGTATCATATTCTAATGAAATTTGTTATATTAGTTTTAATGTGATTAAGTAACAAACATCCAAACATTTAACATCCAAATATCATTATAATATTAGTAAGATTTTTACAATTTTATTATATTTCCTAAAGCGTATTTGTAGCTTCACGTTGCATAAAAATTGTTATATAGGTCTCAATTTCAATTAAATATTAGTAAGATAAAGCGACACAAAAAAATTATAGACATTACAACTTATTTAATGTATTAAAGTGACAAAAATAATACCAAACTGAATTAGGAACTTTAATCGAGTTTAAGCGATAGAACGCGCTGAAGTTAACTGTAACCACAAGTTTCGGTTAGATCTAATAAAAGTTTATCCTGGGAGTTTATCGAAATCATCGAAAAACAAATTTTAATATATAATTTTTATTATTACTTTGAACTGCTGCAGGTTTATTTCCTTTAAACACGAACCCAACTTTAAATATCTGGATTCTTTAATTTATAGTCATTATTCAGAGTTTGAGTTGATATTACTATCACTACATAGTACTGGGTGGCGCAAAAGTACCGACACTACAGAAATTCCTTATATTTTTTTCTTATGACATCTCCTTTCATTCTGTTATTGAAAATTTAGTATTAATCAGATGTAAAATTCACTTAAAATAATCATGGACCGTTTTACTCCCCAAGAACGTGGAATAATCTTGTCTGCCTGCCTGCTAGATCATCTTGGAGTTATTTGAAATCTCGGGTATATGTGAACAAGCCACAGACTTTCGCAACTTGAAAAGAAAACATTCACCATGAAATAAGAAACATATCACAGGAAGTGTTACGACTAGTTATGGAAAATGTCATAAATAGGGCTCAAATGTGCTTCAACTCTGGAGGACAACATTTAATAGACATCATATTTAAATCATAATGCAATTAAATTTCATGGCACAAATATACATATTTAAAAAACGAATTCTAGTTTTCAAATTTAGAAAAAAAGTTATAGCCGAACCAAATAGGGTCATTACTTTTGCGCCTGTAAAAAACAAAGTCGCATCCCGCTATCTGCCCGTCTATATGTCCCTATGTATGCTTAGATCTTTAAAACTAAGGAACGGATTTTGATGTGTTTTTTTTAATAGATAGAGTGATTCAAGAGAAAGGTTTATATGTATAATACATACATAATAATATAGTAGAGAAACGCTGATAGTTTTAGAGGTTTCTAATGTGGTGTCGTAAATTAACACATTTTTTACGCTTACACTGCAAACTCTGGCTGAACCCTACGAGATAGATCATAACAATGTACTACAGTATTGTGCAACTTAAAAAGGTCTATAAAAAAGTAAGTATGCGATGGTATATGTCTATCTCCTAGGGATAACCCACGATAACCATTTTTTATTTTTTATACTTTTTACGAGAAATAATGGCTTATTTACGAAGCGATTTTAAACAATACAGTCTTAATCCTTATATAATTAGGTACCTTAAATACACAACATTTTATATAGATCAACATGGCCCTTTACAGCATGAAATTTAAATGAATATTTTCGAAGATAATACAGGTTTAAAATGCAGGGACATAGCGGTTAATTTATATTAGTACCTATTGCCAAATATATAACATTAATTTGTTATTTAATCTCTTCGATTGTCTCTTGCTTAATTTAATAAATCTAGAAATTAAGTCAAAATATTATAGAATAGATTACAAAATTATGTTGTAGTTGTTATAATATTTACTGTATGTTATATAATCCATCCTTCGGGATAATTGCGCCCTTTGTTCGTTTTCAGTACGGTTAATTTGCGTCTACTAAGATATGGAAATCAGGTTACAGCAACAAACATGCATATTCACGGGTATACGGTTTCCTTTTGTTGGGACTCTAGATTGAATCTATTCATATTATAATTATATCAATACAACAGTCTTCCCATAGTCCTAAGCAACTGATGAGGCTCTTATCAGTTTAATATTAGATACCGGGTGAGCAAAAACATTATAATTATGAGATTTTCTAGATAAAGTTAAAATACTTTTTTTCGGCGGGTAGACGTGAAATTAAATAGACGCGTATTTTATAGCTCCCATGAAATTAATAATTAAAAATCATTAAATAGTGCAAATGAACTAAAAATCAGTTACCTATTTTTAAGTTGACTTTAACTAAATTCTCACACAAACTTTCAACACTTCAGTTATAAAAATGAACACCCATGTTGAACAGCTCAAGAAAAGTGTGGAGGAACTTTCCGCTATGTTTAACAGCAGGATGGGCGAGTTTGAAAAAAATCTCCCTCAAAATCCCACACTGAAGGCCTTATCTTCTGATTTTTATACATTCAAATCGTTTGTATGGAAATCACTGAGTATGCTGAAGTCCCAAATTGAGCTTGTTTTACTTAATATGGATCGCGTAGAAACACGCTCGCGCAGGAAAGTTCTTCTCTTTCACGGCATCAAGGAAGGCAAGGATGAAGGCAAAGAAGTTTTGAAGAAGACACTTTCTGTAATAACCGACCAAATGAAATTGGCCAATATAAATCCCGACTCAATTGAATCCTGCCATAGATTAGGTGCTAAAAAAGATGGTGCTCGGCCCATTCTGGTGCGTTTCTCGTCTCTTCATCTTCGATCTAATGTGTGGAAAGCGAAAACTACATTAAAGGGCTCAAAAATAAGTGTGTCAGAGTTCTTGACTAAGTTGCGGCAGGATGTTTTCAGAGAGGCTCGCAACTACTTCGGCATAAAGAAATGTTGGTCTGCAGACGGCGTCATAATTGTACTTCTTCCGGATAAGACTCGAGTAAAAATTTCCTCGGCTGCCGATTTAAAAGAAGTCATTATGAAGCATCCAAAAAACGATGAATAAGTGATCGGTGTAAAGTTATTTATATTTTGCTTCCTACTTAAGTGAGTTGGTTAACTTTATTACGTCACTGTAAGTTTATTTCTTTTTTTTTTACACTGCTCGGGTAAACTCATGATTACTCATTTTAATTATTTACTGTTTACTGTCACCAAAGATTTCACTTGTCATATGTTACACCGTCACAAGTTGAAGCTAATGTCTAATATCAATGTTGCGTTTCGTTACTGCTAATGAGCTGTGACAGTTCTTTTCTTGTTGTTTTTTTTTTTGGTTTGTGAAGTATTTAATCACTTGCAGTCAACTTATGCATTGTGAAAAGTGTTTAAATTAGAACTGTTTTTTTTTTTAATTTAATTACTATTATTATTATATATTAAATATTAGTATATTTTAAGTATATATTTGTATTTATTATTGAAACAATATATTATGATGCATGATGAGTATTTTTCTTGCTCTTCTGATGATTATGAGAGTGCTGTAAGCAGTAATAATTCTTCACTACCCGATTTCGAACCTCTTGATGAAAAACTATCACAAATTTTTAATAATTCAAATTTTCTCTCTCTGGTGCAGGAAAAGTAAATTAAAACAACATTATCTTGCACAAGTCTCTCGTACTACATAATCATCAATTATTTATATATTATTAATGATAGATATATGTATATATATATATATATATAAATATTTATATTTATTACCATAACATATATGTATGTATGTATTCATGTATGTATGTATGTATGTTAGTATTATTATATTTACGTAATTTTTTTTTTTTTTTCGTCTCTTGGTTTTGCACTAACGTCCCCCGCTTTATGACACTTTCTCTCACTTTTGCAGGTTGACTGGAAGAGATCTCTTCTAGAGATAAGTTCGCCTATGGCAACAAACTTTTTAACATCTTGTACTATATTTTTTATTTTCCTGTGCAATAAAGAATATAATAATACTTTCTTGTAACTAGTCTAAATAGAATAAAATAGCCTTACTCTTCCTAAATGGGTATGCCCTTGCTCTCCTTTTTTCCCTTCTTGATAGATAAAAATGTATATAAATAACACAATTAAACTTACAAGTTTGTACTACAAATATTTTCAACCAACTTCAAAAAAAAGGAGGTTATCAATTCAGAGGAGGAAAAAGAGGTTATATTTTTATCAATACATGTCACATTAAATCTATTATGTCGATTATTATTAAAACCCAATGACTGAATCAAATAAAAATCACGTGGAACGGTAGGGCAACGGTTGCAATGAGTATCCATGTCTTCTAAAGTCTACACGGCTTCATCATATAGTATAAAACATTTTTTTTGATATTAAATATACAAGATATTATTATAATCCTCTTCCTTCCAAAGTTTTGAGCATCACCTGAGTCTGGCAAGTACACCGCCCGTATTAGAAGATTTGAATAATAATAATAATATTCTATATGAAATCCAAAAATCAGGATTTATACTTGACTATTATAGATTCTAGTTGTATTAATACTACCACTAGATATTCGTAATAGCCAGTTATTGCTACCTAGAACATAATCCTTACGTAGATTTTTTTTAATATTTACAGTCACCAAGTATCTATACCCACACGGCATCGATTTAGAAGAATCGATATTAATGTATAAAAAGATTTTATCTTTGTTGAAAACAAAATGTAAAAAAAGCAGTACATACAGACTTAATAAATATTTATAAAATGCAAACAATGACAGATAAAATATATACTGTTACGTACTTTAAAAAAGCTTGATACTCGATTCTAGTCGACACTTCACATCGAAAGAAAGTCATCAAGAAATACCGTTTCAGCTCTACTCAGTGTAAGCAATGTCAGTGTGTTATCATAGTTAAAAAAATTATAATTGTCAATATATTAATAATATCAAGTAGCTCTTAAGTTAGAAGGGAACTGATAGTCTTCAAACGGAAGACCAAATCTTCACAAATTATAGCTAAGAACCATCCCGATCAAATTGCCTTTTAAACAAATAAAACTTCATCAGAATCCGTTCATTATCATGGGCGCTATGATTCCACAGACAGATATATAGATATACAGATACGTACATTAAACTTATAACACCCCGTCAGTATAGCATCGGGGGTTAAAAAGTATCTAATGTATATAGAAATATTTAAAATGAATTCCTAAATATTTGTTACAGATCTATATTTAGCAGTGGACGTCACAGCCTCAAAAAGGGGATTATCAATTTATGGATTCTTGTATGTTTTATTTGATTTATTTTCTCTTCTTTCTTCTTGTTTATTTGTTAAACTGATTTTAAAGTAATTTCTTGAGGTGTGAAATGATATAAAGATCCCAGGAATGGACAATGAATAATCGCTTTGTTATAGTTTTAGGAAACAATCATTTTTATTTTAAAAAATGCGTACTAAACAATCAGTTTTTTTCCTATATCTACATATAATTAAGAGGGTACTATAGTATAACTTTACATAGAAGATATTTAAGAAAACTTATTGTCCCTTTAAGACTGCGTTTCCACAAGAAATTAGCAAAAATGTGTAATGAAGAATATTTTTTTAGTTAAGCTTGTTAAGAACCGATAGAATCACTTCATTTAGTTAGCCTCGCTCAAAATAAAACAATTTCTGATGATGTTGTAAATTGGCTACGCTTTTCATAGTTGTTAGTAACATAGTTAAGATGGTTCATCTTGTACGAAATATTACCAAAGCTGTGTTATAAAAAAACGTGTGTTACAAACGCGTTTTTTAATGTTTGTTTACACACATTAAAATATTATGTGTGTCATATATTGCTGAGTGTCGAATATAAACATAAACCCTCACGCTTCCGGACTTAATTACTTATACTTAAATGATAAACATTATCGTTTGATTAGGTCTTGCAAAGAGTATTGCCATTAGTACTTTTAACTAGATTCGCGCTGGCTACGCACGATTTCTTTACCATAATATGGATACACATACATACATGTCGGAGAATAGTAAACTATCATCAAATAATCGAATCGTCATCGCCATCTATGGCGACAGTCTGACTGTAGTCTTACTCTTGCGCGGTCTTTCAATGAGTGAAGTAGTCTCTGGACAGTGCTAGTGAAGTCTAAAGCCTGAGAAAGGACATAGGGTAATAATGGCATCAATGCGCAAAAAGGGTTGTGAGGGGGTTGAAAAGGGGGGATGAAAAGTTATATACATGTCGGGGATTTTAAAACGATGCGAAAGGAGATGGAAGGAGGAAGACGGGAATATTGGGGAACACTAAAAGGGGGTGATGGTATTGCATGGAATATTGGGTAAACGCAACGTAGATACTTCTACTGAACCGATAAATGATCAAATATGATCTCTAACAATTACGAGAGAAACCTAAGCAGTGCCTTGGACTTGTGACCAAGGTGTAAGCTTAAGGACGTCCTTTAAGTAATTACAACACTTGCCTCCACTGCTAGTCTCTCTATTTAAACCCAAGGTTAAACGCACATAAACCGAATCTAACACAAGGCTAACCTAACCTAAGGCTAATCTAACCTAACATTGTGTTTACTTAACCACGTGGCAATTACATTGTAAGGACTTGCGTGACCTTAGTTGGACAGCACTTCCACACTACACTGCACTTGACACTATCACTATCACTAGCACTACTTAGATGATGTTCACTTCTTGAGAGACCGCGCACGACTAAGACTTTAGTTAGACTGTCGATCGGATATAAAAGGTCGAGGGTAGAGACTGTCAAAACAACGGAAGTGACTACTACCCCACTCCAACGCCATAGACAACGATAACGATTCGATTAATCGATAATCTTTTACTATGCTCCGACATACATATTTTTAGGCTGTTGATTCGATATAAATAAATATGACATTCAAAGTGTAAAAAATTTATTTTCAGGGGTGTAAAATAACAATAGTGAATAGGGGATGAAACGCGGATGAAGTCGCCGGCACAGCTAGTAGTTCATAAATTTAAATTAAAGAAATCAAATGTTAGTAATATCATAGCTAATTAATGCTTAAAATTGTTATTTTTCTTAATAAGGAAAGTGTTTCTACGAACATTAAAGACGTTAAGCGGCTTACAATTCTAATAAGATTAGAGGTCTCGCTAAAAAGAAACCTAAACGTTGAAAGAATATTTATTTAGGTTGTTTTTTTAATATATTGAAGCTGTAATGGTCTCATACTAATACAGCGGTGTCTTACTCAATTTGCTTCCAAGCTAATCTGTATTTTCTTTAACGGGGACGGAATATATATATTTAAGGAACCTGCATGTCTGAGAGTTCTCCGTAATGTCCTATACTGATGTGTGAAGACTCCAATCTGTACTTGGCTAGCAGTCTATAAGATGAGACCCAAGTTATGTATGGTTATCATAAAGAATGCACTTTTCATCACATGTCAAAATTCGATCCAATATTCCTTCATTTCTGTATCTGAATCGACAAGGCAACACAAGTTTTAATACGTGTTTCTTTCACCCGCAAATGAGTCAATATTGTTGGCAAAGTAACGTTAAACGATGCCGCTAATTCCTGGGTAGTTTGGCTGGGATCGGCTTCACCATCTCTTTCAATTCATTGTTATTCACCTGTGTGGGCGGTCTTCCACGTGGTTCGTCCTTCAAATCAAAGTTTCCATGACGAAACCAAAATTAAATTAATAAAAAATCACTCGAATTTTCGAAGTATCCATCTTTCTTGTCTAAGCTGAAAAAAAAAACTGAAAGTCGATAAGATAATCGAATCGAATTTTGCTCATTTTTTTAAAAAGAAGAACTACATAGGTACCATGTGAAAAAAGTTTCACTCAAAAATCTCAAAGCATGAAGGTTCTATGTCAATTCGAAGTACCTATTACAATAAAGAGGCAATTTCATACTTTAACCCATATCATATTTTACATTCTCTATATCACAACGGTCTCTCTGGGAACAAACCAATAAACACTTTCCCACTTATAATATTATATTATGTTCGAATTGTCTAAGTAGTAAATTGTAGTAATTCTAAAACTTAAGAAATAAATGTGTCACGTTTTCCTAAAGCCAGATCGAATAAACCGAAAAGAAGATCCAATTACCTAATTAACTCGAATTTATGTTACACCAAATGGCTCTAACTACTCTATTACCCTTATTTTATTTTTACTTGCTAATCACACTGAATTATTAAACTTAAATACTGTTTAATACAACCTATCCGCCTCGGCTTTATATACAGTTTAGTTATATACAGACAGTTTATACAGTTTAGTTAATAATAAAATGAAATCGCGCTTATGTTGCACTTCTATTGCCTTAAATTCAATTACAAACTCTAAATTATTACATATACGGGAGCTTTACTACACAGTTACTCGTCAAAGATAATAATAATATGCACTCTATATGAAAACCGAGCAAACATTTGTATAGCCATAATGGTCACCAGACTCTGGCTCTAGTCTATCTACACGTGGGTATACTTGAAATAAAATAAAATTACCCACAAATATAAAATTATTAACTGTAGATTCAAAAAAACCCTTTTTGATTTCAATGTCCGATTTTAATAATTCAAAAAGTAATCAACAGGTATTGAAACAGTCTTGAATACGAAATAATTTATTTGGATAAGAATTAATACAAAGGTAAGGTAAAGGTACATGGTCTGATTTTCATAGGCATTTCTATCAACTTTTAAAATGTAAAGAAGTAGTTATAGTGATACGTTTTATAATATTGCAGAACATTTCTTTGTTCTATCATCAATACTTTTCGCAGTGCATGCGATGAAAGACATTTCATGGCTAATTTTTTTACACCTTGAATTGGTTTTAGAAAGATTTTGAGAGGATCTCTAATTTTTTCTAATAATAAATATAGCTTATGTTATTTAAGAATAACGTAGCTTTCTAACTGCAAAAGAATTTTTGAAATCGGTCCAGTAGTTTTTAAGTTGATTCGTTACATACAAAAATACAAGTGTTCGCCGAGCGGCCACCGCGAGCGCGTCCACTGGCTGAAGAAGATCGCCCAATGCGATCGAAACTGTAGTACCAATCTACCACAATAATACGTGAGTGTTACCGTTTTGCATAGTTTTAAAAATGACTAATTACCACGTTAGTTTCTATAATAATAAATACAAGTCTTTCCTATTTATAATATTAGTGTAAATACGACTGGAAAACATAATGAATATTTCTGAAAATGATTCTGATGTAATTCTTTTTTTAGGAAGTAGAATAAATATCATTTACAGGATTCAAAATGGTTTTTCTAATACTCAGAAGATAGATAGTTTGTAAAGCAACTTTTATTAGTGTAAATAACTTTGTATATATTTAAAAATAGTGAACAAAATTATTACAGAATGTTGAAATCTTCAAGTAAATAAATTTTTAATAACAGAATAGATAATCTACTCGTAGATCAATTATTGAGCACAAACTTCATCGTCAATTGCACCAAAGTATATAAAAGATAACTCTATCGCGAATTGCTAAAACGTTTTAGATGGGGTCACTGCCCAGTTTTATTCGTATATATCTGAGTAGCTTCATAATCAAAATAAAATGGACTGTAAGCTGATAAGATTTTTTATTTGGTACTATGGAATAGATGCCGATAATCAAGGAGTAAAAGGTCAAGCGTCTTCAGTATTCAGTATTTGTAGTTACAAGTTTGTTGTGTGCGATGTGTTCAAAACTTTGAAGTAGGTCGAGGATCACATACCAAAATTAGTCGTGTAAGTTAATTGATTCTATGTCGTAGTAGAAAAAAATCGACTAAGTGCAAGTAGGACTCGGGTTCAGTACAATTAAAATTAAGGGACAAACTCAACTTTGTCGCTGGAAAACTGTTGTCTCCATACATCAAAATAGACTTCAGCCAATTTACCAACTGCAAAACCGTATTTTTAATTAATTTTACGGTTTTCGAATTAATATCTTAACGTATGCTGAAACATATTATGATTCCTAGCGAGTATTAAAATATGCATAAACTAAACGGCAGTATGTTTTGCTTGCCTTGTTTGAGAAGTTTGATTTTTTACAGCTCTAAGGGATCGCTGATCTGAGTAATAAATCTTCATACGTCCCTGAGAAAAAGGGTCTTCAAAGACAGACAGACATACGGACTGATAAGTGGTTTATTTTAATTTACAGCTAAAAAAACATACTGATAAAACCTACTAATCTCATTTGCTGTTCTGCTTACTTTGTTACTATAACAGACAAAACCCGAACGTAACTGCAAAAGGGTAAAGCTAATAACTTCGAGTTGTGTTTATATTAACCCTACTTAGGATTATGAGATTTAATTTTTTTACATTTATTTAAAATGTAATAAAATCTCTAGAAATAATGTGTTATAACGTTCTAGCATAGATACTGTTAAATATATTCAACATAATACCTATTAGTATAGAAATAATATTATTAATTTCTTTTTATAATCTTTCACTCTTATTATAAATAAAAAAATTTTTTGGAAATTAAAAAAAATATAAAACATACAAACTTTGAATAAAAAATTTTAATCAAAGTTTGTATTTATGACTAAAATTTGTCTAAAAAATTATATGACACTAGCTGAGCCCCGCGTTTTCACCCACTATATTTTGAATAATTCACGCTATATTATTATAAATTATAGCCTATATGTTATTCTGATGTGTAAGCTATATTATTGTAAAGTTTCATCAAAGTCCATTCAATAGCTTTTGTTTGAAAGAGTAACAAACATTCATACACGCAAACATCCATACATCCATACATTCTTATTTCTAACTAACTTTCGCGTTTATAATATCAGTACAATGAACAAAATATAGTTCATCCCTTTTTGGTGAATCAGGCTGCCCTATAAGTCATATAAAATAAGAAAACGTGATCTCAAAACGATATTTCATACGTGGTGTTCTAAAAATAGAACGGTGGGAAGGAATGAGTTATTTATATTCGTTTTCAAGAATATTTTATTAAATGAATAAATTCCTTAATTTATTCTTTCTAACCATTCGAGTATTGCAAGAATGTAGCGAAAAAGAAATATTGTAAGATTTTTTTTATCACGATTAGTTATTTTCAGGAATATCATATACTAATATATAAAGCTGAAGAGTATGTTTATTTGCTTGAACGCGCTAAACTCCGGATCTACTGGTCCGATTTGAAAAATTCTTTAAGTGTTGGATAGCCCATTTATCGAGGAAGGCTATAGGCTATACATCATCACGCTAAGACCAATAGGAGCGGAACATCACGCGGACAAAGTCGCGTGGGTTGTCACTTGAAATTATTTCACTAAAAACTGAAATTCTACTCACATTAATGTTGCCAATATCATAACAGTAACATAGTCAATGTAGTTATATCATTCAAAAGCAATTATATAGATAACGCATATTCATACGTTTTCGTTTAAAATATAAATGTTAACAACACGTAAAGCTTTACATATATACTTGATCCAACAGAAGTAAAAAGTTATATGATTAAATTGAAGCTCATCCGTACGTAACAAGAGCACCCTTTCAAACAGAATTCACTTGAAGAAGAAAATTGCTTTTAGAACTTAATCTTGCGTACATGTCACAATTTAACAGTTTCATTTGTTTTATATGGATCGTTTGTTGACAATGTTTACAAAATTAAGAAAAAAGAGTACTAAAAATAGAACTCAATTTGATTTTTTAATGGTAGATAAGGTGTAAACGAGTAGATAGTCCACCTGATGGTAAATGGCCACCATCGACAAAGGACATCGGCAAAACAAAAGATACCCTCTCGTTTTGTCGATGCGTTACATCCTCGATGATAAAGTGGTGGTGGCTTCGGTGGACCCTGAACAAGAGCCCATAATACACCAGATCCGCAGTATTAATGGAATGGAAGAGGGAGAGGGTCAGTCTGGCCCACATGCGACTCGACCGGAACGCATCTATGACACTTCGCAAGCCATTCGGGGATCAGATCCTACCACCAAGGTGTGCTGGGTTACTCGGCTCTTACGAGATCATGCTGGTACGTGTTGAAAAGATTAAGTCTTTAGTATTAAACGTCGTTTAAAAATATTAGGCTTCTAAGCTGTAATTTTTTCTTGTGTGAAGTAAACATTAATTGAGACTGTAAGAATATAGTGATATAGTATACATGAACTGTAATTCGTTCCCACAACAATATAAAACGGTAAATTACTTTTGCTAAATCGTGATATCGTCCTCTCGAATGGCGTTCAGTTCATGCTATAATAGCCGATTGTTGTATATTGTAGTTTTTTTTAAAGTGAAAATAAAATTAATCTTGCTTAGAATATAAAATGAATACTTATTATATAATTTGCGAATCCTATATGATTATACTTATTGTGTATGAACGTCATTATTTTGACCACAGATAATTATAATTCTTTGACGTTTGCAGTATGAATGTATCAATTAAATTTTATTATTGTTCTATTATTTTTATATATGAAGAAGCAGGTAGCTGACTCATCAATACAAAGAATCGATTTAACTCTAAAATTTCTTCATTAAAAAAAATCCTAATGACCGCATCTATTACATCCCCAATATGTATATTATAGAAATTAATTTTTTCAGTTCATTTTTATAACTTATATCTTAATTGTTGAAATTTTTAAAAAAAATATGTTGAAATACACGTTACATATATTAAATTGTATGTTGCTTAAAATGCTCTTCTCTTTATAAAAATTCTATCATAGTAAACTTGACATAGTCTCATTTTTTTTTATCGTGATATAGCAAAGGTCACACCTTGCTTCCAATTTTACGATGAATATTAATTAGTAGTCGATTGAGAAAATAGATTCCAAATTCAAATTTATAAATGTATTTAAAATTCAAATTTGGAATTTATTTTGAATCTGTATTCCAAAAATTAATAGAGCTTCAATCTATGAGATTAAAATTTAACTTTTTAAATTAAAGACCCTGTTTCATTACAGAGGTTATAATAGGTCGGGGAAAAGTCTTTTCGCATTATAGTATGTATGAACTTGCAATAAAATCTCTTTGACTATACTATTTGTATCTGGCTGGTTTTGGTATCATTCAAAGTTTACATTTCAAAGAAGATAATTCCAAATTCAAATTAGGAAAATGTGTGATTTTTATTTGTTTTTCGTACTATGAAGATAAGTGAATCTAATGAAAAAATTCGATACATTTTAAAATTTTACTACAAAAAAAAGGTAAAAATGCAATGCAAGCCGCGAAAAAATTTTGCGATGTTTATGGACGAAGTGCAGTGTCTGTAACAGTAGCACAAATTTAGTTTAAGCGTTTTCTATCCGGAAATTTTGATGTCAAAGATGCACCTCGCTCTGGTCGTCCTATTACGGATAAAATGGATGCCATTTTTGAAAAAGTGGAGAAAGATCGGCATATCAGTAGTTACGACGTAGCTGAAAAACTGGGAATTGACTACAAAACAGTTTTGGCGCATTTGAAAAAACTGGGTACACAAAAAAGCTCGATATTTGGGTACCTCACGAGCTCACTGAAAGAAATCTAATGAACCGTGTACTCATTTGTGATTCTTTATTACGACGTAATGAAACCGAACCATTTTTGAAGAAGCTGATTACTACATCGATTCTGAACTCTACTGCGAACAACTGATGAGATTATAACAAGACGTTGAGAGAAAGCGGCCGGAATTAATCAACAGAAGGGGTGTGGTTTTTCATCATGATAACGCTACACCTCACACATATTTAGCCACTCAGCAAAAATTAAGAGAGTTTGGCTGGGAGGTGTTAATGCATCCGCCGTATAGTCCTGACCTTGCACCTTCAGATTTCCACCTGTTTCGGTCTCTCCAGAATTCTTTAGGCAGTGTCAGGTTGACATCACGAGGGGACTGCCAAAACTACTTGTCACGGTTTTTTGATCAGAAGCCCCAATATGTCTATAGCAATGGGATCATGTCCCTACCTACAAGATGGCGAAAAGTTATCGAACAAAATGGTACCTACATACTTTAGTTAAATGTAAATAAATTATATTAATAAAATTATATTTTGAATTTTCTTAACAAATGCGGAGAAACTTTTTCCCCAACCTAATATATTTATTATGACTTATCTCAATACGTATATTATCATAATTATCATGACGTATGTCATTGTATCGCTTTTATTGTAAACTTGGCCTCGAATCGTTTGAACAACCGGAAGTGACACGTGACTTTAACTTGTAAAGGTGATCAATTGTTTTTCTACGTGTCATATCTAATACTATTTCGTTTTAAAAGATGAAAACCTTTTAATAAATCTCTACTAAGAATTGCAATCAAAAACTGGAAGTTTTTAAGAGAATTGATTTCTGCAGAAATTCTATTCCGCTATTTTCTTAAAAAAGTTAATTTTTAATATCTGACTATCAAATTTATAATACCATTAATAATATTTCCTTTAAAATACCTATAACAACATCACTAAAAATATTTCTGAATTTATTTTAAACATTTTTCATAATATTATGACAATCTCAATTCTCAATCATGATAATAACTTTTTTGATGCTACTTCCTTTCAGTGTTTTCTTTGAACCGTTATGAAGTGAGATGTGGACATTGGAAAACTTGATGAGAGACATAGAATATAAATTAATTTACTAATTTAAATTAAGAACATGTCATAATGTTCCGTATCCTTATAAATATTTAAAAATATACTTACCTAAATATTTTTCCGTTAGTAGTAAAAATTAAACAACACTCACTTAACACAAAAAAATTACACAGTAATTGTTCTTTATCAATTTAAGAATCACTGAAAGAATTTAAGAACGTCACTGGGATTGCGCGGGAAAATATGTGTTTAATCTGTAGCGCGTCATGGCATCACGCGCGATACGGCGTGCGTCGGGGGCGCGACTAAAACAACTGAATGGCGCTCATCTAGATGAGACACGTTGGACCAAATGTTTGATCAATCTCCAACTTATGTTGAACATTATTGAAAAAATTTATATTTCTATTAGTTTTTTAATCAATATCAGTTTAATAAATATTGTTTTCATATTTATCTTGATTTCTAATTTTTATTCTTTTGGCAGAAGCGTAAGCTAGGCTTGGTTTAGATTAATGTTAGGTACATGTGTAATATCATACTATGCAACTTCATAGAACCATGAAGCTGATTAGAAACAATAATATTTTTTAAAATTTCTTCAATAAGTAAGTATTTCTTAAATTATCGCAATGCCGGAAAGCAGTTAGCAGTTACCTACCTGTAGAGTAAGAGTCAGTAAATATCTCAGAAGTTGCTCTTTTCAAAAAGTAAACGTAATCTGTTTCATAAATTTGTATTTTATCGTTTAAGTAATCTTTACGTATGCTTTATGTAAAACTTATTTGTACTAAAAGCTTGTTTGAAATATATTATGAAGTTTACACAAGATGACCCACCCAGGCTTAACAAATTTATTTATTATTATTACTATCTCTCAGGAACTCTGAATTTTACCGGAATAAAATTTTGTTAATCCTGTTTATAATGAATTACGTAATAAAATCCGGATTCGAATAAACTTTCAGATTTCTAATATTAATAGGATAATATAGTGTTACAAATGAGTTCTTATGTAGAGTTAAAACATAATAAACTTTATTACATAATACGTATTGGTAAATAAACCAAAATATAGTGACAATATAATTTAATTTGTCAGAAGGAACGTTGGCTTATTGGTACAAGTTGTAGAGCGGATATTAGAGAAAATGCCACAAGCGCGCTCCAACTTAGATTGAAATTACAAAATGGAACAGGAATCAAGGCTTGATTTAGTTACCTTGCTAAATGAACGCAATCAACTATGAATTTAAGATAAAGAACAACTAAGGTAATTACGTAAATTTCTAGCGTTATGGGCACTAAAAGTTTATTTGTATATTTAAGTCTATTTACTAAGGATTGATTGACTAACTAACCAATCTTCTTGTTCAAATATTTATAAATAAACAAACAGTTTTAAACTATTATTAGTTAATTAGCAATTTATTATAAACTAGATGACCCGCGTGACTTCCTCAGTATAAGTTGAATTAAGTATTTGTACAACATTTTCAGCTTAACTTTTTCGGGATAAAAAGTGCCCTATGTAATGTGTTAATCCAACTCTAAAGTATCCGAGTACCAAATTATTTCAAATCGGCTGAAAAGCCGATTTATATGTCGGATAATTTTAAACGAAGAGAGCAACGAAGGGCAGCTTCCCATGCTGAAACAACATGCTACCGCCCTTTAAGAACTCCGTGGGAAACTTTCGACTAAAACTTAAGGAATACTTGCTAAAAAAACAAAAATTACAATAAGGATCAATATACTATTGATATAATATAAACAAGATACATATTATTGATGAGATCATTTGTTTATAGGTATACATAATACATATTTAATACAATATATATTTTTGAATTTATCAGTGAGTGGAGAATCCAGCAATGGGCGCAATTATTAGTGGCTACGGATATAGACCAATAATAATCAATCAATAAACACAAGGCACAAGCACTATTTATGAAGTTCCTATCAAAACTGTATTGCCTAATGTATTAATTAAGCTAATTAATGTACGTATGTATTCATGTATGTATATGTACTGTTACAACCCTACATAGTATGTAGTTAGTGCCGCGTTAGCATTTCTATTGTTAACTTTCTTTCTACATTTATTTTATTACTATTTTTCATATTTTCAAGTTAGTTGGGTTTTGGTCGCGCTAAAGGGCAGTAGTTCCTTAACACTTATGTAGATTG
This sequence comes from Limenitis camilla, assembly GCA_905147385.1. Taxonomy (NCBI): domain Eukaryota; kingdom Metazoa; phylum Arthropoda; class Insecta; order Lepidoptera; family Nymphalidae; genus Limenitis; species Limenitis camilla. The sequence continues at coordinate 7,042,746 of LR990248.1, forward strand.
CACAGACAATTACCATCTTGTATTTTTCTGCTAATAAAAGTGTTAAGTGTAGTTTTTTTTAAAAACTGAATGTGACGGCGCCGTGAAACAGTACGTATATTATATGACATATTTATAAATGAGTATGTAAAACTGCACAACTGCACAACTTGTCGTAGGCAAACTGTAACACAGGTGGTCTCCGAAAATCAGTTTTTGGAAACAAGGCATCCAATAATCAACTGAGACGCTCCACCTTTTTGAAGTGCCACTTAATGGATCTACACAATATACATATATACCGATTAAAATTATTTAAGAAAATTAAAATAATTTAGTTTATATTAAAAAAGTGTAATGTGTATATAAGTGGTTACTTAGAATAAATTTTTCTTTCCTTCTATAGTTAGAGAAAATACAATCTTTTATAACCATCGTATGTGCTCAACAGATGGCCTATCCTGAAAGCGTGATACAGTCAGGAGATAACTAAATATTACGATCTCGTACTATTCAGACAGGAATCCAAGCAGTGCCTTGAACTTGTGACCATGCGTGTAGGTTTAAGAAATTTCTGCCACATCTTATGTGAACACTCACCTTGCTGCCCAGCCTCTGCGTCTAAGCAAACAAGGCTAACCTAACACAAGGCTAACCAAACACTATTCTAAACCAAGTTTAATTTACGCTTCCCTCAAATAGATCATTTAACTGAGGTAGGACACAGCAGGAAATTTCCTGCTCAAATATGGAGCAGCCCGACTGGGGTAGTACCTCGACCTTACAGAAGATCACAGCTAAATAACACTACTCTAAAGCAGTGTTGTGTTCCTGTTGGTGAGTAAGGTGACCAGAGCTCCTGCGGGGAATTGGGGATAGGGTCGGCAACGCCCTTGCGATGCTTCTGGTGTCGCAGACGTCTATACCTAAGCTACGGTAATCGCTTACCATCAGGTGAGCCGTACGCTTGTTTGCCGACGTAGTTACATAAAAAAAAAAAATAAAAAAAATTACACAAAAAAAAGTTATAACTAATTATTTTCTAAGTAGGTTATAAAAGGTAGTAAAAAATCTAGACAGCAGAAGAAATGCATGAAAAAGTGTAAAGAAAACTAACGATAAATAGTTTTCTACTAGACAGGCTTTATCTTATTAAATAAAGAATTAAACTAAAATCCCCTTTTTATGACTAGAATAAGGTATTTTATTAGATAAAAGAAATTATCTCATGGGAAAAGGCTCGTAAAATTCATACATTACGACTTCGGGAAAAGTTAAAATGTCGAAAACTATTTTCCAGAATTATATTGTTACTGTATGTTTTTCAAACCATATATATGGATTTTTTTTTGACGTCTTTTGACGGACTTAAAAAAAAGAGAGATCCAATTCTCGATTCGGTTTGCGGGGATAACTTCAATGTGATTATTATTTCTCATTTTACCGGATTATATTAAACTTTTAGTCTCGGTTCTATTACACCAAAAATAGACATAATCGATCTCAGTGCGCTTGCGCTCGACAATACGTATAATGTTGTTTACAACGTTTTCGTGCAGAATTATCAGTTATAATGAGTAATAGCGAGTTAAATATCGAATGTGAGTTGGAACGTGAGACGCGAGACCAATATATGACCAATGTTGTACAAGTACAGAATTTGAGCGATGCAATGGATAGTGAGAGATACCAGATAAAAGAACTAGAGAGATCGATAAAGAAGAAGCCTGGACTACAGTGAGGAGAGACAAAAGGTTGGCTAGAAACGGGGATTTATATGATTCAGAAAAAATACCAGACGACATGATTGAAATTTGTCTTACTTGTACTGAACCACTTCCGAAACAATTCTGTTTAGCTAAATTGTTAAAAATGGAAAATATAAAGAATGTCGTACGTGTTAAGTACATAAATTCGTACAAAGTTATTATACAATTCGATAAGGAATAATGTGCTAAATAATTTTTAAATAATAAGTATTTGAGTGACAATGGGTATAAATCATATAGAACTATGGAGGTCAATCAAACGTATGGAGTAATAAAAGACATAGACTTGGACCGATCTGACGATGAAATTTTAGAAAGTTTATATAGTAATATACTAATTTTAGGACTAAAAAGATTAAAACGTAAAAACAGTTCAAATGGAAAATGGGAACCTAGCGAAGCTATGAGCTAAAGGAACTGCGGTACCGTCACGAATTAATATGTTCTATACAATAGTAATAGTTACTCCATACGTATTTCCGGTTACACAGTGCTTTCGTTGTTGGAGATTTGGACATTCTGTTAGATTTTGTCCATCATACAAAGTAATTTGTCCGAAGTGTGGGAAAAACCACGATAACTGTGTTCGAACTAAATTTAAATGTAATAACTGTGAAGGTAATCACATGGCTATAGCCAAAATATGCCCCATATACATTAAAGAAAAACGGATTCGGGAACTTACGTCTGAATTTACGAAATATCTTGCAGGTAAATTTTTGCTTAAGGCTAAGTCTATTACAGATAATTTAACCATTAATGTGATAAATAATCTTTATGATATTTGTAACAATAATTATTGGAGGAATAAGAAATTACCCTTGTTAGTCACCGTTTATAGGAATTTAAGTAGTCACTCAATTAGATCAAATAGTAAATTGTACATTCATTTTGTTATTCTATCTGACTCAAAAAGTACGTTATTACACTAGGCTCGGTTAACCTCGAGTATTCGAGGATATCCGATAGCTTACGATATTTTGGGGTCCATAAGTAATTTTTTAAACATTAATAAAACAGTAATCATCCAATGATTACCCTCACACATTGGAATCATGGGCAACGAGGTAGCTGACTTAACAGCAAAACAGGCTATTTCTGATGGAATTCCCTACCAGTGTATACCTATATATAGCGAAATTTTAAACAATTTTAGACAGGGGTGCGATTGGCAAAAATATTTTGATGAGCGTTCGCGAACCACAGGTATTTGGTACAAAACAATTGTATCCAGCTCCCTCGGTGCCCCTAGTTTTACAAGTTAAAATGGAGTAGGCAAAATATTGTAATTCTGTTAAGACTTCGTTCCGGGCACATTCTATCTAATAAGTTTAATTTCATAATGCGTAAGTCAGTCACTAACAAATGTTTGAGTTGCAATTGCTTAGAAGACATGTATCACCTTTTGATAGAATGTACTCAGAACCAACCGCTTCGACCTAGATTACTTCGTAATAATTATAATGTGGGTATTTGTAATAGTGTATTAGCTACTCCAACTACGGACGATGCGAGATCAATTCTGAAAATGTTTGTAACACAATAAGTGTAGCATAAAGTTAAATTAGAATTTATATGTGATGAGACAGTGCGGGGGTGACATAGTCAACTTATGATATACTAAACAAACCCCTTTGGATAAAATTAAGAATAAAAAAATAGTATTCGCGGGTAGTTCATTAAAAAAAATGAATTATTCTTATTTCGAGTATAGGATTGATTAGTCTGTCAAGTAATATCGCAGTACATATTACAATAGCGAGACTATTAGTGTGGTGTTGTTTAGTGGTGTGTTGTTAGGCTTCTGTTGTCAAGGAGCACGTGAGTATTGTACTTTATTATTTTAATATTCGGTAGCAAGATCGAGCGGTGGAGGTGAGAATTTATGCATAGTAGTAGACCTCTTTAAACTCCTGGCTCTCAAGCCCCAGGCACTGCTTGTGTGGTCGTTTTTCTTTGGATTCAGAAGAAATCCTCCTGATACTTCTCAGACTCAGATAGGATTATTACCATAGTGTAACGTTTGTTGATGGTTTGATTACCTTGATATCTATTACGTATTATAGTTAGTAATGACCACCGAAAACGTTTACAAATTGATCCTATTATTGCTATAGCAGTAACATTATATCATTGAAAGGGAAGTACATATTATGTTGTATAGGTATCGTTTCTAAACGTTTGCAGTAGCGCGTGGATCGTTAACGTCCTACAAGGATGCAATACAATTGTTTCATTTTAGGTGACATACAATCGACTGTAGATACGCACGCAAACGATGGATCGTGCGCACACTTACAGAATTTAAAAATATGTTTGGATTATACGCGTCGTCGAATCGATTAAGTCAAGTAATAGCGTAGCACTCGCTAGCTGGCAGGGTAGAAGTATAGAATGCCATCTTTAGGTAGGTTGGTGTCAAATAAATAAATAAATTCTTTTGCCGCGTAGATGACGGCAGGGTTGAAAAACGGGATGCCAACTTTTGGCAGGTTTGTGTCAAATAAATAAATAAATTCTTTTACCGCGTAGATGACGGCAGGCTTGAACAATGGGATACCATCTTTTGGCAGATTTGTGTCAAATAAATAAATAAATTCTTTTACCGCGTAGATGACGGCAGGCTTGAACAATGGGATGCCATCTTTTGGCAGATTTGTGTCAAATAAATAAATAAATTTTTCTGCCGCGTAGATGACGGCAGGTTAGAAGAATGGGATGCCATCTTTTGGCAGGTTTGTGTCAAATAAATAAATTTCCTTTGCCGCGTAGATAACGGCAGGGTTGAAGAATGGGATGCCATCTTTTGGTAGGTTTGTGTCAAATAAATAAATTTCCTTTGCCGCGTAGATAACGGCAGGGTTGAAGAATGGGATGCCATCTTTTGGCAGGTTTGTGTCAAATAAATGAATTCTTTTGCCGCGTAGATGACGGCAGGGTTGAACAATGGGATGCCATCTTTTGGCAGGTTTGTGTCAAATAAATAAATGCTCTTGCCGCGTAGATGACGCAGTATGATGAGATGCTAGATAGATTAGCCCAATATTGTACAATATTGAAAATACTAAATTGTTTTAATTCTAATGGCGAAAATAATAAGCATTATATAAGAGATTTCTTATAACAGTACCTGGGTTGCTACTCTCATGCAGTCTATAAGATTAATAGACGGGATTTAAGAATCTATAGAATAGCAAGGTAAAGTGTAATAATGACGAAAAAAGGTAGTAAGTTTACTTGTTATGCTAGGTAATCGGCTAATTACGAACTCACTAGCCATTTTTAAGCCAACATCTGGCTTCTGTGTCTTTTAAAACCTTCTACATATGTTCGTATTATTCGTATTATTTATTAAATAAATAAAAAATGGTATTTAATCTATTATGTTATTGGAAGCCTAAATGTAGCGTGCACCAGGCAGTATACAATCAGGATTTACAGTAATCAAATCAATGTTAAATAATTTATTACGTTTCAACATATTCTCTCAATCACAAAAAAACAGTCTCTACTACTCTACAGTAAAAATGAGTTGACAGAAAGGTACGAAATGGTAGTAAATTGTATTGTTTTTATTTTTTTCCTATTAGGGTTTTATAGATTAAATTAACTCCTTTTTCCTAAAATCTAAAATGACTATAAAGGTTATAAGTATCGTTAAGCTAGTAAAACGTCGAATAACAAAGTATCGAATAAAACTAAGAGAAGTAATATAAAAATGCACAATTACAATCCGATGAGACTCAAGTTATAGTGTCTGGGCTAGCTTCGATTGAATCGGTTCAATAAATTTTACTGCTTTCACTCCAGTATTGTACTAATAATTTACAATTTAAACTACAATACGATATTTATGTTCCTTGTTAACAAGAGCTTTGTTCTAGAGCTTTATTTTTATAAAGTAATAGGATTAGATATAATTATAAACACAAATTGGTTTAATTAAAACTTCTCTGTCGCTTTTGGTGTGCGTCTCTACGTAAGTAATTCTTATTATCTTAAATTCATGCCTTACACGAGTCACTTGTCAACGCAACGATACAAATATATATATATATATATTAAATTGTGTATATCACTGAACTCCCTTCATCACCATCAGTTGCATCGATTATGATGACAATTTTCGCTTCTCTTGTCCCAAATGATTTCACAACAAAGAATAGTGAAGAATCATATACTTTACTAGTCAACCTGCCCTGACTTCACACGGTTGCAACTACAGGAACTATAAGTTTTCCTGGATAAAAAGTAACATATATGTTAATCCAGACTATAAAGAATATTACATTGAAATCCGTTCCGCAGTTTTTACGTGATTGAATAACAGACATCCAAACATGTAATCATTCAAATTTCCAAACATACAAAATTTCCAGAAACGATTCCAACATAAAAATCTGGGCTAGAAAGTCCATTAAAACATTGTACAAAACGATTTAATCTAGTTTTAGGATTATAATATCATTGTAAACATTTAAGCGCTTTATAAGTTTATAACTAAATTTTACATACAAACTAAAACAGTAATGTCATCTGTCAGAATTAGTACGAACCACGTAAATGAAGCATTAAAAAGTTAGTGAAACTTCGTGTACGGTGACATCGCGTCAACGGCTGTGGCTTCTATTTAAATTATCACTTTAATAAATATAATAGTTCATTAAGATAATAATTTCTAAACAAGTTAGATACTTATTGATGAACCCACGCAAGCAAATTCTTAACTTATGGAGGAGAAGCGTTGAACCTAAATTGCTATTTAAGGCTCATTTACTAAAGACACCTTCTTCGTCCTTTAGCCGGGCTCCTGCGCCAGTAATATATCTACAAGACAATTTTGAAAACAATCTGTAAGTGTGCAAACGTTTTAAACAAGACAGAGTTGATTAAGGAAGTCGTTATATATAATTGAGTGGACAGAACAATGGAATCAGCTAGTAAGTAAATTATCCTCAAATATTTCACTTTACACTGTTGACTTACTGGGTAGCAACCCAGTGGGTAGTACCTTGTTTGCTTTAGCCAATTACTGGGAATATAATTACATTTTTATTTGTCTACATGCTCGAGGAATATTAGGCTTTTTATGTGACATTACTTATTACGACTCCGGGTTTTGTATCTCTCTGCCCTAATGATTATAAGATATACTGCACAGTAATAGTAAAAAAACATTAATACTGTGCAATTTAGATAGGACAGGAAAGCCCTGGTCTTGTCAACTAGGTATAGGTTTATGGAGCTCCTTTACATTGCAAAAATATTCGTTATTAATAGCTCTAGTCTAGTTACCTAACATTTAACAAAGCCACGTAATAATATAATAACGTAAAAGGAAATCATTACAGTATGATAAATCAATATTTACTTCACTTATCTACTAAACTATCATGGCAGAGCTTATAAGTTGTTGCAATATAGTGGCTAGACCGATCACATAACCGATCCAAAAAACTTTGGACAAACATATTGAATTTCACTGAAAAAAATATAGGATGTACCGAGTACAAAATGGACTTTCTTACCCTCAGGATGATAGCTTAAAAAACTAGCTTTCTCCCTCCGGAAAGTTTGCGATAAACTCAAAATTTATGAACGGATTGTAAATAAAAGTTGGTTGTAATAAGAAAATAATTGTTAAAAATTTTAGTAAAATAGTGCCTTGGACCTTCTAGTGGAAACTCCGCCTATTCCCCTTTCTATAACGAGCTGATGGGGTCTTACGACGGGAAAGAAACCGGAACAGCTTGCTAGTCTGTATAAAAAAAAGAATATAATAATCATAGAAATAGCACATTCTTGTACTGTTTATGAACTCTTAATCGTATTCTCATTATAAAATAATGGTTTCTATTAAAATAAAGGACTTTCCAACGCTATTTAATATAGTTGACCTGAATCGATTCTGCTTGATATTAAATGAAATTATTTGTCCTAGATTTTTTTCTTGATCGCTTAGGCTACATCGATAATAATCTATTCACGCTTGTTTCTTCATAAAGTTAGAAAAAACATTATAAATGGGCGAGAGACTATTTTCTCTGATATTAAAGTTTCATTTTATACGCTTTCCTTCTGATGGCATATAAATTAAGACTCAATTTCAGCTCTATTTTAGGCGTTTTAATATTATTCTTGTGCTTGTATTTGTAATATTTTTTGTCTCTGGTCTTATTATTTCTAGAGTTATTAACATTTTTATTAAAAGACTACAGTTATATCACTATTTTATTGGGATTTCGTGCAGAAATAAAACATGTAAAAATATAAAAATTAGTTTTTATTATCACAATACTTTTATTTCTAAGAGGTGTACCAAACACGTACCAAACGTTACAATAATATAAATGACCTGCGATCTCTACATAAACTAGGAACTTATTTTTCTTATCAAATAATATTTTCTTAAGCTAAAAAGAAATCTAGAATTTCTCATATATGTTTATTAAGAGGTCACAATCCTTTGGACATTAACAGCACAAGTGTTTCTAATGTGTTGCACTATGTTGCGTGTTTGTAGAAAAATATTGGATAATAATTATAGACATATAGTTGTAAACGTTTTAAATACGGTATTTTGCTTTTAAAAAGACATTAAAGCCTTAAAATTAAAATATATTTGTATTTCATACCGAGTACCAAATAATACTATTTTACCTAGGTGGGGAAGACTTTTATTCGCAAAATTTTATTCGCAAAAATTATATTTTAACGATTATCTCAAATACAGATAAGCATCACTTTTCTATGTTCATCTATTAAATCAAGGGACTAGACAAGTTGACCTTAAAAATTACCTAACTGTGAGTCAATTCTTAGAAGATTCAAAAGGTTGGTTTTTCGAAATTAATTTCAAGTGAATGACGATACTTTTTATTTAAGAAAAAGTGTCTTTATTTTCGTAATCTTTTTATTTAGTGGTGTTACTGAAGTAAAAAACCAAAATGCAAATGACGGTCGCTACAAGAAAATTCCATCGCACTGAAGTGATTTCTCACGTGACCAGCGTTATTAAAATCTTGAGAAAAACAACCTTGTTTTCCACAACATTTAAATTTTATTGTTGTGGAATAAACTGGATGCAAGAAGACATCAGCTATACTTAAGTTTTAATCAACAAAAGAATTCTTGATAGGTACTAAAATTATAAAGCTCTCTCTAACTCTCTTTGTATTTCTTTTAAGTTTTCTCATCACGAATAGAAAAATATGGGATCTCATGTTACTTTAATTGCACAAATAAATCTAGAAAAAGGTACAATAAAAAATTAAACTATAACCAGAGATGTGCAAAATAGTTTATAAAAAGTATTCAAATACTAAATACAAATATGAATGACTTACCGCAAAATATTCGTCATTCAGAATCACTGAATATTTTCAAGTGTCGATTAAAAAACTACTACTTAACATTAATATAGTTATATATGTAAAGTATTTTATTTAGATATAGTACGTAATATATGTATGTATGTATGTATGTAGGTATGTATGTATGTATGCATGTATGTATGTAAGTATGTATGTAGGTATGTATGTATAAATAAATAAACATATATCTGATATTTAGTAATTTCTATAGATATTATTATATATAGTATAATATTTGATTATAATATTTGTTATAAATTAATTTACAACACTTTTTGCACTGCCCAGTACCAATCTCAAAAGTCCACACAGTAAAGGTTGTCTGGTAGAGATTGCTTATAGCGATAAGACCGCCCTTGCACACATTCTTGTGTACAAATTAGTATTTATTCATATTTTAGTTCATAAGCCTGTTTATTTGTATATTTGATAGTGTGCAATAAAGTGTTTTCATTCATTCATTCATTCATACTTATTGTATATTTTATTTTAAATATAAAATACAAAATAGTTTTTCATCTTATATTTAAAATACTAAATGCAAAATACGTATTTCCAAAATACTTTATTCAAATTAAATACTTTTATGGGTTTATGAGAATTTGCCTTTATTTTATTACTAAATTTTTTTGACACAATCACATTCTTTTTCACATCATGTACTATCAAGTATATACTTGGAATCAGGTAATTATTGGACAACAGAGAGCCGCATCTACCAGTACGGACATCTCTACGTGACCACGACCGCTCTGTCAAAAGCGAAACGACTGAGAAGAAGAAGAATTAATGGAAAACACCCTTGTTCCTTGTCCATCACTGGTTCCACTATTTGTACTTGTGTTGTGATACGAAAGCACCATAAAAGCTGATTAAAAGTTATATCATCGGATTTTCTATTAGCTGTCATCCGTATCCGTATCCTATATTGCACGAACTATAAAATATTAAATTAACAGACCTTAAGAACAGTTTTGCCATAGTAAGTAAGTAGTTATTGTTGTCAAAATGTATTTTGCATTTTGAAAATACAAAATGGTATTAAAATAAAATTATTTAAATAGTATTTTGTATTACAAATACTAGTATTTTAAAATTGTCACATCTTTGACTATAACAAGTAAAGAACCAAACATTAAGAGACTAGACTATTTGACTTATAATTCGACCCCACACTCGAATAATAAAGAAAATACTTAGATATTGACAACACCACTTACCGTGCCTAACTAGTTAATAACTATATATGAGCTATATTGACTGAAATCCTCTTGAAGTCTGAAGTAATCTAAAGTAAAATTATCAACATATTGCTATATACAAATATTCAGGCGCTTTTTATTATTATCAGCAGGAGCTGTGATTTTTTTCAGCATAAAAGTTCCTATCGTTGTGCTGAAATTCATTGAATTGCCTTTAACCGTTACTGCATTATAGAGTAACAAACATCCATATACAAATTTTCACATTTATAATTTCAGTAGGATTCTCCTATTCTCTCTGTTCCACAGAAATATAAGACTCTACGTAACTATTTCCATTATTTCGTTAGTACATACAATGCCTATTTTTGCTAGAAACTGAGACGATTTTACCTAACTTAATATTTCATTTTCCAAGAATATTCTAAGCATTTTACAAAACTTCTTTGAAGTATTTTTGAGAACAAAATTTATACTATAAAATCTTCCACGGAACATTTACAAATTCAAATTTAACAAACTGAACAATAAAAACCATAATGAAATTCATTTATAACCTCAGTGAGTTTTAAACTCAACCATTACCATCATGAAACTTTCCTTAACGTTCTGTTTTACCTACATTTCTTTAATTATTTTTATTATGAAACAGATTTTTTTAAAATAAATCGTGACAACAAAATACTTGAAACACAAATACTTGAAGTCCTAATCATATATGTAAAGAAAATTAGTAAAAATATTTGTCGGCGCGTAACTTAGGCTTAGGTTAACCTAAACTTAGGTTTAAACAGTAAAACTAAGCAGTGAAGGCGAGTATTGGAATTCTGTTAAAAGGCCTTGCATACCCACATCTTGGTCACAACTCCAAGGGATTGCTTACGTTCTTGTCATAGTTGTATGAGATCATAATGTTTATCAGTTTAATAGCAGTATCTACGTTGCGTATACCCAATAGTCTATTTAATATCTTCACCGTTCGTAATATACTCCCTCTCCTCCTCCCTTCTCATCATTTTTCTCGGAGTTAGTTAATATATTATCTCCTTTTTCAGATTATTAACTACTGATAAAGTACAGGAGATTTTTTTATGACTGACCTTCTGTACGCTTAGATCTTTTAAACTAGGCGACGGATTTTAATTCAGTTTTCATCAATAGACATAAATATTGTAGAAATAGAAACCATGGGAAACCTCTTGTAATAAAATCTCTTTGGCTATACTATTCGTGTCTGCCTGGTTTTGGTATTATTAAAAGAAGATAATTCCAAATTCAAATTAGGAAAATGTGTGATTTTTATTTGTTTTTTGTACTGTCAAGATGAGTGAATTTAATGAAGAAATTCGATACATTTTAAAATTTAACTACAAAAAAGGTAAAAATGCAACGCAAACTGCGAAAAAAATTTGCGATGTTTATGGACCTCGTGCAGCGTCTGTGAGAGTAGCCCAAATTTGGTTTAAGCATTTTCAATCCGGAAATTTTGATGTCAAAGATGCACCTCGCTCTGGTCGCCCTATTATGGATAAAATGGATGATGATTTTTGAAAAAGTGGAGCTAGATCGGCATATCAGTAGTTACGACGTAGCTGAAGAACTGGGAATTGACCACAAAACAGTATTGGCGCATTTGAAAAAAACTGGGTACACAAAAAAGCTCGACATTTGGGTACCTGAAACCACGAGCTCACTGAAAGAAACCTAATGAACCGTGTACTCATTTTTGATTCTTTATTACGACGTAATGAAACCGAATCATTTTTGAAGAAGCTGATAACTGGTGATGAAAAGTGCATTAAACATTATTTAAGAATGCAACGTACGTACGACAAGAACGTGCGAAAAAGGTCGTGGTTAAAGGCCGGTCAGGCTTCACTCACTCAACTCAACTCGCAACAAGGTGATGCTGTGTGTGTGGTGGGATTGGAAGGGCATTATTCATTATGAGCTATTACGACCAGGCAGGACCATCGATTCTGAACTCTACTGCGAAAAACTGATGAGATTAAAGCAAGAAGTTGAGAGAAAGCGGCCGGAATTAATCAACAGAAGGGGTGTGGTTGTTCATCGTGATAACGCTAGACCTCACACATCTTTAGCCACTCAGTAAAAATTAAGAGAGTTTGGCTGGGAGGTGTCAATGCATCCACCGTATAGTCCTGCCCTTGCACCTTCAGATTTCCACCTGCTTCGGTCTCTTCAGAATTCTTTAGGCAGTGTCAGGTTAACATCACGAGAGGACTGCCAAAACTACTTGTCGCGGTTTTTTGATCAGAAGCCCCAAAATTTCTATAGCAATGGGATCATGTCCCTACCTGCAAGATGGCAAAAAGTTATCGAACAAAATGGTACCTACATACTTTAGTTAAATGTAAATAAACTATATTAAAAAATGTTTTGAATTTTCTTAAAAAATGCGAAAAGACTTTTTCCCCAACCTAATAAATTCGTCAACAGAGAAAAGATAACATCACTCTCTTTGCATTTAAACATCTACTTTATTTTCTATGTTGGTTAACAATTACATACACAGCTACAATTATATTTGTAAATAATAAATACACCAATTAATATAAAAGGAATATTGTAGCGAATTAATAGCTGTATAGAAGTGTATACAAACAATTTAAATAGTTTATGACAATTAAGGCGAATATACCAATTGTAACAACTGTTTCTAGTTTCTTAGTTTAAAAAATCTAGTAAAAATGGTAGAGGGTAATAATATTGTACACTATTATTAAATATTCTAGCTTCCTTTTTTTCTGATTACATTTATCCAAAACCATCACATTTATCTGATTTTAGATAAAAATAGTTACCGTGACTTATCTTTAGTAGTTATTATGGTTCAGAAACAAATCAGCCATAATTTTTTTTCTTAATTTATTTGGACTGTCCTAAATAATATAATGATATGTAGTTTATACTTATTCATCAGAAATAATGTACCTTTCTAACAACGATAGATTTTTTCTTTAATAGATTGTAATGTAACTAGGAGAAAAATTATGGGAAGGAGGAGGAGTATTGAAGAGTACTACAAGAGGGGTGTGATATACAATGAACCACTAGGTAAACGCAACGAAGACACTGCTACTGTAACGATAACCAAATAAACATTATGATCTCCAATTATGACAGGAACCCAAGCAGTGCCTTGGACTTGTGACCGAAGTGTTGAAAAGGATCCTTTCATTCAATTGAAACACTCGCCTCCTCTACCCAGGCTCTCTAATGAAACCTAAGGTTAGGTTAACCGAAGCCTAATTAGTAACAGAGAAAAAGCTGTAGTCTATAAGTAGACTCACAGTATGACGGCTTAACTAGAATATCCTCCTGGGGGTTATACTTTAGACTCAGAGCTTCAGAGTTACTGCCTGGAATACTCGCGATGTAATCAATAATTATTATGTAATGACGGCGTATTTATTTTGCAATCCCCACTTCCTTGATTTGTGTTTATCAGTTGGCCAACATTCAAGGAAGTCAAAGTGCTACTATATCAGTCTTACCAACATCAAGTAACAGGATGCTACTCAAATTATAAGTGTTGCTAACATCATAATTAACAATATTGAGTATAAATAAACAACGTTATATATGTGTTTTTGTTTACACTATTAAGAAATCAAAAGTCACATTTAAAATTTTACTAAACATAGAGCTCTTTTTAAGTCTAATAAACCTATTCTATATTCTATGAAAATAGCACTTTATTCGTACGCCAGCAACGTCAGACCGTCCCTTTATTTAAAGAGCTTAAAATCTTTGTTACTTATTTTAATTAATGTGGTCCCTTTGTGATGTCTAAAATAATGTCTACATATTATATTTGATATCAAAGAAAGTTTCAGTCGTTTACTGACTTTAGTTTGATGCGTTGCCCAAATTGATGTTACTAAGCGATAACTAAAGTATTCTCGTTTGTCAGTATGTATTTATTAGTAGAGACGAAAGGTAATAAAGAAGATACACGTAATAATACAAGCAATAGTTTGGTGAGTTAAATCTTAATTATATCTTTCTCAATATGATTTTTTAAGGAAAAGTATCTTTAAGCCAGAATGATGCTGGGCTTGTGACCCAAATCTCCTAAAGAAACTTACCATTTATCGTCCCCAAGACTCCTTCTAAACCAAAAGTTAGTAAAATGAACCTTAAATTTTGAAAATCATTTAAAAATAAAGTATTGTCACACAAATAATGTTAATTTTTTTTTTATTCTTTTTAAATAAAATCTAAACAACAAAGCTTACGAAATACTTATTCTTTTATTTATCTATACTAATATTAAAAGAGGAAAGATTTGTATTTTTGTATGTAACGAATAAACTTAAAAACTACTTTCAAAAATTCTTTTGCTGTTAGAAAGCTACATTATCCCTGAGTTACTCAGAGATAATGTAGCTTTACTTCTAATATTTATTGCTTGAAAAAAATTAGAGATCCTCCGAAATTCTTACTATAATCAACCCAAGGTGTATCGGAGCGGGCCAGAATGTTATATAAATTTGTAGAAATAGATTTAAGACGCAGGAATTAATTTTTTTTTTTAAGTTGATTTAAGTTACATTATAGTTATTTATAATTGTATCTCCTATGGGGGTGACATGATCATTAGGTGACCAAACCCCTTTAAAAAAAAAAATATATAAAAAAATGGGTTTTTTAAAGGTGTAATAAATTATCCATGATAGAAGAAAAAAAATTTCTACAATATTATAGAACGTATCAATATCAGAGACTATAAAAGTTGATAGAAATTCTTTTCAAAATCAGACCGTGTTATCCATACCTTTGTATGAATTGAAATCGAACATTCCATTTAAAAGATATTACGAAATTAAAAGATATACTACAGCCTAGAAAATGACGTAGGCCTCTGTTTCATTTCCTTCAAGCCATTTTATCCCGAAAAAAGGCTTGAAAATGTTCAAACAGGGGATGAAAATTTGTTTGGGAGTTCATCATACAACATATAAGAGAATAAACATGAAATAAAATACACCTGAGCGATGCCAGGGCGGTTCAACTAGTTACTAAATAAATAAGCGATTTTCTTATAAAATAAACTTACTTTTCTGTAGTATTAGAAGACATTTATTATTAATCACAAGCAAAACAACGCAAACATAATTGTTGGTTACACTTGCAAAACGTATTTATGTAATTTAAATCTGCTTCTTTCTCACGCTATTACTATATAAAAGCAAATCTAAACTTTAATCAAAAGTAGAAATATGGCGTCGTTTGTGACGAAATTAAAAACTACTGTCAACGTTAGATTACAAGAAAACGTACGTTTGAAATTTAATTTTATATTATCTTGTATGTGTTTTCCAATCACGGGTCAACAGTGACTCGAACCTTTTGAAGGCGTGCACGGAGCCGTAGCCAACACGTAGTGGCCCTTTAGACAATTTAATTTAATATGAGATGTGACACAAACCGGCGATTATCCCTGTATGCACTATCAGGATGCACCCAAGGACAATCCCCGGCTTGTGTAGGGCTATGCCTATATATGGAAACTAATAATTCTGGGCTTTGGATAGGGTTGATAGTGGACTCGGTAACTAATGCTATGGATGACCTATAGCGTCTACCCGACAATGTTTTTATACACTGAAAAAAGGATAGATGGAGACTCGCCAACTCATCATTAGTATTGCGTATTTTAATTTCTCATAAATGGCGTTTATAATTTTTTTTAATAAATTACAGTCGTTCTCTTAAGGACCTTAAAGTAGCATAAGGTATCTTCTATATAGAAAATCAGAATAGGTATAATAAATTAGTTTTTTCGAATCGAAAACATCCTTATAACAACGAATATACTGAAAATGTACAAAACGTATAAAAAATTGGAAAGGGATAATTTATTTTAATGTTGTTTGTTTAGTTGTTAATTTCTGGATATTAATATTGAAGTATTAATAAAGATTTATTTATACTCCATAATCTTGAGAGTAAAAGCAAAAGGATTACAACAATCGTTGAACGTGATTCGTCGATGGTTATTATATTAAAATTATATTTTTTATTTATCTTTGACGTGTATTTAAATATATTATCTTTTTAGGTATTTAGGGGAAATTTAAAAGGTTACGATGCGACTTACATAATACCAAAAAAGATATTAAGAGGTATCGGTTTACGTATTATGGTAAATGATACAAACATTGCAAGGTAATATATTTATTTATTTTTGACATAGAATACAAAAAATCTTTACCTTTTGAGAATTGAAACTAAACTGGAGATTTGATATTTCAGCTTCATGCTTGAAACACATTCAATCATTATATGATAAACATCTTCATTTATAGTTGCTAATAAATCTCCATAAATATTACCTTCAAGGGAATTAAATTACATTAAGACATAACAAATTGTGATTTGAACAAAATTAAGCTACTAACTATACTAGTTGATGTTTTAGAATAACAGAAAAGTGTTTCTAGGGTTCTTAAAGTTGTTGTCATATATATATTATATTGTACTAGCCAACCCGCGCGACTAGGCGAGCTCCTATGGGTCGTAAAGAGATATCAAGTTGTCTAAGTTACTCCTTGTTACATCAGCTATCTGCTAGTGAAAGTCCCGTCAATATCGGTTCAGCCATTTCAGAGATTAGCCGAAACAAACAGACAGACATAAAAATTATAAAAGAATCTTGTTAAACAGACACTCCAATTTTATTTATTTGTATGGATTTATAATAAAATCTTTCATTTATTTTATTATTTGTAAATTAAAAACGAAAATATATCATTTGTTTCAGTATTTGTTGGAACGCGTTTTTCTGGTTTAACTTTACAAATGTTTTCGTAGCGACGGCTTTGGAGAGTGTCAACATGTTACAAATGGCTGCTGTGGGGACTTTTCTCGATTTATTTACTATGATGCCGTGTGTTGGTTATTTAGTTGTTGGTGAGTATTAATTTCATGGTATTACAAAACCAAGTTTTAGTAAGATTTTTAAACGTTAAAAGTATTCAACTACTTTTACGATAATTAACAGCGATTATTCATCCAATTTTAGGAAAATTGAAAAGAAATATAATACAGTCAGAAATATAATTTAAACAATTACAGTATTATTAACTATAAGAATAACTTATACAATGCTTTTAAACGTTTAGTAAAATTTAGCTTTTAATTTTAATACGATATTCTATATATTACACGAAATATCCATAAAAACTGATAATTAATATGACTGATAACTTTATTTTTTGAAAATATATTGTAGTTCTAAATTATGTACGGAATTTTATTAGCTTCCAAAATAATATTTTGAATAGGCAGCTCTCCTCTAGTCTGATAAAACATTTCTATTCGAATACTTGATAGAATCATATTGATATCTGTAATATTGTGTAAGCTTTATTAAATTATTTAAAGAGAGTTAAAATATTAATTTACCAAAACAGACCTGGTCGTAGGCCTGTGTTGCTAAGTAAGTATTTTCAAAAATTTTCACCTGCCATTATAGTGGAAATATAAAGTTTTTTTTATTATAAAAAGGATGAATTTTACGCTATAAGGTTTAGTTGCTCTCGGCTCCAGCGTTGTGTATTCAGAGAAACTGTGCTGTATATTTAAATTATTAGTGTAATTGCTGTTTTGCTAAAGAAGTGTTAAATATTAGAGTCAGAAGGTCGAGCGGTGATGGAGAGTGTTGATGTATTGTAGAAAGGCATTTGAATCCCCCACCTGGGTCGCAAGCCAGGCACTGCTTCCGTCTAAATTGTATATAACACCGGTTAACACGTATTTAGAGTCTGACAACAAAATGTCAAATTTTTTTCTTTTACCTTACTTATAATGGGTAAAATAGGTTTTTTGGTTAAAGTTTGCTTTTCTAGAAATTTTCGTTTTCATAGAAAATTTCATATTATTTCGACAAGTATAGTCTGTATGCTATTTTGCGACTCAGTCACATACAAAAGTAGTTGCTACAGTTTGTAATAGACATACATACACTCAATACAATAGAATGCGCGACTTGTCGCCATTTTGTTTTGCGGATAGGCTACCGTGTAGCTTACAATTGTAACTACAATAATATAATTTATTAAGCTGAATATTATATATATATATTTTTATTTTTCCATAAGCTATGTCCAAAGCCTATAAAATCAAACGATATAGATTTGTTTATGAGAACCTAATGTCAGAACTGCGAGAAATGTGGCCGAGTGGAAGCATCACTGAAGAACAGTTCAATATTGTAAATGAAGCTCAAAGAAGACTGCGATTTGTGGTTAAAGGTAAGAATTTATGTAAAATTGTATCCTTCAGGTATCGCTAAAAGAAAGAATCAAGCAAAATTGTTAGCAACACTGTTTATAAAGTAGTATTAGCGGGTAGGTCATTTTATATTATGTCAAGTATACCGATGTGAAGACTATATATAACCTTTAGTGCCATAGATTACAGTTAGTCACTCTAATGTTTCCGTGCTGTGAACATGGCAATTATAGTGTCGCGTTTAAGGTTACCCTTCGCGATGTCCACGAAAGTTTATTTTATTATCTACTAGTTGAAGTTCTTCAGGGAAAATTACCCTCATTTCAACATTTTATATAATCCCAAACACTCACAAAATCCCTCAAAATTACAACACACAAGTTCCACAGCCTTTAGGTTCACCGAGCGAACTCCATTTGAAAACTGACTAGACAATATATAACAGATGACAGATCATGTTATAAATTTTTACGTTGGTATAATTGAAAAATAAAACGAACTACTCGTGAATATTGGTGTTGCTAACTTAGATATATATTTAAAATTTATTTAGTGAGAACTAAAATACAATAAAGAGATAAAACATATCATTGTAATTTAAAAAAAACATTTACGGCTTAAGGTTACATATAGATAAAGTACGCATAGTAGTTAATTACTGTGCAACTTGAAAGACTTGCAAATGAGGTAAATATACAGCCTTTTAGTCTCTACAATTGCCTCATCATGAAAGCTACTTTTCGTAAACATAATTACCAAGTAAATACAACCTTTTCGACGGTAAATTTCATGTTATGAGAACAAACAAACGTGCACCGTGCAATAGATAAATACCATTAAATTAAACGAAATAATGGACTTAAAGACGCTTTACATTTTTTTAATGTTTTATTCATCTCAGTCAAATAATTAAAAGTCAATTTCTCAACCAAAAATTTTTAAAAAATCTTATAAAATGTTTTAAATAGTAGTAGTTTACCCCGTGAGGGGACGGGTTAGAATACTATATCCCCTCTGCCGCTGGGAGAGCATCTCGTAAGAGCCGAGTAATCCAGCACCCCCTTGGTGGTAGGGGATCTGTTCCTCGACTGGCTTGCGACCACCAGCATGCGAATCCGATCGCCAAGTGTCATTGACGCGTTCCGGTTGAGCCGCATGTGGGCCAGACTCCCTCTCCCATCCCATTAATGCTGTGGGTCTAGTGGACTCTAGGCTCTTGCCTAGGGTCCGCTGAATCCGCATAATTTTTCTTCTTCCTTCCCCCTTCCCACACTATCTTCGGGGATGCAACGCATCGACAAAAAGAGAGAGTTTCTTGTTTTTCCGATGTCCATGGGCGATGGTTGCCACTTACCATCAGGTGGACCATCTGCTCGTTTGCACCTTATCTATTATAAAAAAAAATTAAAAAAAAAAGGAAACAAAACATAGATAGTATTGCTATTTAATCAGATACACAGTAATTGTAACGATGAATATAATCGACTAGAGTCCTGCACCTGGTCTGCATGCTTAAGTCTTTTAAATAAACTACGCCTCAGATTCAAAAAGGATATAGAAGGTTTTTTTATATGAAGGTATAGGTAGATATAATACATGTATATTATAAAAGAGAATCCGCGCAAAGCAGGTGCGGGTCGTAAGTATTACATCCATACAAATAAATAAAATTGTGTCCTATTAAGTGCATGTATATGTACACGGTACATATACCAAAACAACAATTTTTACAATTTTTATCCGTCTGTCTGTTTATTCCTGCTAATCCCTGAAATGGGTGGACCGATTTTGACGGAACTTTTACTGACAGATAGCTGATGTAACAAGGAGCAACTTACGCTATTTAACATCTCGCTACGACCCATAGGAGCGGAGCAACACGAACGAACGAAGTCGCGCAGGTCGGCTGGTATTACAATATGTATTGATTTACGACGACGATAATTCGGATTTATTTTAGTGTAATTTATAGTTAAAATTATATGTAATATATATCTGCAAATAAATGATTTTATTTCCGGAATATTAATTTGTTATGGTATCATCTGTACAGTATACTTCATCTGCAACATAACCCTCGGATCCATCTTCACTGTGCCACCATTTATTTCCTGGATCAAACACCGAGCTGGCTTCAACATTCCGCTGTTACTGCCTTTCTTTTATTGGCTGCCCTACGACCCCTTTATTGGGAATCGATTTGAGATAACATTGATTCTTCAGGCGTGTCACTGTAAGTATGCACTTTACATTAATTTCAATTCTCATAAATAGTTACGGATAAAAATGGTTATTATGGGTTATCCCTAAGAGATAGACATATACCAGCCGGACGTTTTTATAGACCTTTTTAAGGTGTACAATACTATAGTACATTATTTTGATCCATCTCGTAGGGTTCAGTCAGCGTTTGCAAGTTAACCGAAAAAAATGTGTTTATACGACATCACATTAAAAACCTCTAAAATTATCAGTGTTTCTCTACTATATTATGTATGTATAATACATATAAACCTTCCTCTTGAATCACTCTATCTATTAAAAAAAACCGCATCAAAATCCGTTGCTTAGTTTTAAAGAGATAAGCATACATAGGGACAGACAGAGAGAATGTAGTGATGATGTATAAACATTAAACACTATCAAAACATTTATTTACAGTACACTTCATTACTGTTCATGAAAAAAGTAAGGTGATTAAAGCAGGAAGGATATCATGTGTAATTTGGGATATATCCTAAAATCTCGAGGATGGGAAGCTCAAAAATTAACCAATCTTCTTTTTCTATTTTTTTGAATCTTTTAAAAAGAAAACAGAAGAAATTTAAGTAGTGTTACAAATAAATTAGTAATTAATGAAATAATATTTAAAGAAAATACTTACTAAAGCTATATAACATTTCTATATTTATAGGATAAAATATCCTTGCTAACTTTTTCTACAAATATACCTGTAACATTCTTCCAATACATATAAGACAGACTAAAATTCCGTTTTAAATTTGTTTTTTAGGTTTTCTAGCAGCATTTTTCATGTTATCAGGAGATTTACTATTCTGTATATTTCTGAGTCACATCACAACTCAATTCTCTTTACTAGCAAATAGAATCAATAAACTAATATTAGTCCCTATAGACAATCAGCTGATTGAATCTTATCCACTTGGTAAGTTTTTATTTAAATGCTTTCTAAAAAAACATCATACAGATATCTATTGATAAGATGAGGAATTCTAGAGTATAATAAAATTAAATAGGTTTAAATACATTTTTTTAAGGAGTTTACAGCAAATTACATGATGAAAATGAATTCGATAATGAAATGAATGAAGAAGAAAAAGAAAAGAAACTCAATGAGGAGCTTATTGCAATTATTCACAGACATCGAGCTTTGATTCGGTAATATTTCGCTTTTTTAATTGTAAAAGTATTGTATATTAATTTTTTAGGTTTAGCATATAAGTCTTAAAACTTGAGATTTGTGGAAAAATGTGTTATAGGTATTTGGTAAATATCTGTTTGTATTATAACATGTATTAAATTTAAGTAAGAACTTTCTAAACAGCAACACAAACTAGTTTTTTTTCATCACTATTTGATACAAAGACCTTTTTAGAGTGAACAATAAAAAAAAAATTGATATTAGCTGCGCCTCAGCATTAAAAGCTGAAATTTTCTGAGATGGTAGTTTGAATGTTCAAAATGAAGTTATACCTAGAAATAGGGTTAATTTAGATTTAAGTAATAAGACAGCTAAATTAAATTTGTGGTTTTTTCAGGCTATCTAGTGATGTAGAAAATATGTACACGTTTTCTCTTCTCGTCAATTTTATTAACAGCTCTATTATCATCTGCTTCTGCTTATTTTGCTGTGTTGTAAGTTTACCATTTTAATATATAAAAAAGGTAACAAAATAATAATTTGTATCTTTTGAGTAATAATTTATGAAACGGTTTTTTTTTCGTGGTCACAGGACAGGCCCACGAACACAATAAAGTATTCGAAACGTCAGAAAATCAAATAAAAACCTTCACACGATAAAAACCGTTTTATTAAGTATTACTCAAATGTATAACAATCGTGAAAATCTAAGAAATCAATTTGTATACTTGTCTATGTGTGTGTATTAACATTACGTAATAACTACAGCACAAAATTGGTTTCGGTATTCACAGTTGTATTGGTAATTAAACATAGGCTTTGATCCTATTACAGGTTGGGGAAAAAGTTTTTTCGCATTTTTTAAGAAAATTCAAAACATTTTTTAATATAGTTTATTTACATTTAACTACAGTATGTAGGTACCATTTTGTTCGATAACTTTTTGCCATCTTGTAGGTAGGGACATGATCCCATTGCTATAGAAATTTTGGGGCTTCTGATCAAAAAACCGCGACAAGTAGTTTTGGCAGTCCTCTCGTGATGTTAACCTGACACTGCCTAAAGAATTCTGAAGAGACCGAAACAGGTGGAAATCTGGATGCATTAACACCTCCCAGCCAAACTCTCTTAACTTTTTCTGAGTGGCTAAATATGTGTGAGGTCTAACGTTATTATGATGAAAACCACACCCCTTCTGTTGATTAATTCCGGCCCCTTTCTCTCAACTTCTTGCTTTCATCGCATCAGTTGTTCGCAGTAGAGTTTAGAATCGATGGTCCTGCCTGGTGGTATCAGCTCATAATGAATAATGCCCACCACACACACAGCATCACCTTGTTGCGAGTTAACCCGGGTTTCACCACAGTCTGTGAAGCGTGACCGGCCTTTGACCACGACCTTTTTCGCACGTTCTTGTCGTACGTGATCCACTTTTCATCACCAGTTATCAGCTTCTTCATAAATGGTTCGATTTCATTACGTCGTAATAAAGAATCAAAAATGAGTACACGGTTCATAAGGTTTCTTTCAGTGAGCTCGTGAGGTACCCAAATATCGAGCTTTTTTGTGTACCCAGTTTTTTTCAAATGCGCCAAAACTGTTTTGTGGTCAATTCCCAGCTCTTCAGCTACGTCGTAACTACTGGTATGCCGATCTTGCTCCATTTTTTAAAAAATGGCATACATTTGATCCGTAATAGGGCGACCAGAGCGAGGTGCATCTTTGACATCAAAATTTCCGGATTGAAAACCAAATTTGTGCTACTCTCACAGACACTGCACTTGGTCCATAAACATCGTAAATTTTTTTCGCGGCTTGCGTTGCATTTTTACCTTTTTTGTAGTAAAATTTTAAAATGTATCGATTTTCTTCATTAGATTCACTCATCTACACAGTACGAAAAACAAATAAAAATCACACATTTTCCTAATTTGAATTTGGAATTATCTTCTTTAAAATGTAAACTTTTAATGATACCAAAACCAGCCAGATACAAATAGTTCATACAATGCGAAAAGACTTTTTCCCCAACCTATTATTTATACCGGATTTCATGACAAAAAAATATATTGTCATTAAAAAATGTTTTCATTGATTGATTATTTCTCTTTTAGTTTGTTGAAAAATGGAATGAGTTTCTATACAAAACATTTTGCTTAACAGCAATATTACAAATTTGGATGCTCTGTTGGTATGGACAGAAATTACTTGACACGGTAAGAAGAATATTTTTAAAAAAATGGGACCAATCTGTAAGCATATACTATAAAATATAAAAAGAAATTTCTAATTCGGTTCATAAATGACGGATTTCTGAGATATAAACATTAAAAAGATACAACCGAATTGATAACCTCCTTTTCTTAAAGTCGGTTGAAAATGGAAATTTTATGAAATAGTGTTCAACATTTTAATAAATTCTATTGATAATGGAGGAGGTACGAATACAATAAGGAATGTGTAAGAATACAATTCCCCTCTGTCACTAGGAAAGCATCTCGTAAAAGCCGACTAACCCGGCACCCCCTTGGTGGTATGGAATCTATTCCCCGACTGGCTTTCGACCACTAGCGTGCAAATCCGCCGCCAAGTGTCTTGGTTGCCAATTAATGCTGCGATGTCAATGAAGTCGTAGTCCATGCTCAGGGTTCGCTGAAACCATAGCATTCTTCTCTTCATCCGTCTCCGTCCGTCCGTCTGTTTGTTTGCCCTTCGTTTGTCTTTATGGCCCACGCGTTTTCCCTCTATTTTATTATATATACTCCATTCAGCTTCCCGTGAGACTAAACATAAACAATTCACAAAATGGTTTTTTACGTACGTTAAACAAGGATTAAAATAATTATGTATACTTATTAAAATACTTGTCAAATGTGTAGTAATTTTTTATCTATATTATTTTCAAAACCTGAAACGCAAAAATGACTATTGTTATAGGTTCGCCATATAAAAAAAAATCGCAATATCATTCTTTTTTTAGTCTTACTGCCCTACTAAAGTCTATGCTGTACGGTGTAATTTTGCTCTTGCCTTTTCCAGTATGGAATAAAAACAGAGAAAAAAAATAATCTTACTTCTAATGTAGAGTATTCAGATTCACTATTCTTATTGTCCCATGGCCATATATATAAAATACCAAAAAAATTAAATTAGATCGTACATATAATTCGTTCATAAATATTGGGTTAAAGAATTAGATGTTATTATTAGTCGGTTATTTAAATTGTTTTCTTTTTCAAAATTATTTAATTGTCAATTTGTATGTGTAGAGCACTGGAGTAGCAGAGGCATTATTTAACTGTGGCTGGTATTTAGCATCTAATAAAATAAAGAAATCTATACTTATAATGATACATAGGTAAGTTTATGTTGTTTGTATTTTAACTGTCAATGAAACAGCCATTTTTAATTCTATTTTAAATTTCACAGATCTCAAAAACGAGTTTACGTAACAACTTATGGATTTTCTGTTATTTCATTGGAGAGTTATGCTACGGTAAGTATTCACCTTAAAAATTATTAAAATAATTTCATGAAAATGGCATTGCATTTGAAAATCTACCATTTTTGATTTGTTTTGTTTTATATGGTTTATGAATTATATTTAATTTCTGTTATATCTATTTTCAGATTCTCAAGACATCTTGGTCATATTTTACTCTTCTTATTAATATGTACAAAGAATAGAAATTACCTAGATTTTTTTTTTCATTAGATTAATTATAATATCACATATTCACGAAATCTTGCACAGTATTTAAGATTAAACATTGTTATTATATTTTACAAGTTTTAAACAATAGTAGAAAATAACACTATTACAAACTATTTTCGACAATTACTAATCTAAGTTAACCTACACAAAACTTTTGCATGAAGATTACCTACGTACGAATAAATATCTATATAGATTACCTACAGACATACAAACACACTGATAAGTTGTTTCATACATTTCTTTTTTGAGCTTAACTGTAGCATTAAACACATTTCTAAACTTATAAAAATCAAAATATTTTTTATGGTTAAATGAGTAATTGAGACGGAAAATGGGAAGAAACGCAAGTTATGTAAGTATTACAGGATCTATAAAAAAAATTATATCTCTTCATTATCTAAGTCGGTTAACAATTACCTACAATTGTAAATAATAAATATCGCAATTATTATAAAAGAAATGGAGTACAGTGTTAATAGTAGACTGTGTAGAATATTAGACATTTAAATTTTTTATAACTCCTTTAAGGCGAATAGTTCTACTTATAAATTCTTTATACATTTGAGAATATTTTTTTCTAAAAATTACAATGAGAAATGTTGCCTGACCGTCCCTTGATTTAATATAGCTGAAGATTTCTTTCTCATTCTAATTTATGTTGCCTTTGTGGAGATTTTGTATGTTACAGTAATTTATCGTTCTTGTATTCATCCTCTTTTAACCCCCAACGGTATACCATTGAGGTTAAGTTTAACAAGTGTGTATGTCTGTGGCGTGTAGCGCCCAAGATAATGGACCGATTTTGATGCGAATTCATTGAAAGCTTTTTTTGTAATGTTTTTATTTGACATGGCAAGGTTTATATGAAAGAATTTTTTTAAGAAAATCTTTTAATAAAATCGGAAATAGTGGACAGTTCTACTATATGAACGCTTCGACTAATCCAATGAATATGTCTAGATAAAACATACTCAATATTTATTTTAAATTTATTTGCTTTAGATGAGTGGAAGACTGGTCGTTATTTTGAAAAATATAACATTTATTATCATCTTATAGATATAGAATCTATATCAATCTGAGTAGTCTAACATTGTAGAAGTGGAAGAGTTACAATAATTAATAAACTTTTGTTCGACGGCTAGAATACAATTCTCCTCTGCCGCTGGGAGAGCATCTCGTAAGAGCCGAGTAACCCAGCTACGTATCTAGTGGACTCTGGGCTCTTGCTCAGGGTCCGCTGAACC
This sequence comes from Limenitis camilla, assembly GCA_905147385.1. Lineage (NCBI taxonomy): Eukaryota > Metazoa > Arthropoda > Insecta > Lepidoptera > Nymphalidae > Limenitis > Limenitis camilla. Next base: position 7,069,678 of record LR990248.1, read on the forward strand.
CGCAGCATTTTTTTCTTCACTCCCCTCCCCACTCTATCTTCGAGGATGCAACGCATCAACAATACAAGGGGGTATCTCTTATTTTACCGATATCCATGGGCGGACAATTAGGTAGACCATCTGCTCGTTTGCACCTTACCTATCATAAAAAAATAGTCGAAGTAGATCATTATGAAACATATAGCAACGAACAGCAGTGGAAATAGTGTTTCGAAAGGAGTGCACGTAATAAGTGTGGAACTGTGCAGATTGAAAATAAGTACTGTAAATATCGGAGACATGTAAATATTGCGAGATCGTAGTGTAGGATTATTTTTGAAAAGATTTAATTGGGCTTTTGTGAACATTCTAAATAAATCCTTTACCAACGAAGCATCTATCAATTTGTTCCAATCCAGAATTCAAGCTCGTAACAATATATAATACAGAAGAAGTAGGTGTACAGATTGACATTTATCCAGTATTGCGATAAGATTTTAAATGACACTAATAACTTATGCAGAATTTTTTTTCTGTAATTTTATACATAACCTTAAAATTAAAGGAATTTCGCACTTCGCAGTAGACCTTTATAATTTTAATTATTAATCACTAACAAAACATCTGTATAACAACTTTTTAATAAACATAATATCTATTTTTTTCTCACGCGTCTACTATAAAAGACTAAAGTCGTAGAGCAAAGTTTTATATCCAAATCCAACAACAGACATGGCGTTTATTAAAAAAGTAATATCAAAAAATATCGTCGACATTGAAGAGCAAGAAAAAGTACGTTTCTATTAACATTATATTAAAACTGTTATAACTTTTAACTATTTATAAAAAAATCTAATCGAGTTTTGCTGTATCTGGATGTAATTATTAAACTTAATCTAATTAACACCTTAATAATTGGATTGTTCTAGAAGTTGAAATTAATTTTCTATTTATTTTTAATACTTATGATTTACAATCACCACTCCTTTTTACTCCCTTGGTACGGGAGCCAGTGACAGATTTTCATAACCAAGCCAAGCGTGAGTTCAACTTCGACTTCGTTCATTCACTTACGAATGGGAGGAAATGACTGAAAAAAAAAATTTCTACATGTTTGGAAGGCTGCCACTGCTCGCCCCACCAGCGGAATCACAACTGACGGTCACGAGTAATCATATTATTAACCCCTTATGCAGTATACGAATTTTCATTTGAGAGGAAATGATTAACCGAATTTGAATCTGGCTCCCGTACCATATTGATAATAGAAGGATTGCATTGTCAAAAGTGATACATCAGAAAATTTTCTTAATTTGCTAATTTATCCAGTTAACTTCCTTACCTTTTTTCACATAAGAACCTCCCTCTGACAAACACAATAAAAAAAGATTTAGCAAATCTGTCCAGCCATTCACGAGTAAAATATTATCTCGCCTTAACTTAAATTCTAATTTGCATAAATATAATAAAGCTTAAGGGTTTGTTTCTTTGTTAATTTAAACGCTTATCTCTGTTTACTAGTTACACATAATACAAAATTTGAGGATTTTTATGAATCGTGTGTCCATTCTATCTTATGGAAATTGTAATCATAATGTATTTTTCAGGTATTTGAAGAAAAAGTAGACACTTATGATGCAACTTATTCAATAATAAATAAAATATTAATCAGTATTGGTTTGCGTATTACGCGTACTGATACAAAATTCGCAAGGTAATAATTTTTTATATATTGTAAACAATTAAGAGTTCCGTGTTTGTTCATTACCATCATCAAAAAGCTGTTGTCACATTTATAAATTATTTTTTTTAACTTTCAATATAACTAACGAAACACTAAGGATAACAAAATTTAATATAAAAGTTCCATTTTATTTATACTTATACGTTTTTATATTTTCCTTTCCTTTATGAGTTTTATCCAAGTCCAATACCATTTTTTTAAATATTACTACTAGTATTCCTTGACCCCTCCTTATGTTAGGAGGGGGCCACGTCTGTAGTCCAGTGACTGGGGTTGTCAATAACGCTAAACGATTGCACTTGACTTCCTACTAATATTATAAACGCGGAAGTTTGTAAGAATGTATGTATGGATGTATATTTGTTACTCTTTCACGCAAAAACTACTGAATGGATTTTGATAAAAATTTACCATAATATAGCTTATACATCAGAATAACACATAAGCTGTAATTTATATTGATAAAGTGTGAATTATCCAAAATATAGTGGGTTCCTATAAATATGGCTTATTTCTTTGACTTTTGATGTTGTTGATTATCGTTATACAGACTTTTACGAGAAGTTAGATTTATATTATAATTTCAGTATGTGCTGGAATTTTTATTTCTGGTTTAATTTTGTCAATCTCAGCATTGCGATGTCTATGGAAGCTGCCAATATGTTTCTGATGGCATTTGTGGGGACTTTAATTGATTTGTTCACCATGATGCCGTGTGTTGGATACGTGTTTGTTGGTTGGTATTAAACAATTCGTATAACACAATAGTATTTTCAGATTTTATTTGTTTATTTTTATGTTTTGCAACTCTGCAAGATATAACTTGGAATATATGTCAAATTTTTAAAAGATAATTCTCGTAACAATTATTCAAATTTCTTTAATTTTTGAAATGTTTTTCATTAGTTAGTTTTTACAATCGATCAGGTTTTAATTTATTTTCAGTTAAAATTTGAAACAAAACTAAATTGAAATACAAATCTAAACTTTTGTTAATTTCAGCTGCTATAAATATGTCTGTCCGTTAAGATATAATACATGGAGCATTTCACGTCAAGCGGACAACCAAAAAAAAATGAAGTCGTGAATTTTGTTTATACTCTGGTCAGTTATACTTCTAGGTGAAGTGACGATAAAAAATTGTGTGTATACATCCACTTCACCTAGAAGTATAACTAACCAGAGTATAAATAAAATTCACGACTTAATTTTTTTTTGGTTGTCCGCTTGACCTAAATTCCCCACATATTTTGTTCATTTTTTTATTAGTTGATAGTTGCTACAAACAATTTTTTACTTAAATTGAGATGATAATTCTGTCTGATAATTTAGTTTAATAATAAAGTATTTAGTTGTAATAAATTCCCTTCAGTGTTAACCAAAGCCTACAAAATCAAACGTTATGGCTTTGTTTTTGAAAATTTAATATATGAATTACGAGATATGTGGCCCAACGGACGCATCCCTGAAGAAGACTTCAATATTGTGAATGAAGCACTTAACCGACTCAGATTTATGATTAAAGGTATTAAAATATTATTTATTAATAAAAATACACAGCCTTAGCCTTAGCCATAAGCCGAATATAATTACAACCCCAAATTACAAAGTTCGAAGGAAAATAATAAACTTAAAGTTCTTAAGGGGCACACCTAATTGACTGCCTAAAAAAGGGTATTTCTTGTAAAATTTTAAGGGTATACATATTTTAAAAATACACAGTAAAATTTTTGAAGAAAAAAATTAAATATTTTTCGAGTTACACGCGATCTCCGACGGCGCTAAAAAAAGGTTCTGCAACTGCAGTGATTCCGTCCTTCTCCGCGGATTAAACCTAAAAAAAAATCTTGTTGAACTAGATGATATTGTACGTATAATGACCTACGGTCAAAAAAAATCAAGAATAGACAAAATAAAGGCGTTTTTTAAAAAAAATTGAATTTTACGTGGGTAAATTGTGGAAAAAAAAGGCTTTTAAAGATGACATCATCGTATTCAAAATCATACTTACAGCTAATCTGCTATTCCAGGCCCATATAATTTACCTTCCTCTTCTTTAAAAAGTGCTTGTTGAGCTGAAGAAGCTCTTCTTCAAGATGATCGAGCCTCTTTTAAAGAAGCCCGTTGGCGATATTCAGCGATCCGTAGCCTCGTCTCGTCCTTAAGATCCGAATAATCTCTTGCTGCAGGTCCAACTATCACTCCCATTACATTAAATATTTTCAAAATTGATGAATAACCGTCATTAAGTATTAAAGTTGCAAAATTATTTGATAATTCGATAGTTTTGAAGCCATTGTTGTAACTTTCATTTCTTTATACATTTCGTCTGCATTATCTTGATTTAATATAATTGCCAAACCATAATAAAGGGGGGTATATACCTGAAAACTGAATAGAAACCGGAATCGTATTGCAGTGGTTGGCAGAATACCTCAGGTACGTCCCTAACTGCCGAGCGGCTACTCTTTAAATGGCTGTAACTCACAAACTATTTGAGATATCAATTTGAGATTTTAGTATGTTATTTTTAAAAGTATAACCTATCGAAATATGAAAAAAAACGATTTTCCAAAAATTTCACACTTGGTATGCCCCTTAATATCTATCGTATGTATATAGAACCGTATCGTACCATATCGTATCGTATATAATATTATAGGTAATATTGAATCAAAGCCAGTTTATAAATATTTATAATTTATGCATATGGATATATGTACCTATATATATATATGTAGCTGTCAATCCTGATTCCTTTATTACATTATGTTTGTGCAATTCTAAAAACATATAAACAGTAACAATAATCAATGGTCAGGCCATAAGAGATATTATGACAGTTCGTTACCAAAAATATACAACACTAGCTGACCCGACCTCGCTTCGGTGAGATATATTAAAGTACAGGTAAAAGTTTTATCGAAATCTCTGGCCTCTCACAAATAATGTTAAACCAATATTAGTCAAATCGGTTGAGTCGTTCTTGAGTTTGAGTGAGACTAAAGAACAGCGATTCATTTTTATATATAAAAAAGAAGATTTGATATAAAAATGGATATATTTTTATATCAAATTCTAACCTAACCTAACCTAAAAGTTTGCAATAACTTCGTACTAAATGAGAAAAGTTCTTGTTTTTGTCCGGCTGAGCTGATAAACTATCCCTTTTATCTTTATTATTTCTATTAGACATGGATAAACATGATTTTAGTTTAACGATTCCTTTACTTAACTGTAACCGGGAAAATCATAATTACTGAAATTAGTATAATATACACACTTATATCCATAATATTTGTTAAATAATCTGTAAATTTAAATAATTTTTTTATTATTAAATGGAAAGATGTTATTCTTTTCAAATATAAGCTTAAGAAGGGAAGGCATCGAATTACAAATATTTCGATCAAAGAATACATTTAATACAATTTTCATCCCCTTATTGCCTACACACAGCAATTTATATAATTAATTTCTGAAACGTAAACATTGTAAATAAATTCCTTACAACTTATTTAAACTGTTTATGTGTGTTATGTTAATGTTTATAACTATTAACTAATAATTATAATGTACAGTAACAACACACTAAATCACTTGTCTCAAGTTACTTAGTATATATTAACTAAAGATAAACAATACCTAGACTAATGTCAAACCATAGACAAGCTTTATTTCTTTTATATCACAACTACGTGACAATTTGTTAAAACAAAAATCGTTGACAAATTATTTTATTGGAATTTTCTTTTGCACAATTTCATTTCGTTGTTCATTTTTTTCTCTGTTTTTATTCCATAATGGAAAAGGCAAAGGTATTACACCGTACAACCTTGTCTTTAGTAGATTAATACTTTATTCATTTTATAGTATTATATAGTATTATTGAAAGCATACACGTCGTGTTGTGTCAAGAAAAAGCGCGGGAATCCCCGAACAAGTCAGGCCTCCTAAAAACACCTCCACAAAACATACCAGAGGACACGGCTTCCTCGTCCTCCCCATTTCCATCCTTTCTCCGCTCTCCCCAACTCTCACTCATTTTAACACTCAACTTTCCCATTAAAACAATACAAAACGATTTTATAAAGACGTTTCCAAAAGCCCGCCCTGTTCGGGGATTCCCGTGCTTCAGTTGTTCAATTTATTTAATAAAAAATTTAGATTACGTACCTACCTACTAATTTTTGTATTAATATTTTTTAATAAATTATAATAATATTTCCTACTAATTTTTGTATTCATAGAATAAATTGATTTTATGACGGCCATCACCAATATATACGATATATATACGCATTTTTAGGTTAATTTTAAGCAATAAATCATACCGATTGTAGGTATTGCATTTATAATATAAGTGTCGATTTACTAATACGTAATAGTCTGATTTGTACCAACAGCATATTTTCTATGCAACATGACCCTGGGATCCATATTTAATATGCAACCAATAGTTTCCTGGATTAAACTTCGCTCTGGGTTTGATGTCCAACCTGTACTGATCTTCTCATACTGGCTCCCCTACGACCCTTTTGAAGGGTATTATTTTGATATTACGTTATTCATCCAGGTTTGGCACTGTAAGTAAAGTAAAAGTTCTCGAAATTTAAATTTCGAATCAATTCGCAATAAAAGTTGATAATTAAACTCATTCCAATATCAACTATTATTGCGATTCGATTCACGATCGTAATTTAAATTTCGTACGTTGATGACCCACATATAATAATATCAATTCTTCTTGTAAATCATTTCACGATCTTATACGAAATTTGAATTTCGAACTACAAAGGGAATAAGATGATAATCATATTGAATCGGCGCCCGAAGGATATCAGTTGTGTTAAAAAATAGTTGTGTTAAAAAATAAAACAAAAACATCTTTTTTTCAAGGATTTTATGGACCGATATAGCCCTTAATTGTTTTCCTCGTCAGCCTAAAAAACAAAATAATAATAATCTAAACTAAACTTAAATTCAAGTCAATGAATCTAAAAGTTTCCGAGTAATAAGTATTTTTCTGATTTTAAAGTTTTTCTGACTTATGAAAGAACGACCAAGATATCCCCTTCGGAGGCCGATTCACAGTGCTTATAGTCTTCAATCGCAATAAAAGTTGATAATTAGCTCCCATCGACATTAATATCAACTTTTATAATAGAGAAGTTTCTTATTTTTTTTAAATATTAATTGTAAAGTAAAGTAAAATGAAATAAAAATTTGAAGGAATCATGAACAAATGAAAAAGTTATGAGACTTTAATATTGTAAAGGTGCATTGCAATTTTACCTAGTTTTTTGATATTTTAATAATTATTAATTATAGATTTGTTTGGTTTTCAGGTTTTCTGTCCGCTCTCTTTATGTTAGTAGGAGATTTATTATTCTGCATATTTCTAAGTCACATTACTACGCAATTGGATTTACTTTCCAATAGAATTAATAGATTGGTATTAGTTCCTAGTGACGATCAGCTTATTGAGTCTTTTCCACTTGGTAAGTTTGCTTGTACCTAACTATACTTCTAACTCAAAAGTAATTGATCTTACGAGAAACATTAGATCTAAAAGAAAAGATTTTAATTTATTTTCCCTCAATCAAAAATATGATTAACAGAATTTGTATCTATTGACTAAAATATATATGTCAGAGAAGAGCGCCGATTTGATTTGTTACAATTCAACTCCAGGTGATGTTCACTCAAAGAGAATTGTCGAGAGACTAAAGTGTACTGCGTTAGTCAGGGAATATAAAGGGACTAGACAATAGTATCAATGCCCAGTGGGGAGAAAGTAGCGAATCCTCTTTGTTATAGTGGGGAGAAGTAAATCAACAAATAGGAAATATGGCGTTGGCGTTCGGATTAATCGATAATCGATTACTCGTTTGAAGCTATCAAAAGTCGTTGTATATGTCGCTCGTATTCCGATTATTAGATAATTGTTTACTCTCTATCTGAAATCGTCGAATATTAAAATGCCGCGACGGAAATGACAACAAGTCCTCTTTATTATTATTCTACCCTAACTATAGCCCAATACGACCTCCATTATTGTACTACCCCGACATATATAAATCTGGACTAATAATAAATTTAAATAATTCTTTAGGAGTTAACTTTGAATTACAAGCAACAAAAAAAGATAATGAAACTAATGAGGAAAAGGAAAGAAGAATCAATGAAGAACTTATTGCTATCGTTCTCATACATCGAACATTGATACGGTAATTTTTTTTCATATACATATATGGGAAAAATGATTTATATAAACATAGTCTGTAACTCTCTGTCTGTTACTGTTTCACGCTTGAACCACTGATCCGATTTTGATAAAATTTGATACAGGGATAGAATAGAGCTTGAGAAAGGACTTAGACTATATTTTATTGCGAAAAAAAGGCTCTGAGCGGTTGAAATAGGGAATGTAGAAAGATGAAGAATGCTTGTTGAGCTGTGATTTCATTTGTCTTTGGGAATTAGTCATATATACTCTGGTGTTGAAAACAGCGATATAGTGATATATAGATATAGCGAATAAAGTGTAAAATTAAATTAAAATAAACGTGGTAAATTGCACCCGGGCGAAACCGAAACGAGTAGACTAGTAATAAATATTAGAATTTCTAAGTCTACACATTAGCCTGCTTAAATTTTGATCAGCACACATCAAAAACTTGACAGGTGGATTACATTTAAGTTAGTTTACTTAATTACAGTTTATTATATAATTAAAAATAATTGAGTAATTTCCAGGCTGTCTGGCGATGTGGAAAACATGTACACGTTTTCAATTCTAGTCAATTTTATTAACAGCTCCATTATCATTTGCTTCTGTTTGTTTTGCTGTGTTGTGAGTATAAAATATTATATTACCATTATTAGTAAGAAATTTTATACTCTGAGTTAACTATTTTTTTTGCTTACTGAATTTCCGACATTATAATATAATAACTTTAAAAAAATTCATCATTTTATAAATATTTTAAAGTCAAATTATAAGGAATTTTGATACAAAATTTCGCACTGACTTTTCATTTAAACTTGTATAAGCATAAACTTTTTAAAGATTTTCCATTATTCTTAATATTTTTCAGTTTGTTGAGAAATGGAACGAGTACAACTACAAAATATTTTTCATAACTGCAGTAATGCAAATTTGGATGCTTTGTTGGTATGGACAAAAATTACTTGATGCGGTAAGAATAATTAAAATACTTTACACATTTAAAAAAAAATTTGAAATCCAATAAAATTGATTGAGAAACACATTATTTAAGTTTACGTATTTTAGCGCGGAACTATTGTGGGCCTCTGACGTCATTTCACCTATAGTGGACATCGTCGCTCTAGACCGCTTGCGCTTCTTGTAGATATTTTACGTACAGTTGTTTGTTGATTATTTATACGTAGTGTTGTTTTTATTTTAGAATAATGGAAAAGAACATTTCGTAAAAGGGCAAAGTAATGGAATTTTTTTCTTCAAATCCGTCTTATGTTGGTGCTGTAAGCATATTTTTTAGCCCCAGCCATTATTATAATAAACAAAACAAGACACGAGCGGCGAAAATAACAGCACGCCAATGAATATTATATAATAAAGTGATTACACGTCGCGTCAACTAGGTGAAGTGACGTCACACGCTGGCTGCCGCATGAAAATTATTGTTACAGGTTTAAAGTCCCATATTTTAATGATTCTTTTAAATTTTTTTTTAATTTACTTTAATTTTTAAAATTAAAATATTAAAAACATTGGAAACTTACCACAAAGGTTACTTTTTAATATATTATTATTTTCATTGTAGAGCAATGGCGTAGCAGAGGCTTTGTATAACTGCGGTTGGTATTTGGCATCAAACAAAATAAAGAAATCTATTCTTATTATGATTCATAGGTATATTAAGTTTCCTTTATTAAAAAAATTATTACATACTAAATATGTACTAATTATTTTTTCATTTCGTCAGATCACAAAAACCTGTTTATGTAACAACTTATGGATTTTCAATCATTTCCTTGGAGAGTTATGCCGCGGTATAAAAAAATATTTCTTAAATTATTATGTTAGTATCAAATACAAATATACAATAAATTTTCTATAATTTCAGATTCTTAAAACATCGTGGTCTTACTTTACTCTTCTATCAACGATGTATGAAGACTAAAATTTTAAGCACAGAAGATTAAATTTATTACATAAATGTTACGTATATGATCAATATTTTAATTAAGCACCAATAATTGTAATTCATCTTTTGGGTTAATATTCAATAAAATATAGTAGAAATTATTTTTTTTTACATTTATACTTCACAATCATCATAATCTTTATAACTTTACAAAGAAACGTTCTGCCGTCTTTGCTGCTAACAACACTGTCATCTATATCTATACTATTATATAAAGAGGAAAGATTTGATTGTTTGTTTGTTGCGAATAAGCTCGAAAAGTACTGAACCGATTTTGAAAATTCTTTCACCGATAGGAAGCTACATCCTTTCCGGGTAACATAGGCTATGTGGTGTTGCCATAAATACTCTAATTAAACAGATATGGCCATTTAAGTGCCATAAGGTGGTAATTTTGTAAATTTCAGAGTTTTTCAGAAACTAAAAATCCGATTTCAAAATTCTTTCACTGATAAAGGTGATTTAGTGTTGCCATATTAATTTTTTAATTAATAGAATATGGCCATTTTGTTGTTACTAATCCGATTTTAAAAATTCTTTCACTGATAGAAGACTACACTATTCGTGAGTGACAAAGGTGATTTAGTGTTGCCATATTAATTTTTTAATTAATAGAATATGGCCATTTAGTTGTTACTTATCCGATTTTAAAAATTCTTTCACTGATAGAAGTCTATATTATTTCCGTCTCTCATCCTCTTATAATACTATCACTCTCTTTTTTCTCTCATTAATTTTTATCTTTATCTGTTCAGAATGATCAGTCTCCTTTCACTTTCTTTCTTTCGATATCTCTCTCTCTCCCTCTCTTTTTCTCTCATTCGCTCTCTCTCCTTTACCTATTTAATATTATCTTTGCACTGTCCTCCCTCTTTTATTATCTGTTGCTTTTCTTCTATTGTTTTTTATAACTTTTTCTCACTCTCTCTCTTTTTTCAAATAATGAAAAACTACACAATTACAGAGTGACAATTTAAAGACATCAATTATAATATTGCTTTAAATACCCGGAGCGAAGCGAGGGCAGGCAACTAGTAATAGTATATAGTTGTGTGTGTAGTATTGGAAACTACTAAGCGTGCGTTCCACTAAGCGCTCACGTTGACCACGCTCACGACCACGGTTTTTACAGTTCTACAAATTCGTGTGCGTTACAATCGTTAACCCAAGTGCAATGGAGTATGGAGCATTTTGAGCGTTGACGTAAATAATTCAAATGGTGAGACAAAAAGTAATAGTTTTAAAGGTTAAGGTTATAATTTGTAAGTCTAACAATAAACTTCAATAACTATTGGTTAAATTAATTTATATTCATATTTTTCGTTTATTGATTTTTTATATTTATAATAAAAATTAATTTTACCTAAATATGCTTTGCAGAAATATTCACTTCCACTAATAAATCTCTATCCGTATCAAATAAAGTTATTTACATCGTCGCTATTTTTGTTGTTTAAAAATGCCGCCAATTTTTCAACGCTTGTGACGACCCACTTTTTATATTTCTCCCTGAAACTTGACTTATTCAAAAACCTCTCATTATCACCATGGCCCGATCGTCTACTATTTCAGATTTAGGAGGGGCACTTGCGATTACGTCGGTCCGCACCTCAGGTTTTTTGTAAGTTTCTTAACCCCTTTTTTCTGTGAGTTTAAGAAATCAACAATTGTCGTGAATCCTTTCTTTTATTACTTTCTAAACATGTAGGGGGTTATAAGCCCCTCCATGTTTAGAAAGATTTTCCCAGTTAGATCGGTTGATGCCAAAAGATCTCATGTCACGTCCAATGCATTTAATCGCAACTTTGATTTCCCTATAATACGCTTTGCATTTGCTATATCCTCAAACAAGATACGTCTATGAAGGCGTTGAATGTCCATACGATGCACGTCAAAATCACTATAATTACTAGAAAATCAATTTAAGAAAATTTGTGGAATATGTAGAAGTGAATATTTCTGCAAAGCATATTTATGTAAAATTAATTTTTATTATAAATATAAAAAATCAATAAACGAAAAATATGGATATAAATTACTTTAACCAATAGTTATTGAAGTTTATTGTTAGACTTACAAATTATAACCTTAACCTTTGAAACTATTACTTTTTAACTCACCATTTGAATTATTTACGTCAACGCTCAAAATGCTCCATACTCCATTGCACTTGGGTTAACGATTGTAACGCACACGAATTTGTAGAACTGTAAAAACCGTGGTCGTGAGCGTGGTCATCGTGAGCGCTTAGTGGAACGCACGCTTAGTAGTTTCCAATACTACACACACAACTATATACTATTACTAGCTGCCTGCCCTCGCTTCGCTCCGGGTATTTAAAGCAGTATTATAATTGATGTCCTTAAATTGTCACTCAGAGAGAGAGTGAGAAAAAGTTAGAAACAAACAATAGCAACAATAGAAGAAAAATATAAGATATTTTTAAAATATATTTTATCGTATAAATATTTTTTAAAAATATCAATATATTTTTAAAAAATACGACAATTTTACGACGATGTGATGGTGATTCGATCGGAGTTTGGCGCAGTTCGCGATCGAATACATACGACTATAGTGGAGCTACTGAGAGCTTACTCTTTCTACTAGTAGTGGGGATGTGAGTACTGGCCGCACGGAACTCATAAATAAAACATAATGTACATATTTCAACACTTTCTACGCAAAACTCTAACAGAGTGTGGAAATCGTGGGTTAACAAAAGATAGAATAAGGGAATGATTCAGTAGTCCTGCTTTATATATGTACCGAGCTCTTAAAAATGTTAAATTAGATTCGATATTTCGAAATAAATATCGCATATCGAAATTTTGAGATTTAAAATATCGACGATACATATCGATATTTTTTTTGTTTAAATATCGATGTTTTTATATATCGATATTTTTTTCCAAGCCTAGTGACAGTTTCGCTTTCGTCGTGGTCGTAGTTGTTTTGTTTAGCGGCGAAATTATTTTACCAAAATGTCGAATAAACGGAATAAAGAAATACAAGAAGACAGTGAGAGTGAGGAAGAACAGGAATCTGGCAGCGAAAAAGATTCGGACTTCGATTCCGATGGTAATTTCGTCGGGGATAAGGTGAGAGGAACATAACCTACGAAACACATGGCTCAATAAACAAGCCGATTTTAATAAAATACCAAATGTCTAATTATTTACATCATAATTTGGATTACTTACATTATGTGATTAATGTTAGGATTTTTGCTAAAATGTAATATTATGAAAATATTTCGTATCTTTTATTTCATATGTTTAGTTAAATATAATTATACTCACGTTTTAGTATAAAAGCTGAATTTAAATATGGTGCTTCAGGGTCTATCAAAGAAGTTTTTTCAGTAATCAGACAGTTTCTATGTTTCTTTCACCAGACATAAGAATTCTTACAAAGCAGTTGTGACCAAAACATCATAGTTGGGGATCATTTATCTCTTTTAGGGACATACACAGATTCAGGTTATATAAAATCACAAGTCTCCTCTATAATGTTGTACAATACACCAAACATATTCTGTAATTTCGGAAACTATTGATTTCTGCAGTTCAAAATTTTGTGAGTGAGTGATTCTAGTGGGCCTACACCTATCTCTAATAAAATTTTAGAACAAAACCATTGCGTCAGCACTTGGAAAGGTCAGGTATAATTTTTCTTTCTCCCCCCATAATTCCCAAAATATGCGTCAGCGGCAAGAAAAAAATAGGGGGATCGATAGAGGGGACCCCCATCTACCCTAATTACTACCCCTCCCCTCCATTCGTAATGTCAGCACTTGGAAAGTCCAGCCAAGAAGGCACATCTTTAGAATAGGGAACCCCTCCAATTTTAGAAATACACTTAGGATGGTAAATATTATCTAAAAAAAAATATAAACGATATTTCCAAGGTTTTTTTATGAATTTTCAAAAAATCATACTCTGAAAAATATGAATTTCCTGAAAAAATGGATTTGATAAAAACACTTAGGATGATATATATTAACTAAAAAAAATCGTTGTCACTCCTCGGAAATTACTAAAAAAACAGACTTAAGAAATAAACTTAGAATTGTTAGTAACAATTATAGGAAAAAAAAAATATTTCAAAAAAATTGGTGGGGAGGGTGTGCCCTATTCTAAGTACCAAAAAAAAAATAATGGTGTAACTTTGTAAAATTATAAATGGATTAATTTTAGGAATTGCAAGCTGACTTTGAAGGTAGAAACCCTGAGGATTGTGACTTCCATGGAATCAAACAACTTTTGCGACAACTGTTTTTAAAATCTGAGGTTGATCTGGGTGCATTGGCACAATTAATTATCTGTAAGTAATATTATTTATTGTCTATTACATTTATTTATTAATGTATTTAAATGTTATGTCTTTGGACACTATTTTTTTTGTGATATTAGTACAAAGACTATGTCCGTATTGTTGTAGGTCATTCATTTAATAATATAATATTGGATGATTAATTTCATGATCTTTGTAGCACAAAATTATGTCGGAAGTGTGGTAAAACAATGCTTGGACGATGGACTGGATGAAGATGACGATGATGATGATGGCAGTGATGGAGTCTTTGGAATTACAACTGTGATAAATATTACCAAAAGAAAAGTAAGTGTAGAGCATATAATGAATATTTAAAACTTAAATGCCTAATCAGAATTCTTCAAGAAGAAATAAAGAGTTTTTTATCTATACACTAGCTGACCCAACCAACTTCACACCGCTGCAGTCAATGAGTGTCATGTTACAGATTAGCTGAACTGTTGACAACCAATATATATGTCAATCCTTTTTCATTACTCACATTATTCTACATTTTTAAAATCTAAAATTATCCAAATATTGTCGATATACCTTGTCGATTCGAAACCATCTATTAAATATGTTACTCAATTTGAGTGGAGAGTTTACCGTATCGACGGGATGAACATTAAATATTTGACAGTTATGAATCCCATCGACATTTTGTATGAAAATGATTTTTATTTTATTTTTTTTTCGTCAATTTTCTAATGTTTTTAATAGTTATTCTGCTATTTGCGAAGACGAAATGTATAAAAAAAACTAAGAAAATCGGTCCAGCCATTCTCGAAATATAAGTGTTTAACAAACCTGACTTTGTTTGATCATGTTAAAACAGCTAAAATAATTGAAATAAAATATTAATACTTTTAACGGGTTATTGAACACAAAGGGTACTTTTTATGCCAATAAAAGGTTTAGTACAAGAGGGGAGGGTAACAAATATTTAATATAAAGAATAAAATAAGTTTTTATAAATTTTTTTCTTATACCATTTGGGTGGCAAACATGGGTTTTATTTTAATAATTTTTGACCATTTCTTAAAGACCCATGAATGTTTTATTTGGAGAAATATTACCTTACAGTTATAGCTAAATATAACATTTTCTAGGATGAGGAGTGTATAAAACAATTAAGAACATTGCTAACCACACTGGCCAATGATAATGCAGACGATAAAACAAAGGAACTGATTAACAAAATAATGTCTGATGACTCCAAACATGTGGGATTAATTATAAATGAAAGGTAATTAAATTTTTAAGTTATAATATATAAAATAATATAAATAAATAGCAAATCGAGTTTTACATATAAGGAACAGAGAAAAGAGAAGACTATAATGGCAATATATACTCTATAATCTTATCTTTCTTTCTTTTGAGTCGCTATTCCAGTCTACTGGAGGCCTGGTTGTCACAGCTTTCACCGCTCACTGTCTATACCTACAGCCTTTTAGAAACTGTAGTAACTTTTTGACAGGAGCACTTCTCACCTCCTTATAGTTCATAACATACCTACCAAGTATGTTATTGCGCTTGTGTATCAACAAGCCACATTCACACAGGATATGAAGTGGTGTTTCTTCCTCCTCGCCACAAAAGCGGCACACTTAAACGGCAGTGGCCTGTGAGCGCTCATTACATGGCAACCTTTACCTATAATTTATTTAATACAGTGTAAACTCCATGTAATGTCACTCAATTTAATAATAAATTCTCTAAAGCGTCGAATTTACAAGACTTTTGGTTGGCTTAAGACTTCATATATTGGTATGGTATGTGGGCTCCTGTATCCATTCTTAAGAAATATCGATGTTGACAAATTGTCTTACTCGGTTTAAGTTCCATCCTCCACACAAGCACAGACCTCTGACATTTCTGAGTTATCTGTGTTTTAAGTAATTAAATATCACTTGCTTTAACATGGAAAACATTGTGAGGAGATCTGCACTCTTGAGAATTCTCTACAGTTCTCAAAGTTGTGTGAAGCCTGCCAACGTGCACCAAGCCAGTATGGAAGAGAAGTCCTGGCTCACCAGTGAGCTATTAACAGATTATGATGATGATACAATGAAATACCTCTGAGCTGTAGAATTTAGAATTAAAAAGTCCAGTTTACTAAAAGCAATATTATATATAAATATATATGCACCGGTAAGTTAGTCTAAGGTTAACATAACTATAAATTTAAACAGAGAGCCTTGGCAGTGAAGGAAAGTGTTTCAATTGAATGAAAAGATCCTTTAACCCTACACCTTGGTCACAAGTGCTTGTTGATTGTTTATCGGTTCAGTGGCAGTATCTAGGTTGCGTTTACCCAATAGTTCATTCAGCATCATCACCTGTTGTAGTGTTCTTCAATATTCCCCCTCTCCTCCGTTCTTCTCGTCATAAATCTTCGAGTTATATTCGTTGTTTTTTTTTTTTAATTTAATTTTTCAAATCCACTAAATCTTTACGCCTATTCTTGACGTATTCATAAAGAGAAACAGACAATGAAATTTGATAAAAGTAATTTAGTTTTTTTTTTTATTTAATTACAGAATACTAAACATTCCAGCAGCAATCAGTGTGCCACTGTTTGCCTCGCTACAAAATGAAGTGGACAAGGCCCTGAAGAAGAACATGCCGTACACATTCCACTACTTAATGTGGATATGTAAAACATATAAAACTGCTGGAGGTTAATATTACTTTATTTTTTTAAAATACCCTAACTACACTTATTGCTCTGTTTGTACAAACATTAAAAAAGTCCAAAGCTTAAATAAATACTTTTGTTCCGATTTCTGATCTTTCATGGATATTCGTAATCATAAAAATTATAAACTAATGTGAGTCATATATTTGTCTCTTTCTAACAACTGCACTGTTTAGTTTAATGACAAATATAGTTTCATTTGTATTATTTTTCTTAGACAAAAATTACTTTAAAATGTAAGTATTTATTTTACTAATGTACGTACATCAAAATTGTCTTTTACATGATAATACTAGTTATACGCTGTGTTTAATATAATAGCAATGGGAGGTGATGGGGGGAGGATATATGTAGATTGGACTGTGTTAGAATATTTTTTTTTTTGAGTAAGTACATCTAAAAAGTTTCTTAGTTAGAAAAAAAAAGAACCACCTTAAAGATGAGCTTGATATCTTGAACATTGAGTTAAAATACATTGAAAAAAAAAATCTTTTCTTTATTTTCATTGTAATTCGTGGAAAAAATATATTTTTTTTTTTCAAATTTCCCTTTTCGTTATCTTGTAGGAAATTAAATTCTCTACGAAAAAGGAGTCTTTTAATTTTTTAAAAGGAAAAAAGTTACAGGGTTTTAAAAAACCAAAATTATTTCTATTAAATAGAACAACATTCATTTTTATTAATTTATTAGTATAATTATTTTATAATTTTCAATTATACACTGTTTTATCGTGTACATTAATTTTTTATCATCATCTAAAAGGTTTCTTTAGATATACTTACCCAAAAAAAAATATTCTGATGCATTCTAATGTAGATATAATATCCTACTCGGCACGAATTGTAATTATATTTAATTATAATAATTTAAATTATTAAAATATAATATTCCACAGCTATTATGGTCAACTATTCAAAACTAACAAAGTGGAATATAATCTGAAAACGTATTTAAAGTTTATGCAATTAATTAATTATATTGTACAGATGATGAATCAGAAGAGTTATTTGCAAATCAAGAAGAGAAACCGCTCGTGGAGGAGGCCTTGGCCTGTTTTGATGTAGACGTGACGGAGCAGGCAGAACTCTCTCAGTGGGATTATGACGGTGGTGCTATGACTCCTAGTAGAAAGGTATTTATCTCTCTTTTATCTTCCAATACTTTTCATAACATTGGTTGCGAACAGTCGGTGGGCATCACTCTTATACTGCTTGTATTTGGATGATAGTGGTCACCGTTGCGAAAATATTATAAGTATTTAGCCGTTTATGTCCCTGCATTTTGAATTTGTAATATCTTCGAAAATATTTATTTAAGTTTCATGTTGTAAAGGGAAATATTGATCTATATTAAATGCAGAATGTATTTAATGTACTTAATTGGATAAGGATTAATGCTGTAATTATTTAAAATCACTTCGTAAATAAGCCATTATTACTCCTAAAAAGTAAGGGATAAATAAAAAATGGTTATAAATATAATATTTTTTGTAGACTTTTTTAAGGTGTACAATACTGTAGTACATTATTTTGATCTAACTCGTAGGGTCCAGCCAGCGTTTGCAGTGTAAGCGCAAAAAAATGTGTTTTTTTACGATATCACATTAGAAACCGCTAAATAAGTGTTTGTCTAATACTAAAAATGTTTTTTAATTTCAGATTCTCATATTCGACGGCAAGAAATTCAACCAGCTAGTTAGGCTTCTAAAAGAGGAGGTGGAGAATGTTTAAGATATAATCGCTTTTATATGTTATACCTAATGCCATTATTACACATGTATTTACTATTTATACAATAAGTATAATTAAATATACGCGAGCTAAGCTTTACTCATTGTTTTAATTACACTAATATAGTAGCCGGCAGCCAAGTTTAGGTTTGAAAAATAGTGGGGTAAAGTTGCGCATTACGTGCCCGTAGCTATACTTATCATAAACCGTTCCGAAGAGTACAGCCACTATAGGGGATTGCATCTTTTTCTATAAGTCAAACATGCTTCAAGGAATAGAGAAAAATTATATTTAAAATTGTTAGATTTCGTAAAAGTTAAAAAATAATGAATTAATATGTATGTATCAAAAATAAAACTACAAAATATTAGTTTATCAATAATAATTTACGCTTCCCAACATTTTTAAATTATTTTTTTTGACAAGACTTAATAATGTTAAATTGGAATACGCGGCTGAAATACTGTTGCAAAGCACAAACTCGTCTACAGGATAAGATGGATCGAAAGGAATATTTCTAGAAATATAATACTGTGTTACTGATACCATTTATTTGTCTATTTAACTCCTTAAAATTATTTGTATGGCACATTGTCACAAACATCCTAAGAAAAACACCGTAAGAAAGAGACAAAATGCCCTTTAGTCTTGTCCTGCTCGGAACGATTTTTTCCCCCATTACATGTTGAAAACAAATATCAACCTTATGCTAGTTATTGTAAGGTGCATAATTGAGCTTGCGTTCCAGTTATGATATAAATTCATTGGTCTCATGATGAAGACAGTGAGTTAAAAACCAGTGTAAATATCAGTTATAAGTAATAATTTTGTACTGTAGAATCTTACCATACACTCTAACCTAATTCTACTAGTGACGAACTAAACTTTATCCTCCAGGAGCATATACTTGAATTCATTGAGTATAAAGATTAATAGGAATTATTTAATAGAAAAACAACGTCAATATAGTGATTTATTCGAAATAAACATGATTTGACACTAATACTAAGTCTGTAAGACATCTAATAACTCTTGTAAATAGCCAGAGCGTCCTTCATCATGAAGTCCCTGAGGGCGCACAGCCCTTTCAGTACCTTGGTGGTCTGGTCCATCTTCTGTATATCGGTTTCTGAGAGAGTCTTGTCTTGAGCCAAGTAACCATTGACCACGTCTTCGGTTATCCAGTGAGAGGGTAGTTTGTGTAGATTGAAGTTGGAGGGGTCCGGGTTGGCTGGCATTGGTGTGAGGGACTTCTCCCAAGGGGTTATGTACTTCTGCTCGGAATGCAGGCCTTCGATATATCTGGAATTAGGTTTTATCATATTTATTAGGACTATTATGATTAATCCATTTCCATCTATCCTCTATCCGAGAACTTTCCTAAAATGGTGGGTAGGCAAAATATAAATGACTAGGCTTAATGTTATATTTAACTTAATAGAATTGAAATATAGAACGAAACTAATATACACGTCAAAACATTTTTGAAATCAGTCAATAAATGATTGAGAAACATTATTTATGTATTTTAGCGCGGAACGATTGTGGGCTTCTGACGTCATTTCTCGTTTTTGTCCTCTGAAGCTTACGCTGCTTGTAGACGTTTTACGCACAGCTGTTTGTTGATTAAGTAGTGTAGTTTTATTTTAGCATAATGGAAAAAGATTTTGTAAAAGGACAAGGTGATAATTTACTTAAACTTGATATATAACCGCGGCGACTAGGTGAAGTGACGTCACAAATTATTGCTACAGGCGCAATTTTAAAGTCGCATAAATTTTAATGATTCTTTCAAATGTTTGTTTCATTTTACTTTAATTTTTACAATTAATATATTTAAAAAAAAAACTTCTTCATAAACAAATTCGCGGGAAAGGATAAAGTGAAATTAAGTTTTCTTTAACCATCACCCCTTGTTCCTTCGGGCCGGATCACGAGGGATGTAGGGTAAAGAAAAGTGTACTTCTGGTACACTTGGTTCTGGTACCTGGTTCTAAAATAGCCCTGCGTATGATGAACTTTTCTTTACTCAACACGAATTGTATTAAAAAACAGTTTAATTTTTAATTTAAAAATAAAAATACCTGATATAAGCCTCCGAATGAGTTACTCTCTGTGCTCGTGGTGGGGCGTGCACAAACAAGGGGTCGAGACCCGCACGAGCCGCTGGTCCTAGCGCCCCCACTGCTAGACCGCTGGACCCCTCACCACCAGGCGATGGAGTGTTACGAGCCATTGGGGACATTCCTAACATTAAAAGAATCTTTTTTGATATGGATAAAGTACCTTAAGTTCATAAATAGATGGAAATTATTTATTACTATATAATATACGTGAAAGACAAATTTAAAAATTCGATCGTAATCATTTTGATTATATTAAATTCCAAATAACATTCATCGTCTAAACTTTTCTTTATTCACTAGTTTCAATCACATTCAAATATATGAATATCTTATATATAAAATTCTCGTGTAACAATGTTAGTTACCATACTCCTCCGAAACGGCTCGACTGATTTTTATGAAATTTTGTGTACATGTCGAGTAGGTCTGAGAATAGGTCAACATCTATTTTTATAACCCTAAGTGATAAGGATGGGCGACCCCAATTTTTAAATTTTTATATGGCAAAATAACGTTTGCTGGGTTAGCTAGTAAAGTATAAATATCCCACCAAACGAGATTATTTTTTTTCTTTCACACATAACTTACTGTCTTTGTTACCTCTATAGGTAATGAATAAATACACTCTTTGTTAAATAAAATTGGTAATAATATGCATTTACGGATTAAATATACAATACTTTGCACAGTAAGAGAAAATATATAAGTAAAGGCTTATATTATGATCCCACAGTTGGGCAGTCTCCGACTCACTATTTACTACAATATTGTTAAAAAGAAATATTTCTTCAGTAGATAATGTGTGTTGTTCTTCCATGTTCATGGACCCACTAGGGATAAACCGTTGCTACGCTACGTTGGTATGATATTACTGTGCTATAAAACGATAACGTACCTCCAGGTGACATGAGCCCGCTGCGGAAGTTGGTGGAGTAGGACTTGGGCGGCTTCTTGGTGGACGGCACGAAGTTTCTGGAATTACTGACACAGCTCAACAACAGTTTGCGAATTTCATGAAAGTACACCATTATCTCTAGTTTTTATGATTTTTTCAGACGGTCGTACTTACATATATGTGAATAGAAGCAAATTACTAAATTATGTATACTAATATATAAAGCTGAAGAGTTTGTTTGATTGCGCTAATCTCAGGAACTACTGGCCCGATTTGAAAAATTCTTTCAGTGTTAGATAGGCCATTTATCGAGGAAGGCTATAGGCTATATATCATCACGCTGCGACCAATAGGAGCGGAGCATCACGCGGACGAAGTCACGTGAGTCGACTAGTTATTAAATAATTTTATTAAAAGTTACTTATTGAAAAACGGGATCAAACTGATGAAAAATTACAAAATTCTGCTTACGTACTTGAATGTCTTCTAATTATTGTCTAAAAAAAATTTTTTTATATTCTTTGAATCAGTGCATACATTTTGAATATAATGAAAATATAACATTTTTGCTTTTGCCTTTTTGACTTTAATAATAGTAATCGTTTAGTTCGACCATCTTGAATCACAGTGTTAGTAATACATAATCTTAAAAATATTTGTTAGTAAAATTAAAACCTAGCTAACCTAAAAGTAGATCGATTTGTTTACACATGAATCATACAACAATGTTTCAGGTACAAACAATCGAGCCTCTCTGCCAAAGTACTCAAGACAGCAAGTAATTTCGTTTTAAAAAGATCGGACGCGTTGCCTAGTAACGGTTGATAACGGCGCGCGACGATTTGCTCTACATAAAGAATATGGTACACTCTGTTTCCTGACATCTTGTAACTGAATATATACTGGAGTAAGCGTCCTACAAAAAACGATTTAGTAGAAAAGCAAATTTTAACCAAAAACCCTTTATTAGTCGGCTAGTAGGTGTCTTACCGAGAGCGCTCATGCACCGCCATCATCTTCCCGTTGCCCTTGTTGACGTGCAGATCGCGCACGTGGCGCAGCAGCCGCGGCAGGTTGGGGAAGGGCGCCTGCCCCTTGCGCACCCGCGCGCAGTTCCTCCACAGGCAAGGGTACTCGTTGGGGTTGCCAGTGCTAGCGCTAGTATTGCTGTTATTTCGGTAGTGCAGTTGCACGTGACCGGCTGCCGTTGTGCATGTAAATTATATTGATCAGGTTAAAGCAAAAAGAGAAACCATTTATGTTAGACCTATAATATCATTATCACAACCCATTAACAGCCCACTGCTGAGCCGGGTCTCCGGGACATAGGCATAGGCCATAGTCCACCGCGCTGGCCCAGTGCGGGTTTCTAGACTTCACACACCTTTGAAAACTTTAGGGAACTCTTAGGAGTGCAGGTTTCCTCACGATGTTTTCCTTCACCGTTAAAGCTGAATAATTAATTGCTAAAACACACAACTCAGAAGTCAGAGGTGTGTGCCCAGGATCAAACTCGGACCTCTCGAGTAAGACATCACAATTTTAACCAGTGGGCTTATCAATGCTATTACCATAATATAGGTACGCACAATGAGCGATTAAAAGTGATTAAAACAACGAAAAGGAGTTTTAAAAACTTATTAAAAGTATATCTATTTGACTTATAGCCACTTCACGACCGTGTTCATTAGAGTATCTTATTTTTTTTATATTTAAATAAAAAAACTACCAAAACAAACTAAACAATACATTATCCAGATAAATATATATATAATGGTATATTCAATCAAAAATTCAATTTATATAAAGTTATTGGTTTACAGACACATTTTGTCAGGCGTCCATATTTATAGGTCAACAAATAGAATCATTAGGCGGAGAAATGAAACGCTGAAATATAAAATAAATATATAGAATTGATATTTAATTAACTTTGCTATGGTACTCACGTTCTAGCTTACTTTTCTTAGTTTCGATAAACGTTCCGATCACTAGCAGCGTTCAAGATAAAAAGCATTTACTATACACACGATTTAGCGTACATTGTTCTAAATATTCATGGAATTAACTGTAGTTAGCAGTAAAGTGATGATATAGTATAAATGCTTACTATTTCCACCGTCGCCAATACAGTGCTCCATGCAGTCAGAAAGTTCTTCGAATTGATAGTCACATGTATCCCATGCACACTCGTAAGTCATTTCCATGGGGGTCTAAAAGATAAAAAGTTGTATTAGGGAACGTACCCATATTACGTGACTCGTTTTGTGGAGGGGAGAGGGTCTTAGTTTTTTGTCACGTAGTCAATATTTTCTATATAATATGGCAACACTGACGTACATACGCCGAGACGTTCACTGATTGAAAAGTAACAGTTTGTAGTGCAGTGCAGTTTTCAAGCAATTTAACGAGAGGTCGTTTTGTTCTGTTTCTGTCTGACAAGGTGGTCACCAAAGGGAGAGAGAGGTATAAAATATTGTAAAAAAATGGGTCACGTAGTATGGGTATGTTTTCTTAATGCTACAATAAAATTTGCAGGATAACTAAATTATTTTTTGTTTGGTGATCAATACAACATTTTAACTGTTGGGGTTGAACACCTTCTGTTGTCACCTTATAAAGTGTAATTTTAATATATTACGAATATGAATAAGAAAGATGTAAATACAAGTAAAATAATTAATTATAGTTGATTTAAGTTGATTTGATTTCTGTATGGGGCTCCCGCTATGACTTACATGTTGTGACAGCTCCCTCATCTCCTCAGCGAGCTTGGCAGCAGTCTCCTCGTTGCAGCGCGCGGCTCGCTCCTCCCAGCTCTGCTTGGTGGAGGCTGGGAGGGAGCGCCATTCGTTGCCCACTATACGGGATATCTCACCTGGATAATATTACATATATATCATTATAGGCTCAGATGACATGAAAAGGTCTTTTTACCCGACTACGGCGAAGCCAAAAGGAAGGGTTATGATTTTGGCAGTCTATGTATGTATGTTTGTATGTTCCACTCTAGCGCCTAAACTACTGAACCAATTTTCATGAATGAGGTGTCAATAGATTCGTAATAATGGCGCGGATGACACAGTCTATAAAAAACTATACCTCAAATTTTTGACTGATGTATATTATCTCCGTAAAGCTACTACCAACTCTGACAGTCATGAAAAGCCAATTTAGTTGTAATCTTCTTTGTAATTATTTGAAATCCTCAGCAAATTAAGAAGATTCAGAAGAATTAATTTAAAATAATAGTTGACGAGATGAAGAACTATGAAGTTTTTGCCTTAAAATTATTATAAAAACGTTTGTTATAAATCTTAAATTTTATTAATTTTAAAAACAAGCTGGTATCTAATCTACCAATAAATTCACTATAGTGCAAGTCATACTTATCATACTCTAGTCACACACTCACGGACAGAGATTAATATCACTGTATTTTCCTTCTCTTTGAGGAAGTGATATTTAAACACATAAGTCTGAAGAGTCAGAGATACCTAAGATCGAACTCGAACCTTCCAAGTAAGATATCGGAGTTATATTATTTATGTTCCAAAAAATATAGTTAAAATAACATATATTATCTTAGTGATTTGATGAACTAAAACCTGCTTGTTGGTGGTCAGTGATATATAACCCATTTGCAACCTTTTTGTTTATGATTGATGAACAAAACTATTATCATTTCTAGTATCCGTCATGTTTGTATTTTTATTATGCCGAGACCTTTAACAATTGAAGAAAGAGCAGCTAGCTCAAGCAAAAATTGACCTTAAGGTGATGAATCTGTTCATTCCGCGACTGTGCAAATGATTAACTTCTATGTCTTACTATCAGCCTAACGCTGCTCTCCCTTCATTTATACAAACATTTACTTTGTGTGTTTACCAATATTAGTTTAAAGATTCTTACCAAAAGTGGATTCAGGATTATTAGCCACAATAGCCTTCCTGACTTCGCTAGAGTATAGAATGTACCCAGTGACAATCTTCTGTTTCTGCTCCTTCTTTTTCTTGCTACTAACTGGTGTTGCAGTCGGTTGACTGCTTGGGCGGTCTTGGCTGGATGTAGGCGCCATTGATGGATTGTATGGATTGCTGTTGCCACCTTAAATCAATTAAATAAGCTTTATATTAGGATTTCTATTGACTATATTAAATGTATAATAAGCAATAAAAATATTTCTCAATTTAATATTATAACATAAGAATTTCGTTCTACTGACAACATCATATTTTTTAAAATCTTGCCATTTGATACGAGCAAGAAGTGTTACCTATGGATAGTGGTGTAGCTGGAGAAGCGAGGGAGGAGTCATCGAGAGAGTTTTCTAGAATCATCTCCACATCTTGTCCAATTGTTGTGTTGATGAGATTCGTAAACTGAGGCTTGCCGTCCTGGAAAAATACAATGAAATTTTTGACTAAATTATATTCAACATAATAATTTCAATTCTTTAAAATAACTTGGCAAATGATTAACCTAGAGCTGTGATAATGTGAATTCGAGACTAGCTCACTACTGAACTTGATCAATCATAGTTACTTTGAAAGCTTCTGGTTTTAGAGAACTTGGTATATCTAATGGCTATACCAAGTTCTTCAATATATAAATAGGTTTGACCTTAAATAGGCAGAAGTTACTATTAGGGCCTTTATAGCGGGGAGCGCGGGGCGAGAGCAGCGTGATATTCCTGACTATGTTTTCCTTCACTGCGATAGCAAGTAATATTTAATTGCTTAAAACACACACAACTCGGAAAAGTGCAAGGTGTGGGCACAGGATCAAACTTGGACCTCTCGAGTATGACGTCAGTCTTTAACGCTGATTCGCCTGCACTCCTGAAAGCTCCCTAAAATCTCTGACGGTGTGTGAAGTCTGCCAATCAGCACTAGACCAGCGTGGTGAACTATGGCCTAACACCCTCCTCATTCGAAGGAGACCCAGCTCAGCAGAAGGCCATGAACAAGTGAATTATGATGACTGACGAATGAAAAGTAGTGTAATTACATAGTATTTAAGTGTGTTACCGTTACTGAAACAATTACATATTTTTTCCTCTTGTCCCTCGTTATACAGTTTTTTATGGTAAGTCTTTTACGGTGCACGCATCATCGAGTGATGATTATTACAAGTCTGTAATGTTTTACCACAGCACATTTTTGTTGGCAACCCAAGCACTGAGGTGTTTAAATTCAGACTGAAGCAACATTTCTACTCACTCTTAAATATGTAAATATATTATATAAGAATTGTTTTACCATGTAAACATAAATATATATTTACTAGCTGACCCGACAGACGTTATCCTCTTTCTTAATTTTTTTTCTTACGTAAGAACCTTTTCTTGACAATAACAAACACAACAAAAAAAGAATTAGCGAAAACGGTCCAGCCGATCACGCGTGTTGCCGCGACCAAGGGAAATAGGGATTCATTTTATATATATAGATATTGTAAGTAGTTTATGTTAATTAACTTTTTTTTTGTATATGTATTTTAATATATTGTGTAGTATATTATATTTAAAATAGTGTATGTATTAGTATTCATACTTTTTTGAACCTACATCACATCTAAAAATAATATTTTTTTATACTCGAGGATATCTGGTAGAGATCTCTGTTTAGAGTGATAAGTTATCCTGTGTGCTATAAATTTTGTGTAAATTGTTTTTTGGTACGTAAATAAATAAATAAATACTTAAATACTACTATACTATAATGCAAAGTGAGTCCAAACCCGTTTGCGAAGTATTACATACCAATGAATCAGTATTAACGTTAGGATTGAAAGGTTTTTGAGTGAACGCGCTGGAGGTCGCCTGCACTTCTAGCTGCGACGCGAGCGCAGGTGGCCCTAGAGTTTTCGGGAAGTAGTAGATCTGTAAATAAATTATTATATTAGCAACACTCGAGTATATTCATTTTAATATAAAAAATTTAATATATGGTAGTTTTCACAAGAACCAAGAGAATAAGAAAAATGTAATAATGGTTTGTGAATAAATTAAAGGATCGAAATTATAGACAAACTAATTTTGAATACATAAGAATTTTATGTAATATTTCACTTAAAATTATTGAGGTCTCTACATAGACAAAATATATAAAAGATTAAATTTGGGTCTAAAGGAATCTATTATCTACTTGTCGAATAACATAAAACTTTAAATACAAACCTCGTCAACAGTAACGTCCTTGGTATGCTCGAATTTGCGTAAACCAGCCTTGAGCTTCCTCGCTACTCGGTTTGATTCGTCATAAACAGCCTCACATACGTACACGTCACCCTCCGCTATTTCTGTAGGACGACCTAAAACCATAAATGTTACTATTTACTCTCACTCTTTGAGCGATTCACCAACATATTTTCTTTCTGACTCTTTTGTATTGTATTAAGTAATTATCAAAACCAAGACAAACAAATACATACATTTCAGATAATCATCATAGTCCAATACAGCACACTTCCCAACTATGCCCACAAGAGGACTAGTATCATGCATTGTTGTTAGGAGAACTTCTTGTTTATAGAACGGCTAAAATAAGAAAAAAGACATTATTTTTTATCATATTTTGTTCAGCAAAAGGTCAAAATATCTGTTTGACCAACATTAAAAAATAATTCATACCTTGTTAATAATATTTGTCACTTCTGACGGGAAAATCAAAAATGGTCCACGGAAATAACATTTGTTACTGAAAAATAATCACATATTTAATACAATACAAAATAGTAATTTTACAAATACTTTAGCTTTCTATTTAAATCTAAATCTATAATATTGTAAATATTCAACTTATATATGATGAAATACTAACTCTCCAGTCTCCCAGATAGTGTCAACTTGTGCTATCAGCTGCTTCCCACCGTCTGTCACTACATACACATAGTCCCCTGTCTTGATCACGCCAGAGCATACCGTGTTATACTGCTCGTAGTAGGTATTCTCATCATCCGTACCCAGAGGGTTGTACATTACTACATCCTAAAATAAGTTATAAACAAGCTTTTACTACTTATAATTACTTAACACATTAGCCTAAATTAACATCATGCAGTTCCAGTATAGTCCTACATATAGTCGTGGAAATAGCAATAAGTCGTATGTCCAAAAATCAAAGTTTTCAGGAGATAGAAAAAACTGTTCCAACATGTCATTATGCTTCTCAAGCTTCTAAGCAGATGTCAGATCGACTTATTGAGCTTCTAATTGGTTTACTGATATAATAGCTATTGTATGTTGTGCAGATCAACAAGTTGGCCATAGTGGTGCAATAAAAAAACATTTTTTTTTGACATACGACATATTGCGGTATTCATGACGATATAACGCTGGCTAAAATATCTAGTCCGCTATCTTAGACGATCCGCCATATTGGATAATAGAGTCAGATGTTCTAGTCATTTTGTTTCAGATTCTTTTCAGCATTTATTTGAACCTCTACCGTTATAAATTTAGAATAATTCTAGCTCTTCTTAGTTAATCATGCATTTTTATTCAATCTAAACGTTCAAAAATTCAGTTGCAAAATATGACCTAGAAACATTGCAATTTAAAGAAAGATTTTCATATGAATTTCAACACAGTTAGATCCTCTTAATTATAATAGAAATAATTTCTTTAATACTTTTAAAATTTATTGTAAGAAATAATAAAAGTCTTAAATCAATATACTCACAGGCCTCTCTTTTTCTTGCACATTCTCAAGAACTTCCAATTCAGCAAGTTCATCCTTATGCTTCTCCACTCTTTCACGGAACACTGACACTGTCCTGTTTGGCTCCAGCGGCACCTATGAAAAAAAAGCAAATTTAAGAACTGAAATACAGTTGCCATTCTACTTTGTATGTAATCATGGCAAGACTTACATCTCTAGGTATGAGTGTAGCTTCCTTTTCAGCGCCTTCCCACACTTTGATCTTCTTGAACATCCGATTCTTAGTACTGTAGCGACTTTCACACACATACACGTCCTTGTCCAAATATCCTGACAGTTAAAACACAGTAATCAATATCAAGCCTCTTAAATGAAATATTAATTTAATATTTTTACTCATAAATTATGGTCAATTATTTTCATAGTCAAGTATCAAAATCATCATCAAACATTTTGGTATAATTATCAAATTAAATATGAGGACTGTTCGCTACATAAGCTACATTGAATTAAATCGTTTTTTTAAGTTTTATACTTATTAAATTTTGAGGTAAATAAAGAGAAATATTGTAAACATTCTATAGTTTAATAAAAGGTTCAATACTTTTGAATATCTAATACTTGCTCTAGTATATATATAATATTAACATACCACATACATATTAAAAAAAAATGGAGGAAATCAATTAGTTTTCTGCAAAATTTCAAAAAATTAGATTTTAAGTGTACCTACCTTCAGGTCTAAACTTGAAGTACTCCTTGACATTCATAACATAGCACCTCCCAATAACGTGGTCCAGCGGTATAGTACGATGAGTTTCAGTTTTGAACACTTCTTGCTGAAGGAACTTGCGAGTACGGATGTGGAAAGTTTCTTGCGGCCTATTAAAAAAAATTTAAATCTTAAATATTTGTTATAGCTACCGGCACGTAAGTATAGGTTTGTCCTTGAATGCGCACAAGTCAGTATTAGGGGCGAGAGCAGCGCGTCACTCGCGATTGCTTCTTATGCGAAGTTTCAGTTCCCGCGCGTCGACTACGTGACGTCACGCAGCACGCTCACAATGCGCAACTTTCCCCCACTATTTTTCTCAGAGTTAAGTTAGCTGCCGTTCACTATATCAGATATTAGATATTTATATTTAGTTTAATGGTAGGTGTATTAATTCCAGTGAACACAATCGATTTTCCATATAAATAACATGTGAAAAATGTTTTAGATCATCCTTAATTTTTCAAGGAGTACAGAAAGACAAATAAAACAGTCATCTTACCGGAAGTAAACACTAGCGTATATCATCGGTACATTATCAGCATTAGTCCACACACGATCCACTTGTACAATGGCAGGTTCTTTATTGCTTTTCTCTGGTTGCACGTAGACGAAGTCACCTTTGCCGTACTGTGTTTGTGGAGGGGCTCCACCAGATGCCATAGATTCGTCTGTACTAGACCTGTAACGTTCAACACACTGTCATTCATCTAAAAGTGGATGCAAAAGGATCTAGCGGGATAAGCATATGAAAACTGCACGCGTCTGATGAAGGGTTCTTACCTTGTTTTTATATGTACACTAAAAAACAGCTATACATTTAATCTCACACCCCTAACCCCTATATTAAGGGAATAATAGGGGTAAAAACCCTGAACGTACAACTTTTTTCTCGGTACCTATTGATGATAATCTTCATGAAATTGAAACTGTACATGACTATCGATAAACAATTTTTTTTTAGAACTTTTGCAATATTAGAAACTGTAGAAAACGAGAAGTATATTTTTTTTGGGTTGGGACACCTAACAAAAAAATATATCTTATTTGTCAATTAGTTAGCTATTATATGTTAAAATCACAAATGAATCGAATTGGTAGAACATAGCTTAAAAAAAAAAATAAGTCAGTCACTTAGGAGCTGGTAGTTTTAGACATACTGACCTATTGGATGTGTCATAAAAAAGGACACATTATTAAAAAAAACGCACAATAAAATACAGTATGATTTCACTATAGTATGTTTGAATCACTCAGTTGCTAGTTGCTAAACAAATAGTAAAGATGTAATAAAACATTTTCTAACAACAATTTTATGTAATAAATAAGACTTGTTTAAGTATATATGTCTTAGTGGATGACAAGAGTTGAAAAGGGGAGAATAGCAAAGAAGAGCCTTACCTAGTTTCATCTTCATCATCATTCTCTTGCAGCAACTTGCACTGTTTGATTAGCTCTACGCTGGTGGCCACAGTGTCCCGCGTGTACACTAGTGCTGGAGAGTAGAGAGTGTTGCGGCAGAGTTCGTCCCGCTGCATTATGAAGTAGGTCTGCAGTTCCACGGAGTCTTCGAAGATCTGACTGTCCGTGCGAGAGAGACGACGAGCACTAACACACAAAATGTACTATTAAATATGTACCTACTATTAAATATACAATAACTTTTTTCCTGATATACAATTTAAGTAAAACAAAGCTTATATTTTAGAAGTGCAACAGTACAGCTGAGTAAACTTTATCCAATTTACTAAGAAATAGAAAGGAAAATGAAAATTTTAAAAACAATTGTTTTAACTTCATAAACGTCCGAAAAAAGAACTTTATAGGAAAAATTAAAAACAAAAAATGCAATATGGTGTTAGGTTTTTATTGTTAATGTAATTTTATAAAATTATCATTAACAATGTAAAAACATTTTATTAAATCATATTTTTGTAAGATATAGATATTTTTCTTACCGTTCAAAAACCGCAAACATATCCTGTTGGAAATGATCTAGACGTTTATACAATCCCTTATCCAATCGTCTTTTAACTAAATCAAGGGATATAGCTCGAACTTTCTCCCCATTAGCTGCTTCATCATGCTCTGGCAGTTCTGCCATACTGTCTGAGTAACATCTGTAAAATACACAGGCCAATGAAAAACTTTTTCAATCATTTTAACTAATATCTCGGAGATTTAAAGGATGAGAAGGAGGAGGAAGAGGAGGTATATTGTAAACACTACAAGGGGTGATGATATTAAATATCCTATTGGGTAAACGCAACTTACTACTGAACCGATAAGTAATCAAGGATGATCTCTAATAATTACGAGAGAAACCTAAGCACTGCCTTGGACTTGTGACCAAGGTGTTTGTGGCTTAACGACGTCCTTTATGTAATTACAACACTCGCCTCCACTGCTCAGGCTCTCTGTTAAACCCAAGGTTAAACTAGCATAAATCTAACCTAACACAAGACTCTCACGTGACCTTTATCGGACAGCAGTTCCAGCACTAACATAGCACTGCACTTAACACTTTTACTAACACTATCTAGAGACTACTTCACTCCTTGAGAGACCGCGCAAGACTAAGGTTGCGACTGTCGACGGTATATAAAGAATCGAGACTGTCAAAAGACGGAATTCGATTATTCGATAATCGTTTACTTTCTCCGGCAAATACTTACAAATACTTATAACTACTATACATATGTATATGACAAACTGATGTGACGGAGTTTTGTTTTCTAACTTTGTTTGCCTATGATATCAATTGCTAAATATTCAGAGTCTCTAAAACAACTTTTATTGTAAAAAAAATATTAGCATTACCTGCCCTCTTCGTCTTGATGATTATAAACAGAAGTAAACAAACTTAGAAGAAGATCCTGAACTGCTGCCGGCACATCTGGTACAGCATCATCATCTTCACTGTAAAAACCATGAAAAATAAAACCAGAATAGTAGACACAGAATTTTCTTTAATCTTTTGCATTCGAGCGGGTTTTAGTAACAACAGATATCGCGAGTAATCTAAGACCCAACGAAGATTTTGTGATTTTTAATTACCAATTTGAAAAGTTACATTTTACCTTGCATTTTTTAGAGGACGCAATTATATCGTTGGGATGTGTAAGGGGAGGGACAGTAGGAGCTTAACTCCAAGATTGTGGGATTGCAGCCCTTGTCCCGCGGCCGCTATATTAGAAAAAGGGGTGTAAACGCCCTTTTCGATATATCTCCGAAACTATCAATCGGACGGAAATTTGTAGACATAATTTGTAGCAAATCGCATTTTCCACAATTTTGTTTATATTAATTTTTAAAATAAAAAAAAATAAAAAATTATTAACAAAATAGGAGAAAACTTCTCAACAAATTTTCTTTGTTCCACACACATCCCAATAATAGAATTGCGTCCTGTAAAAAACGCAAGTTAAGGCCTAAAAATTGTAACATTTCAATTTACTATATATTTGTTTCTATTTGTAAAGAACTTAAAAAGCAAGCAAACGATAAATAATTATTATGAAATAATTCAGAAGGTCGTATCGACATCACGCGCTCGCTTGAGAGTTAAATAAAATTTTAAAATATCGTACTCTTACCGTAAAACCTGCTTAGTCTGTAAACAAACTCTCTGCAAGATCAGCGCATCCTTATATATCTGCGAATCTGGTTCATTATACTTGCAAGCATTATCGAACATCAAAATGAAATCTGAAGCCAATTCGTTGACGGATGTGTATACACTGTTCTTCAGTTTATGGGCTATTTTTTCCATGTCTATGGGGTTTTTGATAAGTTCGTAATAATCTGGATATTCAATTTTACTTGGTAATTTCATGAAGATGAGGGCTAGTTGACGATTCACTGGAATAGAAGTAGTCTTTAATATTACTAACAATTTATAAATTAGAACCTTATTTTTAAATGACACTACTTCCAAAAAACCTAATTGTCCCAAAAGTTGATTCCAGTTTGGATAACTATGTCACACATTTACTAAGAGGTCAAATAAGTGACATTATGTGTGACGGTAGAGCAAGTGATAAGGATTATGAGGTCACATGTCAAACCATAATTTATTATTTTAATTTAATATTTTCTAGATGTCAGAAGAGTATAAAGAATTAGAAAAAATTATACATACCTTTAGGATCTCTATAATCTCTAATAGCATCATACAATGTACGTAACTTCTGCTCAAACGGCGTCATTTGCTTCGATTTAGTCGTTTTAATGGTTTTAACGGGAGTTTTTCTCTCATAACTACCAGACAGCTCCTTTAACTTCTCATTCATAACGCGTTCTAGTAATGTCGCGTCTTCATATATCATTGATCCTTCTTCATTAAATTGTCGGCAGTTTGAGAACATTAGACGAAAATCGGCCACCATTTCTTCAATACTGTTGTACCGGTCATTCTATAAAAAAGCTATGTTGTATATGTATGTTAAAATAACCGAACTGTATTATTGAGATCTGACGCTTACGAATTTTCAATCAGGCCTCGTTTCCTGATGCGAGTTTAAAATTTTTTAACCATCCCAAAAAAAAGTACACAACGCCGCTAAAGAAGTTTTCACTATAAAAATTCAATCTGGTATACGGTATACAATCCGATTAACATAATTATATGTTTAGAGTATCAAAATTGTTTTAATAAGAAATATAGAAACAACGCCAAATAGCGAATTAATGTTTTGGAAAATAATAGATTTATTTTGGACCCCCAGTTTCACTTTGGTTGTGACTATGACTTACCATTTTTTTAATCCTCTATATGCTTCATCTAAGCAATTAAAACTATATTAATGTGGACAAAGGTGGACTTATTCCAAAATGTATAAATTACTAGTAATTTAACCGATACATATCAAATTTTATTTTATTTACAAACATACAAATGATCGTCGTAAGTATGGGGTTAAGTAAGTATGGGGAACACGTTAAACATACCTTGATGTTAGCTTCAATCATCAGCATGTCAATAGGCCTATCTATCACATTATAGTACTCCGGGTATAGTTTCTTGCTGGGCTTCTCCATGAACAACAACATGGGCTGTCTGCCGTCAGAGCAAGTGAATTCCACCAGCTGCTTAGATATGAAGTGGAGTTTCTTCTTAAGAGGCATATTAGGTTTTGGTACTACTGGTGACGGGGATGATGCTGCGGAAGAAGATGGGGCTGGGTTTATGCGGGGTCGTCCTGAAAGAAAAAGTAGCTTAAATTAAAAAAATAATAACACATGCCAAAAAAATCAGCTGTAACATACAAAAATGTATATCATACAAATCAAACGTCCCCAATGTTTCATTTATAACAAGTAGTTATTCATATTATTTTTTTACAGACAAGATTTTTTTACCTCTAGGTCGCGGTGTACTAGCTTGAGCTTGATTTTTCACAGATGACAAACTCTCATCATCACTAGAAGAGCTTTGTACAATGTCTAGCATTTCTTGAACGCGTTGTTGCATCAATCTTCAGAAAAAAATAAAAATGTGTCATTAGTTGCAAATTACTAACAGTCATCATCATCATCACATCCCATTTATGGTCTGCTGAGCCGGGTCTCCTCGAATGAGGAGGGGGATAGGCCATAGTCCACCACGCTGGCCCAGTGCGTATTGGCAGGCTTCACACACCTTTCGAGAAATTTAGGGAACTCTCAGGAGTGCTGGTTTCCTCACGATGTTTGCCTTTACCCGTAAAACAAGTGATATTTAATTGCTTAAAACACATATAACTCAGAAAAATCAGATGTGCCCAGGATCAAACCTCCCAAGTAGGACATCAATGTCTTAACCACTGCTCTATAACTCCATACGAATAGTAATTAGTCAGTTATGTTGCATAAAAATAAAGAAAGAAGAAATTATATATTTAATCAGTATAAATACATTATGCCGATATCACAAAATCTTAGATACTCTAAGCACATTTCACTCTGGCATTGGAGCTTCCTTGGAGGCAAAAGTAGGTTGCAGAAGTCATCTGCAATCAACTTTTTATTCATCATGACAATTATTAACTGAGTATACTTTTAAAATATTGTTAACAGAAAATCATACGTCATTAACTATGAAATCACAGATGATATGAAGAGGTGACCATAAATTACCCTCAAACTGTAAGTTTTAATCCATACTATAAAAGCTGAAGAGTTTATTAATTTGTTTGGATGAACGCGCAAATCGCAGAAAATATTGGTTTGTTAGTGTTGGATAACCTAAATAGCATTGATAGAGAAATACTGTAGGCTCCGCATGATTTCTCTTTAATAATTTTCATGCATTACATACAGACAAACCTTCCTCTTTAATCGTTCTGTCTATTCACAATTAGACACCCACACTGGATAAATGTGTTAACTTAAGTCACTTTACCATAAAAAAAAATTATTGCATTTCTGTAAACTCAATACATAATTTCTCCTTCCATATTTTTTTCGATTTTTTTATTGCTCTTTTGATAGTTATTAGAGAAATATTTTTTCATCAATGAAAATGAACAAAATACAACTTACTAGAATAAATATATTAATTACCTTTGCAACTTAACAGCATCTCTATACAGTTTAGAAGCAGGCACATTGTATTGCTTAGCATTTTCAAACATTATGTTCATATCTCCGGCCACTTCTGACAGAGTTCCATAGTTGCCTCGCCTTATTTTGTTCTTTATCTGGTTTAATGAAACTGGATTTTTTATTTCTTTATAATAATCTGGGTATACACGACGCGATGGAAGCTTCCAGAATGGATCCGCCATAGGAGTACCTAAACAAAATAGATGTTTCTCATTAAATAAAACATATTTTTTATTAATAATTTTTTCCAGGATATTTGAATATTATTTTTAAATTAAATGCTACTTTTATATTTACCATTAGGTCCCAAATGATTTTTGATGGAATCCAGGAGTTTCCATTGTGGTGAATCCTCATCTGCTTTTTCTTCATCACTGTCACCACTATCCTCAGAATGCTTTGAAAAAAAAACAACAATTTATACATCTTTTTTCAAGTAATCAGAAACACTTCTCAATTAACAAAAGACCAGTGCCATATAACTTCTCTCAATATATTTGTGTCTTATCTGCATCTGGGCCCTGTTATTAAAAATATTAAAACATTCTTACATGATATACCTTAACATCAGATTCAAGCTCAGATCCGGGTGGATCCATGATTGCTAAAGCTCTGCTTGAAGGCACTGGGCCGACACGGGAAGTTCTCTTGCTTCTAATACGCTCCGATGTCTTTGCTGGACCACTTCTTCCATGTTGCTCTATTTCTTGCTTACGGACTTGAATTATCTAAAAAAATAAAAGTCAGTCAATATCTTAACTTTTCAAAACAAACTTTCAATTTTGCACAATTAACAAAGATTTTGAACTAACTTTTTTCAATGCTTTAGCATCTTTATAAATCTGACTGCCAGGCTCATTAAAAAGACAAGCATTCTTAACCATAAGCAAAAGATCTCTTTCTAATTCATTAAGATTTGTATATTCCCCTGCTTGAATTTTCTGAGCAATAAGCTTAAGATCTATTGGAGACTCTATGATGCTGAAATATTCTGGGTAACGTCGCTTTGATGGAAGAAATTGGAAGGTTGGATATATTGGTCTGCCATCTGAGTTTGCTGTCATTACCTACAAAAAACAATTGTTAATAAATACTTTCTAATTTATAATCAGGATTAACGTATAGGCTGCTTTAATCCTTGAAAAATTCATAGGTCCTGCAGGATAAAAATAAAATATTATGTAGCAATAAATTTAATTTAAAAGGAATCAAAAAGGCTACCTTGCTATATTCCGCGGTGGTACGACACAATCCAGAACATTCTATGAATGGTGTGCTCTTCTAGATTGTAGATTTCCACAGATTATAGCGAGGTAACCTTTTTGTTTTTTTTTAAATCATGAATTTCCACAATGTAACGCCTAATTCAATTTAATATTAAAATGTTTTTTGTAAAACCTAAGTACACATTGTAAATTACACCCGTGCGAAGCAAGAGCAGGTTGACTAGTAAATAATGCAAAAATAAATCATTTTAATATTTACAGCATTAAATAATTCTTCAAATATATTGTCCTCCTCATTATTTGTAGAAGTCTCAGACATGTCCTCGGCCACATCTGACCTTCTACTAGAAGAACCATTGCGAGATAGTTTTGAAGTTTTAATTTCTTCACCTAAAATTGTGTAAAAAGAAAATGATGATTATATTATGATATTAGTACACTAAATTTCTAACAATCTATACATACCACTTTCAAGTGCCATCCTATTTTTTGAATATAATTTCCACAGCTCAATAGCATCTCTATATTCCTCAGAATCAGACTTGTAGAAAGCCTTTGCATTATTTACAAGCAGTTCGATATCTGCTGAAAGCTCTTCAATATCTTCATAGGTATCTGTTTTTAGTTTTTGTTGCACCTACATAACAGATGCATGAGTAAAAGAAAAAGTAATAATGCTACAAATTGGACTGATGAGATGCCTTAGAAATTATACGGCGTCCATTAATTACGTCAGGCAGTTTAGGAGTTAAAGATGAGCAAACCAAATACGATTCAATCTTACTATAAAAAGTGGGGTCTGTCTGAATATCAAGTGGAGAGAGTTCATCAAGAAACATAGTAAAACACATTCCTTGACTAAATCTTACGCAATAATATTTATAGTGATTTTTTTTTGTGTAGAATAAATCCAACAAAACTAATATCTGTAGAATAAATCCAACAAATCCAACAAAAATAGTTAATGGATCCCCTTAAAGTAACGAAATGGACAAAGGTTAATAAATATATTAAAAAGACATCATCATCATCAAAACATCTTTATATACATACTCGTAGTAAGTCAATTGGTTGAGATACAACTTCATAATATAGAGGTTCCTGGCGTCGTTTTGGAGCCCGTATAAAAGAATCACACAGTAAGGTACCATCTTCTTTCTTATAGGTTCGAATTATATCATACAATTGCTGGCAGATTTCACTCTGAAAAATCAACATTAGAAATAAACCTTTTATATTATGATACTATTATGGAACCATAATAGTCTTCTTCTTCTTATTTTGTGGACTTGTACCGCTATTAAAAGCATTAATTTTGCCAATGTCAATGTTGGAGTGTAGATAGTCACAGTAAGAATGAGCGGTAGAGTCTTAAGAATTTAAACAAAAAACCTTATCAGAAAATATGTCAAACAAAACATATTTAAAATTTGCTGGTTCAGACAGACTAACATAACTTACATTACAGTACTTTAAAGGTTAAAATTTAATTTACTATTATTTTATTTCATATAATAACATATTATGATGGTAAATGATTTATTAATAATTAAAAATGACTATTTGAAAATAAAAATTTTAAAAATGTGGTAAGCACAAAAGAATCACATCCACTTCCTAAATTCAATTCCATTGATTTTTTCAGTTACCAAATTTATTGTTCCTAATTCTAAAACATATTAAAGCATAAGCTAAAAAGTATATTAGAAGTTCAACCCACCACTGCTCATGGCTCATCTATTATTTAGACAGTTAATAAGCAAGCTGTAAGTTGTAGTGAATTGAATGAACTATAAACTCAAACTCAAAATAGTTTGAATCAATTAGACTTTTTACAAAGTACTTTTGACACAACAAAACTGGTCAGTCAGTCAGTCTGTCTGAAGCTACCACAACTGTACATTAATTAGTGAAAGGGAATGATGGTCTTACTTGTACTTCGAGAACTGCTGCAAGACCATTTTAAATGAAATTTAAAAAGAAATTTGAAGCCAGTTTGAAATTTTTTATTCTTATTTAATGAATTCTGATATCTATTATAGATTCAAAAAAAATTACTTTGATGAACTAGGAAACCAATGAAGTAGGGATTTGATAATTGCTCAAAAATGATTTATAATATGATATATAAACCAATGTTAAAAACGATGCTAATACAGATCCCTTATGGAAACCCGGCGATACTCTTTGGTTTATTTGGTAAGTTCTCTCTTAGATTTGGCTTAAATGTATATACAAGTAGTCTGCACCATGCTACAGTGCAAATTATATATTATTTAATTTATTTATATATGATATATTTACTGGTTCCAACTTTTTCTTCTTTCTAGCTGGTGGCGGTCCAGGGTTACTGAGTTCCACCCCATCATCACTATCGTCGCCGTCAGCACCGCGGCTCGCCCCTGAGGACGCGCGGCGTCTTTTGCTCATTGCTTACAAGTTATAACAATGATTCTTCATTAATTGTCAAACTGTAAATTTAACTCATTTATAATAATTACTTAATATTGTCATATATTGTTACCTATTAAATAAGTTTACCAATCTTAATAATAAAATTACCTCCGTTTACATTTCCAATTTCACGTAAATAAAAAATATTTTGAAAGGAAGCGGCTTGTATTGCCATTCACAAATTAATGAATATAGAAATAAATTATGTTGCCATTAGCTAATGCGAGGCACATAACGATATTTCGTAGCCCGATATATCGATATTTTTAAGCGATTTATAATTATTTATCGACATGGATGGAGTTTTACTTGTACACTTTTGTAAGAAAGGTATTAAATTAAAGTATCGTTACTGTAGCATAAAGGTCAAAATAAAAACTCAAAATTATAAGTGAGATAAAAAAGGGAAAACAAGGTTTATGCCTCGCTTTTTTTATACTTCAATTCAAACTTCACTCCGTGATCCGTCTGCAAGTACTACTTTCAATTCATATCTTTTACCTACACTAACGCTATTACTAATTGTTATTTAATATTTACAGCTTGACAATTTTTTAACGGTTTCTCATGTATTGTAAGCGTAATGAGTTTGTATCATCAATCATCATATTGATTATAATTAAAGGTGGACGTTTAAACGAAAAGCTCTCAGAACAGTCTGCTTTTCAAATAAAATACACAAGCACGCTTGCAGGAGTAAGTCGATTTCGTTTAAACGAAATCCTTTCGTTGGCTGAACCATGCTTCTTTGATTGAAAAAAAACCTTATTTCTATAACTATAAGACTCATTTTAGAAATCACTAAGTATATCCATAATAACCAGCTAAATTACGTTTGACATATTTACGTAATATTTCTTTTGATTAACCGTACCTCATTGTTTTGTTGTCTATACTTTCGCTTAAACGATTTTTCCGTTTAGTAAATACAACGTTAGTGTGCTTTGCACTGTCAACGAGTGTGTACTGTGTCGATGTTCATAACAACTTTCGCGCTATTCGCTATATACATTCGATGTTTTGTTGTAGTGTTTCGTTGCATTTTTGGTGAATTGTGTTAATATTAATTATTAGGTATAGGCTAGAAAAAATATAGTAGTATAATAAACAATGACTGTATATAATTTAGGTTCAATATATTTTAGGTTAGAAGTCGATTAGTTTATAATAAACTAGAGGCCTGCCCTCGCTTCGCTCCGGGTATTTAAAACAATATTATAATTGATGTCCTTTTGTAATTGTATAGTTTTCCATTATTTGAAAAATGAGAAAGAGTAAGAAAAAGTTATAATAAGAAAAATAATAGAAAAAAAATAAAAGAAAAGCGACAGATGCTAAGAGATGGAGGACAGAGCAAAAATAAATATGAATAGGTAAAGGAGAGAGAGAAAGAGAGAGACAGAGCGAGAGAGATAATCGAAAGAAAGAAAGTGATAAGAGACTGATCATACTGAACAAATAAAAATAAGAATTAAAGAGAGAGCATGAGAGACAATGATAGCATTATAAGAGGAAAAGGGACGGAAATACTATCAATGAAAGAATTTTTAAAATCGGATCAGTAGCAACAAAATGGCCATATTCTATTAATTAAAAAATGTATATGGCAACACTTGTCCTTCAGGAATAGTGTAGTTTTCTAACAGTGAAAAAATTTAAAAAATCGGATTAGTGACAACAAAATTGCTATATTCTATTAATTAAAAAATGTATATGGCAACACTATATCACCCTTGTCCCTCACGAATAGTGTAATTTTTTTATTAGTGAAAGAATTTAAAAAATTGGATTATTAACAATAAAATGACCATAATCTATTAATTAAAAAATGTATATGGCAACACTAAATCACTTTTGTCACTCACGAATAGTGTATTTTTTTATCAGTGAAAGATTTTTAAAAATCGGATAAGTAACAACAAAATGACCATATTCTATTAATTAAAAAATGTATATGGCAACACTAAATCACTTTTGTCACTCACGAATTGTGTATTTTTTTTATCAGTGAAAGATTTTTAAAAATCGGATAAGTAACAACAAAATGACCATATTCTATTAATTAAAAAATGTATATGGCAACACTAAATCACTTTTGTCACTCACGAATAGTGTAATTTTTTAAATCGGAATTGTAGTTCCTGAGAAACACTTCAATTTACAAAATGACCACCTTATGGCACTTAAATGGGCATATCTTTTTAATTAGAATATTTATGGCAACACCACATAGCCTATGTCCTATCGGTGAAAAAATTTTCAAAATCGGTTCAGTACTTTTAGAGCCTATTCGCAACAAACAAACAAACATACAAGCAATCAAATCTTTCCTCTTTATATAATAGTATAGATATAGATTGGTATTTAATCTAATATAAATGTGTAAATAAATAATGTAAGAAAAAATCTGATAATGTACATAAAATCGATGAAGTTCTAACTACGCCTGACACAATACTACATTGTACGCTTTTCAACATAAATAACGTACGCGTTTGAAAGACGTATAAATATTTTGCTCAACGACTATAGGTTTTCATAAAAAGCGTTATAAGTGAAAAGCTCTTTTAACAGCAAGCTTACTAAATTAAGAAAACGTTTAAACGCGTTATCAATTTTAAGCCGTTTATACCATCTCTAATTATAATATTTCTTCTCTACCCTCCTCAATTTAATTTAAGCCAAAGAGTATTATTATAATCACTACGTTTTAATTTAAGCTTTTTCTTTAAAAACAAGCTTATTGTTAGCTTATCGTTAAGTAATTTGAGTTTTAAATTTATACTGTGCCAAATTCAAAAAAGGAAGTTTCCTACTGTATTTAATTTATCGATTTATAGTAGTTAACCCAAAATAAATACGTTTTATCAAAATTGTTGTAGCATTTCTCATCTTTTAAAACTTCCTTGGACGGTCAGTGCAGGCGTCCTTTATTTATTTTTACCTTCAAAATTGAAGTTAGAATAAAGCAAGGTACTACATATTCATAAACATGGAAAAGTATTACAAAAATTTTATCCTTTGTGGTGAGGTAGATTATTACTGCCTTTTATGCAAAGAAGCATTTTGTACTAATACAGAAGTGGAAAAACATTTGCGATGGGAGAAACATAGGAAGAATGTAAAAACCCAAGAATATATACCAAAATTTAAGAAAGATTTCATTTATAAGGTAAAGTGACTCACTTTGGCTTCACATGATTTATCTACTATATGTAAAGTGACCATTTAATTTGTCACTAAAACGTGATACAGACAAGGGGACAGGAGTCTTTCAGATATCAAAGGGTGAAAAAGATATAAATCAAACATAACACTTTTTCCTCGGTTATTAGTAAAAAGCAAATCAGTGACAACGAGTCTC
The DNA here is from genome assembly GCA_905147385.1 of Limenitis camilla. NCBI lineage: Eukaryota > Metazoa > Arthropoda > Insecta > Lepidoptera > Nymphalidae > Limenitis > Limenitis camilla. Next base: position 7,113,433 of record LR990248.1, read on the forward strand.
ACCAAAAAAATAGACAAATAATAATCATAAATTTAGTACCTTCCATTTGTTAGGTGAAGTTATGGGGTATCACTAGTATTTTAAAAAAATACAATGTAATAGGGATTGGCCTGTCTTATTGTCGGCTACATGGAAGTTTTTCTGATAGTTTTACATCCCAAAGGTTCCTTACGGGACAACGGGACTGCCAATCTAATAATGGGACAAATGTTCACATTAACTATACGTTGTTTAGGAATTAACTTCTTTCTATAATATGACAAATTATGATTTCAGATTTCCGATAAATTCTACTGCGAAATTTGTAATCTAGTAATAGAGTCTCCATCTGATCATATCGAGCAAGACTATCATCAGAACCAAAGAACTTCTAACAAAGCACTAAAAAAGCCCATAGTCATAAAATATGATGATAATGGTTCTATTAAAATAAATGATAAAGAAGTTTCCAAAGAACAGTGGCATGGTATTCTTAAGGAAATCTGTTTTATATGCAATGAGCGTGTTAACATTGCATCCCACTTACCTAGTCATGACCATATGGTCAAATTAATTCAAAGTGAGATTATATGTAAGGATAATCAGTATTATAGAAAGGTAATATAACTTTATTTCTAACTTAAATACTTTATGACTACTAATGCTGTGACAGTGTGGTTTAGACGGTGATGTCGATCCCCCACACAGACACACACCTTTAACTTTTCTGAGTTGTGTGTTTTAAGCATTTTATAAAGTATGTATATTTTTGTTTTGGTCAATAAAAAAAAAAAAAAAAGCAATAAATATCACTTGCTTTAACAGTGAAGGAAAACATTGTGAGAGTTCTCATAGGTGTGTGAAGTCTGCCAACCAGCATTTGGCCGGTGTGGTGGACTATGGCCTAATCCCTCCTCATTTCTGAGGAGGAGACCCGGCTCAGCAGTGGGCCATCAGAGGGTGACGATGATGATGATAATTAACCAAGAATTATTATTATATCTTCTTTATTTCCTTGTTTTTAGTTGGGAGATAAAAAGTATTATTGCTTCACTTGTTTCAAACCATTTGAAAACAGCTTCGATACTCATGAAGAAGATCACAAAAAAGATAAAATATCTGTAAAATCTAAGAAAGATACAAACAATAATATGGGTTCTTATATCGTTAAAATGTTAATACAGGTTTATAAAGATTCAATTAGTTATGATGCTAAGAATAATACGGTTACATGTTACGAATGTCAAGAAACTTTAAATCTGGATATTGTGAAAGTTTCCAAACATATGTCTCTTCATTTATTGGACAACAAAAACACTTACACAAATGTAGATCATGGATATCGACGTGCTGAGTTAAAAATATTCGGGAAAAATAATTTTATAAAATTAAACAGCGGGGGTAGTCAGGCATTTTGTTATCTGTGTATTGTTACCCTGTCTCCTCATATAAATATTTTTAAACAACATGTTGGAGGTACAATTCATAAAGGACATTTGGAACTGAAGGGACTCATAAAAGAAGGTAACCATGAAAAACCTTCACAAAAACTTGTTCCATGTAATAAATATTTTGACTGCAAAATTGGTCCATTCCCACTCGACAATCAACAATTGATTGTTATGAATGGTGGTGTTTGTATCGAAATAGGTAGTTACCTTTTTGTCAAGTCAATAGTAACTCGTAAAATGGAAAAGGTAAAGTGTCTTGTTTGTGATATAAAGTTGGAGGTACTTGAAATAGAAGGACATATTAACAGTAAGGAACATACTTCCTTACGTCAAGCCTGCAAAGTTATACCTATGAAAATAAAAGGAGAAGATGAATTTATAAGACAGGTAATTATAAGTTTTTATTTAACTTGCAATGTATGTAACAAATCTTGCAACTCAATTTTGAACATCTTCAGCCAATTGAGCTGAAATTTTGTATACAAGTTCAATTTGGATGACAATACATGGTTAACTTTGTGACATCATCCTAAATCCAATGTGGACGCATATCCAAGAGTCGGACTAGTTATTTTTAATGCACTTCTACAATATGGGTATCAAATGAAAGGGCTTGCTAAGAATAATACTAAAAATAAAATGACGTCAGTTTAAATCCTATATGGCGGACTAACTATTTTTTTTAGTCCGGCCACAATAAGTTTTTATTTAAATATTAATTATTTTTATGTTTTATTTGTAAGAGGTCAATATAGACACAAAAAGACAACAAATGTATTAATCTATACAAAAATTGTTATTTATGTTTAATTTTAGACATTGTGCATCTATCTTAACTAATGATTTTTATTATAGATCAAACCGGACCTCTATCATTGTGGATTTTGTCACAAAGCGATCCCATTTTGGGAAAACATGACTCGACATCTACAGAGTTTTTCTCATGAACTACAGAAGGATAAAAGGAAATTATTAAGTTTAATTTGTGCTAAGAAATATGTGAATCCACAACAACCATTAGAGGAGATGATAGAATATCAAACATTAAGAGAATTAAAGAGGGTTTATTAATGTTTTCATTTACTTTATCTTACATTTTGTGTGGTTGTGCTTTTTATTTATGATGATTGTGATAGTGTGTAATTTCTAAATATGTTTTTCATTATAATAAAAATTAATACCAGTACAAAGTTTATTTTACAAATCAATCAAAATAGCTATCATACCACTGAGGAAAATGTGTAAGCAACATGATAACATCATTCTCAGACTGTTTATGTAACAATTTTAAATGTTTCAATGCATTTTGTACATAACTATTCCTTAAGGAAATAGGTAATTCCTCTAAATTAATATCTAA